>JAQFVV010006226.1:5072891-5699141 GCA_028023455.1 Epiperipatus broadwayi
CAACATCCACTATTGAGGAGTATAATAATGCCTGGAACGAGTTTTGATTGTTCTGATTTAGAATGTATATCTATCTATTTTAACAGCAATGACAACATGAATAAAAAAGTTTCTAGTATCAATGAGGAAAAAAAGGATCTAATGTATAACACCATATCTTGGCAATCAATAGATACGCAAAATATTTCAGTAACAGTCCCTGTTCCCTTTCACTGAGAGATCACGTACAACTGTTAATATAGACAGAGATAGAAAAGTATTGAAATATTTGATTTTTGATAACACACTGATACAAAAGATTGTTATAGAAACAAATACTTATGTAGATCAGTTTTTAGTTGAAAACCCATCTGCCTTTATAAATGAGCTGAAATTGATTTTTAGAGTAATGATGTTGTAAGGAATTATCAAAATCAATTATCAGGATTAAATCTTATAAAAAAAAAAAACAGAATTTGCCCATACTTTTGTCAACTGATAGCAGATACCAAGTATGTCTTGTTTAAACATTTTTTCATTTTTCTGATAATGAAAATTTCAACAAATATGTCCAGCCAATTCCAAAACTATAGAAATTTTATGAAATTATATATTTGAGAGAATATGCTTTGATTCTTACATATTCCAAATCATTCTTAGTTTGGATAAAAACTTGATGTTCTCCAAAGAGTTATAACTGAAAAGAATATATTGCTAAGAAGAGGGCCGATTTTGAGAAATGACACTCTTTCTTGTTTCCACATTAAAATAAAATTAATCTGCTAAAAAAAATTACATTTTCTAACAATCACACTCAAATCAAACTGTATGGCTATAAGGTTAAATTCTCTTATCTTATTTTAAAACTCAATGGATTTAAAACAATATATTTAACTTAATAAAATTGATTAACATTCTCAAATGCTCAGAAGTACATTTTAAAATCAATACTTATTAATTGTAAAACCATATGTAAATATTATTAATCACCCTAGGGAAAAAAAAATATTTGTTTTTTATTTTCAAAAATTTTGAATTAGTCATTTATTTTTTAATATTTAGTAAAAAGTTTTTAATTTAATTGATTTTCAAACCTATAAGTAAATCCTTTATGTTATAGTTTATAAAAAAAAAAATTAAGAAAAAACTATCGCAATTTTTTATTTTTTCAATTTACATTAAAAAATTTAAAAATTGGTGCAAATTTAAGTTTTTCTAATCAATTACAGAATTAATTACATGGCATTACTATCTAGATTTATGAACTTTCTTTTTAAAATAAAAACCCAACTGAAAAAAATATGAGATAAAATATAAATTAATAACTTAGCAAAACATAAACTATACATATATTTAAATTGTTGAAATGTAATAGATAATTCATTTTTATCACTCACACATCTACAAAACAAACTTAAATATACATAGATAAATAAAAAACAATAAAAATGTTAAATTAAAAAAAAAAAAACTTACCAAATCCATCATCACCAACTAATGTGATGCTACTAAAATCTTCTCTCATTGTGATTTCTTCAGCTCTGCTTTGATTCAAAGTGAACTGAGCTTGCATATCAATATCACTAATATAAAAGATTTTACTCACTATCAGAATCTCATATTATTGTACTAAACTAAATGATATAAGTATAATCATGAATATATTAACATCAATACCTTCATATAAATAATTAAGTTATATCTTGAAACAATAAAGTTCTGTAAGTAACTAATGCCCAGCACAAAACAGACAAAATATGTTAGATTATAAATTAATATACAATAACATCAAATTTTTTTATGATTATTTTACCATAATTATCTTCTTAAAAAAATCATTGTTTCTGGTCTTTTCAAAGAATATATAAATCTGAAAAAGTTATAAATTCTATCTGGAAGTATCTCCTATGTTTTTTATAGCTAATAAATGCCATTATTTATTTTAAGAAAAGAGCACTACCGTCTATCTAGAAATTTAAATTTTTGCTTCACACATATCTTAAATTATGTCAGTAGTACTTTTCCATAATTATAATTAATACATAACAGAATTAAACTAAAAAATTTTTTAAACATTTTATTCTCAATACTTTGGTAATAGATTATATAATTATGGTAAATTTCTGCCCCAAACTAAAAAAATTTTTAAACATTTTATTCTCAATACTTTGGTAATAGATTATATAATTATGGTAAATTTCTGCCCCTTCCTCAAGAATTAAGTTAAGTAATTTAGATTACAGTTTTAATTTCCAATAGCTTTCTGTAATTTATTAATTTCATAAATGTTAAAAAAAAAAAGTTCTTATGTGTACTTCTATTTAATGTTTGCATTGTCAATATTATATACTCTACTGTTAATAAATAAATCTGTCTTATCATAAAATTAAAACAATCTTAAAAAATAAATTTTCTTCAGTTTTCACAAATAAAATCACATGGCACTCATGTTTAGAAATAGGTTCAGTTACACTTTCTCAATATTTATGAGCTTCTTATCAAACAAGAATTCCAATTTAATATTTTAAATGAAATATTCTTTATATATAAAATATCTGCTTTCTATTTATGCTTTTATTTGTGAAAACTGAAGAAAATTTATTTTTTATTTTTTGGTGCATTTATGCGAGTAAAAGCATTTCTTTTAAAAAAAATATATATATACTTTTTGACTTTATATGTGTGATAATGAATAATCGAAATGAAGTCAATTTATTTAAATTGCATTTTATTTAAGCAAAAAGACTAAAAAAACTGATTAACTTAACAAAAAAAAAACATAAATAAAAAGTCAGACCTGTTTTTAACAAATCATTCAGCCTTAAATTATAAGGAGTGCTGCTAGACATCAATAACATCAACATTACATATAAAATTAAAAATTTGCACAAATTTTTTGCAAAAATTGTTTGCAAATTTTAAACAAATGTATTGTCATCAGGAATACTTACATATGCACAATTTCAACTAGATAGAAAATTAGTAAGTGAATGAAAAGCAAGTAAAGGTTTTATCCAGATAGGCTAAAATCATAGTATGATGTTATTCATGACTAAATACAAAAGTATATTATATTTCTGAAGAAATGACCTGTTTTGAATCATCTGAGTCCTAAACAAGAAAAAAACTTTCCCTAAATAGATCTAAATAAGATTATAGTATGATTTTTTGAAAAAAAAAAAAAAATATTAAACCAAACAATGACTTCTTTCTTGACAAATATTTTTCAATTTTTTGCTACACAGTTGCTTGCGATGAGATTAGCAACAAAATAAAAAACAGAATCAAATGTATGTAATAAAACGATCTTAAAATAATTTAATGATGCTTCAAGTTTCTTTTGAGTTTTAAATAAATTATTCACATCACTAAAATAAGCTATTTATTGAAATAATAAATATATGTTTAATTTTTGTATTTAAAATTGCATTTATGATTTTGATTTGCCTTTTTATTATTGTTTTTTTTTTTTATCAATAAAACTCAGAAGGATCGATTATACAACATTTATTGATATATTTATCAATTTTGAAATTACAATGATTCTAATATATATATATATATTATTTAAAAATATATACAATATAAAACAAAAAGCAGATTGAAATATTAATCTTACCTTACTGACATATTATTAACTTTAATAAAAATATATTTTAAATAACATTTTAACAGCAATAACAAATTTATTGCACTGTATTAAATAAGTTATTCAGAGCAAAGGAAAAGATGTTGCATAAGCTTCACAAATATTTTTAAACCATTATTATGTCAGCATAATTTTATACTACATTATTTTATGTATCAATTTAAGAATTGATTCCATGAAAAAAAGCTATTACCATATCTTTGAATTACTATCCCACTATAATAGCAAACAATAGTATAACTTCTTAAAGTTGTATGGATTTAATTCAATTAGTTGCTTCCACAAAACTGGTTTCATTTTTATGAAGAAAAGTAATTATATAAATGCCTGAGTTAGTAATTTTTATATATAAAAAAAAAAAATTGGAAAAATGTATAACATATAAAAGTATTTTATAAAAAAGATGTAATTATTAAATGGAAATAATGCATCTCTTACATACATGAACCATGACCTTCAAAATGTGTTTAATATCTAACATTATAAAATAAAAAAAAACTTTTTGATAAGCCAATTTCATCATGGTGAAGTATGATAAAAACTATGTATAGAATATGATTGAATGTTTTCTGGTAACTATCAATCAAATAAACATGTTTTATTGAGAAAATGATACATACAATTCAGACTATAGTTTTGATCGATAAAGTGACATGTAGAATGTATTTAAAATTTTGTGATAAAGATGTTTTGTTTTATTTTCAGTTGTTTTGCAAGGAGTTTGCAATGAATATTTTATAAAAATAGGTTATTTTTTTGTTTAAAAAATTTAGTAATAGTATAATAATAGTAAAACTTCAATAAATTATTGACATTTGCGTGCAATATATTGTGATTATTAGATATTATGTATTTAGCCATTTAAATTAATATGCCAATCAAACTCAACCTCGAAGTTATAGTTACTTGTTTCAATTTCATATCAATAAGTTATGAATATTTATAATTATCATAATTTACAAATATTATTTATATTATATACTTTTACATATTTATATGAGATCTGAATTAGTTATTCAAATACAAATGTCATTTAAACCAATCAATATTAAAAATGCAAAGAAATATAAATTATGAGAAGCAGATAAGTGCAAAAAATTGGGGGTGGGGGAGTAAATAAAAGAACAATGCATTTATACAAGGATTGGAGAAAAAATTCCTGCAGAGAATAAACCCCAAAATAGGATTCATTACAACATTAACTAAGAAGACAAATAAGTGGTAATCTGGACAATTTCCTATTTCACAAAGCCAATATATTTCAATTTTTTTTCCAGGTATCTTATGTCAGAATACACACGAGCAATCTCTCCCCTACACCCGATTCTTTTGTACTAAGAGATATCATTAAAAAAATAACGAAAAGCAATAAATACAACAAAAGTAATTAAATTGCAAGATAAAAACAACTATATTGTTCAAAATCACTATTTAATCAAAATATTTGAAGATTATAATACATGGATACAAAAAAATACAGTATTTTCTAATAACCCTTCACAATAATAAAAAATTTGTAATAAAAACATATTTAATATAATAAAATGAAAAGAAATAATAAAGTAAAAAAAAAAAGTGATAAACACAGACTATTTCTTAATACTTACTTAAGATCAGGCATGGCGGTATCAAAGTCATGGAAAACTTCAGGTAAAGTGATTGTTGCAACAGCAGCTTCTCGGTTTTCTTCTGGAAGATCTACAACACCTGGCCTAAAAGCCATTTTAATTTTAATAAATGCCTCATTGCAATCTGCTAATAAGTATTTGGCTTTCCTAGAATATATTCTTACTACTCCCAGTAGTAAATGACCTGAAGTTCTCAGAGCCATTTTTACCTAAAAATAAGATATAGATTTTACTCTTTAACATTCTTTTTACTTTATAATTAATTCAATAAAACATTTCAATAAAAAGGTTTACATATTTTTATCTATGTACATTATGTGTTAAAAACAGTTTTACTGACTACTGATTCCCTTATCCTCTATAAGCAAATAATAAAAGAAATACCAGCCATTTTTCATCAGCTACTAACGATTATACACTGAATAAATTTTTAATTGTAAAACCCTATGATAATGTTTTAGCCTCAACCTAAACTTATATAAAATATTATTTATCTATTAATCATCATCATCATTTCCAATCATAATCAATCCATTGCAGAATGAAGGTCTCTCTAAGTTCAATTCATCTTCTCCAATTTCTAGCCTCTCTTCACATCACCTCAGAACACTTTCTTATTTCATCCATCCATCTCACATATGGTATTTTTCTAGATCTTTTACAATCTCTTGGAATCCAGTTTAAGATTTCAACTATCCATTTATTATCATCTTTTCTAGCAATATGTCGAGCCAATTCTATTTCAATCTCTTAATTATTTCAATAATGGCAGTAACATCTGTTTGATCACTCACCCGTGTATTTAATTTTCAATCGCTTCTTGTTACCCTAACATGTATCTCTCCATATTTTCGTTGAGTGGTCTGAATTCTGTGTTGCTCTTCTAATAAGTGTCCAAGTCTCAGATCTAAAACTAAGTACTGGTAAAACACATTTATTGAAAACCTTCCTTTTCAAACACATAGGCATATTTTTATTTTAATATTAAGTTATTTCTACCAAAAGCACTCCAAACAAATTTAATTCTATAATTAATTTCATCCATTATGTTTCCATTTGTAGTAACAATCTGACCAAGATATTTGTAACTGTTAACTTCAAACTTTATCATTATCAATCTTTATTTTCTTCTTTTGAGAAAATCCATTGAACATTACTTTATTTTCTTGTTTTCATCTGATAACTCTTACATTTCCTTAAGCCCTACAGCATTATTTGCAAAAACAACTACATCTGAAAAATCTAGATGATTTAAATAAATTTCATTTTCTTATATTTGCTTAGCTTTCCATTTTAATTCAAGTTCTTGCAAAACTAAAAAGCTTTGGATAAATGGAGTCTATCATACAAAAATATTTAATTTACCCAGTCAACACTTGCAATATAATTTGAATTAAGATATGTTCATATATTGCAATTGTTTTATCTTAATCACTTTCCTCTCAAATAATTTTACATTCATATATCTATTTGAAAACAATCATCTAATGATCAATTATCCAAAAGTTTCCTACTACCCAAATATTATTTTTTCTACCCAGTAAATTCATTTCCTCTTAAATGTAAGATATATGCAATGAAAGATTGTTCAATAAGAGAAATATTGTTTTAAAAAAAGATTATAATTATTAAAAAAAAAATCAAAATATTTTATAAAATTTGAAAAATTTTACATTCTACTGTTTAGATTATTTATTTATCTTCAAGGAAATATAACAGAAAATGTATATATTTTTAGCATACTGAAACATTTTTTATAATGACTTACTTTATTTAATTATAAGGTTAAATAAAACTTTATAAAATAAGATATTGTACATTTAAAATTTTTAATAAGTCATTTGTTTTAGAATATTTGTTATATTTTCCACTGTTTTTCATTTGAAATTTTTTGATTCATTATTGTTTGAACCTTAAATAATTTGCCTCCAATATTTCAAATCATCAACTCTACTTGAAAAAAAATACTTAGATGTTTTTTTTATTGACATACTTTTAATTAAATACTGTTGTTATTCACTTTATTATTTTTTTTTTTTTTACAAATAATTTATTGTTTATTCATTTATTAAATTTAGTTGAAGTAATTATTATTTTTTACAATAATTTTAGGCTAAAAAATTTTTTTTTGTATGTGTTTTAAATGGGTACTCTTGCATCATTTTATTAAATACATTAATTTATCATTTCATAATTGTTGACTTTTTTCTTTTTTTTGTTTACAAACTTAACTTTTTTTTCTTTATTCTATTTTATAGTAAATGGTGGGAATAAAGCAGTTTCAAAGAATCTACTATCACCTGGATTTTTCTAGAACACCTATTTAGGAATCATGATGGTGAAAAGTCAGAAATCATTGTATAAAAAAATTGAAAAAATAATTGGAAAAAAAAAGTTATATAATGGCAAAAAAATATGGGCCAGTTGGATATGATAATAAAATAGTAGAAAATTCTGGAAGAAATGGAAAGTTTTGGTTAAAAAAAAAAAAATAATAACAAATACAAGGTTCAAAAATTTCACGAGATTTATTCATAGAAATTCCAGGTAATAGATAGTAGATTTCATTATCTTATATTTTCATGAAGATATTACCTTATGATTTCATGAAGAATGGGCTTATAAACAATCTGTAGAGGGCATATGAATGTTCTGAAGTTAATATAGATTCATATCATAATTTAGTTGTGGTAAAACTGAAATTATTTATTAAAAAGGCAAAACAAAAAAGGTTAAAAAAAAAACATTGGTAAAATGAAAGAGAATATTAAGGGGAAAAAAGAAGAAATTAGATTTGATTTAATATGAAGTTGAATACAAGTTTGGTTGAGAAAGCCAAATCACACAAAAAACTACTAAAAGAAAGTAAAAATAATAAATTATCAGAAAAGAAATTGGAAACATTGAAAACATAAAATAGAATATAAAATTTATTTTTAATAATCCATGTTGTGTAAAAATAAATGCCCACAAATAATATTAATTTGATCTTATTTCACAGTTTAAATAATGTTGCAATACTTTAATAGTAATTAATGTTCTAGTAAATAAAAACTTTTCTAAAAACTCTTATAAAAAGAAGCAATTTTTGCAAATAAATTTTATTATTTGTACTGTATATTAAAGCATTTCTAACAAACATAAAAGATCATACATTAAACATTAATTATTTTAAATGTTAACATTAGTCTCATGCTCTCTAAATTCAAAAATTTCTAAACAAGAACAAAAATATAATATGCGAAAATAGGCACAAAGAATAAAAGAGTGCCTGCCAGAATGTGTAGAAAATTTCAATTCAGTACTGTATTTGCTGCTTACTGAATAATTTAAACAGAAATAATAAATTGTAATGAAACTTCTGACTACCAGCATCCCTATCAAATGTGAACACTTCTCTACAACAATTTTTAGAAAAAAAAATTGAATTATAAATAATTGGATTAAGGCATACTAAATGAATTATACAGTAATGGCTTGTCAATTTTTGATATACACCCGGGTCTCGTTTTATGCGGATTTATTTAATGTGATTTTGAAGATATGCGATTCATGTTTCTTCTTAATATCTTTGTATGCGGTTTTCTTTTATGCGATAAAAATTATTAGATCAGAAGTTGAGCTCCGATAATGTGCTATTACTTTAAATATTATAAATTTTGTGCACTCACATCATATTTAAAGTAATAGCGCATTATCAGAGTTCGACTTCCATTTAATAATTTCAATATTTTCAGCGCTTTATAATAGTACTGTAATAGATTTTATGCAATAAAGAAGTTCATAAGTCACTTAAAATCAGGATTTCCCCATTTTATATACACACATTAAATTTTACAAGATTATAATGTAAATCTGTTCAAACGTTATAGATGCTTATACTAGCATGTTGTTGTTTTTGCATTTTAAATCACATTCTATTTTTGCTTTTTAAAATAGTACACAATCAATTAATCATTTACTGTCCGCAAGTAATAAATTTTACAAGATTATAATGTAAATCTGTTCAAACGTTATAGATGCCTATACTATGTATGTTGTCGTTTTTGCATTTTAAATCACGCTCTATTTTTGCTTTTTTAAAAAAGAGTAAATAATCAATTAATCATTTAGTGTCCGCAAGCTTATTTTTAAAAGGTGAATAACAGTGGTGGGCACAATTAAATTTGACAATTAAAATCTGATTTTTAATTGTAATTAACAATTTAAAAATTATGTAACGGGATCTAAAATTAAATTGAAAATTAAAAAATTAAAGACAAAAATAAGAATTTAATTTTTAATTGTTACTTTTAATTAAATTTTGCCCAACAGTGGTGAGTCGGTATCTTTTTATTATCGTAAGTCTAAGTTCTTATTTTTATTTTAAACTTTTAGTTTACTCTAACGGAGAGAAAAAAAAACACCTAAGAAAATTAATTTCTTTATAAACAAAAATTTCAATTTTAGACCGCTTAGTGAAATGGGAAGGATCAACAGTGATTGGAAAACATTTTAGTTGGGGCGAATCCACTATAAGACCAATTTAAAAAAATGAAGTTGGCACCAATTCTATTTCCTCTTGTGATGATTCTGATGTCTCAAATAGCGATAATAATTAAAACACCATATACACGTATGAAAAAAATGTAAATTACGCATAAAAATATCTTGTTTTGAATAAAATTAAATTGTAGTTAATAAAAAAAAAGTAAAAAAAGTTTGTCTTGTATCAACTTTTTTTAAATTTGAAATTTTTTATTAGTCATATTTTCTTATTTTTTTTATGCAAATTTTCAAGTAATTTTACATTGTTGCTTTGCTTTTATGCGATTTTTGGAAAACTACAGTATGTATCCCCCATTCTTCAAGGTAAGTTAAGTCTATTTTTGTGCGATTTCTTTTGTGCGCATTTTCCGAGGAACCTATCTACCGCATAAAACGAGACCCAGGTGTATATAAAAAAGCAAGAATAAATAAATCTATTGCAGATAAATTAAATGAATTGGGTAATTTATTCAAATGATTAAAGAAATATATATTTGTCAGAAAAATAAATTAATGAATTTTTATTAACACAAGAAAAACTGCATCCAAAGATAATAAAGAACAGGAAATAGCTTCATGGTGATGAAGTATTTACAAAAATGAAATGGAAACAATAAATTTAATTTATTTCTTTAATTAGAATAATCTTTTTAAAGCAATATTTATTAATAAATTAACATTTTTGTTTAATTAATATTGTTCTACAATATATACAAATTGTCATAAGCAATAAACGTTTTTGTTCAATAATTAATAATTTTTCTAACCGTAAGTTTTGCGAGTTATATGATAATGATTCATCAAGTGCCAACTAAATTTTATAAATGATCGAACATTTTTTTTAAAAAGCCAGAATAAATGTGAATCTAGAAAAAGAGAAACCAAGAATTCTAAATTAACAGTATTATATTATATAATCTGAAACTTTTCTAACAGGTAAAGTTCTTGCATCTTGTTAGATTGCCAATAGAAATTCTCTAAAGTGGATTTGTAAATGCTCTCAACAATCACAATAAAATCTTAAATATATATAGTTTTTGCTTTTGTTTTATTACTTGGTTGTATTGTAAAAACTTCAGTCCATTTTTTGAAGATGGACAATAAATATATATGAAAAAATGATAGGAGCAAGAAACCATTAAAAAATGTTCTATATTAATTGGTGCAGTAGTAAATTCTGGAAATTCATTGGTCAAAGTCCAATTATGACACTTCTAGTGCTCAAACATGAATTCTTGAGCAATAAATCATTCAATTACTTTATTAAGAATTATAGATAAGAACAACTCAGTGATTTTTATTCATTAAAATACATGTAAATTACAACTCAGATTTTATAATCCAAAACACTCAACATATAAAAGCAAAATATATGTTTGCATACATTTACAGTAATAAGTGAAAATGAGTTAATATAAAATATAATGATTCAATATTTGTAGATATCTCATATTCTCATCCCTAATATTTTAGATCTCAATTCTATAAATAATAAAACATAACTAAAGAATATTTAGAGTAAAATTTTTGATTAACATTTGCATGAACAAATTTTATCTTAATTCAAAGCAAGCATCACTATTATGATACAATATAATTATTCTTTGAAATTTTTTATTTTGCTCAGCACTTTAGAGTCTGAGTAAAATTCATAACAATTTTAAGCTCAACAGTTTCTTCTCTTTTTCATTTCATGTAATAAATAGAGTACTATGATAGAAACAAACAGTAACAAAATAAACCACAACAATAGACAAACTGATGCATACAAGTATGAGAAGCACTTGCAATGAATTAAATTCAGAAGTAAACATTTATAATTAGCCTTAATAAAATATTATTTTAGCCAACAATGTTTCCAAATCTTCACTTAGTCTAAAGAAAAGGATGTAGAACAAAGAGTACAGTTCATAACTTTAAGCTCAACAGTTTCTTCTCTTTTTCATTTCAGGTAATAAAATAGAGTACTATGATAGAAACAAATATTAGTAAATAAAATGAACCACAGCAATAGATAAACTGGTGTACAGAAGTATGAGAAGCACTTGGCAATGAATTAAATTCAAAAGTGAACATTTATAACTACCCTTAATAAAATATTATTTTAGCCAAAAAGGTTTCCAAATCTTCACTTAGTTTAAACGAAAGGATGTAGAACAAAGAGTACTGTATATCTTTTCCATTTTTTTTTTTTAAAAAACAACCTATGTATTCTGGAAAATGTTAAGTATTAGACTGTAATTTGGCAACAATTGATGTTATAAAATTAATTCAGGGAATGATGAATTAGGGGGGGGGGGTAACATTACTGATAATTCTGATGCAAAAAAAAAAAAAAAAGCACATGAAATATGAAAAAAAATTAAAATGAATGAAAACAATGAATGATCAAGATTTTATTGTATAATTTAAATATAAATGTAAAATTTTTCTAATAAAAAATAAATTTACTTTGTAATTTAATTTTATAATATACATAAAAAAAAAAAAAAAAGAATTTGAAATTTTTTTAAAAGTATGTACTTAAAAAAACAAAACAACATTTCTTTATGTTTTAGGACAATAACAATCTTATGTTTGTTTTACATTAATATCTTATGAAAATGTATAATCATTATTCAATTTGCAAGAATCCCCTATGTGTATATAAATATACATGTTGATTTAAATGAATATGTAAATAATTTTGCAGCTTATTAAATTTGTAATGCTAAAAAATATAAACCTATTGTTAGAATAAATCAAATGTTTCTTTCATGAATAGGTTTAAACAATTAATACAAATTAATAAAGATTATCATTAAGTTAAATATAATGCAAAAAAAAAAAAATTTTTTTTTTTTTCAAAATTAAAAACTTGAGCACAAATATTTTATTACTATATGTAACATTCTCTGCCTAAAGACAAGTAGAATATGTAGGGAATAAAATAGTGACAAAATAATAATGCTAATGTTTATCATATTCTTGATATAAATGATTTTAATCTTTCAAATTTAATTACATAAGAAATGTCAATGAGCTCCTTATAAGAGCCAATGATTGTAATTGTTTTATATTTTAATCACATTGTAACGAGTTTAATATCTTACAATTTTTTTTTTTGCTAAACTTGAGCATAGGCAAATACATAGTTTACAAGTTTACATTTATCAGGTACCTGCCTAACAATTTGTTTGAACTGTAACAATAGTATCTATCTGTTTGTTCCAAAGCTATGTAGTTTTAAATCATGTATTTTCAGCAATGTAATTTTTGATAAACAATAAAGTTTTGATTTGGAACACATGGATAAAAAAAAAAAAAATTATTACAAATAATAATAAATGTATAATTGCTAATGTAAATATTTCTACACCGTAAAATTAATGTAAATATTTCTACACTGTAAAATTTTTCTATTTAATCTTATCTCCTTAAATTGTACTG
Source organism: Epiperipatus broadwayi (assembly GCA_028023455.1). Lineage (NCBI taxonomy): Eukaryota > Metazoa > Onychophora > Udeonychophora > Euonychophora > Peripatidae > Epiperipatus > Epiperipatus broadwayi. The sequence goes on from JAQFVV010006226.1 coordinate 5,086,104, forward strand.
TAATCATCTATGTTAAAATGTACCCAGTAACTAATAATTTGTAAACATATTTGAACAACGCTGTTTTTTCTAATTGATAACACATTTGTTAGACCAGTCTTGCCATTGTAACACTGGCAAAACCATTGTAAATTCATGTAATCTATTTTTTGTACAATAAAGTATATTATTGAAACATAAATATTTTAGAAGACTAATAAAATTAAAAATATGAAAATACATTATTTACCTTAGGCTGAAGAATGCCCTCTACACTGCTTTCAATACTAGTTTCAAAAACATGAGCCTTAGTCAATTTCTTATCCCAATGTGCAGCAAGCCACACCCGCGCCAGCGGGCCTTTCTTGCTTAAAACAAAATGGGCATAAAACATATCAAGGCTGGGCTACCTGTAATCACAAAGTAAATTAATTAAAAATACAAAAATAGTATCATATTAAACCAAAAATTTAATTATATATTTATTATTTTCTAATAACACAAAAAAAATCTATTTATACAACACATTAATACAAAGCAAGCATTTTCATTTAATAATTAAAAATTATCAAATACTGCCAACTAATAATTGTTTATGGTGGGAGCAAGGGACTTTTCTTTTACTATATATATATTTTAAAAAAACTATATATATAAATTATACAAATACCTTGTATATTTAATATATCCAATAAAAACAACATAAATAGAAGCACTGAAAGAAATTATTAATTTTTATTAATCACTCATTAGACTAGAGATTACCCAATAATGAATAATATTTCTGTAGTGTAAATTTCATTACACCACCCTAACGCAAGATAGGGAATGGTTTCTATCCGTTTTTAACACCTTGTGGAGATGTTAAAAGCAGATAGAAACCAGCCCCTACCTTCTATGAGAGTGGTGTAATAAAAATTACACTACAGAAATATTATTCATTGAAAGAAATATATAAAAGAACATCATTAAAAAATGAAAAGAAAATTTGAGTGAAGATTATGAAAAAGAGATAAACAAAAAACTGATTCAATAATCAGTGACATTAAAGAAGAGACGAGAGATCACAGATGATAAGTTTTAAAAAATTACATAATAAACACTATTAATTTTAAAAATTTCTATTAAGCACAATGAGTATTCAATTTTGTAATCAGACTTTTTTATGTGCCATTAAGAAAATCATCATAATGGAATGATTAATTAATATTTTCATTTTTCCTAATGTATACCAACTTTTTCAAAATGTGACTATAATTATAATTAAGACTAATTATTTAATTTTATTAATACAAGATATTCACAAATATATTCTAACCTCCCCCCTCCGCTCGTCCTCTCTTAACATAATTATACTGTTTAAAATTCCGGGTTCTAGCTCAGTTAATAAATAAATAAATGAAATATCCAGCATTAATTAAAAATGATTACTAGCTCTAAATTTTTAAAATACAAATACAGTTATATTTTTAAAATGAATTAACAAATATTTACTATTTTCATGAGACATGGAGTGACGATACGGGGAACGAGATAGACTACATTGAGATATTATCCACACGATACTATCTCAATGGCATAAGAACACTATTCCCCTTTTTACTATACCAAATAACTAACTTATAGTATTCTTACGACTTTCTAAGCTCTTTTCACTACGATTAAAATAATAATCATATTATATTCTTTGTAATAAGAATCTAGCTCAATTAAATAAATAAAATAAAATAAAATAAAATAGAATCTCAGGTTCATAAATTGTATTATAACTGATTTAAAATTACGGTAGTAAACTATGAAAAGGGAATTTTATGTCATAATCTACTACACAGCAACTAACAATAATAAATAATAATAATAACAATAATATAATCTTACTTCTTCCTAAATGAAATAAATACGTACGTGGTAGTATTTTAATAATCTGACAACAGAATACGTGTGGCAACATTAGCATATAATTTAATGTAATATTGTGGCAACCTACTTATGACCAATAAATAATATAAAATTATGATCTTTTAATTTTAACATACCAATAAATTCTAAAAATTCTTATAACACTTTTATGTTTACCTTTTTGCGCAAAAACTATATGTCTGTTTCAATTATAAGTGTATCGTGATATCATGCATCCATGTGGAGAAATAACAACGAGGACACAAAACTTTAAAATAAATTTACAACAAAGTTTATTATAACATAAATAAATAACAATATTTTACATTATGTACATTGGATATCCTTACTCTCCTATCACAATTTAGTTTACTAGTTTATAAAAAATGAAATCAAACTTCTATTTATTTTTCCTAGTTAAATCTTATCTTTTAAATGCTTAAGAACATACAGTATTATTATTATTGGATTTCTTATTATGGTTAGCTTGTTACAAAATGCATTTCTCATATGATTATCATTAACACTTTGTATCCCTACTATTATTAAAATTATATTTTTTTACAAAATTACATTCGTATTAAACATTCTACAAAACAATAAAATTCTAGTTTTATATTGGTTGTATGGAATCCTACAAATTCAAAAACATTCTTCTACATTCGGTATTAAGTTTTATTGTTCATTATCCGATGTTTATTAATCCTAATCTACTCATTCAAGCCTTCCTTCGGATTATATAATTACAACTATTAATATACCATGCACAAATATATGTTTATTACACATTATTGAATTATTTTCTTAATAAATATGCAATACTTATTTTCTAAATACTATTTAAAACATTCAAATTTTATTATCACTTAAAAAAAAAAACAACTTTGTTTAGATTTCTCTTTTAACATCTTATATTCATTTCCGAATTAATTTTAAACTGTATTATATGATTCTTTCTCTCTTTATGATATTTTGGACTTTCAATTTTAAAATTACACAATTCTATACCTTCCAGTAAATAAACTATTCTCACATAAACGATAACATATCTTCAGTTCTATTTTATTCATTATTTCTTTGAAAATATCTTTCTGACGATGCAGATTCACGAAATAAGGATAGCGAAGATAGATGCATAGGATCAAAATATAACTAGAATATTACTCATTATAACCTGGACAATCATGGCACAGTGAATTAAAAGACACTATAGAGGAGTGACCTTTACCTGTCTACCAACCTCTATTATAGGAATGATGCTAAAGCTATTTCTTCAGCTTTATTATAACATCAAAAAGTTTAAAAATATGCAAAAACACTGTCCAAACTATATGTGTTCAGTCATAGGGCTTAGTTAGCTATACTGATATCACACAAACTAAATATGATCCAAATACTTTATTTTTCCTATTTCTTAACAAAAACATCATCTTGGTTTCCTCTCCACTAGTACTACCAAGTCACTATCCGATCTTATTTCTCAAGATTTTTCTATACGGTACATCGACAAATACCTATCTGCATTTCTAACAATAATAAAATTCATTTATTTCAAAACTATTCCGCTGTTCTATAAGAAAATCTTTTACTACTTTCCTCGTATATTTATCATATACAAACTATTTTAAAATATCTGAATACTTTATCACATGAAAGTTCAAAAGAATCACACAATTGTTCTGTCGACTTATATTATTAATATACTTTAAATAACTTATTGTATGCATATTCAGAATTACTCCTATCTCATAATATGTTTTAAAATGTTGTATAAAATGTGTACATAGAATTTAAACTTTCACACATCATTCTTAATCAATAGATGATCTAAAAAAAAAAATACATTATGCATTATAAATAAATATCAAAATTACCAAACGATCTTTATCTTCTCGATCGCGTTCCGTAGGCTTTACCATCCATTTGATTCTTGTAGATATAAGACTCCCATACACACTTTATTTTTAAAACAATATTTCTATAATTCTATTAAGCTATTATATTTAAATCTCATTATTATTAAATTTATGTTTATATGTTTTCCCTAATCTCACATAGCATTTTATATTTTAAAATATAATCAGTAAAAAATATTTAAATTATATTTACGGTACTTCTTCATCAAACTTTCTTGAAAATCGTTCATATTAAAGCTAAAAAAAAATGTATATTATTTCTTCTTCGGTCCCTTAATGTTCTATTTTAAGGCAAAACAATTATTGCTCTGTTTAATAAATATTCATAGATGACAATCCTTGGTTTTCACAATATTGAATACAATTCTTAATTCTGATATTATTTAATCCCGTAAAGAAAAACGTCTCCATATTCTCTTCTAATATTGTCTGCTAATATTTTCCCGCGTGACTTTTACGATGCATCTTCTGGGTACATTTATTTAAATATTCAATAAAATTTTCTGTTTTCATGGATCCATTTTCATTAAGTAATTTAATTTTATATTTTTTAAATCAAGCCTTTCCTCCATTGAATACTTTATAATATTTTTTTAATTCCTTTTGGAGAGGGTTTTCCGTTCTTTTCCATATAACACATGATAGCACTTTCATATTGTTCTATTACTTTTTTCTTTATTTTAAAATTCTGGTACTATATTTTTATAATGTCTCTTTTTAAAAGATAAACATTCTTTCTTCATTATACTTTTACATAATTTTTCTTTATAATAAAACGCATATTAAATTTTTCCATAGAGAAGAATAACATAACTTCAGAGTAGCCTTATAAAAATTGGTGCGTCATAATTTTTTCCTGACGGCAAGTAACTTCTCTTTTAAGTTTTCGTATAGCGTCCCAATTATATTTCTCTGAGTGATAATAACAAGTTTCTGGTTGAGCATAAATAAAGCTGTATTAAGGCACTTTCCAAATATCTTTCCCTTAGCAATATTTTTTGGTATTTTTCCTTGTACTTCCATTTTACTGTAAGGTTTTGGTTAAACTCGAATAAAATATCCTGGTAAGATAACTTTTAAAATTAGCAATCCATGTAGAGGCAGTCAAAATATTATATGTTACATAAGAACTTTTAAAATAAATACGAAATTTTAAATTTATATCACTTTTCTAGCTACGGTGTTATCAGCTAAAAAAATATGTTACTTTCTCTTTCACTTACACATTACTTTCTCCTGCTTCGTCTAATTCTTATATTTTGTCTGCTAAATTACCTCCGTTGATTGGTTATTGACTTTTTAGCGCGAACAGCTTTACACATTTTAGTTTTATAACAGACTAGACTTTTAAAATAAAGAATTGATGACGTCATGTCTTAAATATTATTTAGACTAGTATTTTTAAATTCAATTATAGTTTTATCAAAATCATTTAAACTTTAAAACAAATATTAAAATAATATTTAATACTTCAACTTTTACTTTAAGGATCGATAGCAATTATATTTAGTTTCATATTCACAAACTTTATTATTATTCTAACAAGTGTGTGTGTGAAGGTATATAATATACAGTCACATGTTTACTAACTTTATCAAATGATTTTTTATTTACGTCTCGGTCTAAATTACCAAAACTGATATATTTTATAAAAAATTTGGAAAATAATTTTAAAATGTTGAACTAAATATAATTCTCACCATCATAAAGTTTATTTTAAAATATACTCTATTAAATTTGACTATTAAATATAATCATACCCTACATATAGCATTTATTTAATTTATTAGTTTTAAAATGTTATACTCAAATTATTAATATATTTTAAACTATTTATAGCTGTATTATTTTATATGGCCAGCTTTTACAACCATAAGCAAGGATATCATTAAGCTTTATTTACTGTTTTCCTTTAAATAATCCTTTACATTTTTAGATACCAGGTATTTTCAGATTTAAATTGTACTATAAAATCTAATTATCCTACTATTATTTATATATCATACAAATATAACTTAAAATTTAAAATTTTTTAGTAATTGACCATTCTACCTTGTTATGACCTATAGGTAAGACTAATTATTTAATTTTATTAATACAAGATATTCACAAATATATATATATAATTTTGATTTGAAAAAAAAAAAAACATAGTTGTTCTACTCAACAATGCATATCCTTTAAAATATTAAGAAAATTATACATATTTACATTGAAAGTAATCAAATTTGATTAATGTCCATTATAAGATAGGAATACCAATTTCCCCACTTTCAAGATAATTTCAGTGTTAACAGAAGATGAGGCAATTAAATATTTCAAAGCCAATTTACTCAAATAAATAAAAAAATTTATTGTATAATTTTTCCCACCAAAAATAAAAAAAAGCAGAAAAAAATAAAAAAGTGATAAATTCAAATAATAATGCAATTCCTTCTAAGAAATTTAAGTAAATAATGTTTATTTAGGTTTTTTTAATTACATTTTTTATGATGCCTTTAGTTCTTCATGCTTTTATTTCTAAGCAAATGCTAATTTCTTAAATAATTTTGTGGTCACTTGTTGACCTCCAGAAGTGAATGAGTTATTCAGTGGGACCACATCCATGTTTTTATTTTCCACAACTTCTAACATCCATTCACTTGTTTATAATTTCAACATCATTTATTTAAAATTTCATCTTTATTAATATAGTCAAAGATTTAATTTCTATAACTGACAAAGATTTAAATTCTATAAAAGTAAAATTATTATTTTGGATTGTTTTTGAGTACAATTTGAAATATAGAAATAAAACCGAAAAAAAAAAAATCTTTTCTTGTTTTTGGTAATTTCATCAATTTTTTCAATAAAGAATAAATATAAAAATAAATAAAATAATTTTCCTAACTATAGCCTATATCAGAAACTTTTTTCACATTTCTAAAATATAAGTTTTTTCTAGTATCTAATATAATAATTTATATATTAAATTATTTTATTTTTGTTTATACATAAAGATATTTTGTATTTTCCAACAACCTTATGAAGCAGAATAGTTGAACTATTTACAATGGTCCAATGATTGTAACATTTTTCAGTCTGCTGATTAAATATAAATTCACTTATAAAATACAAATTGAAGATTATGTATAAAGTATGATAATGACTAAATTATAATTGGAATAATTCCAACCATTATATTTCTTTGGAATCTCACAATAGAATGAAGATGTTAACTGATTTGTTTGCCACAATGCACTTGGAACTTGGAAAAAAGGACAAATTTTAGAATTATTCCACTGCTCAATCTTTTGTAAGCCAATTACCAGTTGCACTAAAATTAATAATTATGTCTGTCATTAAAGAACAGTGATTAAAGATATGTAATGGACTTTAAAAAAGCCATGTTTGAATTTTCATTTTCATTCTTTGAAAAAATTTTGGAACAAATATTTTTTAGTAAGCTATAGATTCCATTATCAGATGATAAGGATTGTGGCTACAAATCACCTGTTATTTCTCAACGGATATCTCTGATCTAAGATTATTAATAACATAGTTTGTTACTTATGTATTAGTCCTGCAACATAAAGCACATATCAGATATGCTGGGCGTTTTCACATTCGTATCAATCTGCTGATAACTTTCTAATCTTGTGATCTGATCAAAATAATGTATACACGGATCATTAAAAGTTTTAAATAATTTTATTTGTAACTTTTTTCTGTCTAAAAGTTTATCCACGTGTATAAAAAAAAAATTTAACCGTTAGTCATTATTAACACTCGTACAAGTGTGTTATGTATATATAGTTGCATTCGTGGAAGTGCATTCTCTAACAGCTAGACATAGCAGTCTGGATATCGCAAGCTTCATAAACAATTAGTAAAATCATTGTCTCAAAGTTTAATTACTGATTACATTGTCAAACAAAAAACCATTAACACAGCACGAGACTGAAGTTGGCACTAATTGTATTTCCTCTTATGATGAATCTGATGTCTTACTAGTTCACAAACGAACCACATATTGTCAAATAGTGATAATGATGAAAATATGTATGAAAAAATATAAAATAAATTATACATAAAAACATATTGTTTGAACAAAATTAAATAGTTAATAAAAAAAAATTTGTCTTGTATCAATTTTTTTCAAATATTTGAAATTTTTATTAGTCATACTTTAATTATTTTTATGCAAATTTTAAAATAATTTTACCTTGTTGCTTTGGTTTTATGCTATTTTCGAAAATTGTGGAACATATCCCACATTTTTCAAGGTAAGTTAAGTCTATTTTTGTGCAATTTTTTTAATGCAAGTTTTCTGTGGAACCTATCTACCACATAAAAAAAGACCCAGGTATACATCTGAACATATTCTCAAAAAATTTGCAATCTTGTCATAATATAAAAAATTTAAAAAATCAAAGCAAACAAACTAATCCAATAATGTATCATGATGTCATACAATGCTCAAATTAGTTTGCGATGTGAACATTTGCAGATAAAACAGCTTACATTTTCATATGGAACTATGATAATTCATATTATAATGTTTAATATTATTATAACCTAAAATAAATATATGAAAGGTATGAGACAACTTAATGGATGACCATATTATTGGACTCTACTGAATATTTATCAACATTAGCTTTTATTTGATAATGATAAATAATTTTGATGATCCTGGAATTGTTTGCATATTGATGTTATTTAGCAACAAAAGGTGATGCATTATTAAACTGGTTGGGCTGTTTGAGCGGGTTAGCCACGCATCCACTGATGTGTTGTTTTCTTTCTTTACTGACATAAAAAGTATAAGCATGACATCAACCAAAATATAGGCATTTGATAGCTGTCATGTGATTCCAAAGGTGTCTATCTCCAAAAAAATCCGTTGAAATTTGGATTTTTGGCAGCAGTTTTAATCAAGGAAGGTATTTAATTTTTTTTGTTTTTTGATAAATTTTGTAATTATCACCAAGCGATAAAAGATAGAAAAGATTTAACGGGCTGCAAGTCAACATTTCTCGAGTGTTATTCACAAACAAGGCCTACAATAGACCTTCAACATAAAGACTCATAAGTATAAAATTTTAATTTTTTTAATGTTTTAATTTTTTGAAAAATTATCTTTTTTTATTAATTTTAGTTTGTAGTTAGTGTGTGTTAATATAAATTATATATTTATTTATGCTCATATAGACTTCATATCTACCATAATTTTCTTAAGTTCAAATCCACTTATTTTATAAAAATAATGATTTTCAAAAAGTTTAATAATTTATTATTTATAATTATGTTTATATAATATGTTTGTGTTTACAAGTAATGAGTTACAAAACTAATAATCAAATGTATAGAAAGATTGCATATGCAGGCAAATAATCAAATTCTGATTCTTGTTTATGTCTTGATACTCGTGCTTTGAAGTCACTCTGGTTTTGCTATATGTTTCATTGCATTATTTTAAAGTCTATAGCTAACAAATGGACTATACGCAAATAAATTATATCTATATAATACAATAAATATAACAAGATAGCATCACTTGTGTGCATAAAGAATACAAACATCACTGGTGTCCATAAAGAATATAAACATCACTGATGTACACAAAAAAATATAAAACGAAGAGATGAAATTCATTTTATCAGTGATATAGACAGTAGCCTACAATTTCTAGGTTTAGATAGACAAGAAGCCAACTGCTATGATGATTTCTTTTGTATCTTTTATTAGGATGAATCTTTTTCTTTATAGATGCCTTTGACATTTGGAACTTTTGGGGTACAAGATAAAAATGAAGAATTCATATCAGACTTCTTTTGGAGATTGCAAAGCTATGGATTACCTCAGGTAAGACATGATATAGATGTTTAGAAAGATAATTTTGTGAGGAATACAAAGAAATTATCACTGAAGATGTAATTTGAATTTTAGTTAATGTTAATTTCCAAATTAGAAAAACAAACAATAAAATAATAATTATTTCGGATGTGAAAATTTCTTTTTTTTCCTTTTTTATATAGTTATCACTATTTATCATATGCTTATTGTTTGCCTTAATTTTTCTAGTTTCTATTAATGTAATTTTTTTGCTCTAACATAATTAAAACTAAAATTATTGTGAAAATTGTGGCTCAAGTCAGTATTTTAGAAAATTCAATATGGCGGTCTGGACCTAAACAGTTACTGGAATACAATACTTTAATCAGAAATTTTTGTATGGATGAGTCAATTATGGTGAAACATTCTCATGTCTTCCAATGTCCAGATGATTTACATTTTATAGGCTATATATTGATAAATCCTGCAAGAAATGCCACATTATCATTTTTTTATAGAATTATGAAACATGCATGGAAAAATAAATATAAATATCTGAGAGATATGTTCTTTCAATTAAGAGTTAACACAATGATGTGAGAAGTAAGCAGAGTTGTAATGACCAAATCTAAATTTAATGTGCCAAAATATATTATTTAATTAAAATAAACTTTAAAGTATGTCAAGGACTATAAATTATATGGAATGCCTGTTTTAAAAATAAATATTTATTTTTTTATTTTTGCTAAGCCAAATAAACTAATAGTAAAATCATAAAAAATAGTAATACATACACACCTGGGTCTCGTGTTATGAGAATTATTTTAATGCGATTTTGAAGTTATGTGATTCATGTTTCTTCTTAATATCTTATCATATTTCACTATATTTATTAGATATCAAGAAATTTAAATTATTAATAATTTGACTTTACATACTTTTTTTTCCTTCAAAAATATAAATTATATTAGCAGCTAACGTGAATATGGCCTGAAGCTGTATTTAGAATCTTAGTTTCTATATAAATAATGTAATTATACTAATGAGTAAATAATAACAATAGATTTATACATACGTATAAAAATATTGCAATAAATATTCAAAAATTTTAAACTGTTAGAATTTTTTAAAAATTTTAAACTTTTAAAACGTATTTTGTTAGATATTAACAGAAATAAATATTTTTTTTAGATTTTTAAAATAAATAACAACGAAGATTCAATTGATTTTATAAAATGAAAATAATCTTTCTAATGACAATGTATAATCTTTTTGTTTTGATTGCGATCTCATTTTTTTAATATAGAAACAGAAAACAATTAACACAGCACAAGACTGAAAGTGGCGCTAAATTGTACATCACGTCATGAATTTGATTTTTTACCAGTTCACAAATGAACGCATATTGTCAAATAGTGGTAATGATAAAAATATGTATGAAAAAATATAAAATTAAATACTATAGTTAATAAAAAGTTTGTCTTGTATTAATTTTTTTCATATATTTGAATTTTTTTTATTAGTCATACTTTATTTCCTTATTTTTTTAATGTGAATTTTAAATTAATTTTTCCTTGTTGCTTTGCTTTTATACCGATTTCTGAAAATTACAGAACCTATCCCCCATTTTTCAAGATAAGTTAAGTTTATTTTTGTGTGATTTCTTTTGTGCGTGTTTTCTGAAGAAACTATCGCATAAAACGAGACACAGGTGCACATATATATCATTAGAGAATATACAGAGATAGAAGGAAATGTGAAAAGTAAATTGGGTGTGAAAAAAGAAGCAACCATTTGTTTTAATGAAGAGAAGATATATAGGTATTCAAATACATTGTCAAATGGGAAAAGAAATTAAATAATAGCTGGAGATTAAAATTAAAAGAAAAAAATAGAATGACATTCATTAAAAATCTATCAATAAAAATAAAACACTTTACATTGGTATTGAAAATAGATGAGAAAAAATAGAATTCAATTAAATTACATGGAGAAAAAACAAACACATTGGGCTTCGGTTTTGTCATACACAAAGTTAAATGAGAATTGGCTTATGTATTAATATAAGAAATGATGTAGAGAATATATTATAGAAACAATTATAAAAAAATGGTAAAATAGACTAAATTGATTAGACAAAAGTACTTATGGAAAGTGAATTTAAAAATTAGTTTAGGCAATGAAACCTATATCCATTTTATCACAATATGCATTAAAGATTATATTCAAACAGTTCAAAAGAAAAAAAAAAGCCTTTATTTGTTGATGGATAACATTATTGCACCACTACCAGTAAAATGTAAATTTTTTCTTTATGACTAATGCATATAATAGAGGGGGAAAATTACAAATTTTGGCCAAAATGATCGACAAAGCAATAAAAAAAGAATCAAATAGTTCATCATTTATATGATATTTCAGTATGACAAGAATTCAGCTTAAATTCATCCCATCTAGGAATCTACTAAATGAAGAATAATTGCCATTATTAAACTTTTCCATTCCACAAGGATTAATTATCAAGAGCACTCACTTTGTTTACACAGAAAAACCTCTACAAAAAAACTTGAATGCATCCATGCTCAATGATCATTGACTAATATAATCCACAAGCAAAATGACATTTGCATTAAAAAAAAAAAAGTCCTATTTCAAACATATTGAGAAGAAATTTGATGTTCATTCTTTAAAAACAACTAATACATTTGCTATTATTATTATTAAACCCTATAATTTCTCAATTTGGATAAATCATGTGAGGTTACTGAGGTGTAAAATTAAAAGAAGAATGTCTTCTTTACATAAATAAATCTCTTGATTTCACTTTAAAAAAAATCTTAATTCTTTTTGACAATAATTTATTAAAGAATTAATTTAAAAGAAAATGTGATGTTGTCTGTACAATAGAATAATAATCTTAATGTGGAGCTTCATAATGATACAATGATTCAACTATTTCTGTGCACTTAACAATTTTCTTTAATTTAATTATTGTTGGCTTCAATTTAAGTATGTGCAAATTCTATCATTTAATTCATCTTATATTGTACTTTCAGAAAAGTTAAGCTTTATTTTTCTTAATCTTTAAATTTTTTCTCACTTTCATTGTTCTTACGATTGCTGAGAAATTTATAGTAGAGAATAATAAATTATTCAATTGTTTCAAGAAAAGATAGTGATTTCCTCATGTAGTACTATAAATCAAAGTTTTCTTGTAGTTTTCTGCTAGTGATTTCTCAAAGGTAGCAATAATTATGGTTCCTTAAAAAAATTTTAACAGTCATCTTTATCCTAAGTTTAGTGAATGTCTTTACCACGTGATCTTCTTTTGCTGATCAGATTGGAATGACTTTTATTTTTAAATATTACTGACTAATAAGTGCCAGTAAGTAATTTTACTAAGAATTAAGCTTTTAATCACTCATATTTATTTTTTAAATTATTTAATAGAAAAATATATATTAAAAAATCATTTTTGATATTAACAAGTACTTTACTAAGAGAAAGAAGTTGCTGTTTAAGTAAATTTACTTCATCAATTAACACAATTTGTGATGCAATAAAAGATTTTCTCATAGGCCACCTGTGCATAGATTAGATAATTTATCTACATCTTTATGACAATAAAAAATGCCAAACATTAAAAATAAAAATTGCAATAAAATTTATATATATTACTATTGCAATATAAATTTTAAAACTCCATATTAGATGCATGGAGAGATGGAAGTTGATGAAGCTATTAAAAAATTTACTAATCAGAATAGCATGAAATAATATATGGTCACTCAAAATCAGCAAAGGGAGAATTCCAATGATGTGTCTAAGCAATAAAAAATGCCAAACATTAAAAATAAAAATTGCAATAAAATTTATATATATTACTATTGCAATATAAATTTTAAAACTCCATATTAGATGCATGGAGAGATGGGAGTTGATGAAGCTATTAAAAAATTTATAATCAGAATAGCATGAAATAATATATGGTCACTCAAAATCAGCAAAGGGAGAATTCCAATGATGTATCTAAGCAGATAACCATAACAAGCAAAAGTTAAAATGATGAATCTATGCAGATAGCTGTAATAGACATGTATGCCATATGGAGTCGCACTACAAGTAAAAATACAACCTCTGATCCAGGCTAATGTCTGAATAATCAAACTGCTCTATGTGATTTTATATCATTCAAAAAAAATCTGCTGTTGTTTTCCTAAAAAGCATAAAAGTTTTTTTGCCTAGATGGAATGATTAGTCACAAAGCAAGTGTTCAAAGATTACTTTATTGACATACAAAATGGAATTTACAGAATCAAGAAGTATTCTAGAAATGGCTAGTATTGGCAGGCAAAATGCATGTGTCATGAACAGAGCATGTTTTCTAATTGTTTTTAACAACTTAGGATGTTTTGGTTTAAAAAAGTGTGGTAATATCTGAGATTCGATAAATGACTATCAAAATTGATCTTTATTATATAGCATCTATATGGTAATATAAAAAGAAATGCTATTACTGATAGTACCAAATCTAAAACATTTAAAATAAAAACTAGTATTAAATTTTGTCTTCCATTTTGGAACATATTAGAAATAGCTTCAGAAGCAAGTAGCTAGATGCAATATAGATTAGATGGACATTAATGAATGCACTATTCTTACCAACTAAAAAGATAATTCATAAAAAATTCTTAATGTTTGAATATAAATTACAAAGTCTTTGTTCTAGTGCTAAAAAAAACTCAAGTGTTTATCAACCAGTGATCGGAAATAATTCTTGAGCAATTTTAACTTTAGATAATTATCAGCCTGAAAATGTGAATCAATTAAAATATCTTTATTAAAAAGGTGGATTTAAATGTTGAAATATTGCATATGCTGCTATTAAATTTAACAAATTAATTGATATTTTATATCATAAATTAGTTGTATAAGGATTGTTTTTATTTTGCCTAATTTATCACATGAATGGCACTGAAAAAATTCATTTGAGAAGACATCAGAAGTTTGTAAAATTATGACAGCAAGATCATAAGATCTATTAATATATTCTTCAACATTCTGGATGCAAAATGCTTTCTTCGTTGGATTATGCAAGTATTTTTGTGGTATGATTTTTATGAGAGGAAGAAAGAGAAGCCTGTTTACATTCTAAAATTTATTTCAAAGACACTACTTCTTTCAATGCAAATGAGGATAGAATACAAAAGAGAGCTGCAACTAGGCTAGGTAGTGAAATGTATGGGGAAAAAAGTTTGTTGCAAAAAAAAATTTAAAATATAGCATTGCAAAATGTCAAACAGATTTAAAGTGTCATCTTTTATATGTGAATATATATAGATGTGCATGTTTCATAAAGTGGTTTGTATAACCATCGCTCATAATTAACTTATTATTTACCTTTTTTTTCTTCTAAAGATTAAAATGGCTGTATTTTAAGCACAAATGGTTGCTTAATTAGTTATCATCAGTTTATTTAGTCCTGTATATTTTTGAATTTACAAGCATTTTAAAATTAATATTATAATTTATTATTGTAAAAAAATTTAAATAAGCTAGATTATAGTTTGTTTTTTATGAATGTCAATACTTTATTTATCAATTTAAAATATTAATGGGACTTAGTAGTGAAACTATCTTTTTTAATAGCTATGTATTAAGTCACTTGATTCCAAATTTTTTTTTTTTAAACTTAAATATAAAATTAATAATGAAGTAAATGTTTATCAACAATTAGTTATCTATCAAATAGTGGTTATTTAAGTTTTTAGCCATATCAGAATTTTTAAAAACTGTCTTTTAAAAGATATCTAGCAAACGATAAATTTCTAGTTTAAGTATAGTATTCATATTTACTATAAAAAAAAATTATAATTGAAACCTCAAGACACTGGAGAAAATAAAGATTGGGAGGAAATAAAATTACAAGGAATTTATTTAAAAATTATAGATAAAATAGTTTAATGAATATTAATTGAAAAGTATAACAAGTTTTTATAATTCTAAACATTCCACAGCTATTATTTGCAAAATGCCTCAAAATATTCAAAATGTTTGTGTATGCATATATATATATAAAGAACATATAACTCATGATAAAAAAAATTGGTCCTTGCTTTGTGAATTAAGACTTCTATAAAGCTATTTGTAACACTATTATCATAATAAGGAGTTGAAAAATACCTATAGAATTTTCTAAGAATTATTTGACATTTACATTTCTTAGAAAAGCTGTCATTTGAATGCATGATATAATTAACCATGAAGATAAAAAAAATTGTCTATGATAACCTGAGTTTATTGTTTGCACAATATTTTGTTTTTGAAATTTTCTTCTTGAAACACTTTTCCAATAACAACCAGTGTTTGGTTGATGCTTCCATTATAATTGATTAGTGATTAACCCACAATGCATAAGAATGTGAAATACTTGCAATAAATTAAGACTAAATTTGCCCATTGTCACATGATGAAATTTTTGACTTTTAATAACCATGCAGAATCATAATAATAATAAAAAAAAAAATAATAGAACAAAAAATACTATATCATTTCAAAATTTTAAAAAAGCTATTCATATAACAAAACACTGTATTAGAATGTGGCACCATGATTTGTTAACGATAGATATCATAAAATTTTCATCAATTGGAAATATGATAGAGCCATGATAAAAAAATCAAACTACATTATGCTAATGTCATGATCAAAAAAAAAAAGAAGAAGAAATAACGATGACAGATGCATAAAAATAATAAATATAAAATTAGTGAATATGCTTAAAGCTTTAAGGAAAACATTTAAAATAGATTTGAGATTTTAAATGTAAAGGATGACAAATTTATAGGGGAAGTAAAAGAAATAAATTTTTAAAAAATCTGGGAAAAAAATCATGAAAACAAATTAGATGCCAGAAGATATATATAGTGATAATTTCAAATTTTTTTAAAAAAAGCCAAAATTAAAAAGATAGCTTGAAAAACAAATAGCTATTTTTCAGAAATTTGAGATAATAAAAAAATAAAGACATATCAAATTACACTTAAAGAGATATATACAGAAAAGGAATATTATATATATGTCAACCAAATCAATTTTTTTTATCATATCTAAATCAAAGAACCTTCATTAAAACAAGACTATTCTTGAGATCATTGTCAAAAGATACAGAAATTTTGCAACAAACTGAAAAAAAATCACTAAAAATATTGACCAAATTATCATTCACTAATCTAGAAAACTATTCATTGGCCTACAAATTGGAAGAAATAAAGTATTTATTATAGTGCCAATGTGATTGCAGAATAATTATTGTAATATACCTCTGTTCTGAAAATCATATAGTGCAGAACTACCAGACATTGCTAGATTTAATAAAGACAAAAAAGACTAAAACCAAGATCCCATCATTTATTTAATGCAAGGTACTCTCATCAGATATATGAGATGGTTATAACAACAGCTAATAAAAAAGGCTACAAAAACCAAAGAAGTCTCTATTGTATTTTAATGATTATACCACAAAGTATTTAATTCAGATGATCATGCTTTTATGGAATGCTCTTAGAAAAATTAAATACCAATAAATTTTATTTTTCAGACCTGGAACTAGAACCTACAGATAAAACAAGCTACGGTGAAGGACACTTAATTTCAAATTGTTAAAGAAGTGATTACATTTGTGCATACTTTTTACTTTAAAGTTCTATCAATGAATTTTAAAATATTCTTTTCAAAAATAGTTCATAATTTTTCATATATATAAATGAATGTACCAAATTTTCTTTTTTAAAACTTGTTTTTTATATTAATATTATAAAAATAAAATAACACATTATTTCGACTATTTTATAAGTCTTCTTCAAGGAACACTAAAAAATAATATAAATATGTAATAATAAATACATCACAGATTCCAAACAAATCCAAAATTTTTACATTAAAAAAAAAATAGTGAAAAAATTTTCTTTACTTAAATACCTTTTCTATTGCAAACAATCTCAAAACTTATAGTACCAATATATTATATAAAAAAAAACAATCTCAAAACTTTATCTAATTTTTTACATATCATCCAAAAATACCTTAAAAACATTTAATTAACAAATCTATTATTTTCCTTTAAAACAGTATTTAAATGATAAAAATTCTGCTATTTATAATCAGGAATAAATTTAATCATAAAGATTTTGAAATAAGGGCTTTAGAATGTATAAAGTCACACCATGAAAAAATAATAAAGGAAGGAATTAATATTCGTGAAATTAAACAGAATGTTAATAGAAAAGAAAATAATAGATTTGGTAATTGTTTTTATAGAGTATTTTTGAATGGGTATATAAATTTTAAAAATTGATAAAGTTTTGATTGTTTGTAATAGAAAAGGTGTTGAGGTAAAGAGAATTTTTTAATATTTTTGGATTTGTTTAGAATATGTAATATTTTATATTTACTATTATATATTTGTATTTTTTAGTGTTCCTTTAAAAAGATTATATTATAAAATAGTCAAAACACGTTGGTATGTTATTTTATTTTTATGATAGTCATATAAAAAACAAGTTTTAAAAATAAGTTTGGTATATTCATTTATATATAAAGTTCTATAACAATAAGAGTTAGCTGGTTTAAAGCAGGGTTTAATAACAAATGACTATTTAAAAAAAAAAAATCAGGTTTTATAAATTTTTTATTAATCCTACCCATTTCAAAAGATATAATTATTACTATTTATAATTGCTATTGGAACAACAATGACTATTATTATTAGACAGTATCTAGTGACAATAGCTTCTTTTTAATCACAATTTATAATTCAAAATATGTCAATGAGAAACAAATTCTCAATTAATTGAAGTTCAACAAAAACAAACTGCTTTTTTTTTTTTAGAACAATTATTATTTAAACTAATAGTCATAATACATGAACTGCATTTTGATTTGATACTTAATTCAGTCCCATACTTCTAAAAATGAGCTATCAACTTCTCAATATAATTTCCAAAGACAACTGGAAAATCCTGCTAAGAAGAACTCACTATTTCTCTATTATAAGGATATTCCTATGGTATTATACTACAGCTCTGTCACTTGTGGACTTCGATGAGTTAAATTAATGTTGTGAAATAAGTGAAAGGAAGAGAAACTGGAGAAAAAAATGTAGAAGCCAAGTACAAGAAATGTGGGTATGACTTGATAAGTCGAGTAGACAGAATGAATCATTTAGAAAAATGCAAAAAAGCCAACAGTGACAATAAAAGTATATTTTGATCTGTTATTTTAGCATTAATTATCCCTCTTCTTCCATGAAAATGCTTTCCTAAAATTTTATAGTTAATGAAATTCATTATTCATACAAAAAAATCTAAATCCTAAAAAACATTATTTTTACGTTATTTCTATTAAGCTAAAATTTTGCTGTTAATAGACCTAGTTACTGGAAAAAATATTTTAAAAGTATTTAGAAAGTTTATTATATACAGCTGCAAAAGTTTATGAAACAATCTTTTATTGATTCAATATATTATTTTAAAAAATTAAAACAATATTAGACATTCTAGTCAGTACTGAAACAGTAAGATTTGCATTCGAATCTTAAGTTTCACTTTTTTCTATCGTCTCTCACCCACCAGGCTCTCCTACCCAAATTTAAACTTTTTGGTATCGAATTGTGTGTGTAGCAATATTAAAAATGTATAAATATATGTAAAATTCACCATAAACACACACACATTTCGATAACTTATTTAAATTTTAA
The DNA here is from genome assembly GCA_028023455.1 of Epiperipatus broadwayi. NCBI lineage: Eukaryota > Metazoa > Onychophora > Udeonychophora > Euonychophora > Peripatidae > Epiperipatus > Epiperipatus broadwayi. Next base: position 5,105,472 of record JAQFVV010006226.1, read on the forward strand.
CCATTTATTTTAAATTGTAAAGTTCGTTATTTATTGCTATGTTTAAATTTCGTATTTAATAGTAATTTTGGAAATTGATTAATTTAAATAAAAGTAAAAATAATTGTATATTCCCTTTTGTATTTGAAATTTTGAAAGTAACGGTCAGTGAGAGATAATAGATTAATTAAAAAGAAAAATTCCCTAAAAGCTTTAAATTACAACATGTAATGGTAAAAATAAACTTGAACAATAGAAATGCAGCTTTCTAGATAAATTAACAAAAATGCATTGATTCTCCTCGGGGCAAATGAGTGGATCCAAAAATAAAATAGGACAAAAGTGAAAAGATAAGATCAAAGAACGGAGGACATTTTGAATTTTCTAAGAACTTTTAGTTAGACTTTAGCTGTGCTCGTGATCAGTTGAGAATCTCCAGAAATCTTAAATTAATTTACCTACCACAGTATGTTTGAGTAGAAAGCGCCCAGAACACCCCCCCCGGAGATGGTCGATCGTAGGCCGATGGATCACATGTGCCTTCCACAAAATCAACCAAGAAGATCTGCTGCCCAAACAATTAGAAAGCTGCTGCTGCTGTTAAAATAAATGAATAACCTAAATGCTGGAAAGTACTGCTACTTCTGAACTCATGAACAATTCGCTTCTGAATCTGAAAACTTCGTATAAACAGGTACCTGTACACAAGCCCTAGAGTACTCTAAATAATAATCACGCTATAGCTCACTCTCTATATAACTTGTAAAATTATAAAACTATGAATTTAATGATTAATTTATTATATAAATTTCTTTAATAATCTAGCTTGCCTAATTCTATCTTTTCTTGGGTACGTATTTCTAAATTTTACATTTTACTATCTAATTATAGCATGCTTATAAGATTTCCGACCGGACCTCGCCAAATTTAAATATAGATTTTAATCAAGACGGTTGCCATCTTGTCCAGCAACCTATTAATATATTTCTTTTATATACTGAAGCAGTCGGATCTGAGTTTGATCCTAGCTTCATGTTATTTACCCTAATACTAACCTTAAATTTCCGATGCAATGGGGCTTTATACGTTCAATCCACGCTAATTTCCATAATGAATAACTTATTTCAAATGCGTAGCAAAATTAATTAGTTTAGTTTAAAATTGATCAATTCTCTAAATAAATTCATGATAAAATATTCATGAATTTATATATATTAAATTGCGTGGATTGTGCGTATATATATTTGTAAATATTAAATATATATAATTGTTTGAAAGTTTCATTGCATCGGGAACACTTGTTTTTTTCTCCTTTAAATAATTTGTAAAGTTTCGATGATTAAAAGCTACATTCCTTCGATAAGCTTTAAAATTCTTAAAAACAATAGTAAAGCTTTATGAATTGGAAAAAGATAAGGATTCATTTTTCTAATTAAATCATTTTCAGATTTTAAGAATTCATTTTCAATTAGAGAAGGAATTCAAGCTAATTAGTTTAAAGCCTTATCGAAGGAATGTATCTGAAAACAACTAATTATAAAAAAACACATTGATAATAAAATGAGCGCTAGCCGGAGGCATCAGTGAACAGTATATATAGCCCTGAAAAGTCAGGAAAAAAGGCTAGCTTTTGTTGTCGAGTAGTGCAGTGAACTCTGTGCGTATAAATTGTATTTCATCATGATAGAAGGCTAAAACATCAGGAATCTGGCTACGGTTCCTAAAGTCCCGAGAAATCTTCAATGGGGTAACTGAATCTTTTCCGGACCGATCAGACTGCTAACATCATGAAAAGCTACTAAAAATGCTGTTCCAATAATCAACCAAATGGTGCCTACGTTTCACCGACTTGGATGTGTAACTTAAGAACCTAGCACGGAAGGGTAATATATTTCTCATGAACTCTAAACTCTCTGGCCAGATCGAACTTTATTTTACACTCCTTTTTAAGAGCTCTTTATTCTCTAATGTAAAAATCTTTCTAACACCTTTTATTTACGCTATTGTAAATCTATATCTTAATTCTTTAATCTCTAGTCTTTAAACTTTTCTCTTCTTACTTGGCGGTTCAGTTAATATATATATTTGTGTGCTTTATTAATGTTCGTTTATTTAAAATTATATGCCAATAATCTCTCGACTTGATGAGCTCCTTTGTTCTATTTGCCTCACGCAAATAATATATTAATTTTAAATAGTAATTCTCGCCCATTAGAACTAAATTTATAAGTTCTATCAATCATCGAGTCGAAAGAAATATTACATGTTTACTATTTTTATAATTGGCTAATAATCAATTATTAACTCCGTTTTTTTTTACCTATGTCCCCAGCTCCTATCTAATACACAAAGGTTTATATATTCACAAAATGTTAAAATATTATTTTCTCGTTCCACTAATATTTATTAACTCAAATATAATGTTAAATGTTTTATTGCAAAAGGGCCGATAAAGGGTGAAATAGATTCTAATTCAACTTTTGTTATTTGTATTAAGATTCAGTAAGAGCACGATGATTAGGGCATAATTAATATAACTTACAAATACTTTCAAATAGTTTGTTAAAAGCTCGTTTGACTTTATTTAATTGATCAAGTTATCACGTCGAGCATTCTACTGGGTTTTATTTTTCAACGATGACCATCAAGTCATCATCATAGAACGTTGCTGACGCAGGGCAATCTTCCGCTCAGTTAGGCTAATCGGTGATCATATTCTCTTATTTAAATTTCTCAAGGAAGAAAGTACCTCCTTTCGTATTCATTAGTCAAAGGGCGTAAGACTTGTTAGATGCAAGCCGCCATAGGACTTCAATCATCGACTAGCGATCATATTTCAATTTTACTCTCTGCCTCGTAAGCCGCCAGCACCGTTGCATCTCTGTTCCGGTAAAACCCGCTCCATGCTCGTAATTCGTGATGAAGTGATTTAAATTAAAGTCGAACAAATTCTCAAATATATTATTAATTCAATAAGTTTCAAATCAATTTTAACGTTATGCCCTAAAATACGTTTTGCTCTTCATGAATAGATTTCCGAACGTGAAAATAAATCTCACATTCCACCGTAATAAAATTAGAACAATCATTTCCGTTCTTAATGAATACCTTTATCCGCCTTTATATTTCTCATTGGGGGCATAGACATAGAATTCTATGTTGTGTAATAATCATTGGCATATGATAAGGACCGCCACTCTTATTATATTTGTAAATTCTCTTAAAGACTAGAGGTAATTAATGCATTCTATGTTTTATGGAAACGAAACAAATTATTCTTATTAAATATTTTCTAACATACTTGGTTTCTCAGTTCATCATTCTTTTATAATTATTTAAATGTTAATACTCGCTGTCTGTGTTGGCAACCCGAACATACATATGATTCAATTTATAAAATTATTCAAAGTATATAAATTCTTAGATATTAGTGTTACTCAGGAGTCTCTAGTCCTCACCAACCGTTGAGCTAGTTCTTGGCGCATAGCACTGTGCCGTCGATTTCTGCTATCTGAGCTGTTGAGTTGGGTTTGAATTCAGTTTTGGTTCAGCTGAGTTTGAATCCGATTTGACATGCGGTGGTGGTGGGTTTCGACCGGTACAATACTCACGTTGGCTGGTCGGCTCGGAAATCTCCATAATTTTCTAAATGCAAATCCATGATTGCTTGAAACAGTGGATGCGTGTCCTGCAATTCCTCATTAATATTTACTTCTATAAATTACTTAATATTTTCATATAAATCGACATGCATTCAGTGCTTCATTTATTGTAATGCAGGGTCAACTACTTAGCAAATGGCTGACATATTAGTTATTAATATCACCCAGATTACCTATTGTTTTTATATTTTATTAAATTTTAAGAAATAATTCCGTAAATCACATTTCTTTGAGAGTCAAAACCTTTATTAAATGTTGATGATGTAGGGCCGAGTTATAAAATATATTAAATCTTAACAGAATAGTCTGTAAATTATACATGTGTTACGTTTTAGAGACGCGATGACCTATTATAAGCCTAGTATACTCCGGATTCTATAGGATTTAAATTAATCCCAGTAGTCCTACACAAGCGGACCTAATAAATGTTCCCATAGGGCTTGACGCTGTCACACAGGAAGTAATTGTGGCACAAACCACTTGCCCCTGATTATGCTTATGTCACACCTTACCTTTTGGATCTACAGCAAACGCCAGCCCGTTGTTCTAAATTCATCTACGGCGTCGCAGTTTTAATATACTGCCACCCTCATATCGCCTTTCTAGACGTACGTGTTTTTGATTATTAACTTTATTACTCAATATATAACTCCGTCTCTGCATTAGTGACATAACTTACTCTCAAATAAATGTCTGTGCATAGTTATAAGTAAATATCTTCTTTAATTTAATAAATATATGTCCGCCGCTACGATTATTACTCCTACTTTAGACTCTTGTATTGCAAAGATATAAATCCCGAAGGCATGCTCTTGAAATACTTGCTCGAGAATTTAGGTAGCTAGATTACTTCAGCCAAATAAATGTATCCCTTTGTAAAATATAACAGTATCGGAAATACCGCTACTGAGATTTTAAGCATAACAAAATATTATTAATTAGATGATTTAGTATAAAATATTTTAAATAAATAATTTCAAACTATACATCTGCCGTTACATCTTTATTTATTCTATACCCATTCAATATAATATTTCCTCGATTCTGTAAAATATAAATGTTTAATATTAATGTTATTATTGGCTAACTCTAAAATAAAGTCTTGAATTTCTTGCATCTCCATGACCACCGTGCCTAAAGAAATATTTACTAATGTAGCATCAGATGCATTGTTTCGTAGATTGTATTGTGGAACCGATAAACTATGTTCGAACTCAGTACTACGGGTGGCTTTGCTATCTAGATGGTGCTGCAGTTCTGTGCGGTGGTCGAATTCTGCACTATGTTAACGAATCATATGAATCTGACCGTTACAGTATATTCATTCAAAACCTGCAGCATGCACAAAATCATAAAGAAAATTGAATATACCTTTCACATTGACTTCATATATAAAATGTGGATACCTGTTCTCAGTATTTGTCAACAATCTGTGATTATACTATTATATCACAAGCAAAATCAGTGCAAAAACAATTATCTAGTGATAAATCTATTTTAATAGTAAAATTTTCGTATAAAAGGCAAATCATTGTGAAAAACAAAAAATTATTAGAAAACCACACCCACAATTCACAGGATTGCAGATAAATTTAATTTTGTAAAAATGTTTTAAAATAAAGATGAATATTTGAAAATATATGTAATGAGAAAGATAAAAAAATTTTTTTTACTATAAATGCTATAAAATTCACACTAAAATATATAAAGATTCATTGCAAACTATACATTCAAAATTGATCAATCTCTTTGAAATGTAACTGTCAATAAGTCATTGAGAAAAGCAGCCATCAAGGAAGCAAATCCAAAAAGATGTCATGGATTTGCAAAAAAATATAAATTGGCCTATATATTCTTTTGACTTCAAGAATTAAATCATTTGTTAAATTTACATTTTGTCATTCAGTGTGATCTTACTTCCTGAAGATATATAATACAAAAGCAATATTCACAGTATTACTGTAAAATGACAAATTATATTTTAAAAAACTATAAAAATTTTATTCGCTTTAATTTTTATAGTTAAGCAAATATATTCATTGCTGACATTGGTAATAGAGCCTAGAATATAATCATTATCAGTTTAATAATCAATCTCTCATACTAACAATTTATGAGAAAATATAATTTTATGAAGCATTTCTTTGAATGGCTTTCCAAGCAGATTCACATACATAAAACAACTAATTTCATATAGAAATAAATAAAATTATAAATTTAATATTACCGCACTAAAATATTTTGAGGTATAGTAATTATAACTAGATTGCGGTTTTATTTTATGTGCAGAATAAACAGTTTTACATTTTTAAATTTTGTGTGCGTGTGTGTAAGCTTATATGTTTAAATTTAGATTTAGCAAAGATTGATTTAGTTTGATAGAATATTTATTTAATGATATTCTTTAAAAGATTAAATTTAATTGAATAAATATCTAAGAACTATTAAGATTTGTGTTTTATTTATTCTAAATAAATATTTGCAAAATTATTTTAAAATGTGGAAATAAAAATAAAGCAATTGAGAAATGTGAAATTATTATTTTCTTTTCTTCCTCTTCATTTTTTAAAGTGTTTCTAAAGTTTTACCACTGAATGATTCAAAAATCTTAGCTTCTACCATTTTTGTCCTGTAATAACCAAGATGATCTCTTTCAATATTTTCCAGACAAACCAAAAAACTCCAAAGCATGATGGAGAATATTCTGTAATCCAGATATCATGTGATAACTGGTATAAAAGCTGAAGTTTGGAAAAGCAAGAAAATCTAAATAGGTACAAATTTTCAATAGCCATTTTGGTTGCCATGATCGACTAGGAGTATTTGCCATTGCTAAGCAAAATGACTTCTCATCATACTGAACAACCAAGGATAAACCAGACACTATCATTAAATAATTCATTAATTCTTTATTTCAAAAAACTCATTTATTACAGTCAGCTTTTCATGCAAAAATGGATAAATGCTGTCTCACCCTTTCAACAAAAATCACTAGACTTTTTCAATTGAAAGTAATTGGAAAAGTATAATAATTAACTTCAAATAAGTTGCTGGTATTTATTTTCAAAATATTGTAAAATAATTGATTTATTTTGACTTCAAAAAAATGTGAATATTAAGTCTCAATAATATAAATGTAGATACTCGTGGCTTAGTCAATGCACGCCACTTGATGGTATTGTTGCTAGACAAAAGCAATTCAATATAACATTTCCTGGCGTAATTATTTTTTTCAATTTCTTGATGGCGTTATTGCTAGACAAAAGTCATTTGAAGTAATCTTTTTCATTTTACTCATTGATTTAAATAACATTTTTCATTTCAGTCATTGATTTACTAAATATTAGCCGCAATCTGTTTTTAAATTCAAGCAATGCTTTTTTTTTTAACTTTGCCCACTATTTTTTTTTTTTTTTGCTTAAATTCAAGTAACATTTTAATTTAACAAACGAAAACATTTCTCTCTGAAAGATTCAAACAAATAACTACATAAAAATGTTAAAGTACTTCAAATGATGCCTTTTGCCATTTATTTACTAAACAAACCAAAACATTTCATTCATCAATATTTAAAAAAATTGTAACACAAAATCTTTTTATTTTAAAATGTTTTATTAAACAAATATAAACTGAACTATTTAATACAATTACAACAATCCCCTTCAAACTGTACACTTTAAGAACTCGAGCATGAAAGTTCTTCTGGCTCTTTCCTACTGCTAATGTTTAAGATGGCCCTGAACAAGTCTTCTCCCCTTGCATGCGGCGCCACAGGAATTCACCCAGGTAGTTGTCGATGTCTCTTGTGGCCATGCTGAATCTTATTCTGCTATTTGAGCAAAACCCCACAGGCACCCTATATTCTGGATGTGCGTGCCTATTGTGGGGTCCACAAAATTGTAGTGGTGGATAACTCTGAGACGGAAATCAGCACCCTCCAGCTGCAAGGTTGGGTAACCTTTCCAGCAATCTGACATAATGGAGCCGGGATTGACAGTCGCATAGTGCTTTCACCAGGTTGACCACAGAGCAGGTTGGAATGGCCATGGCAAAACATTCCCATCTCACGGCACCCCCCCCCCGAATAGCCACTGCTACAGCAGCATCCTACCCTGGTGCTTCTTCCAGAATATAAACGTCTGGTCTACCTCCAGCATCAGATTTGGCCTGCCTACTTGAAGACAGGAACAACAGACTCTCTTGGCATAGTTCGTGCATGCCGGCATTCCAACAGATCACGTCTCTTGAAATTTGAAGCTTATCATGGGTACGTTGTAATGTCAGATCATCACAAACCCAGTAATAGATGAGGCGCAACACTTTGACAAAAGCGATTCTGAATCCCTCAAAGCTACCATTCCGAAGCGAAGAGGTTCAGTGATAGGAAGGTGACTTGCATTTGAATTTGTAAGTTTTGTTGCGCTTCACGACCAGGCCCACCCTGCAAACATACTGCATTGCAGAGGGGAGTATATTCTGAACCTGTAAAAATGCCACTGCTTCGACTTCAGTGGCAGGCAATTCGGAAAATGTAACAAGCTGGCTTTTACATGTGGCCATTTTTTAATTCTCGCATATAAATTCTCGTGAATGACATAACTTCATCAGACAGCTTGTGAAAATTCTTGTCCACCACACCCTTTTCCAAATTTTGACAACTGACAATGTCTCTAGTGATTGCCGTATGCAATGTTACAATTTTTAGCAACTAATATGATTGTTTAAATGACCAAAAAAAAAAAAGAAAAATAAACATTTGCAAAGTTTCTTCAAATCGAAATTTAGAAACCCAAACAAGGTCCAATACCGTAAATGTTAATTGTGAGAGTTTCGTAGTAACTGCTGAGCATGTTGAAGGTGTCGAAGTGTGAATTGCGAAAGACAATGGTCGCAAAGAACACCTCGCATTTACGGTATATATGTTTACAGTATAATATTGCTGAAAGCATATGTATATATATAGGTCTAATAAACGACATTTTTCTATGCTTTTACATAGCAACAACACCATCAAGCGGCATGCGTCGGTTAATCGATGAGTACCTAAATGTATCTCATTTTTAATTATGTAAGGAAAAAATTTTTTTAAACAATTTTTCAACTCAAAATATGCCTCCATAAACTTGCTGCTTAGAGAAGTGAACTTTGATTCAAAAAGTAATGAAAATCACTTTGTTAAAAATAATAAAGTATTTGCTTTATCTGACATAGAATTACTAGCATCATGAATTTAAAGCTCTGTAAATGAGTAGATTAATTATTTATCTCAAATTAAAAAGGTAATGAACTTTAATGCTTTGGATGAAATTATAACATCTGTTCAAATAAATTAAATTGATGCATGTAACTATGAATTTGTATCCAGTGTTTAAAGAAATGCATTACAGATTATCAATGCTAAATATTTAAATGCCATTTATTAATAAATAGATTAACAAAGCAAATGTTAAATATGATAAATATCCAAGTGATAAACAATTTTAAGATGGATTAATATGTTGAATGTAACTTATCATGAATCAACAAATATGACAAATGGAATTTATTAATCCTTATGCTATGTCCACTTTCTCATAATTGCTTCTTTCTTAGTTAATATTATAGTTGTAATTAATGTAATAAAGCTTTGTCAAATATTACTATGCTTATGTGCAAGTAATATTTTTATTTAATATTATTATTGTTAACAGTGAAGGGGATTAAATATGATTTACCTTAAGTTTAGGTTGGATACATGTAAGTAACTATTAAACATATAAAACTGTTATATTGCAATTATTACATGTTTTATGGGTTCTTAAGTTTCAACCTCAAAGTTAAATGGAGTTAATCATTTTTATTTAAATAAGTAGATCTATAAGCAATATTTTATGCATCACACATGTTAGAATTCATTTTTCACTGTTGTGTAGTATGCAAGAAGGCAACCTAATGATCTAATTATATTTTGTTAATAGAGTAGCACTCCTAATGTTTAAGCTTGCAAATAAATCTAATAAACAATCTTGAGGTAAAATAAATAAGCCCAATGTGGTAAATATGATTTAGGTATGCTAAGCAATAATTGCACTTGCTTCTCTTAAAATAGTGAAAACTTCTCCAGCAATATTTGGTGAGGTTGACTAATAGTTGATTAGTTAGTGAAACAAACTAACTAAGAACAACATAGAGCAGTTAACATTGATTGTTATGATGATGATTATTATCCTCCAATATTTGAACTGAGGATTTAAAAAAAAAAAAAATCTATTCCTATTAAATGTTAGTGTCTTCACATTATTGTTATTAATTTATTTTATATTTTATAATAAAGTAATTTCTTAATTCTAAGAAATAATACTCCTTTATGTTGTTATCTTATAATCAATGAAATATAATATAAATCTTTATTATATAATAATAACTTGTAAATACAACAGAAAAATTATATATATAAAAGCCTTTTTCGATAATTCTAAATTTTTTTACCCTTGTCAATATGATACCATATACTAATACTAACACGTATATAGCGACATCTACTGACATTTCCTATAATTCATTATTTTTATCATTTTATTTATTTCCCCTTATATTACTTTCCATTCTTTATCCATTACCCAATCATTCATTAAATCAATTGACTTTTTGTAAATGCTCATACATGTATTTATATTATATTTTATATAATATGTTTCATATATTTTCCTTCTATTCATTTCCTTTATATAATTTAATGGTCTTACGTTTTTAATACAATCTATTTTATGTCCAAATTTTAAATAATGAACATATAATGCTGATCTATCATCCCTTCTTTCAATAGCACTATTATGTTCTTTTGCTCTTTGTTCTAATTGTTTTGATGTTTGTCCATAGTAAACCATTTTACATATCCCCCAAGTAATTTTATATACTGTTCCCTTTATATATTTCATATCATCTTTAATCTTATAATTTCCCATTAATATATCTAAATTTTTACTATTAGACTATCCTATTTTTATATTTTTATCCATATAATTTTTATTTTTAGTTAATATATCATAAATTTTAGGTATATATGCAATTTTAATCCATTTTATATTATTTAATATTTTATTTCCTCTAATATTATTTTTATTATCATATAATATATTCCTAATATTTCTAGGATTATATCCATAGCTAGAATATAATTTAATAAATTGTTCTTTTTGTACTTCAGCAGTTTTTTTTATCTGTATTATACCTATCATTTTTAATTTTAAAATTCTTAATTACTGCCATCTTTGGTGTCCATGCTGTTGATGTATTTACAAGTTGTTATTATTATATAATAAAGATTTATATTATATTTCATTGAATAAAGTTAATTCTCAATTTTTAATATTTCTCTTGTTATTAAAAGAACATTGTCGCTGCAAATTCACGATATAAAAAAAGGTCATATTTGAGATATTAGATGATGCAAAAAATCTATTTGGATTAAATATATCAATATTGAATTAATGCTATATCAAATATATAAGTATTGGGTAAAATAATGTTCATAAAATTCCCTTTACATCGCCATATTCTAAAATGCATAACTACATATTATATCAATGCATTTATTTTCTTACATTATTCATTAATTGACTTTGTATTTAAAATTGCTACCCTTCATTTTATGACACAGATTGAGTAATTCTTAATCAGTTCTTATAGTAAGAAATCATATATTTGCAAAGAAATTATTTTATTCAAGTATAGTATTTAACAGGCAACCCCGGTATTAATTTTAGTTGTTTGTTTATATGTCTATCAAAAAAATTGAATCTGTTGACCATGGCTGTATAGTCGCCATAACACTTGTGGATAGAATTTGACTACTATCCACCGTATTGGATTCGAATACGAATCTCTTTCTTAAATATATATTAAGAAATAAAATCTACATATCCTATATCAGGATATACGTTAAAAAATATATATATAAAAAAAATCTACCCAGTGGTCATTATTTCATTTAAAAAAAAAAGAGACAACAATTTATTTATGAGAGTCAATTAATTAAATGACCTCAAGCGCCAATCTTACTACAACCGTAAGAATTATACTTACTCCTTTTAGAAATCTTAAAACTATCGCTAATTAGGTGCCCGACCCTTTCAGCTAGCTCAAACCCCGGGGCTGGGAGGTAATAATACCTACCCTTCAAGTTGAACGGAGGTGACTGAATAAATTTGTGTAGTTGAAACAAGCTTTCCCTGCTTTATATACCTTTCAACTTAAGATGCGTATATATAAACTTACGTATTAGAATTTAAAATTACGTGTAATATACTTGCTTATTCTGATATTCTGTCAGGAAAGAAACTAGGCTAATATAAGCAATAAATATGTTTATTAATGAGAGACAATTTGTTTTAAAGTAGATAATTTTATTATTATGGTTAATTAAATATTGAGAAAGAAAAACATATATATAATTTATATATCAATGATAACATAAAAGACAAAAACAAACAAACAATAGAATTAATGAATTATAAAAGAACATATAATTAAATACATATGTGGAAATGCATTTATACGTTTAAATTAAAATATATAATTTTATATAAATGCTGAACTTTTGGAGAGTAATGATAAGCAATTTTCAGTTCTTTTAGGTTAATAAAACTAGTTATAGTTACCTTGAAGTACCCGGGATTTCTAATAGGTATACGTTGATTTCCCCGTAAGTTTGATTTTGACGATCCAACCGAAATTGAGATATTCTTTAACTATCGAAGAACAAAACAAAATTTTTCTGCCAACAGCAAAAGAGTTTGCACAAACATCCATTTTGTAATATTTGAGTCTACGAAATAATAATGACTTACTGGAGGCATTCTGAGTGTATATAATTTGATATTTTCTTCCTTCCTGAATTGTTTTAGCGGCATATTGATGAGGCACCTATGGTTCTTGGAGGGTAATCAATTAACAGGAACAGCTACATCTTCGAAGCTTCGAATAGCGGCCTTTACATGAATTTTCTACTCCTGCATTCTGATGGTAGCGATGATCTGAGTTACTATATCTAAAACCATAGCTGTATCAGCCAATTTAGCAAGAAGAAAAATATTAATATTTCAGTTCAAAAAACCACTCTTGCTTATTCTGATTTTTCTTTTTAACTAATTAATTTTTCCAATTCCTTTTGTTCCCAAAATAGTTTATCAGTATCTCGATCTCTATTTCTTAGGCATGCTTTTAACATTTTTTTTTTCTGCCATGCATTTACTTTTGACTCCTTGGAATTTTAAGTGGCTAAGTAATCGAACAAAAAATACAAAATTGCCTCAAGGTAGATGTATATAAAAGTTCTTTTGTTACTCTCATTAAAATGCGATATACAATAAAACAATAGAAAAGTATACATTTGAAATAAATTAATAATAATACAAGAAGAAAATTTATATGTTTGAGTATAACTGCATTCCCACAATTTTTTAACATATTTTCATGAATTTATTTTAAAACAAATAATTATAATTTTTTTCTTTTAATTAAAAAAAAAACTTTCAAACTATCTCTCTTAGACATATATATCTCATTCTTTATAATTTATATTCGCAACTGAATCAAATTTATTAGACTCATGCTGATCTAAGCAGTTAGGGAATATTGTGTAACTTTCTTGTAACAGGATTTGAACCTGGCTACTGTTACAATGCCCCCTGTTGGAAAGACTTCAAAATGAGGTATACTATTTTAATCCATTATAGTACGGGTTTTAAAGGCCTAGCATTGTAGGACCCTTTAACCTCTGATCCAGTGTCCACCCAAAATGCATTATTTCCCTGTCGCTGTTCAATAGTAAATGGACCTTCATATAAATTACAAAACTTACGGAAGACTAATTTTCCAGGGTCACTAACGTGTGGTGTTTTCACCATTACCTTTCCCCTATTTGGAATCGGTGCTGGGTACCTGCTGATCTTTTATTTCTATTTTTGACCCTTTTCATAAGTCTGGTAAGCTCGAGCTCAATCAGCTTCTACATCTATTGGGGGCTCATCCAACCCAGGCAAGGGTTTTTTTTATCAATCGAGGGACATGTTTTCCTAAATGCAGCTGTATTGGGGCAAACCTGGTCAATTCATTGACCAACCAATTAATATAATCAATGACCTGTGGAACTTGCTTGACCCACCCTCGATGGTTCATTGGAGATGTTCTAAATAACTGACCTAGTTCCTGCATAACCAGCTCACATGGGTTCGATTGCGGATTACAGATGGATGTCAATAGGTGCTTAATTCCTTGTCATTGTCCACCTACGCCATTCCCCGACATGAAAGGAGTGTCATGATCTGATAATAAAATGTTTAGTTACCTGTGATGATCTGAACTATCAAAAGTAAAAATATGTTCTTCCATGAATTCCCCGGGGATGTGCAGGTAATAAAAAGAAATTTATGTCTTGATTTGCTATTTGTAGTAAGAAACTAAGAAATTATTAACCGGTTTTATAGACATGTGTATGAGAATTCAACAAAAACTTTTAAGATTTTTAATCGTGGATACCATCGCTATTAGAGATTGAGGTCATGCTGAAAATTCAATGAAGTGGCCTCAAGTAGTAATAAAGAAATAGACAGAAAAGTAATGGAAGGAAAATCTCTGTCTATCAATCTTCCCTATTTAACTTATTTGTAAATAATAAATATTTGAAAGAATGCTGCATATGTGACAAATCGAAATGGCAGAGCTTTTAAGTATATTTATGTTAATGAGTCAAAGGTTAAATTGTTATATATTTTTTATGTGATTAGAAAATATTTGTCATTTGAAATAGTGTTTAATAAATCTCATTCAATAACGAAACCGTATGTAGAAAATCTTGTATTTTTTTTTTGTGTGTATTTTATGTATTATTGAAATTCTTACTCTCATTCATATCTACTCTCGGCCGTGACGCCACCCGACCTGAGTCTGAGCTAGCCGATGGTCAAATCTCTCACGTTCTCAAGACAGTGGCTGTTATTGGTAGTATATTTACTTCGCGAAATTCTTATTTTTTTTATAAGATTGGCGCTTGGAATCCTATTGATGTCCATAAATACGTATTGGAAAATCATTAGCTACTGAGAAAGAATTTATAAGACGTTCATATAAATTAGTGATTAAATTAAAAATATTTTTGATTAAATATATATGTGAGCACATATGTTTAGAGTTGAAAGTGTATCAGGTAGGAATTATTATTATTAGTGGAGGGAGGTTTTATTACAATATATTATTAAAAATATGCTTAATTTTAATATTGAAATAATTTATTCTAAAAAATAAACAAAAATAAGTATCAGAAAATTTAATTTTCCGAAAAATAAAATACATATAACTTATTTTATATATGAACGATCAAGAAGAGAAGGGGATCGTCATATTTAATTCCAATAATTGTTGGAATTAAAGGTAAATTATTATGCATTTTAATAATATTTTGTTTCATTTATAATATTGCTAGAGTATTGAGTCAGATGAATCGTATTTATATGATTATGAATATATTGTTTTATGAATGTAATGCAAAAGTAAAAAATGCCTTGTGGATTATCTAAAGTTATTTAAATATTTTTTATGAATCCTTAAATATGCATATTTTTGAAATATAATTGTGTGTTTTCTAAGATAACATTCTAGACTAGCGTTTCTCAACCTTTTTGCCGCACAACCCAATAGATTTCATTGAAATAGTTCTGCGACTCAAATGTTTATTACATAAATTATAATATAAAATAAAAGATATTACATCAGCACAGCACTGTATATATTCGGATCAATTTGATATTTATAATGAACAAATAATTTGTAAGTTAAAAGTTGAGTTAAACTACATATTTTTAATTTAAAAGCTTAATAAAACATTTTGTTAATTACCAAAAAAAGTGTTTTCTTTTCAAATAAGGTTTTATTTATATACGAAATACAAGTAAAAATATTACAAAAATAAATTATACAGAATTTTATTTAAGTTACGTATAAAAAATTAAAAAAATAGTCTACTTTGACATATCAGTTCGAATCCAATATTCTTTGAAGTTACTGTAAAAAATTTGTAAAACTACAGCAGTAACATATTTAAATAAAATTTGCTATTAAAATATAAATTAATTTTAATTATATTTATTACAAATATATTTAAATTATGAACGTACAATGCAAAATAATTTTTTAATGGCTTTGTTGTTGTTGCTTCTTTTCAATTAATTTATCAATTTTTGCTCCAATAGAATTAGTTAAAGCTAATCTCATTGCTGAACTAACTAACATTGAGTCGATTTCTAAACTTATTTTTCGTAACAATCATTGTTGAAAATTCACTTTCAGACAAATAAGTTGTTGCAAATGAAAATAACAATTTTATAGCCTTTTCACTAAAGATTGAATATTCATCCTAAACTTCTAACCAAAATTTAGGCAAATTCTTTTGGTTTTCTTTAAACTTTAATTCTAAATTTTTGTCTGCGGATAATTCTATTATTTTTTCTTCTGATAAATTTAAGTTATTTGAATGGTGAAGTTGAAAAGGATTTAAGATCCATATATTTTTGAATGAATATCTTCTGTATGTGGGAAGTATTGAAAAAACTTTTCTTTTAATTTTAATAAGTGATTCTGAATGATTTTACTTATACCTGAAATTTCATCACGCATTATCATTTTATTCTCAACCATTTGTGTAACTCTCTTAAACCAGAGTTCAATTTTTTTTTTATAAATGCTTCCATTTTATTGTAACAAATAGATTTGTGTGACATCCTTGAAATGACAAAGTTAAATTGTTTATTAATGAAAATATGTCAGTTAAATAGGCAACTTTGGAAAGCCACACATTACTTTTAAAATATTCAATGAATACTGTTGGCTTCTGATCATTAAGAAATATTTCCACATGAAATTCAAATAATCTACTCAGAACTCTCCCTCTTCAAAGCCATCTTATGTGGGAATGTAATGAATTGTTATGAGCTGAACTCATTTCATCACATATTAATCAAATAGACGCGTATTTAGTGCACTCTTTCTAATATATCATTGTTTGTACACACTGATTTAAAATATCATGTAAATCTGCACCCATATCTTTGATAGCCAATTGTTCCTGATGAAGAAAACTATGGATTATTATTAAATCTGGATTAAAAATTTCCTTTATGCATATTACTAAACGCCTATGTTTTCCTGTTATTGCCGCAGCCCCATCACTACAAATCCTTAAGCATCTGTCCCAAAAAATGTTTTTGTTTGAAAATACAATTTCATTATCTTTAAAATTTCTTCTGATGTTGTTGAAGATTCTAATTTTAAACTGCATAAGAATTTTTCCTGAATATCTTTACATGTAAGATTAATATATCTTATATAAACTAATATTATTGCATTGTTAGAAACCTTTGTAGATTCACCTAATTGAATTGAATAATACTTGGATTTTTTTATATTTTCTATCGAGAATCAACATCATCAGCCAAATCAATTACCTGCTGACTTACGGTGTCATTTGACAAGAGAAAGCTGTTTATTTTTGATTCAAATTAATTGCCAAATAATTCTTTGCAAATATCTTTCATGCATAGCTTTAGTAACATTTCCCCTATTGTATATGCTTTTTTGCATTTAACAATGTAATAGGCTGCCAAATACAAACATTTTAAAAGTTTTTTTTTATCTGTAGAAACAAATTTTGTTAAATTAGATCTATTTATTTTAGATTCATCTCGTTTTCTTAAAAAAAAAAAAAAATCAACACATTTATATTTATATTGACTATGGTTTGTTTCCAAAAGCCTTAATAGTTTGTTACTTTTAATTACCTGTTTATTACGAAAATGCCCCGTAGCTAAAATTTTTTTGGAAGAAGCATGTGGTATTATGTGCCATCTCTTGGTCAATTTTGGTCGCAATTTCTTCATTTTAGACTTATTTGATAGGAAATTCAATGCTTTCAATTTTAGTTCTAAAAACATCCGCATATAGCGTTATATTTTTTTAAAAAATCATTAATCTTCACAGCCTATTTGTTACATCGCTGTGTCTTCTTCTCTGATTGGATACCTACCAAATCTTCTAGGCGTGTTTCTAAATGACAGATTTGAAAACGAGGATCGGTAACTAAAAACCATTCTCGCTAAAGAAAGAAAATGTACACATTCGTAATGATTTTGATGTAAATAATTATATTTATTGTAATTTTTTATGTTCACAAATAATAAAATATAGTTCTCTATCAAAATATAAAGTTTGACTCGGAAAATTTTAAATATTAGAAGAAAAATACATTTGGAGAAATAATCCGTAACAAAAAATAATTATTGCTACATAACGTAATCAGGAAATTTCTAAGGCGTGTTTCTAAATGAAGATTCAGAAACGACAACAAAGCTTTGTATGTTCGTAATTGAAGTAAATAATAACATCTATCATAATTTTTTACATTCATAAATAAGATTTGATGTTACTTTATGGAAATATAAAGTTTGATTTGGAAAATTATTGCTACATAACGTAATCAGAAAATTTCTAAGGCATGTTTCTAAATGAAGATTCAATCACGACAGCGAAGCTGTGTACGTTCGTAATTGAAGTAAATAATAACATCTATCGTAATTTTTTACATTCATAAATAAAATTTGATGTTACTTTATGGAAATATAAAGTTTGATTTGGAAAATTTTAAATTTTACAAGAGAAATAAGCAAACTGGAAATAAAAAGAGAATTACTTGACAGCTGTTGATCTGAATAACGGCACAATCATTGGTTGAGTTATAATTCTTTTGTTTTACTGCTACCTATTTTTTACACATTTTTCTTATATTTTTCGACAGTTATTAACATTATTTTTATTTTTTCGTTACATTTAACCAATTTGAATCTAAAATTATTCAATTTTTAGAAGCTGAATTAAAAAAATTCTGTGTATTTTAGATTAATATTTTAACAAAAGAACTGATTGCAAATGACACAGACCAATCACATTGTTCTCAGATTTAAGTAGAGGGCCAATAGCTAAAAGAATCAGTTTAAGTAGAGGGCCAATAGCTAAAAAAGTCAGTGAAAGGGTTAAATGAAGAATTAGTCAAAGTAGATCCACAGATAAAACATTATGGTAGTTCTATTCCATTTTTTTTTTTTTTTATAAAAGTGAAACCATAATTAATATATACTTTTTTTATAAGTATAAACAAAACTGTGCCAATTTTGGTTTTTTCACTACGGGTTCACTTGACGTAGTAGGCAGTTATACATTTTCATCATCAGAATTGGGTTCTTGAGAAATTTATTGTTCCTTTCTTTCAAAAAAAATAAATATTTTAGTTTGTTTACTCATTATTAAACAAGGCTGAAAGAAATACAAAAGAAGACAAAATGAAAATATTAAATGCTTTCAGTACAATGTCTATATTAATCACAAACAATGAAATATAAGTATTATTTGTAAATTACAAATATACGTACCTTTTAACAAAATATAAAATTCAATTATTAACTTAACACAATGATTTAGAAAAACGGTGTAACTGTAATACATACAAATTTATTTTTTGCTGTTTTAACAACTACACACTAGTTCAAACTATACACTGTGACCTGAGAATATTTCTACTGAATTCCATCATTAGCGCTGGTTGATGCTTTAATTGCATTAATTTTCCATCACTGCCACTGGTTGATGCTGTGGCTGCATTAATTTTAGTCGCATTTTTGGTTGCAATTTTTTGAACAATTATATTTTGAAAATAATCACGAAATTTAACATTATGATTATTTAAGTTCAAATTTACAACTGAATTTGAGAAAACTACACAAAGCATAGATAGTATTACTTACTAATTTTTTTTATTACTACTAACATTTTCTTAAAATGTAAAAAGATTTTTGCTATCAGATATTTGTTTTTATTTCTTGGTGCATATTCATGACAGGACCCAAAGATTGAGAAAGTGTTCTAGACTGTTTAGATACAATAAAATGAAAATGTTGATCTCCAAATTATCTAGCACTATGATATAAGTGAATGAATGTGTGATAATGATGGATATTTTATTGAAATCATTTGTGTATACAATGTTTTGAACCTTCTTGAATTTTGTTTGATATTTATTTTGGAAACATGGTTTGGAGATTATTTTACATAATGTGGTTAAAATGTGGAAAATGAAGGATAGTGGTCTGGAAAATTAGTTACAAAATGAAATGCTGGATGCTCCGGAAATTGAGGAAGAATATTATATGTAAATCATATTGTTATGAATTAAGGAATTAAACACATGTAACATAGTTTGGTATAGTTAGTACATACATGGGCAATTGCATTCTTTCCATAGTTCAGTAAGAGATCTGTAGAAGCCATGACCAGAATTTAGGGTACATGATAATGACCTTAAGCACTGTAACTATGTTTTATATTCATTTGAGTTATTATTGTATTGATATCCCTCACTACAATCACTATTAATTGCCACTGGATATTATATCATAAATGATAGTTTAAAAATTGGTTAGAATAATAACTGGACTATTGAAAGTTGACAATATTTGTGAATGCAAGACGAAAGAAAAAATTTATCACAAATGATGCTTAATTATTTACTGTTTATAGAGAAAGAATGATGAAATGTATTATCTGAATGCTATTATGGTAGATGATAAAATGGATATATAGAGAATATACAAGCAATATAATTCTTTAATATAATTTGAATTTTCTATAAAAAGAGTGAACTTATAGAAGAGTAAAGTTATAGGGTTATTCAAAATATTTTATAAGTAAATAGTTTTACAAAGTGATGAATAACGTTATTTCAGTAATTATTTTTTTATTATTTAAATGTACATTGAAATGTTAAAATATACCTGAAAGGTAAAGATAAATGCTTTACTGGTGTATAAACGATGTGCCTAGTCTTTTTCAATATAATGTTGTCTTAAATTTTGAATAAGTTCTAATTTTAATTGCTTTCCAAAAAATGTGAAGCATATTATTAGTTAAATAAATTGTATTTATTTATTGCTATGGGTTTTATTATGATAATGACAATGGAATATTGTTATCTTAAGGATAGAAAATAATAGTATTACCTATATGTCATATATTCTATTTTACATATCAAAAAGTCAAAATGAAGGCCATTTAATGTTTATTTATTTTTACTATGTTTTCTTATGTAAATATTTTAATCTAATTAATTTTCTTATGTTATTTTTTTGTAAATATAGTCTACTGTTAAATAATAAAATTGTTAATGTTTTTGGAATTCATATTGTCTCGAGTTTTATTTGCTGATGCGTCAGTGTGTTTTTGAATTTTTGTATCCACACATATGATTAAAAAATATATATTATAATTATTACAGAAGATCTAATTATTCGTAATTATGAAAATTATACAATGCCAATTTAAAAATATTTAATATTGCAATTATATTAAGAATATAATGTTTTGTGTTAATGCCACAGACAAAAATAAGATTTTATGTTTTATAACAATTTATAATTTTATTTACATTTATTGGAAGAATAGTAGTAGTTAAATAGATGTATGATTTAAGAATCATTAAAATATTCTATTGTTTGTTGTTGTTTTGGAAGAGTTGTATATGAAATCCCTCATTATAATAGACTACATGGTATTAATTTGTCTATTATTATTAGGAAATGAACCTGGGATGTGGAATGATTATAAGAGTTAGATGAAGCGGTAATAAATAGGAATTTTAATTAATATTAAATATTATTTTTATGAAGAGATAATAATAATTTGATTGATTGTTTTGTAATAAATTTTATAGAATATTTAATTTGAATTACAAGGGAGTTTTGTTTTATAAATTAAGTAGGGGTAATAATCTTATGCCTTTGAGAGTATTTTTAATCCAACCATATTTTAGTAGTAAATAATGAACTAGTCGTAGTTTAAATTGTTAGTATAATAAATAAGCTGAGAATTCAATTTGAACCTTCGTATTGAATTTGTTTTTGATTTTTCTTAGTTTATTATTTAAATATGATAAATTATTTTAAATGTTAATTTTATTAGATGTAATGTTAGAAATATATTCTGAGCTAGTTAAAGTATCATTATTTTAATAAGTGTCATTTCTGATAAGTATTACTCTGATTAAAACAGGTTAGCCAGTCTCTTTTAGCAAGGTAGTGTACATAGGTTTTTCGCACCCAATGTGGGATATGATTCGTACCCTACCTTGTTAAAAGACTTCGGCTAACATTCTAATCAGAATTATACTTATTGAGAATGATACTTATTAAAACAATGATACTTTAATTCATAACAATATGATACACAAATAATATTCTTCCTCAATATCCCAGCACCCAGAATTTCATTTTACAACTAATTTCCCAGATCACTATCCTTCATCTTCCACATTCTGAATACTTCTAACATCGCAAAGAAATTTTAACTACATTATAAAATAATCTTCAAACCATGTTGCCAAAATAAATATCAAATAAAATTCAAGAAGGTTCAAAACATTATATACACAAATGATTTCAATAAAATATCCATCATCACACATTCATTCACTTATATCATAGAGCTAGATAATTCAGAGATCAACATTTTCATTCCATTGTATCTAAACAGATGTAGTCTAGAATATTATCTTAGAAAACTCAATCATATTTCAAAAATGTGCATACTCAAGCATTCATAAAAAATATTTAAATATCTTTAAATAACCCACAAGGCATTTTTTTACTTTTACATTACATTCATAAAACAATTAATACATTCATAATCATATAAATGATTCATCTGGTTTAATATTCAAGCAATATGATAAATGAAACTAAAATATAAATTAAAATATCATTAAATTATTAAAATGCCTAATAATTTATCTTTAATTCCAACAACTATTGGAATTAAATATGGCGATCCTGTTATAGATATTTTATTTTTGTTTCAAAAATACTTTATTCATTCTTTGTACAGAAAAACATTGGTTACACTTATTTGCTTTTTTTTTTTTTTACAAAATTAATTAAATCATATATACTAGTTACAAATCAATCAAAAAACAAGAGATATAGCTTGTAGTCGGAAACTTTTCTAGCCCTTTCATGGTTACTAGCTTATTTCTAAATGCAATTAGTGGTCTTCTTAAATTGTTTTCATATACACTTATGCACAATATAAAAGAAAAAAAATATTCACACGAATATTCGAAAAAAGACCTTTACCAAATTCCTTAAACATATATTCAATATTTATTCTTAAATATGACTGGTATTTCTGCCCTGATCTGGTCAAAGCTGAGACATGAGAAATAAATGTAAGATTGGGTTTTAGACTCCCTTTTACAAAGACCACAGCAATCATCTATTGATAGAATCTGTCTTCTATATTTGTGAAAAAATTTGGTAGGTGATGCTTCTAAGTTGATCTTAACCAGAAAAATCAATGAATTTAGGTTCAACTAATATCTAAATTTGCAACATAGTTGTTTATTTGTAAGGTCAAGTATAGACTTTTTGTGGCTGGGGAGAGTAATAATAATACTTCCCAATATTGATATTTACTCTTTGGGAGAACATAGACAAGATTTTGTATTTCTAGGACTAAGTCTGTAGTGGCTTTAAATATCTTTTAAGAGGAGGTGGTCTATCTGTGGCTGTGATTTTGAATGCTATTTCCAGATAAGGAAACATCTCAGTACATCTTGAGATGATACTTTTGTTGAATGTAGACCCTGGAGCTTTCTGATTGAGATTGATGAAATCCTAGAGAAGTTTTCTCAGTAGTGTATGACTATGGTTAATAAATATCTTTGTAAATTTTATAATTGATGTATATGTCATTCTAGTGATAATTAACATATTGTATAATGAAACTTTGGCATATAGAGAAAGTTAAGCTTTGTGTTAGAGTTAAGTATATGTTCTATGTTATCTGTTAGTTGGTTTTGAATACTTGTTCTCATTTGTGTGAGATTTAAATAAAAAGAAAAACCTAAAAAAAGGCTGGGTTTTCTTTTAAAATGTTCTATAATATTGCATTCTGTGATGTGCCATGCACTTGATTTTTCCATATTAAACATGATTTTGAATTTGTCAGTGTATTGTTTTAGCAATTTTATTACAAATGGAATTTGTTTTCTGGATGATAAGAAAATTTGCAATATCATTCATGTAAGCAACACACCCAATACTGGTGTTTAAGCCTGGGATATATATGCCTGTCATTTCTTTTTCAGTGGCTGCTAGTAAAGGATTTATGTATATTGAGAAGAGAAGTGCGCTCAATGGTGAACCTCGGGATAGAGAACAATTGGGGACAATAGATGGTGATATTCATTTGTTTAGTTACATGTATCTCCCTGTTCTGAAGCAAATTTGTCAAGACAAAAGGTAAGCTTTAGCTATATTTGTCTCAGCTAGAGTGTTTAATCTGAATGTCAATAGGAACTGTAATCAAATGCAGATTTAATATTTAAGCTGAATCACAACAGGACCATATTTTTTCTTTATTCTAACCATATTGATAACAATTTTAAATATAAATACTGCTTGATTAGTGAATGAGTCCTTTTTTGTAAATTGGCAATTAGAGAGCATAGGTAAAATGTATGGTTCCATTCAAACTTTTAGAACATCCTATCAATACCTTGATCCCCAATGGACACATTGAAAGTGGCCTTAATTTTTCCATGGTTGATATCTTCTCTTTTTTTTTTTTTTTTAAAAAAAAGGTATTAGTGCTATAGGATATAAATTTTTGTATTGTATATTTCTTTTGATAGGAAGTGTGCAAGATTTTCTAGGTAATTGGAGGTAAAGAAATTTAAATGTCAAGATACAAAGCAAGGTATCCCATGAAGGCCGGGATGGCAAGATTCATCTATGGACTCCAGTTTCCTTGTAAATGCATTTGGGAAAAATTTATCTTCTTCTAACTCATCAAATAACTTTTTTGCAAGGTTATAAGAGTTTCTAGATTGCAGCCTAGGCCGGTTCCAGCATATAAATCCCACTAACTGTCCTTGTATGCATTTGGATGGCTGTTGGCACTCTGATTGGAGGGTGACCCAAAGCCCATCTGATATAGTTTCTAGACCATGTATGAGTTAGTCCAACAAATATTCTCCTCTTCTTTATTGATAGATATTCTTTGAGTGTTGATTCTGTTCCATTATATAAATTTTTAAGGTTTTTAAATGTTTGCTATTTATTTACTGAGGATGGAATCTATATAATATTTTTGTAAATTTTTTTCATTAGTGCCAATAGGCCTGTTGGTGATGGTGTGGATTTAGTGAATAATGTTTGATAATGTTTATATATGCTATCCAGACTTGTGCTGGATCCATATCAATCTTACTCAATTTATTTAAATATATATAAATTTCTGAAAACAAAAACTCAGGTGTTCTAGATGGTAGTAATATTCTAATAGTGTCCAGTGGATATTAAATTTTTATTATTGAAATCCAGATCAATTTTAGTGATGAGTGTAGCATGGTCTGAAAAGAGTGCATTTTTTATTTCTAAATTATTAATAATAAAGTGATGAACAGATGGGGAATAAAATGAGATCAATGAGTGAAGAATGCTTTCCAATATAAAAAAAAAACAGCACCATTTGGCAAAAAAAAAAACCTACAATCAGTGAGAAAGAAAAAAAGATGTAACCATTTTTAAACAAATTTTTTCATATGACAAATTAAAATCACCCATAAGTATGCATGGGCAGGGGGAAAAGCCAAGCATAGAATTTAATGTGAGGATCAGCCTGTTCATTATTGTGGGTTCAGGAGGAACATATACAAAAATTATATCTAGCACCACTGCTTTATGTCGCAGTGAAATAATAGTAAAGTGTGTTCATCAATATCGAATTTTAAAAGAGCTAAGTTTATATGTAATAATCCCTGTACCTGCAGAGGTATGGAGAAAGCTGCAAAAATCTTTATTTAAAAAGTAAACAGAAGGGTCAATATATGAGCCATTATATATTTTGATTTCAAGTAGATCTATTAGATGCGGATAGACAATATCATACCATCGTTTCAATTGATAAATTCCATTAGTGGAATTAAGAACCCTAATGTTTAAGGATGTAATTTTTATCTTCATTAATGTCTATTATCAAATCCATCACTTCTTAAAGCAAAAACACAAAAAATCATTAATTAGAGATAACGAGTACTAGGATGAAAACGAAAAACTAATTAATTAGCAACAAGCACATTACAATTATCTTCTAATTGTAAACGGTTTTTGATCGACCTACCTTCTCTGTTAAGTTATTGGTAGTTATAATAGGAGAATCTATGATTTTATTTAGTTTATCAGAGCATAACTCACCTCCTCCACAAAATTATTTTCATCAACAGAAATTATAGTCAGTATATTCGTTACTGATATTGGTTTTAACATTTTTTTGCAATGGCTATCATATCATTAACTTCTGCATCAGTATCCATATTATCTTTTGTCAGTCCTGTATTCTCTCTTCTCTTATGTAGTGGCCGACCGGGCTTCAGTTTGTTGGATACCTTTGGATTTCCTTTTATTGCATATATTGTGAAAGTGATTCATTATCTCTGAAGTTGTTTCATTTAAAATATTGAGATTTCGATTGTTCAATAACAGAACTAATTACATTAATGACAGGAATGAGAATGCTAGCATTGTGGGAGATTTCCTTTATTTGTATTTCCGGTTCATCGTTCATTGGAGTATGATAGCCCTATTAGCTTCCACTATTTGTTCTATTTGAGAGATATTATTTAATGCATTTTCAGGCAAGTCACTATTTACATTCAGACCTTGATGCAATGGAGTCATTTTTATTTTACTTTGGGTAGAATGCATTTTAGGACAAACGATTAGATGTCCACACTCTTTGCAATGATAATATTGAGGCTTTATTCCTTTTATCATCAAACAACATTGCCTGATTGATTATTTGAGAGGGAATGTCTTTTGGTTCTACATTCTTATGTAGCTTAACTCTAAATGAGAAACTGTTTCCATATATTGGTACCAGCGTATTTGGGAGCAGGTTTAGCTGAAATTGAAGAACTGTCTCAAATGGCTCCATTACTCAAGTCTTCACTTTTATAGCTTAAGTAGGCATTCTTCAGTGTACCATTTATAATGTTGTGTCTATTCGGGTTTACTACTACTAATGCATAGCGATCCAAGATTTTGATTTCTTTTTGAAACTATCCCTTCACTCTTCTATTTTAAATTCCAACACAATGTATCTAGGATTTGGATGATCAACAATACAATGAATCGATTTCTATGAGTTTTTGGCTGTGAGTAAATCGATCAATATCTCTTTTGGGAATCTAAATATGCTGCAAAAATGATCTATAATCGCAATGATTATCAATTTTTCAGTGAAGAAATGTTTGAATGAATTATATAATTCTTTAAGTATCGTTCCATTAATGGCTTCAGAAACCTTTTTTAACGATTGATTATTCCATGGCTCTTTTAACTCTCGTAATCCTAGTCCGTTATTGCTGTGAACAAATCCAATTTGATCAGATCATTTGCTGTGGATTGATGGAATCTTGTATGTTTTTATTTTTGCTACTATTATTTGCTACGTTGCTACTTGTGTATAGGTGCATGTTTTGCTACTCATGTCATCCATTGTCGTGGCCATTTTGTGTCCACATTGATGTTACTGCAGCAGTAAGTAGAAGAAATAGATGCTAATCTAGGGAGGTTTTTTATTTCAAACTATCCTTTTTATGTTTAATAAATTGACTATAAACTTAAAGTAAGCATAAACTTATATTAAAATCTCAAAATTAGAAAAAAAAAAACACTCAACAATATGACTTGACATATTATTATTTTATATTTTTAAAATAAATTATTTCAATATTAAAACTAAGCATATTTCTGATAATAAAGATGTTAACTGAATATTATTATTAATAATAAAAAATATTAATACTAAAGGTAGAAAAGAAATAAAATTCAAAGCTACTAAAGTTCTTGTTTGCTTTCATTTCTCCAGCACCAAGCTTACCCCGTTGCTACTATGGCAAAAATTTGAACAAAACTCTCTCCCCACCGCATTGTACAAAACTTCGTAATGCACAAACTTAAATCTTTAAAATCTCTTCAAAATATTGTCCACCCATACTGGATAAATAATCTATCTAAATTCATTTCTTAGCATTTCCAGGAGAACAAATATTTAAAAAAAAAAAATTCATTAATATAATAACTGAAATACAAACTTGTTATATATTTATATCAGTGATAGTCAACCTGGTCCCTACAACCCACTAATAGGTGTTCCCGCCTTTATGGTGGGTGGTAGGAGTTTTTTCCGACACTGAAGCACTTTCTTTTTTTTTAAATTTAATTGACTTTTTAAAAAAATTTCAGAGAGATTTATATGCTTTAGCTTGCTGTAACTCTGTTTATAAATTTTATAAAGTAAAGTTACTTCTCTAATTTATAAATGACCATTACTGTGGAACCAGTGGGCAATTAGAAGATTTTACTACTAACAGAGATACAAAAGTGGGCGGTAGGTATAAAAAGATTGATGATCCCTGATCTATATCAATATATGTAATATATAGGGTATATGAGCACAGACTTTCACACCAGATCTATATCAATATATGTAATATATAGGGTATATCAACACAGACTTTCACACCACCCACCACTCTATCTCATATCACTGATACACTTGAACACATATGTCGAAAAGAAAAATAATCACCAATATACCTATTTCATGCTAAACCAGCAATCATCAGTTGGTCCAGATTATCATCACATATATATGCAATAAGTGCTCAGATATAAATTAATATAGCCAATCTTCATACTTTAATGCACAGGCTTTAATCCACTCCACACTCCAACTCTTCAACTGTCCATCTAATTAAAAATCTGATGATGGTATGCTCAAAGGCCACCCTGAGACTGAGATTCTTGTCACATCCATGTTGACCTAAAGTCAATCTGACCCCTCATGTACAGGACATGATCCATTTTAATACATATACAAGGGATGGGCAGATATCTTATATTGGTGATTATTTATCTTTTCGACATGTGTTCAAGTGTATCAGTGATATGAGATAGAGTGGTGTGAAAGTCTGTGCTCATATACCCTATACATTCATTTATATAATTTTCATATTATGTAATAACCTTCCACATATATACATTTTCCTTAAATATGCTGGTCCAGACTTATCAGAAAGCACTTATAAAACATTTTAAAGAATAAAATTATTTATGTATCAGTTAATTTTTCAGCAGACAATTTTCATTCTTATTTTTTTTCTAAACACTTGTATTTAACTAGTTATAAATTATCACAGAATGTTTCTTAAAAATTCAAGATTTTATATTTTCAAACATGCACATATTAATTAAATAATTTTTTGCACTTTTGTAGTCTCTTCATTCAGATGTTTCATATAAGACATAAAGATAATCTTATAATAATATCAAAATGCATCTTTCTTTTAATAAGGAAAATCTTTTAAAATGTATAGTTCAAAAGACATTTTCCCTTAATCTTGATAGGTGCACTTTTAAAATATATAATGTTCATTCAGGCCGTTCTCTTAAACAAAATAGTAGTAAAACATTTACATATGCATTTGCAGATAATATGAAATACATTCACATTTATAAAATTCCATCATACAGATTTAATTTATTTGCACAATACCACTCCAGATAATATAAAACATATTAACATTTATAAAATTCCATCATACAGATTTAATTTACTTGCACAATACCACTTTTGTTCTTTTTAAAGTCCCTATAGCTTATTAAATAGCATTCAACAATTATTTTCTCAATAATTTATATTTATGAGCATTTATCAAAATTATAAAAAATAAATGTTTTTTTCAACTCACGCTGAAGCAGTCAATCTGGAATCCAGATTGAGCTTCAGGGTCCAACTAGTCTACTAACCACTCATGAGGGTTCAAACTTCGAATTTCATCCTGTTTCATCATTTATTATATGTATATTAAGTCCATATACATTAAAAGTATTTGCAAACATTTGATTAATAAATTTAAATCTCCTTTAATATTTTAACTAGAAATTGTGTACATACTCGGATATATATATAACGGAGATGGTCATATAATCTAATATTATCACATTTATTTTTTTATTATTATATTATCCAATATGTTGAGAAGGTTCTCAAAAACACTTAAAGAAATCTACAATGGGGGGGGGGGGGGCTCTATTGTTCAAAGTTTATAAAAGTCCATTCTTTAATTGAAAATTTACTTAAATTTAGGAATAAGATTACTAATGGATATTTTATTCATTTTAAAATATTTATATTAATCTATTTCAAAATCGAGAAATATATTTTGAATACATTCCGAGCCTTAATGACCATTTGCATTTTCTTAAACAAAAGGACAAAGGTTAGTTTTGTTAAAATTAATCAGGCAAAGCAAACCTGCATTGATTTTGCCGCAGGCAAGATTTTGTAAAAGCATTCCTGGAATAACTTGGCATGATATAAATAGGGCCGAAAATTAAAATTAAAAGTTGTGCTGATAATATACTCCACACCACTAAGAATTTTGCAGAGGACATCTGAGTAGAGGGAATAAAAAGATCCCCAGTCTTTAGGACCATCTCCTCGCCAGAATGCCATTAGCTCCTACCACCCGATGAACTGCCCAATGTAAATAAAATTGTAAGCCCTAAGGAAAGCTTCCTGCCACCAAAGAAATTAACCAATGGCAATGGAGTCCATTGATCACCATGCACAAACAAAAACCAACCAAACTGTCGGATCCTAGCAACACCAGGTAATATATAACTGCCACAACCAAAGATTATATTATTCAAACTAGTTATCAAACTCCATGTCATATATTCGTTTTTCATTAAGCAGGCTTGGTATGACATCACTCACCCCTCATATATATATATATTAACTGCAAACAACTCTATAAATATCTATATATAAATATTTATAAACATAAATTTATAAATATCTATTTATTTCATGCTCTATATTTTTTTCATATATATATATCAGGCTTTGGTGTGATAAAATTGTTTATGATTATTAATTATATTTTGTATTTTAACCTATTTGAAATTAATATGCCAATCCAACTCAAACTCGCAAGTCTGCTTGCTAAGCCCTTTTCACAATTACACCTTTTTGTTTACTCAGGTCAGTAATAGCTCATTCATTTATTGTAAATACATATGCCTGCAGGGTTGAATTGTCTTATGTAATGTTTTCTGAAAAGTTATAATTAACCCTACCTTGTTGATTAACTACAAAATAATAAATGTATTTGTAAGAAACTCTTTTTCTTCAAAAATTATTTTACAACTTGTATGTGCAAAATATTTCAATTTTATATTCAAATTCAAATGACCTTGCTTTTTATAATCATTTTATACAGTTCAATAAATTTTTAACGAAAGAAGCATTTTGTTAGTAATCTTTAATATATTATTTTAGGTCACATAAGTAAATATGTATGCCTATACAAATCTACAAGGAATGGATTAGTACATTCTTCTAGAATGAAAAAGAAAGTAACCTCATCAGTATTAGATTTATTAGTTGAAAAAACTATATACTAACAGAAAGATTCTTTATTTATAATTAGCTTAATTTATATATGTTACCAATATGACATTTTACAATGAGGTATACCCACAATTTATTCCACTAATGTAACAAACCACACCCTGGTTATAATTATCCAAATAAAATAAAAATTAAAAGTTCTTTACTGGACACTGAAACAAAAAAAAAAAGCAAGAGTTTCACTACAAACAAATACAACTGTTTGTGTAGTAATCAACTGATGGCAAATGTTTATACAGAACCTATAACTATTAAAAAATTCAGATACATTAAAATATCTCCTAGGGATGCCAACAAAAAGCATGAAAAAATGTGACAAGTTGAAGATTTTTGCATACTTAATGGTGACAGATAATGCAAGTAATAATTCATCACTAAAGGATGAATGTGTCAACCTATAATTATTTGCGCACATCTTTGAATCTCTTAGATAATGATTCAGTTTCAAATTTAAAAGAACACACGTTAAGATTAAATATTTTCAAATTAATCATTTTGCAAACGCTTTTTACAGAATTTCTTATGACAAGTAAAACCTTAAAGATAGGATTATATTTCTAAAAATAATCATAAAATTTATGATAATATGCCAATGTTCAACTTGACAAAATTCAAGATATGATTTGCATTTTGAAACCTATTTGCTATGACTTCATGAAGTACAAAAAAAAACTCGTTCCATTGCTCACATGTTGTGCATCTCTATAAACAATTTAAAAACATATATATTGATGTGACATAAGATAAAATGTTAAAAAAAAATGTATAATAGATATAATAATATTACCTAGTTTATTTTCTTACTTACATGCTTGATCCAAAACAAATCAATAACACTAAACTTAAAATTAAGGATGACAAGTAACTGGACTTAAATTTGCAAAGTCAAGATAGAAATCACATTTTCAATTATTGTTTCACCAATCCAGGAATCATTTTTTGATGTGAAGTTACAAATATCAGTTTATGAATATAAAAAAGTAAATCGTAATACATTGGCCATTATCAAACAACCTGATCGCTTAAGTATCTTTATTTAGTGTGGAAATATTTTTTTAATTCTTTTTATTTATTTTGTTAGAAGCTTTTAAAGAGATTGGGGGAAAAAAAGATATCTAAATCAGAGTTTTTAATTTAATGTTTAAATTTTTGAGATATGTTTCTCTAAAATATTTTTGAATTTTGTAATGCCATTTATTCAGAATTAATTAAGTATAATTAGTAGAATTAATATTTTAGAGTAGACTATTATCAGTTTCACTAGAGTATATTCTGCATATTATTATATCTTGTTTTATTGTGCAGTCTACATATATCCAGATTTAATAAAAAAAAATTTGCTTTATTAAAAATGCAAATCATATCAAACCTATAACTTTTAGATTGTTAATATTAGAAAACTAAAACTTAATTAATCTAGCTTTCTAATATATATTGCTTTGCAAAATTAATATAAGCAGAATCCAATTCTAAATCTTTAAAACATTAAACAAAAAAAAGACTTAAACCAAACCAAAATAACTAGGTTTTTGTGAGTTTTTTCCAATTCTGGTAACAATATATAATGTATATCTTAATTTTGCAAGTAACAGAATATAAATCCATTTACTTCTGTTTAAAACCCTCTAATCACCACTCCATCTTTTTTTTCTTCTCAAAATATACATTACATATAAACATATAATTCTATAATTAAAACGCTTCAAACAAATAAGTCTCATTTTCCTATTTTCTTTACAAAAACTTTATTTCTTTTATATATATATATCCACTTGTTCCAACATTTCAACTATTTTTAATTTATAGTCATTTTCAAGGATCTAGAAAAAACATATTACATTATAACAATCTCCACATAATAAAACCAAAAAAAAAAAAAACACACACACACACACACAAAAAATATATAAACTCCATAAAAATAAATAAAATACATTAAATATAAATTAAAACATAAAATATACACCACACTTACTTGCCTCCCTTCTCCTCAAAAAACTTTCCCTTTTTACATTTTCTTTTATCCAACATCCAATTATTACAATAAAACACTTATTTACTTCTACCCTTCAAAATTACATTTATTTCCAAAAATAATTCTTTATGCATTACTTACCTAATTTATTCTATTCAAAACAGGTCTATATCTTTTCATATATAAACTCTCTTTTACCATTCTTTCTTTATATAGATTTTAAGATTAAAATGTTGGAGGGGGTTAGATTATATAAAGAAAGAATGATAAAAGAGTTTATATATAAAAAGTTATAAACCTGTTTTGAATAGAATAAATTGGATAAGTAATGCATAAAGAATTATTTTTGGAAATAAATGTAATTTTGAAGGGTATAAAAAAATTAAATAATTTAATATATCAACCACACAGTTCTTCTTTTCAAAATAGTTCATAAATATCCAAAATAGAAATAAAACAAACGGACACCTTTTTAAAACTTGTTTTTTATATGATTATAATCATAAAAAAAAAAATCCGTTTCGACTATTTTATATAGTCTTTTTCAAGGCACACTAAAATAATATATATATATATAAGAAATAACACCTATTCCATAAAAATAAATAAATAAATAAAAAATTACAAAATATATTCATAACCAAAAATTTACCTTATCTCACTCCCCTTTCCTATTAACCAACAAACACAACTTAAAGAGAAACAATTTCCTTTTTTAAAAATAAATCAAAAAAATCTATATAAAACATTTAATTAAAAACCTATTATTTTCTTTTCTGTTTATCTATTAATATCCTATTTAATTCTGGTTTTATTTAATTAATGTATACACTTTCTTTTATCATCCTTTCATTATATGACTTAATACATTCCAAAGGCTTTATATCAAAATCCCCATGCTTAAATTCATTCATGTGAATGTAAACAGCAGAATTTGCTGTTTTAATCTAGTTTTTAATTTATTCTTACTAGTCCCAACATATGTCATTTCTACATTCTTTCTAAAACAATTCAAACATTTTATCAAATAAACTGAATTCATAATGTCTAACCTATTATAGTCCCCATTATTATTAATTAAGATTTAAACTTGCTTTCTTTTTATAAACTGGACAAATTGAAACATTATATTTCCTAAAATGATTAATAGGAAATATAATGTTTCAATTTGTCCAGTTTATAAAAAGAAAGCAAATAAATCTTTTAATTAATAATAATGGGGACTAAAATAGGTTAGACATTATGAATTCAGTTTATGTGATAAAATGTTTGAATTGTTTTAGAAAAAATGTAGAAATGACATATGTTGGGACTAGTAAAAATAAATTAAAAACTAGATTAAAACAGCATTTAGGTGATAAAAATTCTGCTGTTTACATTCACATGAATAAATTTAAGTATGGAGATTTTGATATAAAGCCTTTGGAATGTATTGAGTCATATAATGAAAGGATGATAAAATAAAGTGTATACATTAATGAAATAAAACCAGAATTAAATAGGATGTTAATAGATAAAGTGAGAAGAAAATAATAGGTTTTTAATTAAATGTTTTAAAGGATATATATAGATTTTTTAAAAATTTTTTTTAAAAAAAGAAATTGTTTCTCTTTGAGTTGTGTTTGTTGGTAATAGGAAAGGGGAGTGAGATAAGGTAAATTTTTGTTTATTAATATATTTTGTAATTTTTTATTTATTTATTTTTAAGGAATATGTGTTGTTATATATATATTTTATTTTAGTGTGCCTTGAAAAAGACTATATAAAATAGTCGAAACATTGGATTTTTTTTTTTTTTCATGATTATAGTCATATAAAAAACAAGTTTTAAAAAGGAGTTAGTTTGTTTTATTTCTAGTTTGGGTATAGAAAAGAAGAAGGAAATAAGTGTTTTATTGTAATAATTGGATTTTGGATAAAAGAAAATGTAAAAAGGGAAAGTGTTTTGAGAAAGGAGGCAAGTGTGGTGTATATTTTATGTTTTAATTTAATTTATTTTTAATGTATTTTATTTATTTTAATTTTTATGGGGTTTATATATTTTTGTGTGTTTTTTTTTTTTTTTGGGGGGAGGGGTATTATGTGGAGATTGTTATAATGTAATATGTTTTTTCTAGATCCTTGAAAATGACTATAAATTAAAAATAGTTGAAACAAGTGGATATATATATCTACAAGAAATAAAAGTTTTTGTAAAGAAAAAAGGAAAATGAGACTTTTATTTGTTTGAAGTCTTTTAATTATAGAATTAACAGAATATAAGTGAAAAATTTAAGATGCATTTATTAAAAAAAATTGATATTTGTTTTATGCAAACTATGTATCAATTCTCAATATTTTTCTAAAATTAGCCTTAAATTGCAGACTCAGATAAATCCACGGGTAATGCAATCAGAAATTTCAATATTCAGAATACATTTAGTAACATTAAAAGCCTTCAGTAAAAAAATAATCTTTATTAAATTTATAGTTAAAAGCAGTTTATTAGTTAAGATTTTAATTATATATATATATTGTATCTAGATATCAGCAGCAATCATATCAAGAGATAAGTAAATTTATAGGAGAAAACAGTACTCCATTTGAAGATCCTTTTTTTTGTTTATAAAATTCATAAAATATTTAATTCTCAATCGTTTTTAAAAAATTCTACATTTTCATTGGTTATACTACACTATAGGTCAAATTTTTGATATTAAAGTTATTTCAGATTGAATTTGAATGGTCTGTGTAGCAATACTTGTATTGCAAATTTACAATGAATAATTTTAATAGAATAGTAATAAATCTATATTTTAATTTATATTTTTGTACCTAGATATCAATTTATTAATAGATGAAAAAATACTATAGTATATAGCTCACATCAATTTGCACAAATTGTAAAATAAAAAAGATTTTAAGTTTTTTGTTTGTGTCAAAATAGTTTTTATTGTTATCAAAGTTTTATTCAATAAATATAAATTAAATTTTGTTTGTATAATTACATCATGTTTTTAAAAGGATTTAAATTTTCATTGTAGGAAATGAAAAATAAACATATTATTCTAGCTAAAAGTAGTTTTTTAAATTTTTTTTGGAATGTATTGTTTTTAATATTTTACTTATATTTTAAATCAATTTTAATAATAATTATATTAAATAGTTGTTTTAGCACAAAATCTATTCAAACTGAAGACTACATCTGTATATAAGTTTTTATCAAGAATAGACTTTAGTTCCATTTATTTTTCTTATGATGATGGAATGGTTAAAAAATATCTGATATTTGCACATAGCTTTTGAAAATATTTGATTTATTATAATGATATTAGTCTATCAAAAATATATATGACAAAGAGGAAATAATTTTTATCAATAACTTTATAGTTGTTTTTTAATATTTCTAAAATAAATTTGTTAAATGTATGCAAGCATTTAAATTTATGTTGATAACATTATTGCTGTTTTTCTAAATTTGTAAAGTTGATATTTCTAATATTAATTTTATTTTCATATATGTTTTTAATAAAATTTATTTCAAACACAAAAGTTTGATTTAAACAATTTTTTTTTTTTCATTAAAAAAATGCAAGTGAAGAAAAAATAGATTTAAAAAATTGAACAAAAAAAGGCTAAAGAGTGTGTTACAATTCAACAGGCTGTTTATTATTAAGTTGTGTACATAAACTATATAAACTTTTTTATTTTCATCAGCATTTCACAATTCTTCTCAAAGTTCTGCATAACTTTAAATTCTTCAATTTTTATTTCATAAAATATACAATGTATATTGTAACAGAAACAAAACAAGATCAAGCATAAAATATAATAAAACAAAATTGTGGATGAAAATGATGCATACAAATGCTTGAATAAATCAAAATTTAAAATTGAGTACTCATTTCTATATTTAATGTAGTATTTCTTATTCTCAAAAAACACTACTATCAATTCTTCACTTAATCCAAAGAAAAAATGGTTAACAAGGAATACTGTATACTGTTATATATATATTTTTTAAAAAGCTAGCCATTAAAAAAAAAATTTCACAAAGCTGATTTGCCAACAATGGGAAAACACCTGGATCCAAAAAATAACTATGTGGAATTATTTCAAAGATATAAAAAAAAAAAAAGGCAGACAAATAATTTTAAAAAACAACAACTGTATGTGAATGATGAAATTAAACTCCATTGCGTTGTTTTATAATGATTTGTTATGTTTTTTAAGAATACATTAAAAGCATTTAAATCAATTATTTATACTGAATATATAGTGTAATGGAATGGTCAATCTGGCACTTTGCAGTATCATATGTAACAGTATGCTATACATAGGAGTGTGGAACTACTTGCCATACTTTATTGATGTAATCAAAATTGATGATGAGCATGATAAAGGGCATTACTAAACCTATTAATAATAATGTTGATTACACAACAATATTTCCTGCTTATCATACAGATATGGTTTAAGATATCAGATTACTAAAATATTTATTAGTTTAAACTGGTCAGACTATTTAATACCCATAACAGTGTTACTAGTAACCAGATTTGAATCCAAATCCATTTAATGGCCATCCCATCAGCATCAAACCATAACATGGAGTTCATGAAACTCATTCACGATAATGCACTACTTTGGTTAAACTTCTGATAAATTGGTGAAATAACATAAATGAAAAGTGAACAAAGACAAAAATAACCACAATAGTTTTATTCCACATAGACAACCATGAAATACACTTACACACTCTCTCCAACAATGTACATTATTCCAAAATAGAAGCATGAGCATTATTTTTCTAGATAATGATATTCAATAAATTGCATTACCTTTTGTTATTAATTTAAACTATAGCAACAAAAAAAAAAAGCTATCATAATCCTGATGCTTGATCGATATTTGAGTCATATGATTGAATAATAATAAATAATAATATATATCAATTTCCTTTTTTAAAAACTGAATATATAAAATAAATCTACATCTTACTCTGGAAAACAACATTTTCAGAGTAAGTAGATTAGTATTGTCTATAAAATAAATAGTTAAATAAATGTTAATTGAACAAAAAAGTATAGTCATATATAACATATATATTAAAAAATAATAACTTTTTTTTATTTTGGCCTGTTCAACATTTGCCATCAAAAAAATTTAATATTTTAAGTTTTCCAATGTTTCTTCAAGCTATTCATAATGACTACACAATATAATCCTTGAGATTTATTTCTTTTTTGACAATGAAGTAATTTTATTTTAGTTCATTAATTCAATGTACTCCATGGCTTGGTTGAAAATGATTAAGTTAATCCATTAAATTATTATATACAGTCTTAAAATAAACTTACTTTATTCCATGAAATTTTTTCACTGTTTGGTAAATGAATAAATAAGTTTTATCGGCTGTAGTTTTCAGTTGTTTAATTGGAAAGCATCAAGATTTTCTCTTCTTTTTTGTAGGGCTGACAGAGATAGAGTCAGAAAGGAGTAACAATGATTTATCATTCATAAAGCAGATACCTTCCTTCCATACTAAAGTTCTTTCAAATTCAAGCTGGATAATATTGTTCTCTATGGAGCTAAATGCTAGCTGAACGATGGATGGAGTTTAGCAAGCCATTCTGATGAAATTTAAACTACACCTGGGTCTCTTTTTACGCGGACTTATTTAACACGATTTTGAAGTTACGCGATTCGTGTTTCACCGGAAGTCGATTTCCAATATTGCGCTATTACTTTAAATAATAAATTTTGCGCACTTACGTTATATTGAAAGTAATAGCACATTATTGGAATTCGACTTTCATCTTAATAATTTCAATATTTTCAGTGCTTTATAATAGTGAGATTTTATGCAATAATGAAATTAAAATCATGATTTCCACATTTTATGTATACACATATTAAATTTTACAAGATTATAATGTAAATTTGTTCAAACATTGTGCGTGTTAATTTTGCATTTTAAATCACATTGTTTTTGCTTTTTAAAAAAGAACGTAATCAATTATTATTTTCTTATTAATGACACTAATCATTAACGTGCTCTTAAATTCCGAGAGCTAAAAACAATTAATAAAATCATCGTCTCAAAGATTAATTACTAATTACGTTGTCACCAGAAAATCATAATAATTAAAACGTGTATAAAAAAATGTAAATTACTGTACTGTAAATTATGCATAAAAATATTATTTTGAATAAAATTAAATATTATAGTTAAAAAAAGTTTGTCTTGTATCAATTTTTTTCAAATTTGAAATTTTTTATTAGTCATATTTTATTTCCTTATTTTTTTTTGTGCGAATTTTAAAGTAATTTTACGTTGGTGCTTTGCTTTTACGCGAATTTTGAAAAATCACAGACCGCATCCCCCCCTTTTTCAATGTAAGTTACGTCTATTTTTGCGCGGTTTCATTTGCGCGTGTTTTCTGAGGAACCTATCTATCGCGTAAAATGAGACCCAGGTGTATACACATATATGGCCATCGCATATGTTAAGAAAGATGAATTAACAATACATCTCTATTTTCTGATATAATCACGGTAAAGGTTTTTTTAATGTTCTTCCTCTGCTAGCAAAACATTTGATAATTGAAATTACTGTCAAAACTTTTTATAAGTTATTGCATGTGTTTGTTGATAATTAAATTAGTCACCTCCATCCAAACTTTATCTTAATCGATCTCAATGGCATGTTTATCGATAAATAATTATGATGAATCATATAAATATAGAAATAAAAAAGATAAACAGATAAAAATAAGAAAAGTAATTTTTTTTTTGGAATTTGAACTTCTTTTGAACACAGGTTATAAATATGAAGATTTTTAATAACTTGAAAACTTTATTGTTTAATTAACACTTTTAATAATTTTGATTTGTTTAGAATGTTTTACTTCCAATTTTTCTTTATAATTATATAATTAGTTAACATTTTTTAAAAATATATATATACTTATTTGTTTGTCAGTAAATATCAATACATACATTTATTGGAATAAACTGAATCCTTTTATTATCAGCCATTTATTGTTTATAAAATGCTGTTATTTCTGGATTATTATAGCTGGTAGACTTGTGGTTATGAACTTCTATAATCGAGTATTCTTATTAATTATACCTTCATTCAATATGTTATTGTGCAATCGTAATGGATTAAACCTTTTTTCACACTTCATAAAAATTTCATAAATCTTACAAAACAAACTATTTCACAATGTGCTGATAAAAAAAAGGAAGATTTGGTAACTCTACAGTTACTTTCTGTAATTATTTTGTGGAATTTTCATTCTTGACTTTTGATTAAGTAAGTAGCAGAAAAACTGCATAAAGATTAGAAAACAACACAAGATAAATTCCCATAAGAATGATAATGAAGTTGAATTTATATCATAAATAAATAGATATTATTCTCAATAATTCTTTTTCTCATTTCTCAGTTGATACTTTTAAAAATTATTAACTACTATGTTATTTTCTCACTTTAAGCATTATTATGTTTAATGCATTTAATCAGCATTAATAAAAAAAAAAAATTTGCAAATTAACTACATACCTTTACTTGGTGATTATTTGTATGGTACATATATTTTATATAGAATTCATAAACTTAAATTTATTTTAAAAAAAATAAAATCCACACTTATTGACTCCAAAAATGAGCAAGCAGAAGTATAGTGATTCTGGAAGTATTTTTTTTTTTACAAAAAAAAAGAACGAAATTCAATATTAAGTAAGACTTTTGGCTGAACTTAAAATTCAAATAACAAAAAAGACTAAAGTTTCTTCAAGATCCAAACTATTTACGAGAATAAGATGACAAATTTTTCAAATCTACCTAAAAATTTGATGTTATTAAACTAGCTAAAAATTATATGCAAAGATTATTCCAAAATAATTACACAGACGAAGTAAAACATAAAAATTCTGACTGAGAGTCAGACATTGAAATAGTGACAGAAAGATGCCCTACAAATACTTCAATAAGTTTATAACAACAATTAGAAGAGTCGATAGGAAATCTGTGTTGAACACAATTAAGCCTACATCAACACAAAATGAATGGAAGTTTTTGATATTGGATCATATTATGTCCAAAAAACCCGCATAAAAGATCGATTATCTTTTTAAAAACTATTTTTTGAAAGAAAATGCCTAGATTTTATATTTAATCTGGTTAATTTAAAAACTGAATTATACATAATTTATAATTTTCAATGGAGATGGAATGAGTTAAAATTGAATTTGCAGCTTTTTTTTTTATTAAATAATTTATTTTTTTTTTTTTCTTTTATATGAATTGTTATTAAAGTAATTTTTAAAATTAAAATGGGTGGGTGGGGTGGGGGATTTTTCTTGAGAATGAAATACGTTGAGAATTGCATATCTCCAAGCATACATTTATTTTTATATATGGATGTAAGTTTCACCTTTTCTATCATCTCTCACCCACCATCTTTATCCTACCTAAATTTAAACTTTTGGTATTGAATTG
Organism: Epiperipatus broadwayi; assembly: GCA_028023455.1. Lineage (NCBI taxonomy): Eukaryota > Metazoa > Onychophora > Udeonychophora > Euonychophora > Peripatidae > Epiperipatus > Epiperipatus broadwayi. The sequence goes on from JAQFVV010006226.1 coordinate 5,147,191, forward strand.
TGTGTGTAGCGGTATTAAATATATAAGCTTCTGTCGAATTCATCATAAACGCACACACACTTCGATAGCAGATTTAAACAATAAATTAAAATATTTTGATATAATTTCAAAATTCTTTTTTTTAGTTATATAATGTTTATATAGCTTTATCTATTTTATAAGTTATAAACTTTCATTCATTTATTTCTAATTTTCTAAAATCTTATTTAAAATAATAACTTTGAAACTCAATTTTAATTTTAAAAATGTAAACATAAATTATAAATCCTCTCTGTATTTGAAATTTTGCAAGTCATGGTCGGCGGGAGATAATGGATTAATTAGAAAAAAATTTCCTAAAAGTTTTAATTGCTGCGAAATGTTAAAAGGTGAAACAAATCTGAACAATTAGAAAATGTAGTTTTCTGATTTAATTAAAATCTTCAATTCTCGACTAATGCATTGATTCTGCTAGTGGCAAATAGATCGATCTGAAAATTGAAAGATAAAAATAAAACATGGTCAGTATAAAAGGACAAAATTAATTTAATTGGTGTGCTTTGCTTTGTCTTGAGAATCCTGATTTGATTCATGTGCTTCTGGCCATCAGAAATTAATTTTTCATAGTGGGGAATATTTTAAAATGTTTGAGTAGAAAGCGACGGGGCTATTCTCCGGAAATGGTCAGTCAAATGCCCGGACCTCCACATGTGCCATTCAGAAGTTGAGTAATGGGAATCTGCTGTCAAGATAGAAGGAAAGCTACCATCAATATCAAAATAAACACCATAACCTGAGTGCTAGGAAAGGGAAGCTGCTATTAAAAACTAAATGGACAATATGTGACTAATCTGAAATGTGAAAATTCATCTCCTTATAAAACAGGTAACTGTACCCAAAGCCTTTACAGTACTCTTAATTTCTATTTCCAAGCTATAGCTAAACTTTATAAATTGTGTACTTATAAAATATACTTATTAATCTAAACTCTGTAAATCTCTTCTAATAATTTGGCTTATCTGACTCTTCTCTACTTTCTTGGGTATATATATTTCTATTTTGCATTTTTACTTTAGTAATAGCATGCCTATAAGATTTCCGACTGGACTCAACCGATCTTTAAATGTAAATAATAATTAAAATGATTGCCATATTGTGCGGTGATCGAATCATAGATCTCTTTTATGTATTTATGTTAGCTGGTCAGCTCGGAAATCACCATAATTTTCTAGGAAATTACATGAAATAATGTATGTGTGTTCTGCAAGTCATATTATTGATATTTTACTCATATTAAATTATTTTGTTCAAATTAGTTCTATATTAATCGATACACATTCGTTGTTTCCCTTATTGTAAATGCGAATCTACCATGAGGTAGGTGGACGACATATTAATTCATAAAATAACAATTCCAAACATAAACTCCCTTTTAAACCTGCTTTTGAGTTTTAATAATAAAGCTAGTGTATTTCAACAAATAAAGGGTGATGTTGGGAGACCGAGTCGTAAATTTCAAATTTAATTTTAAAAGTCCGATTTGATACTTACGTTAGATAGATATGTGACAGTTTAGAGATGCGATAACCCATCTTGGAGCCTTGGATATCCCAGATCAACAGTGAATACAGTATCCTCGTTATCTTATATAAGCGGGCATAAGAAATGTTCCCATAGGACTTGACACCCGTCACACAGTAATTGCTGCAAGGTCCCTTACACCTGATGATGCTAATGGGACCACTTTACCTTTTGGGCCTATGGCAAACGCCAGTCTGTCATTTTAAATTTATCCATTGGCTCCGCAATTTCAATGTACTGCCACCTTCGCATCTCTAAATGTATGTGTTTCTTTGTAATTAATTTTAGTATTTCAAGTACGACTGTCTTTACATTATCTGGCATGAATTCGCTCTCAGATCAAAGTCTGCCCGTAATTAATTCTTTCTGTAAGGTTATATGTCCGCAACCGCAACTATTATTTTCTGATTTAAAACTCTCGCATTACAAAACTTATTACATTTTTGGAGGCATACACTTATCCCAAGCATTCGGGTAGCTAAATTACATTAATAAATAATTGTACCTCATTTTGTGAAAATACTAGGGTATCAGGATAAAAAAAAATATCGCTACTAGAAGTTCATTATTATTAAATGTATTCATTAAAATAATTTCAAATCATATGTCTGCCGTCACATGTTTATTTGTTCGACACACATTCAGAATAGTATCTCATCAATTGTTTAAATATATACAAATGTCTAGATTTATTGTTATTAGATGTCTAATTCTAAAATAAAGTAAATGAGTCTCTTGTATCTCCCTGATCCCCGTGCCTAAAGAAATGTTTACTAATGTAGCATCAGATTCATTGTTTCGTAGTGTGTATTGTGGAACTGATAAACCAAGTTCAAACTCAGTACTGCTGGTAGTTTCCCTATCTATAGTATAGTGCTGCTCTTCTTTCTGGTGGTCGAATTCTGCACTATGTTAATGAAGCATATAATATGACTGTTACAATATATTAATATTGTACTATATTATATATATCTAAAAAGGATAGAATAAATAAGTGCAATAAGTTTTATATGAAAAAATGATAAAAAAAAATAATTTATGGATTAAAAATAGTCAACATTTATGGCTCCCCATTTTAGTCATTAACTTAAAAAAAAGACTAAAAGACAAGCATCATTTTGCTTCTCCTTTCTTACTTCAGTTACCACACTCTTTCATATTTAAAATTACTTTTCTTAAAAAATGCAGGTGTTTTTGAAAATTTATTTTAAAAACGTTTAATTTATTATATAATAAATTTATGCATAAAAAGTAAAATGAACATTTTTCATATTTAAAATCAGAATTTAATATGCTACATTTAGTAAGGATAATGATGTATATTGTTGATTATTGTTTTTCTAACATGACTCTCAACTTAAGTATTTAAATATATTACTGCATAGCAAATAGGTGCACATTAACAATTATGAATTCACATTTTCATTTGTCTCAGTGGATCTCATGAATTAAACAATACCTGTGATCAAATTATAAATTTTAATTTTTTTAGCCAGTAATGTAATTCTCTATAATACCATTTGTACAAGTCAATATTCATGGAACAACAGAATAATATTTTGGAAAATTGTCTTGCATCTTAATAGACATAAATTTTAAAATAGATAGTGCAGCTCTTATTATCTTTTTGTCACCAATTAAAAAGTTTGATATCAAAATTTTGCTTAGTGAGTTATTTATTGGAAGAGATTAAATTACAATAATCAATATGTAGAAAAGTTTATTCATCTGATCCTCTTAATTATAAATTGTGCTAAAAGACCACCTATGTGTTTTCTTGAGTAGCATTGTTGGGAAAATAGAAAATATTTAAAGTCTGCATAAATCAATGAATCAACCAATAATATATTTTCCAACACTTTTATATATAAATGGATTTCTATTTGGCCAGAATGTATGATCATTGGTAGATCTTTCTATGATATTAGAGTTATGGCTAAACACCATCTTTAATAAACATGGCCGATAGAAGTTAATATCAAAAAGAGGGTTATTACATATTCTGCCAAATAACTTAACTTTCTTTAAATGGTAAAACAATTTCCAGAAGTTCAAGACAGTTGGTGTTCTTGATATACTGCATAATAAAAGTTTTGACCCTCCCTGTTCCCCATAAATGTTTACATTCATATTAATGTGTGCTATCATTATATTGATTATACTGCTCCAAGATGCACAATATACCAAAAGACCTTTGAGAATAGTATTAAGTATTTTAATTTTTGTTCCCATGTAGCATTTAATTAGAGTAAAAGTTAATAATTTAAATAAATTTTATTGGTGATTAATTATTAAATTTGTTTTGGTCATTTAAGTACATACCAAAATACCAAGGAATTTAGTTGGAACTTCTGTAAACATTGATGAAACATTTATTTCTGTTAATTTATTTCATGCTAAGATTTGTCTCGTAATACAAAATGAATCAATTATTTTAGGGAAAAAAAATTTAAGCATTTCTTAATAAAAATGTTAAAGATTCCTCTGGTAATTATTACAATGTTATAGGCAAATATATTTATCTTTCTTCTAGGAGTAGAACAAATACTCCATGAATAAGACCAATGATCTCTCTTTAAGAATGAATTGATCTAGATAGCAAATAGAAGTCTTATGAACTTTTTGTTATTATTGACATTTTAAAAAATAATTTATTAGCTCATATATAAAAATTGATTTTTCTGAAATATTAAATTTAGTTAGATACTGAAGGTTAATATGGACAAAGGCATTTTAGAAATTATATTTTCTGTGGTCACATCTGCAGAATGATTTCTTTTTCTATATGTTAAAACTTCATGTTTTGCTGATACTGCATGATGAACAGATTTTCCAGAGATAGAATAATGGGCAAGTAGTATTTTAGTTGTTAAAAAAGACCAGAATTTATCTAAAAATATTCTAGCAAATATTTTAGCACTAAATCCTAAACTGCTATAGATGTTAATTGAGTCATAAGAACTGATTGTACTAAGAGTTCCTCACTATCATAAATGTTTATTAATAAATGGTATCTACATGGATTTGCTTGTCAAGTGATTATCTATCAGATACTTCAATAATTTATATAAATAAAATGTAATATATAATAATCCTAATATTATTTCAGATTTCAGTTTATCTATTTGTTTGATATTTTCATAAGAAACCAAAGATGATTGTGGTCAATTAGTTATGCAACTAGTACCATGATGATAATTATTAAATTATACATGCCTGAAATATTTAAACCCAATTATATTTTTGAATTTTAATTTCAGTATATTTTTTAAACAATATAATTCATTATACTAATTTTTTGATATTAATTTTTTTCACTATTGTTAACTGATCAAGAAATCATTTATATGTCTGAAATTTCTTCCGTAAAATATCTTGTATGGTTGGATGAAATATGATTTGACAATCTTTCATAAATGATTCGAATGATGGACTATAGGTCATATAAATTTGTTTATTGGATGCATGTTTCTTGATACTCTTAATAAAGTCAATAATAACTTCTGATAAAATATCAGTATTCCGTTTATATTAAACAAGATTTCTTTTTTTTAATGTAAGTATTGAAGTTTGTTTCTTTTATGATGAATTAATATTAAATTCACTTCACTTTTTCCCTATTACAGTCCAAAAAAAGACTTATAATACAAACTTAATTTTAAACTTTATATGCTTGGTTAATATTCTGTAATTCAATACTAGTGCTATAAATTCATAAGCACAAAGCTAATATTTAATTTTTTATTAAACCATAGGCTGAACGCTTCCGAGAGTCATGGCTCTCATAATCATAGCTCTTTGTGAAGTAATTGATTGTCTAATGTTACGCAAATCTATGCAAAGTTCAAGTATTCCATTACCTGGATATAGAATAACACATTTCCTTTCTGTTAATGGTATTGCTGTCTATTGCAATAAAGCAGGCCTCTTTTATCTTTCTTCTCAAATTGTTTCGTTCTCTGCAGACTAAGCTGATTATTTGCAGTTCGCGTGGATGTCCTGCAAGCTTTTAGTTCTGTGTGAAAATGAAATTTTGTGCAGGATCGGATTGTGCTTTAGTATATGAGTATTTATATGTTGAGATAATCTAGATTCCAGTGTTGCTTTGGTTTCCCCATAGCATGAGGCTTTACAGTTTTTGTCAGAGCATAAGATATTGTAGACTGCTTGAGAAGTTTGAGCGAGGGTTAATTGGTCTTTTGTGTTATTGATTAGTCTGTTGGAACTAGAAGGGGTATGAAAGCACAACTGAAAGCTTCTATTGAAAATTGAACAAAAATTTTTGTTCATGTTCGGTATGTATGGCAATAATACCCTCTGCCTATCCACATTGAGTGCGTTGTTGGTCAATTTGTTTTGAAACTGTATGATCTTCCTGTTGACGATGCCCTCTTTAAAACCTATATTTAATAAATCTTCTCTGTATGCTGCTAAATTTAATTTTTTATCAGTTTTAAACTTTATGATAGTGACTTTAGGTTTTAGACAAAAATTAAATGAAAAAATAATGTAATCAATCAGCATTGTCTAGTGTAATTTGAAAATGAATATGAACTTTTTGGCAAATATCTTATGGAGATATACAAATTATAGTATAATAAATATTGATTTAATTTCTTAGGAAATGTTGCATTTAGCAGTTAAATTCTCCCTTTATGATACATAGGACATGACATTGATTGGTAATATTGTATTTGGTTAATTATTTTCCACTTCTGGAATGAATATGCATGCATAGACAAAAATTTTAATCTTAGAAATAACAAAACTATGATTATATGTTTCTGATACTTCAAATATCATTGATCTTGATATATTTTTTTAATGATTAAGATAACAATCCTTTGCAATGTGATTATTTAAACAAGGAATGATATGCTAATAGTTGGATAATACTTGAAAAATATTTGTGTTGATACTGTAACTGAACTGTTTCAATAATTGTTAATAGATCAGAAGATATTCAACTACAAAACATGATGAATTTAAAATCTTTAGGTAAAATATTTAATTTACTAATAATAAGAGTTACAAACATTATATCATTATTCACCATTATGTAAGATGGTAAAATTTATGTCCTGAAATTATTTTGTCTCATCATTAAGTTACTGGAATCTTTTTGTATTTTATTTTTAGGTTTTGTCTTTTTTTTTTCCATATATATAAAATGAAGAATGATTTTTCCTCTTTCCCATAACATGATATATTAAACCTGCTAGGAGAGTTTACTGATTTCTTTTGACTTTAGTTTTAAAATCTTTAGATTTCTTGATTTATTAGATCTTTAGATTTGCAATTAATAAAGTAAGTAATAGTCAAATCATTAAAATAAATTGCTTAAAGTCTTCAGTACTTTCATCATACTCTAATGCCATGTCATCATTGTTCTCAATATGAGAAGCTGGGTTGGTATTAGCTTTGACCACAACTGGGGCATAGGGCAATTGTGCCCAAATTTGTCTGAGTCAACAAGTAGAACATTTATTCATTGAATATGCAATATACCTTGATGCGCAACATATAAAATGACCAGTCTTCCTTTAATATACTTTGTGCATGGGACACTATCGATCATGAGAATATATATCTTCAGCTTTCATTTTCCCGCAGTTTTAAATAAAAACTATTTGTATGATTTTATTATCTATTTTAATCAATACATATTTTAATTCAAGAACAGTTGCAATATTTTGTAAGACTTTGGAAAAGATGTATTGGTCAAATTGCAAAAGTATATATATATTATTCTTTCAGTAATTACAGAATTTGGGTCTTTTGAAACAGCAATATTTTATGTCCATTTAATGTTAAGAGAAGCAAATGATTTTATAAATTAAACATACTTTATCTACAGCCTCAACATAATCTGAGTACAAAGACAAACAAAAATCCTCAGACATAATATTTATAGAATGAATAATAAAACATTTAAGTTTGAAGTGTTCTTATGTTATTAAATACTGTATACAATAGTTATTTAATTTCGCAAATGTTGGCATTAATTTGAGGTAGTATGCCTTTTTTTTGAACTTCTATTGGATATGAATGGTCTGAAAATATTAAGTGATTTTTCTCCATTTTAATATTATACAATGCTAGTATAACTTTGTTTTTCATTAATATTTTGAGAAATTCTTTGTGTGCATTGTTCTTGCTTTCAGATGTTTTTCAATTCTTGGTTAGGATAATTTCTTATTAACCTATTTTTGTTGTTCAATTTCTAAAACATTTTTTTTCTCTTTCTCCATTTTTAAAATTAATATTTCTTAATGGTTTCATCATGATAATAAATATTTTCGATATTCATAATTTTTTTTCAAGTTATTTTAATATATTTTGATATACTTGATGAAACAAACTATTAAAATTTAAATAATCTAGCTTATACTTATAGATCTAACAACAATCATTTGTAAAAGATAACATGACTGACAAGTGATTTTAAAAATTATTTCCAAAATAATTGATAATCTAAATATTTGGCAAGGCAGTATTTTTCAAGATTTTCAAGTTTATAAATTAAAAATGCTAAGTTTTTTTTTTTAAAAAAAATCATTGCAGAAGTGTTACCATAAATTTTTCTTATCTTTTAGTGCTTTAAACTAGATGATAAGTTTTTGTGTATGTGGTCAATATTTAAAAATTATTTTGTAAAGTAATTATCTCAGATAAATAGAAGTTATTTTCATTAAATTTCTCCTTAGTTTTAAAATGTAAATAAATAATTTTTTTTTTTTTCTCAGTGATGAAAGTTTATTCATAAAAAAAAGACAAGTGCAAATACGGTTTAAAAAAAAGGTTTACAAAGAAGTAATTACATGGTAAAATGAAATTTAGGAGCAATATGGTGAAAAGGGAAGGATACATAAAAAAGAGAAAAAGATGTGAAAATGGTGTGTAGTCCAGGCCAAGAATAGCCTTTGATTGCAAGTCCGAGACATACATCTCATTGAGCGAGCAACCACACGGGTTACAAGCATTCATATGGATGAGTCCTGCGACAGAGGCTGAGTGGGTGGGAGTTGGAGAACTGCCCAGGTATCTGTGAGAAGTGGGGGTGGGGCTAGTTTAGTATCTGGTTTTGAAAGAGCGAGTTAGGTCCAATAGTTTTTGATTCGCTGAGTTACTCTCATGTCAAAAATAATAGCACATCGGAGCAGCCAGAATGCTTAGATGAGGAAAACTGAAAGTCTGGTAGTTGCAAAGACCCCTGTTTCAATGGATTTTTGGAAAATGAAGATGGTGTTCTTATGCAAGGAAAGGCAGGAGTTGATGATATATCTCACTCCAAGCAAAAAGGAACATTCGAATAGGAAGTGTTGGAGGGTTTCATTGTCGGTTTTACAAAGAGGGCATAGGGAGAAGATCTTGATGAAACCCCTACGGTTGACCAAAAATTGATTGGTGGGGAAGGGAGTGAAAGTTGATTTTGAGGAGGAAATCAAGGAATTTTGCCTCGAGGGATCACCTTTTGAATTTGCGGATTAATTGAGCATTGCTAAGTTTGAGGAAGGTAGGGGAGACAATGGAGGAGTCTATGGTCTGATTGAAAACCTCCCAGTACTTTAATTTGCCATTGATAGAAGGTATAGCAAAGCTAGCCTTTTATAGGATGTGGGAGATGAGTGAAGCCCATGACCTGGGCCTGCCAAAAGACACTTTAATTTGTTTAACAAATAAATCTTTTGTTTAAACTTTCATTATTTTTTTATCTTACTATAGTTTTTTATTTTATAATTTTAAATATAGCATAGCCTTTTGTTTTTAGATGATTATTAATTATAGTTCTAATGGTGATTCATTTCTTGTATAATGTTTTTATATCATTGTAACAATTTTTTGTTTTTCAAAGTTTAAGCAATATGAATTGATTTAGTTGGAAAACTTCTCTTTATGAAATTTCCACTTCACGAAGCAAACATTATCACATTTCTGCAAAAGAATATATTGTGCAAGAAAATTGCTGAATGAAGATGTCAAGATAGAGGACTCTTTGCATATCATTATTTTTTAAATATATATAAAAAAGTCACACATATAATCTAAATGCGAAATTAGAATTAACAAAAGCAAATGAAATGAAAATATAATATATTGTCTATCTAAAAAATAGTTATCAACTAAAAGTAAAAGAAATAACAAACTTTGTGCTATTTGATAATTTTTATTAGTCATTCATTAGACTAGAGATTATCCAAGAATCAATATTTCTGTAGTTAAATTTAATAAAAAAAACATCCCTTAACTTTTGAGTTTATTTAATCTCCTGTACTTTTATGTTTTTAAATAAATATATTGTAGCATGGGGGGAAAAAAAGCATGTTGCCTATACTTATCAAAACCAAGATACTTCAAACCCACACACATAAAATGTAGTATGAAAATTAAAAGTGTTTGTCATTATACTCCAATATTATATACCCCCACTAACAGTGATCAAATAGAATCCCATTTTATTTGGAAGAGGCTAACAATTCATTCCTCCAATGACAAGTTATCATTCCAGATACATCATTTATAGTCTAAATAATTCTCTAAACTGGTCAAAGGGTCATTTGGTAAGAACAACCTTCTTAGAATATAAGCAGAGCATAATCTATTTCATAATGGCATAATTTACTTTTTTAGGAAGGCTATCCCCTTTTATACTCAAGCTTGAATCCAATAAAAAATATTGTATTTTCTCTTTATTATTGTTTCTGATTACTAAGGTAAAAATATTGAAATACACCTGGGTCTCGTTTTATACGGTAGATAGGTTCTTCAGAAAATGCACACAAAAGAAATCGCATAAAAATAGACTTAACTTACCTTGAAAAATGGGGAAATGTACTGTAATTTTCCAAAAATCGCATAAAATCAAAGCAACAATGTAAAATTACTTTAAAATTCGCATAAAAAAAAAAATAAGAAAATAAAATATGACTAATAAAAAATTTCAAATTTGAAAAAAATTAATACAAGACAAACTTTTTTTATTAATTACAGTATTTAATTTTACTCAAAACAATATATTTGTATGCGTAATTTACATTTTTTTTCATACATGTATGGTACTTTTATCATTATCGCTATTTGAGTCATCAGATTCGTCATGATATGATGTGAGGTACTGTAGCTTCTCCTTAAACAAAGTCAAGAGGAAATACAACTAAAACGTTTTTCAATCGCTGTTGATCATTCCCATTTTGCTAAGCGATCTAAAATTGAAATTTTTGTTTCCAAAAAAATTAATTTTCTTGGGTGTTTTTTTTCTCTCTCCGTTAGAGTAATCTAAAAGTTTAAAATAAAAATAAGAACTTAGACTTACGATAATAAAAAGACACTGACTCACCACTGCTGGGCAAAATTTAATTAAAACTAATAAATAAACAATTTATTTTATTTTTTAAAATTAATAATTAAAAATTAAATTCTTATTTTTGTCTTCAATTTTCAATTCCGTTTAAAAATCAAATTTCATCGTTTCACATCATCTTAATTTTAGATCACGTTACATATTTTTTAAATTGTTAATTATAATTAAAAATCAGATTTTAATTGTCAAATTTAATTGTGCCCGCCACTGTTACTCACCTTTTAAAAATAAACTTGTGGACACTAAATGATTAATTAATTACGTACTGTTTTATAAAAAGCAAAAATAGAACGTGATTTAAAATGCAAAAACAGCATACATAATATTTTTCATCTATAACGTTTAAACAGATTTACATTATAGTCTTGTAAAATTTATTACTTGCGGACATTAAATGATTAAATGATTACGTACTCTTTTTATAAAAAGCAAAAATAGAACGTGATTTAAAATGTAAAAACAACAGCATACAAAAATTTAAAATTTGCCGAAAAGAGCTTTTATATGTTATTTTTATGTGTTATGATTATATGACTATATTAAAGATATTGTTATATATCATTTTCTTATGAGTAACAATATTTTATTATATCTATGATTTATTTTTTATTTTTCATCTATAACGTTTGAACTTGTAAAATTTAATGTGTGTATATAAAATGGGGAAATCCTGATTTTAAGTGAATTATGACCTTTTTTATTGCATAGAATCTATTACAGTACTATTACAAAGTGCTGAAAATATTGAAATTATTACATGGAAGTCGAACTCCTATAATGCGCTATTACTTTAAATATGATGTGAGTGCGCAAAATTTATAATATTTTAAGTAATAGCGCATTATTGGAGCTCGACTTCTGATCTAATAATTTTTATCGCATAAAAGAAAACCGCATACAAAGATATTAAGAAGAAACATGAATCGCATAACTTCAAAATCGCATTAAATAAATCCACATAAAACGAGACCCAGGTATATATAAGTCATAAATATATAATTATTTATTAATTAAATGTATACCATGGAAATAAGATAAGCCTCTTCATAGAAGAATAGAACAAAAAAATAAGCATTTTACTGATATCAATTTATTAATAACATCTTAACATGATTAATTATAAACATGTTTGAATGGCTGCATATCCTCGAGTATGCTCTCTATAGCATTTATTATGAAAATATTTCCGCATACTGATTCTATTTTCCCTTTCTATAGCTAACACTAGGATTACTATACTAAAGAGAGAAAGAAAAAATAAATAAATAATCAAAAAACAATATAATTTATTTTTTCACTTTATAAGATTTTATCAAAACACAAAAAATTCATATATATGCAATATGAAAATATAAAAGAAACTAAATGGTTAAAATTACAATAAAAATAATTGTGATTTTTAAGACTTTTTTTACTCCCATAAAATTTAATAAATATAACTTCTTGTCAAGAAATTATTTTTTTTTAAATATGTACACATGTATATGAAATAGATATATGTTAAAGTGTTCTATAGCAAATCTTGAATAAAGATGTTTAAATAAACAAAATTTTATTTCAATTTTTTCCAAGCATTGTGTTTATATAACATGTATTTACATATATTACAATCACAAATGGTATAGTATCTAATACTTCCAGCTATAGCGCTGCATATTATTGTTCAACTCTGACAGTTATTTGTTACTATCTCAACCTTCAAAAAGACTACCATTTTATAGTTAAATTGTCTTTAATGAGAGTTTGAGGATTTACTGAACATCTCTACCTATTGATTTATTTAAGTAATTGATTAATTTTGTCTATCATTCATTCATTCATTCATTCATTCATTCATTCATTCATTAATTGTAATGAATGTTGAATCTAAGCAAGTGCATTGCTTAAAGGTAAACCGAGTTATAACAATAAGGTTAGCTTAATCCTAGAGTAATTTTTTTGTTTCATAAACTTGTTGCTTCAAATCAAATCCATCTATCTTTTGCTATCAATTTACTCATAGCAGGTAATTTAGCAAGGCAGGCTTATTGAAATTCAGACTAGCATGATTGATAGTCACATACGCGGCAGCTTATGTTAGGGCTTAATTTTGGTCTTCTTTTACCTTTGAAGAACTACACAGTGTAAAGCTAATAGAACACTTCTAGTGGCCTCATGCACATTCTATATATTATACAAATTTCATATGGTCTTTATAGATTAAGATATATATATTAAAAACCATTTATACTTTTAAATATAGGGACATTTTTTTTAAAAAAAAATTTGGCCACTTTAAAGCCATAACATTACAACATTAATAGCCTTAATTCTATTTATTTTACTCATCATCATCATCATCATCAACCATTATCAATCCACTGCAGGATGAAGGTCTCTCCAAGTTCAATCCATCTTTTCCTATCTTTAGCTTTTCTCCACATCACCACCGCATACTTTATTTCATCCATCCATCTCACATGTGGTCTCTTTCTGGGTCTTTTACAATCTCTTGGAATCCAGTTTAAAATTTCAATTGTCCATCTGTTATCATCTCTTCTAACAATATGTCCAGCCCAACTCCAGTCTTTTATTTTTTTCAATGAGGTCAGTAATATCTGTTTGTTCTCTTACTCATACATTGAGTGCTCGATCCCTTTGTGTTACTCCCAACATGCATCTCTCTATACTTCTTTGAGTGGTCTGAAGTCTCTGTATTGCTCTTCTATTAAGTGTCCAAGTCTCAGATCCATAAGTAAGAACTGGCAAAACACATTTATTAAAAACCTTCCTTTTCAAACACATAGGCATATTCCCTTTTAGTATCAAGTTATTTCTACCAAAAGCACTCCAACTAAGTTTAATTCTATGATTAATTTCATCCATTATATTTCCATCTGTATTAATAATCTGACTAAGATATTTGTAACTGTTAACTTCTTCTAACTCATTATAATCAATCTTTATTTTCATATTTTGAGAAAATCTATTAAACATTACTTTAGTCTTTTTAACATTTATCTTTAGTTCTACTTTCCTACTTTCATCTGATAACTCCTGCAACATTTCCTGTAGCTCTAAAGCATTATATGCAAAAACAACTACATTATCTGCAAATTCTAAATGACTTAAATAATCTCCATTTATTTTCACTCTACTTTAGCTTCCCATTTTAATCCACAAAATACTTCTTGCAGCACTGCTGTAAAAAGTTTTGGAGATATGGAGTCACCCTGTCTTACACTCCTTTCAATGTTGATTTTCCTACTATCATTATGTAATCTAATTGTTGCTGTTGTATTTTTATAAACATTCTTCAAAATATGACAATATCCTGAATTTACACCTTGATGATCCAATGCTTTAATCACTGAAGAAATGTTTATAGAATCAAATGCCTTTTCATAGTCTACAAATCCTAAGTATAATGGCAACTCATATTCATTTGTCCTTTCTATAATTTCTCTCAATACCTGGATATGATCTACTGTACTAAAACCACTTTTAAATCCAGCTTGTTCTCTTGATTGGTGGAAATCCAGTGTTTTCTGTAGACGAGTTGTAATTATCTTAGTAAAAATTTTGTATAAAACTGATAAAAGACTGATAGGTCTGTAATTTGTAATATCTTCTTTATCACCTTTTTTAAATATTAATATTAATACTGCATTCTTCCAATCATCTGGTACATCTTTATCATTTAGACATTTGGTATATAACTTTGCTAAAAAAAATTCTATTTCTTCACCTGCTTCTTTTAATATATCAATTACAATTCCATCATTACCTGGAGCCTTCCCTTTCTTCATAAATTTAATTGCATGTCTCACTTCCTCATTCAAAATTCTGGGCAATTCGGAAGATATAATATGTTCTCTTATTTTTCTCCACTTTTTTTGCATATCTTCATATAATCATATATATTGTTTATAATACTTCACTCATATACACTTTAATGCAATTAATTTTCTTAAAGACTTCTTTATTTTCTTACAGTTTCGACTGTCCAGCAGTCTTCTTCAGAGCTCTGAAGAAGACTGCTGGACAGTCAAAACTGTAAGAAAACAAAGAAGTTTTTAAGAAAATTAATTGCATTAAAGTGTATATGAGTGAAGTATTATAAATAATATATAAGATATAATATGTATAGGAGGCACTTGTTCTTTATTACTATATAATTCTTGATAGAAGTCTTCTACACATTTTATGATGTCATCTCTCTTTTTAGTAATAATGCCATCTTTTTTTCTTATTGCAGATATAAATTTCCTACCAATACCAAAATGTTGTTTTACACTCTTTAGACTTTTATTCTCTTCTACAGCTTTCCTTGCTAGTTCACAATTATACTTTCTTATATCATTTTCAACACTTTTCCGCACCATTTTACAAAATTCGAGATATTCAATCTTTTTAATGCATCATTGTTGTATATCCTCATATTCCTTTTTTCTTCATAAATTCTCTAGTCTCAGTAGAAATTTTACTGGTCAATTGCTGCTTTTTTCTACCAGCTATTTTTGTTGCAGTTTTTAAAAGTGTATCGCTTATTTTCCTATTAATGTCATTCAAATTTGAATCATGTTCAAAATCTACTAATACATGAAACCAATTTGTAAGTTCTAATTTAAATTCATTAGAATGTTTCTGAAGATTAGGAATATCAACTGTAAATATTGTTTTTCTTAATAATTTTTGTCTCTCTAGTTTTGCACTAACATGTATTTTACATCTTACTAATCGGTGATCACTTCCTGTGTTAAATTTATTAAGAACATTACAATCTTGAAATATGTATTTTCGGTTAGTCAAAATATCCAATTCTGCTGTACCTTCATTTGGATGCTTCCATGTCCATTTCCTCTTAACATTTTTCTCAAAAAAGAATTCATAATATAAAGTTTTTCTTTTTCTGCAAACTCCACAAGTCTATGCCCTCTCTCATTTCTATTACCATAACCAAAACTACCTACAGCATTTTCATCTTTCATTTGTTTACCAATTCTAGCATTAAAGTCCCCCATAACAATTTTAAAATGTTGTTTACTCTGATCAAAAGCCTTTTCTATATCCATATAAAAATCTTCTATAACTTCATCACTATGAAAACTTGTTGGGGCATAAACCTGAATTATGTGCATTTGGTATCTGCTATTAAGTTGTAAAACTAATCTTGCCACTCTGTCTGATACACCATCAATCTCCACAATGTTATTCCATTTTTTATTTATAATGAATCCTACTCCACTTATATTTCCAATATTTGTGCCTTTATAGTAGAGTATATGTCCACTTTTTAAATCAATTGTTTCTTCACCTTTTCTTCTACCTTCACAAAGTCCAATAATGTCCCATTTAATATAAGACAGTTCTTTTTCTAACTCTTGCAATCTTCTTTCACTTGAAAGTAATCTGCAGTTGTAAGTACCTACATAAAAAGTCATCATCAAATGGCAGCCTGAGTCCGCAATCAGGGGATTCTTAGCATTCTCCGCCTTTGGCCATCAACCACTGCCTTGGTTGGTGATTTTACAGCCTCCTGGGAATAAAAGCCATGATTTATTTTTGTCTGTCATGATTGTATTGAAAAAATATTCTTAAATTCGGAGGTAAAAAGCCAATAAACTCACCACGTTGGCTAATGCGTGTTGGTGAGCAGCCCATCCATGTTCGTATACTATATGAATAATCACATAGTAATAACAGCTGCAACAACAAGAACGTATGGAGTGGACATTAGGAATTTACCCTGCTCGGTTCCTTTAAGGCCTCCAAGAGGAATCAAAGGGTCTCCTTTCAGTTAATAGCAAACTCCTTTCTGCAGCCTTTATTTTACTACTCTTGTTTATTTACCAACCTCAAGTTATTTGCAGCTTTTTTGGTCATGGGTGTTGCGATTCCATTTTTCAGTCACAAATATATAACATAGTATTCAATATACAATATTCCTAAAATGTAAAAAAATACTGTACATCAATATTAAAATTAAGGGCAACAGTTTTATACTCTCAAACATATTCTTATGGAAATGTATTAACTTTTTATTTATAAATTCATTCATTAATCATGAATATGAAAAGGAAATTTTTTTTTCAGTTGAAATTTTAAATTGTGACAAATATATTACATACCATTTTAAAACAATCATTACTTCTTTTTTTTGTCATTGTTTAAAATTAAGATTATTTCCATTTAAAAAGTATTATTAAAAAAAAAAACACTGATTAAGAAAAACAATTGTCATAAAAAGAAATGAAAAAAGTTTTATTATTCCAAAATTAAAAACAATGAAACTTTTTTTTTTAAAGTGTAGAAATATTAAACATTGTTTCTTAAATACAAACAAGAAAAAAAAATGCTGCATAAGAACTGTTCTAGTGCATGCATAGAAATAGATTTTATTAATATTTTGATTAAATTAAAGCAGAGTTTTTGGGAAATAATGTGAAAAGAAAAATAAGTCAGGAAAAAATGAAATGCTACTTAGTTATATCACATTAAAAACATTTAATAAAAAAAAAAAACCTTCAGCCTTTTGCTACGGGTAAAAATTAGAAAAATTAGCTTACTCCATTGTAATATCTTTGTGGGTAATTATACATTTAACTATTTTGTTTTTCAATACTTGATATTATTTTTTGTAAACTACTACAAATATTTTTTGTATTGTAAGTTACTACATTTTAAAGTATTTCTAGTAAGGATTTTCCTGATTTCAAAAGGAATGAAATCACATTCACACAATAATGAAACAATAAATGTCATAAACTAGTATACAATATACTGAATACTAAAAATTTTTAATTACAAAATAAGCAATTACACATATACACTTTTCAATTCTATATACAGAATGTATATAATTTTAATTAAAATGTTAAAGTTAAAAGAAACAAGACCCTAATAAAGTGATAATACAAGCTTCTTTTTTTTTTCCTGTGTTATAGTATCGACCTAATCCGCAACCATCTGCTTGCTTGCAAGATGGCTGTGCTGACCTCTCGGCTAGCAATGCTTGACTAATACAAGCTTCTTTCAGAAACAAAATCTGTATTTGGCAACCTTTTTATTAACATACACAAATATTTATAATTTCATCATATTTCTATATAATTTGGCATTGCACAATACTATTGCAAAAGTATACATAACAAATCACATCTCAAGGCTAACTTTGAGATTCTAAACAAGCAGTATCCCAATTTTAAACAATCTTTTTATAATGTATAACAATTTCTAGTGGAACATAAATTTGACATATATATTAAGTATATTATACTTACATAAAAGATAAAAAATATTTAACTGTATTTCCAATATATATAATTGACAAATTATTTAATATTTTCAACCAAACTTAGAAAGAAAGAAAAATCACTATCTAACTTCTGGAAATAAAAAATCAGATGTGCACAGTATTGAAAAAAAAAGAAGACAAAATTCTAAATATAATTTTTAAGATAAATAAATGTTTGAATTGATTATAATATATACTGCATGTATCTTACATCTCACTAATCATGATCATTTCATATATTGATTTTATTAAGGATATTACAATCTTGAAATGCATATTTTCTGTAAGTCAAAATATAATCCAATTTTGCTGTACCTTCATTTGAATGCTTTCATGTCCAGTTCCATTTTTCTCAAAAAAATAAATAATCATAATATAAAATTTACCCTTTTCTGTAAATCCACAAATTTATCTTCACATTTCTATCACATTCAAATTTATCTATAGTACTTTCATCTTTCAATTGTTTACCAATTCTAGCATTAATGTCTTCCATGACAATTTTAAAATGTTTTGTCTGATCTCCAATCTCTAGCCTCTCTTTTCCACATAACCCCAGCTCACTTCCTTATTTCATCCATTCATCTTTTATATGGGCTCTTTCTAGATCTTTTACAATCTATTGGAATCCAATTTAAGATTTCATCTGTTAATCTACAATTATCTCTTCAATTCAATTATCTCTACAATTATCTCTGTCAATTCTAGTCTCTTAATTCTTTTAATGACATCAGTAGCATGTTTATTCTCTCATCCATGTATTTCAATTTCATTACTCCTAACATACATCTCTCCATACTTCATTGAGTGGTCAGAATCTCTCTTGCTCTTCTGTTAAATGTCCAAGTCTCAGATCTATATGTAAAAAGTGGTATCACACATTTATTAAAAACTTTCTTTTTCAAACCCAAGGCATATTTCCTTTTAATATTAAATTACTTCTAAAAAAAACACACTAACCAATTTTAATTCTATGATTAATTTCATCCATTATTTCCATCTGTAGTAATAATCTGACAAAGGTATTTTTAATTGTTAATATCTTCTAACTCGTCATAATAAATCTTTATTTTCTTTATCCAGTGAATATTACTTTAGTCTTTTTATCATTTATTTTTAATCCTACTTCTCCAAACTTCTCATTTTAATCCATAAAATACTTCTTGCAAAACTGGAGATATGGAGTCACCCAGTAGTGCACCCCTTCAAATGTTAATCTTTTTATACTATCATTATAAATCTAATTGTTGTTGTTACATTTTTATAAATATTCTTCAGAATATCAATATCCTGGGTCTATGCTGATGATCTAATGCTTTAATCACTGAAGAAATGCTTATGAATCAAATGCCTTTTCATAACCTACAAATCTAAAGAATAATGGCAATTCATATTCATTGCTCCTTTCTATAATTTCTCTCAATACTTGGATATATATCCGCTGTACTAAAACCACTTTTAAATCCAGATTGTTCTTTTGTTTGGTTAAAATTCAAAATTTGATGTGGACTAGTTGTAATTATTTTGGTAAAAGTTTCACATGAACTGATAAAAGACTGATAGATTTGTAATTTCTAATATTATCTTTATCATCGTTTTTTTAAATATTAATACTGCATTCTTCCAACCATCTGGTACATCTTTATCATTTAGACATTTGGAATACAACTTTACCAATTTTTTTTTCTATTTATTCTGTTTCTTTTAAGATATCAATTATAATTCCATCATTATTTGAAGATTTTCTGTTCTTCATAAATTTAATTACATGTCTCACTTCATTTAAAATCCTGGGTAATTAAGAAAATATAATAGTTGTGGAAGATACTTTTCCTTGTTTTTTATTGCTATTTAATTCTTGATAGATCTCTTCTACACATTTCATGATGTCAGCTATCTTTTTAATAATAGTCCCATCTTTTTTTCTTATTGCAGAAATAAGTTTTTTACCGATACTAAGATGTTTTACACTCTTGAGAATTTTATTCTCTTCTACAACTTTACTTGCTAGTTCACAATTATACTTTCTTAAATCATTATCAACTCTTTTTTGCACCATTTAACAGAATTCATATTCAATCCTTTTTAATGCAACATTTTTATATATGTTCATCTTCTCTCTTTACTTCATAAACTGTAATCTCAATAGAAATTTTACTAGTCAATTGCTGCTTTTTGTACTAGCTATCTTTGTTGTAATTTCTGAAGATTAGGAATATAGCTGTGAATATTGTTTTTCTTAATAATTTTTGTTTAATTAAAAACCATGGTAAAGCTATCAATTGTAATAAAAACATATAGATAAACAGTGATTGGAATGATATCTCTTCAGACATTAAAATATAATAGAAATAAATTTTATATGAGGGACATCAAATACATCATCAAAATTTCTGCCAAATATTTTTTTGGAAAAAACAGGCTCTTGGAAATAAAGAATTTATTTCTTTGATAAAGAAACTAATTTGAGAATTAATAAACTTTAAATGTTTTAGTTTATATTTTTGAATGATATAGCAAGAACAATAAGAAAATCAACACCATTACTCTAAAAATAATTATTTTTCTCTTAATTTTTTCATAATTACTTTATGAATTTTCGGAAATAAAAATACTTTAGTAAAGAATCCTAAAAATTGTTTGCTGGTGAGATAATTATATTTGTTATAAGAATTTTACTATTATATTCTTCATAGTATATTTATTTGTCATGTATTTTGCTTGAACTTATATAATTAAATCACACTTCCCATGAGATGAAAATAAGAATTAATTAGGTAAACATTACAAAATGCAATAGCCTGAGGATTTATCACTATCACTTGGCCACATTAATTATTCAATTATGCAAGATTATAAAGGATAGCATTCAAGTAAATACAGTAAATTGCTGCTCCTAATTACAATGTCAAAAACAAGCAGAGTAATGCACTTCTTTGATACATACTGTACTATCCTTCACAAAAAGTAATCACTACTTACAGCAACAACACAACTAGTCGCAAGCAGTTGCTAGCCTGGTGTCAAATCTTTATATTATATAGGCAAGCTGATTAAAGTTCAAAATCTAGAAATGTTTGAATCTCAAATAGTTAGTCTGGATAGTAAAAAAAAAAGGTGATTGTTAGATATACAAGCAAATCCTTTTCTTTACTGAAGACAGTTATTATCCAGAAACTCATGAAAGGATGTGAATACAGGACTTATTTGACTAACAAATAAATCAAGCTACAACTTATTAATGACTCTTTAGTTGAATAAATATAGTGAGTTACCTAAGTGCAACATTAATGTTTGTTGAAACTGTCCATAATTTATTAGAAATAATATTGGCTAAATTATATCTTTGACCTCTTTTTCCTATTAAAATTTATTTATTTTTTTAATTTACAGTTTTTCAGACTTGTCTTTTTCAAAGATAAATTTGGGTTTTATTAAAATCAGTATTCTTTTATTTACATTTAAAATTATAATTGTTTCAGATTCTTTTTACTTAATATCTTAATTGTCAACAATTCAGTAACTCGAAACTTTTCCATTTATTTTACCAGTAATCTTCAACGTTTTATCTCCCATATTATACATTATTTTTATTTATTATCCATATCAAAAATATTAATTTATTAATATATGTCTCTCTCTGCTTTGATAAATCTTTTCATACATATCTATGATATATTTGCTAATGCTAAACATAATATATTCTAATTTCAGGTTCACCCTTTAATAATTTTTTGAATTATTTGACTAAAAGATCCTCATTAAAATTCTAAATTTATGTATTTCATACTTAATTTTAAGTTGTTTAATTAGTTCTTTTTCATTTTGTCAATTTTCCAACTTCTTTTTATTTTATTAGTTTATAGATACAAAGCTACAAATTATGTTGTATATATATATAGTACTTCAATTATATGCTATCCAAAATAGCAATGTAAATAAATAAATAAGATAAAAAATCAAGAAAACAATAAATTTCATACATTTTACAATATACCACCACAATTTTTTTCCATCTCTGAGTACCATGCTTGAAAATATTTATTAATAACCATTTCTTCAGTTTATGTTGAAAGCACAGCATACATTTTTATTCTTTTTTTTTATTATCCTTTATGAATTTGATATACAATATTTTGCATAATAAAATATTTTCTAAGCATAATGCTAAATTTTTGCAAAATTTAAGAATTGATATGGACTTAAAAACAAAACCAATTACAGGGCATAGTCTATTAAAATCAAGATTATTATTATATTTCAACAAAAATTATTGAAAGAAAAAAAAGAGGATATTGCCTAGAATATATTTAATTACAATGGAAGTCAGACATTTCATTATTCATTTCATTTAAAAAATAAAATACAGCACAATGTTTTTTTAATACTATTTTTGTTTTTTGAATGAATGTGAATACATAGTAAAATATATGAAAATACATTCCTCCCCCCATTTATTATTAATAACTACATTAATTAAAATTTTTTTATAAACTATAATCTTAATAAATTTATGCATATTACACATAAAAAAGCATCTGTTACTTATATGTGTGTATTGAAAAATACTATATACTTGCAGTTTAATAAACAATATGAATTCTATTATAATCTAAGTTTATCAACAAAATGAACTATTATATGTTATGTATACGAGAAGAGCTTGGAATAAAATATAGTGGATATTGCAACTCCACTGTAATCCATCTACTAATGATTTCAATAATTGAAGTTTGAAAAAATATTAAATAAAAAAATTTATAAATTTAGTGCTTATTCAAGCATATGAGCATGATCAATAATCACCTCTGCCATATGTGCAATACTTTATTTTCTTTTTTATAACTACATTATTTTTGTTGATGCATATGTAATTTTAAATTAAATCATGCCAGATATTTTTTTAAAGTCAAAATCATATATTATATAGGTTTTAATATCCATGCTTTCAGTTTTCCATACAAAGACTAAACAAAATGGGCAGAGATGCAATGTAACCGTTTATTAAAACAACCAAGAAAATTACATCAATATCAATCCAAAATATTAAAGATACAACTTTTCTATTTAGAGAAATTTATACTTATTAGAATACTCAATTTATTAAATGAAAATAGAGACCTAGGTATAAAATACATCAAATAAAGTAAAAAATTTGTTTTTAACACTAGGTTGACAATTTATCTTTTTGGTCTGTTTGCTACTAATTCTATCTCTTAAAAAATGTCTGTAACATATTTTCCTAAAGCATCATTATTTTTTCCCCATATACTAGATTTCAATTTTTACTATTTTGTTTCTGAAGATAATCTGTTCTAAAATAATATTCTTTTGTGATATTTAAACATTTTAAAACTGTAGAATTCACAGAATTTTATCAACTTGTCTGATGGAGGTTTAACATCTGATATATTTGCTCTTTAGTCTCCAAATTGATGTAAAACCAGTTTTGCACTACATAAAAATGGCTTATATTATAACAAAAATTTAATTAAAGATAATGAATCTCCCAATAACATTTTAATGTGTGATTTGAATATTAAATTAAAATCAATAGGAAAATTTTTAAAAAAATTATATAGCTAATCTTATATTAATTTGACTTACCATAAATATAATAAAATAAAAATATTATAGTGAACTGCTAACTATGCTATATTTTATTCTAAATCCCCCTCACATACAAACATATATAATAGCTCGTGCTTTGTTGACAAGCCTCGATTGTAAAACAATAAATGTTGTTTATTATATTAAATATTCAGTACAGTAGTTTTCAACAAGCATATATATAACTTTTTTTTTACTTATATGTAGTGTTTCCCCCAAAATAAGACAACTTGAAAGTAAGCCCTAACATGATCTAGTTAAGATTGGCAGCCTGACAGACAGCTTTTGTTTATCTGTTGAAACATACCATAGACATATTGAATTAGATAATAATATTATTGACATTAATGCTTTAAATAAATAGTAATATAAATTATATGATTTTTTTGTATTTTCCATCCACTATTTTCAACAATTGTAATTTTATCTGAATAGAGAAACAATTTACCTATCACAAATTAATATATCAGACAATTTATAATTTCATTAATATATTTTTAGGTACTTATTTTATTTATACTTAATATTTAGGTTGAGAATTCTTGATCTAGTTTTAGAGTTTCAGCATGATAGCTTTTAAATATTCAAGATAAAAAAAAAAAAAGTTTGATTTCTTATTTTTTCACCTTCTAAAAGACTTTATTAAAATAATGGAAGTGATTTTAAAAATCAAAGTTTAGCTTAAGTTAAAGAAAAGTTTTTAAAAAGAATACCCAATCAGGGCTATTATAAGCAATATGGAAAGTACTTACAATGTGTGTACTTGATAATGAATGTATGTAATTGTGACATGAATTGTCACAATTCAATGTCATATGCTGTAGTGGACATACTTAAAATATAAGTGTGAAATACAGAAACACTTTCTGAATTTTTGTGCTTGTACTTTTTTTATTGTTTTTGTGTGGAGAAACTTCTTAACTGTAATCATTTATGTTACTATTTCTGTCTCACAAGTCTTCAATTAACACTTGATTTACTAAGCCAGATGAGTGCAAAAAAAGTTATTATGGTGAATATAAAAAAGGAATTGTGGGGGGGGGGGGGCTCCCAGGATAAGAATCGTAAAGCTTTCTATAATGAGAAGTAATTGAATAAATGTAGATTTTTATATATGAAAAAATAAAACATCCCCTGAAAATAAGCCCTACAGTGTCTTTTGGAGCAAAAATTAATATAAGACCCGGTTTTATTTTGGGGAACCACGGTAGTATGCATACATAAATTAAGATTATAACAAACAAATTTTTTAAAATATAGTAATGTTATTAACAATAAAACGAGAAAACACATTTTCATTTATATTTACAGTAATGAGTATATTTAATTGTTGACAAATCTGTTTCATCACAGTTAAATATCTATTCTGGATATTTTTTTTCCATCAATAATTTTTTAAAATTCTAATCAAAATGTTGGTAAATGCAGCTTCACTATTTTAATATTTTTAAAACTGTAATGGTTTTGGAATTTAAACAACCATTCCCTAATTGCAGTGAATAGCTTGGAGTTGTATGATCCACATTTTCAGCTAATTTTTTCATAGAGATTTAAGGCTTTTTGACACAATACAAGATTGTCAACTTAAACATTTTTATGATCCATATCATTTATCCATAGATTTAAAGCTTTTTCCATTTTAACTAAAAAATAACCTTTATTTCAGTTACAACTTTAGCTGTTTCAACGGTAAAAACGACAGTGGCACAAATCATTTCAGATTGTAACTGTGATACTGTTCTATTAGTGTGTTGAAACTGGTTGATGGCATTGTTTCTAGGAAAACGCACATAAATATAATGTTACCGGGCCCACGACTTTGTGAAATAATATTAATTTAGAATAATCGTATGTTAACATAATTCATTTATTTTCCTTATTAATAAATTACTGTGATTCTTTTTACAATTTCTTTTTGTCTTTGGATATAATTACGAGAAATTTTTTACACTCGAGACATTTTATCATACGGATTAATGTAATTAATTCATTGATTAATTTCCTTAATAAATTACTGTCAAATTTATTCGATTAATAATTTTACAATGATCAATTTAAACCTTTAACAAGTGTCTACAAATTTCATCTTAGTCCTGCAAAGTAGGGGAGGGGGTGGTATGCCTTTTCATATCCGCAAAAATTAAAACATCAATTAATAGACATTATTGCAAATATTCTATTCTAGTAGAATTCCTTGTGAATGGCAGCATTGCACACTGGGAAAAAAACCCTCCCTGCAAACTTTAAAAAGTCTACTATCATTGCATGACAGATACCTAACTACATCGTGGTGAAAGAAATGAGAATGTTTTAATTACTGAACTGTATTTGACTTTTTTTTTGGTCATTTTTGAAAAGGAAAATTAATCTTTATTTACTCCAATAGCTATCTTTGAAAGAATATTGACTAAGGTATGGTGGATAACATTAATGGCACACCTATTAATAACGATTAATAATCTTCCAACTTGATTGTTTGTTTGTTTTTTACGATTAAGAAATGTATTATTTTTACAATTTATTTTTGTCTCTGGATATAACTACAAAAAATTTTACAGTCAGACATTTTAATTCTTGTAGGTGTTCTCGCGAATCGTGACTTTTTTCAGGAGAACAGTGAAATTGTGTTTTCCCCTAACCTTTTCTAATTATTTACACCTTACATGTTGGGTTTGGAAGCAGAGTAATGGGTTTATAATTATTACTTTTTAATACTATGTTAGGTAAGTTGTACCATAATTACTTTTGAATGCAGATTGCAATAGTTCAGCAAATTTTAAATCCACCCACCTGAAATAGTACTGTAGCGAAGTGTTAACATTGCTAAAAGATAGAATTGGGTGCACTCACACAAACTGCGCAAGACAAAGCAAGACGTTAGTTACAACAGAAAAAAAAAGTTATGGCTATTTACTTTGACTGCGGCCCACTAAACGGCATATTTATATGCATCTGGATGGGATCAACGCCATTAAGCAGTTTCAACACGCTAATAGAATAGTACCATAACTTTTTACTTAGTAAATTAATTTTTCCTGAATTGAAATACTTTATGACATCCTTTATATTTATTGCTCATTGCACTACAATATATTCCTCAACTTTACCAATAAATATCTTCATAGCAATTTTCTATGTCCACATTTCTTCTAGATGAGCATAAAGCATTCTTCTCTGAAGATTTATCTCAAAAAAGAAATTCACAATTTTCATACACATTCCTTTGCATAATGCATTATTTAGAATTTTACAACAAAAAGCTTACTAATGAATAATGCAAAGATATGAAAGAAAATATGAAAAATTGTCTCAGCTACATATAGCCAAAAAACTATTGATTGCTCTGATCACTGATGGGATCCCATTAGTTGTCATTGATACAATGTTACAAATTAAATCTCCTTCTATATAATTTTTGAAAATGTAATATATTCTTTCATATTCATATCCTTAAAAACCATTCTTATAAAAATAGAAAATTGAGAAACAACTATGTCGATTCATCAGACTGTAAAAAAAAAAAACATACTTAAGTCATAGCTTCAGTTAATTATTCAATCAGATCGGAATTTATAATTTCTGTATGACATGATTACCTGAATTAAGAGAAAATAATAACTGATACTACATTACATTACAGTTATAAATAAAAAATATATACTTTTTCATCAGCCTGAATACATTCATTGCATAATGGACAACACCGAAGACATTCAAGCATAAAGATGATGTGTTTTTATTGTGACACATGCATAGATGTTATAACGGTCGAATATTTAGTCTTACCGTATCTGCACTACAGGGCGCCACCAGGCAATTTGAATCTGGAAAATTTATATAGTAGGCAGATACGTAAGTTAAAGATTCACATTTTTACACATACTTTATTCCGACCGTCAGCCCATGTCACTAGCTCAGTGAGACGCAGAGATTTATAAAATATAAATTCTTATTTAAAATATATTTTTAATAAAGATTAAAAAAAAAAACTAGATCACTGCCAGTACTAATAACACAAAACATTTATTAACGCACATATAAATAAAATTGAGGAATAAAATTTCTTTAGATTTTAATATTAATTTTTAAATTTAAATTATTTTAAATTATTCGCATAGATGGACATTTTAATAAATTTTACTTTAGAATGTTCAGTATAGATCGGCTACATAGATTACTCAGTTAAAAACATTTCAAAACAGACATAAACGATCAAAATATAAAGTCATTGATGTAATTGCAGAGGGAAATTTACAAGAAACCCAATGGCATTCATCATAAGATGCCGCATTGACACCAATAACTTAAAAGACATTCAAATAAATACATTTTTAGATACTCAACGTGAGGTATCATATTTACCGAATATCTATATATTTCAATCAAATATGAAAATAAAAAACATAATTAAACGTTAATGAATCTATGCAGTCATCTATACCCAACTTAAATTTAATGCATTTAAATAATTTAATCAATAAATATTAAAAAAAAAAAATAGAAATGATTAAGTCAGCAAACTCAAAAGTATAAAAATTAAACATTAATAATTGATCTGAAAAGTCAGATTAAAGTTCATTTTAAAAGAATTAGGTTTACCTTGTCAAATCTTGAAAGTTCTTAATTATTATTTTTTTTTAATTTTCAGTTATATCTCTTACAGTAGAAGAGTCCCGGTTCCTGGTGTCAATTCCCACGAAGTCTTTATTTGAAGACCGGTCTATCTGAAAGTGGCCTTACTGGGTATTATTTTATTCGGGTCTGCAACAGTACCATTCATAATTCAACAGTCATTTCATTTGAAATAAGTGAGACAGGGTAACAAGTGTGTCTTATTGCCCTTCTCACAAAATCAAGCTGGAACTGTCCTTAATTTCAATATTTTTCCTTTTATACACCTCGTCCGGATTCACTGAACAATCAATCATTTTCATTAGGGTCCGAGCGTTGATTTCTGCTTCTATTGGACATTCTGCTTCAGAGCAGGAAACAATCTAATTTTTATCTATATCTTTCATCTGACTTTTTAATTATATAAGATCCCCAAGGGCTAGTTTGCTTTTCGATAATTAATAACACAATTATTTCCATTTTGAGATTTCAGGAATTAATTAATACCTGTTTCTATTTTTATTTACGTTACTCTTTACTAAAATATTTTATATTTGGATCTTTTATCTTTTTTTACAAAAAAGTACATTCAACTACTTTTTTTTTTTTTCTATTAAAAAAAATACTTTTAAAGTTTTAGCTTTTAGTTTTTATTTACGAACTTAAGTTTTTCTTTTAATCTTAAATTAATGTAACGGCATATTATATACCGTTACAATGTATAGAAAAGAAAAACAATTTTAATATGCAAAGGCAGAGGTTTTATTCACAATGGTAAATGCAAAATACGAAATATTATATATGCCACAAAAATATGTAATTTCCCAAAAAAATAAATGTTGAAAAGACATTTTAAAACCATGTATGCAGGTATTGATAAAGATTGTCCATGAAAACGTGTATTTTACAGCCAACAATTATATTTTAAATCTAAAGCTGCAGCATCAGCTGCATCATTTTATATGGGTAATGTGTTAACAAAACAAAAAATCTTTTGCAGACAGAGAAATGTACAACTCTGTCACACATTGAAATAATAAATTATAATCTGGTTGAATAATTAAACAAAGACAAAACTCCATTTGTTTTCCCTTATGCTTTGACAAATCTCCGAAAAACTTGATATTTCACTTTGTATTTTTATGATTTTTTAATGATATGAATGTGAAAAAAAAATTATACACAATATTAGCTTTAAAAAATACACATAAAATGAAAATGCTTATTGCTTTTTTAAATAATATATATAAAAAATTATTCTTTATAAAATTGAATCAATAACAACTGATGAGACACTGTCAATGATTATAAATTCTAAAAATATATTACAGGAATCTACATGAAAATTGTGAACTCCTTTAGAGAAAAATGTTTTTACAGAAGAATGTTTCAGTTCAATTAAAGAAAATCAAACTGTATAATGAACTTTTATATCATGAAGATGTTCTTTGGTTAAATCAAGAAATATTTTACAAAGTCAGGGATCAATTGTAAGAAAACATTTTTTAAAGTCAAGAGATGAAATGTATATGGAACTTAGTAATGATATTTGCTTAATGGGTTTAGCATTCGTTATCAACATAATTAATCATTTCAACAAAAAAATTAAACAATAATTGATATGGGTTGTTATCTGACAAGTTAATAAAAATGAAGTGAAAAAATTCAAACATATTTTTGATGAATTGTCAAAAAATTGAAGTACATTCGACAAAAATAAATATTATAAGGAAATAACTCTTCATGCTAAATTTGAGAGGTTTCTAATAATTTACAAAACAAGAGGCTATAGTTGACTTCATGATTATTTGTTTGACAATGTTGATGTGCATCAAATGACTGAAAATATGAATAATATATTTTCTTTATCTGTGGAAAAAAATGAAATTCTTTTCTTGCAAAATGACATACTTTTAAAATCACACAATTTAGAATCTAAACATCATTTTTGGAATCTAATGGATAAAGAAAAATTTCCAAATGTAAAAAAAATTGCTTTTGTCTAGTTTTTTGGGCTTCATTTACCTATGTAAGTCTACATTTAGACAATGAACATAATGAAATCAAAATTTCATCTCCATTTCACTGAAGACCATTTAAAATCCTGTGTAAAAGTAATGATTAGTAATTATATATCCAGATATTCAATATTAGCAGTTAGCATGTAATGCAAAGCTTCGACAATTTCATAAATTTTCATGTTTCTACTTGGAATTTATATTTCACATTGATTTTTTTTGTTGAATAGATTTTTTAATATTAAACTAGTATTATTTTTAAATAGTTGATATTATTTGTAATTATTATTATTACAATGTGATGGAGAAAATTACAAGTAGTTCTTGTTCTGCAAAAGTCGGTTCACCTCTCTTATAAACTATTTATACTTAATTACTGTAATTATTTTAATGATACAATTAATTAAGCATTTGTGAAAACAAAAAGAAATTAAAAACACAATATTACAGAAAAATAACCACCAGCAGTTCTACAGCATTTTGCATGAAATATGATTTATGAGAATATATATAAACCATTGCTGCTATGGTGAATTAAAACTTCTTTGAATGGTCATATTTACAAATTATTATACTGAAAATACTTTTTCAAAACCTATAACATAGGGGAACAAATTTGAATCTTCGGAATTTCTAATAATATTTAAAATAACAATGTCCTCCAATTAACAATTTTATAATTAATAAAGTTATATAAATAAGCATACTTCTGTTAAAAAAAATGGGTTGTTTACTCTTAGCGTGTTGAAACCGCTTGAGGGCATAATTTCTAAGCAAATGCACAGAAATATGCCGTTTAAATGGTCGCGCCGCTATATAATATTCTATGCCAATGATTAAGCATAGAAATAGTCCGTTTACTTGTCTGTGGCACCTATTTCTATGCTACAGCACAGAAATAGGACGTTTCTTCTGCAGCAGAGGACACCGCCACTTATGGTGAACTTTGTGTTATGTAATTTATATGAACAATCCCATTTTAAATTTAGCTACGGTATTTTGTGAGGGTGTCTGTAATTGAGATTGTCAAAAGTCTTCAAATTCTCATGCCCAAGTCATTATTTTCCAAATCCAATGATGTAGTATGAGGTAATAAAAATTGTGGAAACTTTGCCCCGCTTCTCTAGACAAGGGTGATACTTTAATCAATTGTCAAAGGGAAGGTATAAGTATGATTTTTACGAAATCACACTAAAATTCACGTTTGCGTGAGATAAATCGCGAGACCAATCGAAAATACTGGCTTTATTTTTGGCCACGATGCTGTTTTGAATAAATTCTTTCTTTTTATTCTTATTAAAATTACAAATTATATTTGCGTGGTCACGATGTTGTTTTGGGAAAATTATTTGTTTTTATTCTTGTTAAAATTAACAATTTTATTTGCATGGCCATGATGTTTTTGTTTTGGAGAAATTATTTATTTTTCTTCATGTTAAAATTTGATTTGCGTCACCACGATATTGTTTTTATTTGTTTTTATTCTTGTTAAAATTACAAATTTCATTTTAGAAAAATAAAAATTAAAAAAAAAAAAGGTTTATCCAATTTATTTTTTATTTATTTTACATAAATTTCATTATTTATGATTTTATTGTAAATCAAAAAAAGTACTATAAAGTTGAAAAAAAAAAAGAAGAACGGCCTGGTAACATTATAATTCTCTTTGTTTACATAGAAATTACACCCTCAAGCGGTTTCAACACGCTAAGAGAAAATACCCAAAAATTGTTTTTGTTTTATACTTTTAAAATAAATTAATATTCAAATTGCTTTAAAAAAAAGGAATTCCCATCACCTGTTTGTTTTTAAAATTTATAGAAAATAAGGAAAAAATATTCTGATAAAGTAACTAAGTTAAAGTAAGATATTTATGATTTATCTTTTATTATAAGCATAGGATATATTATACATACACAGTATACAATAAATCAACAATGATAATTAGAAATATTCTAAATAAAACTCTAAAACAAAAATGGGCTTACTCTAAACTACCAAAATAATATGCATGTATGAATGTGTAATTTAAAAGCACTATCATTGAGCAAGCAAAGGTTAATGTGAGGTATCAATATTAAGTTTGATACAACATTTTGTGACATGAATATAAACCATACATATTGGTTATGGTTTAATAAAATAAAATCTTAGTGACAATATTTACTCGTCACTAACACTATACCGTATTTTTTATATTTTTGATATGATGTAGATAGTTTTTTGCTGAATTAGATTAATCTCAATTATCATATTTAATCCTATTAGGATCATAACTTACCTAATAATTTTAAAAGTTTTCCATGATGATAACTCATTCTAATAAATCTAATATCTTAGTATTAAACATCTATGAATATTAGTTAGAGATTCATATTGCTTAAAATGATTGTTTCAATGATTAGTATTTCCTTAGAAATGATATTTTTTTCCATTGAATATCATCAATATCAGTTTATAAATGAGGATTCATTAGTATATAGTGCAAGTGAAATATTTAATAAGTAAGATTTTGCTGATGATTCTCAATTCAAATTGAGAAAACCTATAAAGTATAAAATATATATAATAACTTATATAATATACTATATTTCATTACAACTATCATGTTAATATCTTTTAACAATTAAGGTAGAAATCATTATAATTTTCTATCTGGAGATAATTGCATCTGGTGTTACATTTCTTACAGTAATAGTTGAGTATTGCCTTAATTATGTTTCTGGAATAACATTTTACAATCCTAATTCATTTAGTATTTGCTAACTTTTCTGCAAAGCAAATTTTAAATAATTATTTTTAGATATATAAAAATCTTATACATCTATTTAAGTTATGATAGTATTTATGGTCATTCAGATCAATTAGACATAATGAATTAAATGGATACTTGTGCAGAAAAAACTAATACAAATAAGTATAATACTACTTATCAAAGAAGGAAAAATAAAAGATGAGTAAAGGTTCTTTAGTTATACTAATAGTATGACCAAATATTCTAATTAAAAATAACAAATAATAGTTAAGTTTTCCATAAATATCACCAGCATCATATTTTTTTAAATTTTCTAATAGATATTAAAAGTTGAGTAAAGATTCTTTAGTTATACTAATAGTATGACCAAATATTCTAATTAAAAATAACAAATAATAGTTAAGTTTTCCATAAACATCACCAGCATCATATTTTTTTAAATTTTCTAATAGATATCTTTTTTTGAAAATATTTTATAAAAAATTAACAATCCATAATACAAAGCTATCTAGCATCTTACAAGCCTATGACAGTAACATATATAGCAATATTATTAATATTAGAACTTTGTATCCATTTTTTATTTTAAAAAATTTCTTTAAAATAATTTTAAAAACAATTTGTAATTTCTTTGCAAAATGAATTAATTTAGCTTCTCTTATTTTTATTTTTACATGATACAAATACCCACACTGATTTTATTATGATAATTAATTCCTTTTTTTTTTTTTTTTTGTATTGAAATTTCCTATCAATTATTTAAAATGTATTGAAGTCACTTAATCTTTGCTCTGTATAATTTATGACAGTGGTAAATTGGTATTCTAGTGACATTAAAAATTCCAGGATGATTCTTAGTTGAGTGATATAAATAAATAAAAAACAACTTTGTTTAGTATAAGAAAATGGAATTTTTAAATTAATAATGTGCATATCTAAGTCACATGATTGTGATTATTTATTTATCTTCATAAATTTTTTGAGTTGCTAAAAGTTGTAGCATAAACATTAGCAATTTCTAAATTATATAATAAACTGAAAGCTTAAATATAACTGTACTAATTAATAAATCTCAGTTCATTATTTTTACTGTTTTTTTTTTTATATCATTTTTTTTTTATTTTTGATGTATAAAAATATAACAATCACTTTTTTCTAATAGTTACTCAAATATTCCTTACCTCATATGAGATAGAATAGTAATTTTAAGCGGCTTGCATAATTGAGAGCAGTTTAATAGAGTAGCAAGTTTTAGAGCTCAAAATGTATCATAGTTCAACTCTGTCACTTCTGATGCTCGAACATCTTATAAACTCCTGAGCAAAAAATTATTCAATTATTACTATTATTTAGTAAA
The DNA here is from genome assembly GCA_028023455.1 of Epiperipatus broadwayi. Taxonomy (NCBI): domain Eukaryota; kingdom Metazoa; phylum Onychophora; class Udeonychophora; order Euonychophora; family Peripatidae; genus Epiperipatus; species Epiperipatus broadwayi. The sequence continues at coordinate 5,181,739 of JAQFVV010006226.1, forward strand.
TGAAATGAATACATTCTTGAATTATAGGATTTTTATTGTAAAATGGATTTAAATCTTTTAGAATATTTCTCTACTTTAGTAACATTACAAGTACTGGGTTATTTACGTATTAGATCTGCTGTGACATTTCATATACATCTCGTTTCGCCAATAGCTTCCTAATCTTGCGATCCCATCAAATAACATATACACAGAAACTTCTGACAAACTTAAGAGATAATACATCATTTATTATACAGATTTCTTGAAGGCCCTAACAAAGCCATTGAAATAGGCGAGAGCCTTTTCAGCAAATGAAAAAAACAAGCCAGAAGAATCCTTCTGGAAGCAATTGAGGATAGAACAGTGGCAACTCTGATAGAAGTGATCAAACAAAATGTGAAAGAGGGCTTGACAATTTATTAAGATTGGTAGAAAGCATATAAAAACTAAGGAACTACAATCTGGGTATACAATCATTTTCTTGTCAATTCTAGATACAATTTTGTCAATCCAGAAACCGGTATTCACACTCAGACTATAGTAAAACTTTGGGATGCAGCTAAATGGCATAATAAACTATACCGAAGAGTATCACATTAGCACCTCAATTCGTATTTGACGTAATTTATATGGCAGGGACTGCAAGAAAATGGCGTTTTCCTTCGCATTCTGGACAATATAAAAAAAATCAGTCCATCACAATGATTTTGTTTTAATAAAACTTTAGTAATTTTATTTTTTAAACAAAATAAATTTAGATGAACACATTTCTTGATCAAGATCCTGTACAGGCATTATATTGCATAAATGTGGTTTAACTCTCCATTTTGTAATTCCTGCCAAACATAAGGGTTCTTTTTTTGATCAGTTCATTTTGTAATTTTCTGCCATAGTTAATAGACATTTTTTTTTTATTTTTTCTCTGCTTTACTGTCCATTTTATAGTTAATATACTTATTATTTTGGATCTGTAAATATCGTGATTAAAATTTGGCAATTGCTGCCTGCTATTGAGAAGGATGCAGTTAAAATAAAGTAGTAATGTTTGGAGGTTTTCTATAGAAAGATACATGATTGTTACTGCGACAATTCCCGTTATATATACATGGTAAGAATGTTTTGATTTTAAACGAGTGAATAGATGTAGTAATATTTTTTTAGTTTTTTTTGTTAATTTTGCTTTTCTGTTCATTTTATAATTTCCTGCCAGATTTGGGAATTGCTGCCCAAGTTTGTGATGGCAACTATACCTTTCTCCAGTGGAAGGGAAGGGGTGTTTGCGATGACAGAATATTGTATTAAAAACTCAACTAACTAGTTTTATTTAGTATCGTAATCTGTTTATTATTTTGTCTATAAATTTATATTTTTCATATTGTTAAAATTAGTTTTTCAGGTTTACATTTAAGTCTAGAGGATTAGTGTTACAGATAAGATCTACTGTGATATTTCATATACATATGTCTGCCGAAAACTTTCTAACCATGCAAAAATAGATGAGATCCATTTTTAAAAATTCATCACTTTAAACTTGATGCAAATTCCCATGTACATGTTACTTGATGAGATCACAAGATTTTAAGTTATTAGCGGACTGATACATATGTGAAATGTCGCAGCAGGTTTAATATTTAAATACCATACAGTAATATATTAAGAAAATCTAAAATAATTTTTGGTTTTATAAATAATAAAATCCTTTACTTATTTATTTGGATATAAAAAGCTTCCATTGGTTCCAATACATTAAATAATAAAAAAAATTAAGATAGCCCTTTTCAGAGATCACTATTTCTAGATACTAACACTAAAATAATGGAACCCTTTAATAATTATAGTCAGAAATTAAGCATAATCTTTCTCTCTCAAATTATGCATGATTATTAATATATTGTTTCTGTGCAAGTTAAGCCTCTTTATTGATCATGATTGCTGCAGAATTTTAATAAAAAGATGGATAGATAGTTTTAAAATAAAAAACTACACCTGAAAAATAAAATACTACATTAAACGCCTAAAGTTAAACTAGTCAATAAAATAATCAAAATTACACCAAATTCACCACTAAACCAAACTAGCCAAAGAAAGTAAACTCTAAATCACAACCAGGACTAAAAGATAACTAATTTATGCTAAATATTATCCATAACTCCACTTATATCCCACATGATCCTTTATATTAAAATAATTTTTAAACAATATTTAATATAAATTGGTAATCCTTTACACTTGGGAAGTCTGCTTGTAACAATGAAATCTTTGTTTGTGTTATGTCGTTTTGTTTTTTTTTTGGCTAGTCTGGTTTAGCGGTGAATTTGTGTCAATTTTGATTATTTTAAAATTATTGCAACTATATATTAATATTAAAGATGTAACTTAAAATAGAAGCAATTATACATTAAATATAACAATTAAATTCATACTAAGATTATTAACCATTTAAATAATATGCACAATTTATATAATAATTTGAAAAGTTTTAGCTATATCACACCCATTTTCTGTCTAGCATTATATCATTATGCAAGCCCTGTTTCTGGTTTACCTAAGTGAAGTTTCATTTACATTACTAGACACAGATTATAATGAATACATGTCTCTTTATACCTACACTGCAAATATATCATATATAAAAAAATCTTATTAAAATTTCTCTTTATAGTATTTTAGATTTTTAATAAGATAAAAACAGCAAATATGAGGAAGAGCAACACAAAATTCTACTTTCCTTTTCAACAAGCAATTTATGATAATAATATTCAATTTTTTTATGATTAATGTATGTTATCTGTCTAAAGTAGATTGGAATAACTAGGCAATTTGGATTACTACATCTAAATGATAATACTTAATTACTGTCAGAGAGGTATTATTTATCCTAACATAATTAATTCTAGCATCTCAAATGTAACTAAATCATAAAATTAATAACTTAATCTTTTGAAACATTTTAATATGGATCTATTTTAAATAAAAACTAAAGTTTATTACATCATTCAAACAATTCACCAAAATATGAGTACTGCAAAGGATCTATTAAAATAATTATCTACTTATAACTAAAATTACTATACTGCCTTTTTTTATTTTGCTTATGCTAAATATTTAAAGAATAATCAGCAATTAAAATAATTTTTAAAAAAATTATAAAAATCCATTTGTATTTTAAATCAAAAATAAAATAACTTAAATAATTAATGTCTTATTAAAAGTTATGAGATATGGAGATGCTTTATTGTTCACAACTGAAAATAACTGAAGACAGTACAGAAATGCAAATAATCTTTAACTAAAATCAATAAATGATGACGATTTTAATTTAGACAAGAATGATATAATTCAAAATCCTGTTGTAATTAATGAAATAATAGAGGTAAAAAAATTTTTTTATATTAAATGCTTTTAAGAAAATATTTTTTTTCTTAATTTGAATACAATAATAATTAAGCATTGCATTATCACAAAAATGAAATATTTAATTTTAATATATATATATTATTGCAGTTCTATGATTATGACCTACCCAATGCTTAGATATTATTTTTATTAAAATTTACAATATTTCCTGAATAGTTTTCCATTATTATTATTATTGCAATATTAAATGCTTTTATTGATTGTGCATTAAAAAGAAATAAAATAATTGTTTTTTCAACTACAATTGGAGATTTTAGATTTAATGTGAAATAAAAACATGGGGACGGGGGTCCAGAAATTAATTAAGTCAATCCCTTGTTATAAAAAATAGGTATTGACAGTTAATTTCTGGATCTCCGTCCCCCATGCTTTTATTTCAAGTTAAATCTAAAAAACTCCAATTGTGTTTGAAGAAACAATTATTTTATTTCTTTGTAGTGCATAGACAATAAAAACATTTAATATATAAAATTTTTTTATCTCTATTATTTTTAAGTTTTTACTATTGGCACAGTAAATGTAAAACTATATTATACTTGAAATTAACTGGACAAATAGTTGATATTGTGATAGCACCCCCATTGGTCCAATATTAGAAATAACCAGCTTAAATTTTTTTTTTTTATAACTGTAAATTTCAAGTTACGTTATATATACCAGTATAACGCTAGGGGATATCCAAGATATATCAAAGTTGTAAAATTGTGGTTAAATTCCAAATTGAGAAAAAATATTCATTAACAAAATTAAGTTATCAACTCTACATTACACAGAGGCACCTTTTATTGTTGAATATCCTTTATTAAAATGAAGAAATCCATCACAACAACATAATCATAAATTCAGTGGTTTACATCGGACTTAAAATCACTTGTAAACAAACTTAACTTCAATATAACATTTAAATTGTGGGTGTATATGTTTATTTTTATGTCTAGCTATTCTAATATTTTTTTTTAAGAGGTTAAAAATATATTAAGTATCAAGCAATAGGAATAATAGAAAATCTTATAAAATATAAGAATGATCAATTTAAAAATTAAATCTTATTAATTTTAATAGAGAAAGTAAATAATATTTTAATTTGCGAAGTGCAGATAGTTGAAATAAATTGAGACACTGCTGAATCTCACTGCACTCGTTAAAATATCTATCCAACAGCCAATCAGATGACATGATAGCCGTCTAAACGACAATCAAACCCAAACATACAACAAAGATTTTACAAGAAAAGGACGGCCATCCTTCCCTCAACTTTTCTTTCTATATATCTAAACCAGTCACAAGTATTTAGGTTTGAATGTTTGAAGCTTTAAATATCTTCACAAATAACTATCATGTCATCTGATTGGCTATTGGATAGGTATTTTAACGAATGCAGTGAGATTCAGCAGTGTCTCAATTTATTTCAATTTTCAACTATCTGCGCTTCGCAAATTAAAATATTATTTACATACTTTACTGCTTGTTATGTATTCTAAAAACTACTACGTAGTAAATCATAGGATTTCGCATTGTATGTTTATGATTTAGACTCAGTAAGTTATTTGTTAAGATATTTAAAGCTTCAAGCTTTCAAACCTAAATACTTGCGACTGGCTTAGATATATACAAAAAAAAGTTGAGAGAATGGTGGCCGCCCTTTTCTCATAAAATCTTTGTTGTGTATTTGGGTTTGATTGTCGTTTAGACGGCTATCATGTCATCTGATTGGCTGTTGGATAGGTATTCTAACGAGTGCAGTGAGATTCAGCAGTGTCTCAATTTAGAGAAAGTATTAATATATTATTTGGTATCAGAATAAGGTCAATAATTGTATATTTATCTTTATAATTTTATTGTCAACTGTTTTATGTATATAAAATGTGATAAAATATGGCTGATTTTGCTGCGCAGAAAGCAGTAAGGAGCTTTATCATCTGGATAAAATTGATTGCTAAGCCAACATGATAAAAATTTCATGTACAAATTATAATTGAATGAAAGAGTTTAAATCTACATCAATTTTCAACCACATGCCCTACAATATAAAAGCAAACACTCGACTAAATTAGAGATTTTCTGCATGAAAGGTTGGTAAACTTTTTAAGTTTTAATTTATTTAATTTGCCATTACAGCTATGTGATTCCGCAAGTCCGGCTGAAAAGAAACTATTGAACATATGCCTTCTGAGGCAGATGAGAACCTTTATGATCATCATCAAATATGACTTAACGAAATAATTAATTGCTTATCTTCTAAAGTGGATAAAATTTTTCATTGGATAAATTCTAATTTTAATCTCAGAATTATTTACAAATATAGTCAAATGTTTGAGTCTTCAAATAATTTCGGACTTTGCTTTCCAGTTTATATGAATATTAATTAAGCATACCTGAAATCTGATTTAACTTAATGCTTGTGTTTTTGCTAATTTCTAAAAATTAATCCTGTGAGAGATTGAAATAGAATAACATATCTCATTTCTTAAAAAATACAATTAATCAAAAACTTAATTGCCTTAGGAATCTGCCACCTAATTACCTTTGTAATGGATTTAAAAATTGTGATAAACAATATTGTTATGGATTTTAAAATAAAACACCATGCCATAAATCAATCAATGTCACTAAAAGGATCATATGTCAATAAAATTTTGGAAACTAATAATAATGAACTCCCCATACACTATAACATTGAAGCGGTGCATATCTACCAGTAGATATACTTGCTTCATGTTGCTGTGTTCAAACCTATCTTCCAGCATAGAAATAATTTTATTAATAAAATAAACCCACATACTAGGAATAGGCATGTGTGTGCAATTATGGGGGAGGGGGTATATAATACTTTGTAATCAGACTTAGCAATCTTAAGTAAAGAATAAATAGTTTCATTGGAAAATTTCCCAGCTAAGTTTAGAAATTAATAAAATCAGTAAAAGTAACATTAAAATAAGTATTCAATGGGAGTGGTTCAGAACACATTAGGAAAAGTAAAATAAGTGCTGTACCCTTAGAACAATACTAAAATAGTTGCAGTTGTCACCTTACAGAGGAAATACATTGTAATAAAAAATACGAATACAATGTACAGCAAAACAGAGTGGCGACATAGAGGTAGGCAAGGAAGAAATGCATCTAAAGTACATTGTCTAATAGCTTTTCTTGAAACACGCTGTAAGCGAAAACAGATATAAGGAGAGAAAATCCCATTGATTATTTTGCAGCAATTATTATCAAAAATATTAAAGAACTGTTGGTGAAAGACTTTTCCATTATATCACGCTTAAATTAATAATAGCAATGTGCACTGTAAATCGGCGTCGGTTTCTCCGGCTCATAGCAGCAGGGAGTCTAGCATCCAAGCCGTTCCTGAACATAATGTAAAAAAGAGAAAATATCCTCATCGCCACCATCTATTCCTCACCATGAATTCGCTCATCCACTTCCAAGAAGCCCACAAGAATGTCGATAAACGTTTACTATTATTATTTCCTAGAACTGTAACTTAAAAATGTAAGATTTTATTGCCGGTCTTAACCTTAATAATTTATATAATCCTAGTATGTATTTTATTATTTCGTTTAACCATTAATCGTGTTGCCAGCTAAGTTATCACATTTTAATAAAGATATTTATATATGCGTATAATTGTATTTACCTTGAATGATGGAGAGAATCAATAGCTAAAGTAAAAATCTTGTTTACGCTTCTTCTTGACTCAGTCAAGATCCCCATGGGATTGGCAATCATGAAGATGCCAAATTATTATTAGTAGTTAGATTCGTAAATAAATCAATAGTTTGTTAATTAACATATAGAGCTGTCTAAGTAGATCCCCCCCATCATGGCAAGAAATAGGTATTCTATATTGCAGGGGTCCCCAACCTTTTTGCACTTAAGAGCACATTCTATAATATCAGCCAGGTGGCAGGCACCACTTATTTTTTTTTCAACCAGTTGGTGGGCACCATTTATTTTTTCAATGTAAATTTATAGTTGGATATTGTTAATAATGCACATAATATACAAAAAAAATATTTATTTCAAAAATAAAATTTTAACATATAATTAACGTTTATATTTTTACGCTGTAAAAAGTATAGTATGCCCTACAATTTGATTACAATATAATACAATAATTTATAAGAAATTTTTAAAATTAAATTTATTTGTATCAGATAAATAATTTTTTACCGTGTTCGGATAGCGGGGGGCACACGTAAAATGGTTTGCGGGCGCCATGGTGCCCACAGGCATAGGGTTGGGGACCCCTGCTATATTGTGTCAAATTATGTAATAGGATGATGAACAAATATTTCAATTATATAAATTAAGCTTTTAATTTCACGAAAATGCCGTAAATACGTATATTAATAACCCAATGTTTCGAGTCAACAAATTTGCTAGTAATAAAATAGTAATTTATTTTTCTTGATTTCTAATGTATGTAGGGCAAAACACTCAGAGTAATAAATATATAATAAAGGGAAACGAAAATATTTTGTTTAAAGAAACAGTTCAGATAAAGTAAAATATGTATCATAATCTATTTAAATGCTACAGCCGGTAAATATTAAAGTATAAAAATGAAATGTATTAAGATAATCTGTTAGAGGAATTGTCCGCCCATGGTAAATAAATAAAAGCTTAGTAATTAAATTCTACAGCTATATTATCGCTGTCAACCATTATTGTGTGTAGGTTAATATCCTCCATAGTTGTTTGTTGTCAGTTGGAAACTGGATCAATTATCTCATTAATAAAGCAAACGGACCTTGTTTAAGTCTGTATAACTTGAATATATATATATGTTATTAACTTTCATTCACGAGGCTAAGGTTTAATTAAAATATATATCTGTAGGCATAATTTTTCTTTATATACCCCCATCAAGCAACATAAGGGCCGCTGTCAGTCAGGTGTCCAGGAGTTTGATCTTAGGATGTACCTGGGTCCAGGTCCTGCAGACACTGAAGAGTTTCTGCGACCCCAAATCCCATATTTTAGCATACCTTGGCTAATTCTCTCTCTCCAGAAACCAAATGTACTTTAGGTTAGAAGCAGATACACCTCTGCGGCCTAAGACTTTGAAGCCTATCCTAACCACTGCCTCAGCTATCTTCCCTTTAGCCCTTGGTCTCTGTGAGTTTATTAATAATTGTCTTAAAATCCCGCCTGTTATAATTATAGTAACAGCGCATGAGTTCCAGCCGACTTAAGTTCAAACCCAGTCACAAGATAACTAAATAAGTTTCTTGAGCAACTTAGATCTGATGGGCAGTCAGTGATTATCATCATATCATATTAGGGTACTGTATCTTAGGTAATGGCCATCATTCCTATCAGTGTGATAACTAGCAACTAACCTATTTGTAGTCTCAATTAATAATATGTTCTTGTAAATAAAATAATTATAATATAAACTGCTAGTATTTCATCTAATAAATATGTACTTGCACACATCCATTTGGATATATATATAAGTTGTGGTTGAGGTCCAATGCACACCATAGAGCTGCCATATATATTGCTAAGAAAGTAGATGAACCCTGAGATAAGAGACCCAAGTTCGATCCTGTGAGCTAAGCCGTGGCATATGGGAAGTCGAGGTGGTACCGTCAAGGGTGTTGGCTAAGTGGCTGAGGTTAGGAAGATCAAGGAGGGTTTAAACCGAGGACAGGGGTGTCTCTATATCGTATGGTTGAAAGCCTTTGCTTGTTTTTGCGGTTTTGTTGGCTAGCTATACAAACTTGACCGGTACAACATACAATTTTAAAAAGAATAAAATAATGAATATATTTATTAAAAGTTTATTAATGGAAACTAAATAAAAATGTGCACATAAAGAAAGTGGATTAAATTATTCATAAACTTTAATGGATAATGATGGTTATATAATTTGTTTTCTTTACTATGTTTTTGTGTAATATTTTAATTGCTTGGGTTAATATTTATCAACTTCCTCGTCAATAGGAAAACCAATTAGTATGGTTTCAGTATTTAAAGTGATATAAGATGTCTGCATTGTTTTTATTAGATAGGTTGTTACTGTTAGATAATAACATTAAATTCTCATATTGATTATGAGTATTGTCTTGTAGATTTTATATTTTGTTTTCTTATATACTTATATAATATTAATGGTATCGCATTAATTGGCCACCCAATGTGAACAGATACACTTTAACCACAATTACTCTGAGAATTTTAAAAATAAATAATGCCAGTAACATTTTTTCTGAAATGAATATATACTTTTTTGTGTGTTAACGTAAAGTTATACTTTGAATATTGTATAAAAAGTACTGCCAGTAAGAAAAATGCGCATACATAAATAAATGTAAGGAATAAAACGTAATAGTTAATATAAAGAATTTTTTTTTAAAAGAAAGACTTATGTAAAAAAGTTTTATGTAAAATCCAACTGTTCAACTTGCCTAAGTAATATAGTTAAAAGTAGGAGAAAAGAATCTTGGAAGGGAGGAGGCAGAAATTTAGCTGGTAGTAAGAAAACAACACTCAACTATTTTTTTTTAATCATTATATTTGTGTGCAATTACTAACTCAAAGTTTTTTTTATTTTTAATTTTCATAATCAATTTGTGTGACATAATTGCTAATACAAGTAAATTCTTTTTTTTTTTTTTTTTTGAGGAAGTTCACTGATATGTAACGGTATACATATGCCGTTACATTATTTTAAAATAATGGAGAAAATAATCTTAAATAAAATCAGTTATTAAAAACTAAAAGCCAAAATTAGAGTTATGTTTAACATATATATATCGCACAGATGGAAAACTTTAAAAGTATTTTTTTTTTAAAAAAAAAAGAATTTGAACATTATAAAAAAAGTACAAGATCTAAAGATAAAATATTTTTGTTAAAAGATTCCTATGTAATCTCAGTAAATGGAAAAGATTGTTTTATTAATTAAACGAAAAGCAAACTAGCCTTTGGGGCTCTGATATAATTAAAAAGTCAGATAAAATCAAAAAAATTAGATTGACCAATGCAAGCACGAAGCAACCAATGCTCGGACCCTAATGAAAATCATTGGAACAGGAAACCATGTTCAGTGAATCCGGAGGATTACTATAAAAAGAAAACAATTCAAGTCAAATTAAGAGTTAGTTCCAGCTTGATTTTTTTAGATAAGGGTGAAAAGACGCACTTTTCACCCTTTCTCTTATTTCAAATGAAGTGACTGTTAATTTATGAATGGCACTATTGTAGACCTGAATCATATGGGTCCTACAATAAAATAGTTCCAGGATTGAACCTGCTAAGGCAGCCTCCGGACTGAGAACTAAGGTATGAACAACAGACCAGTCTTCTCTGAAATTTTGAATAATAAAGACTTCACAGGAATTGGCCCAAAGAACCGTGAGCTCCTCTACCGTAAAGTATGAACTATAAAATTTTAAAAAGTAATTAAGAACTTTCGTCAATATTTAACAAGTTTTTAATGACCAGCTAAACACAACTTCTAAAATGAACTGTTATCTGACTTATTAATATTTCAAAATCAGTTAATGTTTAATTTTATATATTTGAGTTTGCTAATTTAATTAAATCATTTCCATTATTTTTTTATTATTAATATTTATTGACTAAATTATTTAAATGTATTAAATTTAAGTTGGGTGTAGAAAGCTGCATAGATTCATTAACGTTGAGTTATTTTTTTTTGATTTTCATATGATTAAAATATATAGATATCGGTAAATATGACACCTCATGCTGAGTGTCCAAACGTATTTATTCGTATATTTTTTAAGTTATTGGGGTCAATGCGGCACCTTATGATGAGTGGGCACCTTATGATGAGTGCCATTGGGTTTATTATAAATTTCCCTCTGCAATTCCATCAATAACTTTGTATTTTAATCGCTTATGTTTATTTTGAAGGAGTTTAATTTCAGGCTATTTGTCTCATAGTTAGGTCGATGCTGGTAGAGGGATATATGGGTGTTCATATCAATGTAATGTGAAGCATGTTTAGCATACAGGGCAAAGCCCAATTGAATGCATGACCCAAAGATGTAGTCATTGCGCTACAAATGGACGCAGACATATTTCCTACACCATTGACCCCTTTTTAGTTCTATGGATAGAGACTATAAGTTGGCAGATAGACCACTCTCCCCTATACGTAGCATTTCTCTTTAATCATTTTATATACGATTCCTTCACTAGGTAGACACACATTCCTGTCAGTGTGGTTTTATGCTAGCATCTTCATATTGCATTGGTTGTATCCATGTATCTGGAAGCAGGCGTTGGTTTGGCTACGAACTTTTAGTCTGAGATTGAATGATTGTTTTTGAAAAGTTTTTAGCTGAGAAACCTATGTAGCCTATCTAAACTCAACATTCTACAGTAAAAATATTATTAAACTGTCCATCTGTGCGGACAATATAAATGAATAAATAATGCTTAAATATGTATTTATAGCAATATTACAATGTCAGAAATAATAAGTCCATGGCAGTAGGTCATATATAGCAGTGTTCTTCAACCTTTCCACACCTGCGGACCAGCAGAAATTTACAGAAAAAATTTCTTGATGTAACCTGCTTAGCCTTAGATAAGCATAATTGTTATAACTGACCAAAACAGCATGCTAGTTATTGTGTATTGTAATGGTGTTGCTTACCTTCACGTGCTAACACAGAAAACAGAACAATAACAATCGTTCTCATTAATGTGCTTGCATTTCTATGTTTATTATTTCATTGTTAAAACATGCAAGAATAAAATGTTATCCATCTGAATGTTGGGAAATATCATAGCTAGTGTAATTATATGGCAATGATTATGATAAATGTAATATTTGTATTTAATGTTAAATATACAAGATGGTTATATATATATGGAGTTCTTTTGATAGTAGAAAGGGCAAAATAAAACTCGCGTAATTAAAATCACCTTACAGCCAAAAAAAATTCGCTGTATTTTAAATCTGAAAAAATAAAACGAAAAGTGTAAAAAAGTTTTGATGCTAATGTAATTTTTTTTTTTTTGTGGTGGTGTATTGAAAGGATCAAAAAATGTAATTAATAGGAAAGTTTTTTTAAAAAAATGTTTTTATTTTTAAAAAAAGGTAACAGAAATTGGTTTTAAAAATATAAGTTTTAGTATATTAGTGGTATACAAATAAAGCCAAAAAAAAAGTGGTAGTATTTTTAAATAATAATAAAAGAAAACGAAACTTGAAAAAGTCAAAAGTTTTGATCTTATTTTAATTTGGGGGTGGTGTATTGAGAAATACTTTGTAAAAGTTAGAGACAGAATTTTTTTTAAAAAAAAAAAAAAGGTGAAATATTAGCGGTATACAAATAAAGGCAAAAAAGATATCGCCTTATAGGCCAAAAAAAAAAAAACCCCTAAAACTTGAAAAAGTCAAAAGTTTTGATCTTACTTTATTTTGGGGTGGGGGAGAGGGTGTATTGAAAAATACTTTGTAAAAGTTAGAGACAGAAGTTATTTTTTGGTTTTTATTTTTAAAAAAAGGTAAAAAAAAATTGATTTAAAAAATAAAAGTTAAATCCAAAAAAAAACTACTAAAAATGAAATATTGTATTAACAGAGGGAGTAGAAAAATTTAAGAGATCAAAAAAAGTCACCGTATTTTTAAAATTGCGGCCCAGGAACTTTACATTTTATTGTTTTAACACATAAACAATGCCAACAAGTGGCCGTGATTGGCTATCAAAAGACAAGTGGAGTTTGTATAATAAAAAACTTTTTTTTTTTAATTTTGAATTTTTTTTAGAAAAATAATAAAAAATTTAATTCTACCCCTCCATAAACATCTGTGATAAATAGAAAAACAAATTATAATTGATTAGATCTCGTTTTTGTTCTGTTTCTTTTTTTTTTAACCGGGTAAGAATGTGATGAAAAAATAAATAAAAACTGTTTATATTAATTAAAAGTTTAAAATAATATTTTGTTATTACTAACTTTCTTGCCAGTCTAGCGTAGCCCGGCAAAAAACTTCTGCGGCCTGGTGGTTGAAGAGTACTGATATATAGAATGTATCATTTAGGATCTTAATGCTATATAAATTGACCATGTTCACACTATATTTATCTAGAGAGAAATAAATGTATCTAGACAAACTAAGAAAATACCATTTTGATAATATGTTCCAATAGGGGAAATATTTAGGATCTGTAGGACATAAATCCCTTATTCTATTTTAAATGTTATTACAATAGGATATATTTAGATCCTCTATATTGGCAACCTTCTCTAATAATTTTGTATTTGTATGAGCACACATATAGACTTACACATTATTGCATATAGCTGCCATCTCTTCTTTTATAAAAGCACTTTTAGAGAACATTATCAGAGATAATATAGTTTACACTTATTTATTCTCTTTATACATACATTCATACATTCTTATTTTGGTTAATAAAATTATTTTCATTGATTTTAAAATATCAACTGCATTTTATTTATCATTATCATCATCATCATTTTGATTCTTTGGTGTAGTCACAAATTTACTTTTAATCATCTAATTTTGGTTATATTTTAAATAATTTAGTTAAGTAAATATTGTTTATCTTTAACCTTTACTGAGGTTTGGACGCTCATCCACATCAGCGGCTTTATGTCGTTTGAAATCGGTAATTTTTTTAGCTGCCCTCTCTTGAATTATTTTACAAGTAAAAAATCAATAATAGAGATGTTTCAAATCTAACAAAAGGAGGAGGCCATCTGTTCTCAACGCTGATTGGCTGATGATTATTTGATCAAAAAAGACCGCCGATAAATAATTTTCACCGCTGAAAATAAAATATGTGTTTTAGAGTGTTTTTTTATTATTATTTTTCATACATATAAATTATTTTCATAAAATATGCTGAAAATATAGTTATTTTACAAAAATAGTAATATTTTATTAAAAAGTTATATACTTTTACACGAACGTAAATTAAAAAAGAGGAACAATTCTGATATCTGTTAAAAGTTTAGATTGCCCCAAGCTGTTTATTTGATTTTCTAACAAAAATTAATGTTTTAGAATATTTTTCTGGCATTTGTTTACATATAAATGTATTTTGGTAAAATATGCTGAAAATATAATTATTTTTAGAAATATGGCAAGATTTTACTAAAATATTCTTAACTTTTATAATAACATAAATTGAGGAAGGAAACCAATGACGTTGCATCACCCTGTAATTTGCTAAGATTTTTATTTTTTCCGCTATCGAATATTTTTATAATTATAAATAAAAATTTACTTTTAAAAAAACTTTCGTTTAGTTTCATAACCTGACAAATTAATAATATACTTTTTACAAATGAAACTAAAATGAATATAATATTAAAATATGAATAAATTTTTACTGTTGATTCTGTAATAGACCACTCAGCCAAATGGAATTTTCATCATGGAAAAGGTTAAGCATTTACTAGAGCTCATCTCCACTCTTCACACCTTTATTTATAAGCTAAGAGATTTGAACTGGATACAATCACAGTCATATCTTAAAAAACTCCACTATATACAATGTACGAGTCTTTATGACGTTCAAAACCCTGAGATATAATATGGATGAAAGTATTATTTTGTTGACTGATATTATTGCTAGCCACTTGTATAAAGTTTCAAGGAATCATTATATACTTATTAGCATAAACAATGTCAGAAATGCTACATGAGCCCTCGAGATTTATTAAAATTATTAATTCACATGCAATAGTGTAGTAATGGCGATTATTCATGTGAAAGTTGCATTGCTTATTAATTTTTTTATAAAAAGGTTAAATGGTGAATGACCATTACAGTATATATTTCTAATACATGTTAAAATGTATACCCCTTATATATATCATATTTAGTATGTGTGCATAATAATACGTCTATATATTGTAAATGAACACTTAATCCATATAATTTTACTTTAAATTTTTAACACACCTATAGTGGATGTCATTAGATATTTCTGCCTTAACTACTTCCGGTTTGTCGGCGACGATTGTGCTCGTTAATGTTTGTTGAAGTTCGTTTTTCTGTTTGAAATTACGGAAAAACTATAAGGACTACGCATGCGCCTATACCATAATTCTCTTCGGCGTTTTTTCCTCTTTTCGTAGGTAGTCGCCATTTTTCTGTAAGTTAAAAAATAAAATTTTTATTAATTTTTTTGCGAATAAAGTCAATTTTTTTTCACAATTTGTTAGATTAATGGAAACAAAAGTACGCAAAATAAATGAACGGGACATGATGGCCTCCGATACAGATTATTCCAGTGGTGATGAATTTGTTCCATCTAAGCCCTTTGACTCCGAGGATAGTTTTAGTTGTAGTGATCTTGAAGAATATTTTTCGTCATCATCAGAAGAAACTCCTTTACCAGCCAAAAAGAAAAAACTACGAGTGCTTTTCTGGATATCAATACACCAGGCCCGTCAACAAGTGTTCCCAACGATATAAATAGGCCAGGCCCTTCATCTAGTAACAGTAATGTGTGTCCGAACGTAACCTGCAAACCTGTGAATGTAGAGAATTTTACTAAAACTCCAGGTTTGAAGTTTTCTATAGTAGGTAAGTATTCAATTTTAGATTTTTTTTAATGTTATTTGATAAAAAACTTTTATCAACTATTATCGAAGAAACTAATAAATATGTCACTAAAGAAAAATGACCGACTGATTTTTTACTCTGTGATAGTTAGCACATATGAAAGGTAATGCTTTTATTGTTTTTTTTTTTGTTGGTTTGTTTTAGCTACCAGCACAGTGGATAAATGGTTGACACACTGATTCAAGACTATTTACAATTTATTCCTTTCTAGCAAATTGATTGTATATAATGCAGTAATTTTTTTATTCTGTTTTTACTAATTTTTGTTTTACTAACATGGTTTTCATTGTTTTTGTTTTACTAATTTAGGTTTATTTGTTGTTTTATTAACTTGTTTTTTTACTAACTTCATTTTATACTTTATAGGCATATGACTGCCTGATTGCCTTCCTTATTAGAATTTTGTAACAGCTTCATTACTGATTACTTTTGCCAATTGGTAAACAAGATCTGGCATGAATTATGTTTTATTAATAATAATATTGAGTAATATGAAATATTTTGCATATTTATATTAGCATATATGAACAGGTATGCTTCTCTGGAAGACGTATCTTGAAAGAGGTAGAATATAAACATTTTTTTATATAAATATCTGCCATAGAACCTTTTTAGTAATCATTGTCTGCCTCTAGAAATGAGAAATTTGTAAATTGTTTTCTGTATTGGCAATGATTATTTAGTATGATGATGTTATAAACAAGGTTGGTTTATCCAAAGTCTAAAATCAAAATAGTGCATCTTGTTTATTAGGCTTTTGAGTTTTCCCACAACCATTAGCAGAACTTTCATGATGCATACATATACACCACTTTTATAATATACATATACCTGTACCATGATGATGATGATGACATTTTATTTTTTTATTGTATTTATAATGGTAAGTAATAATATTTCCACTTCCTTCATTATTTTTATATTCTGTTAGAATTTTAATTTTTTTTTTTTTATCTTTTATTAGGGAGAACACTTTTCTTTTAGGCGCCTTGACAATTTGCAACAGTTGGGGTAGAAGATAAAAATGAAGAACTCTAATAGGAACATTTTCGGACATAGTAAAGCTATGGATTATCTCAGGTAAGACTTATTATATATCTTTAGAAAGATTTTTTTGTGAGGAATACAAAGAAATTATCACTGAAGATGTAATTTGCATTTTAGTTAATGTTAATTTCCAAATTATGAACAAACAATAAAATAATAATTATTTCGGTTGTGAAAATTTCTTTTTTTCCTTATTTTTTATAGTTATCACTATTTATTTTATGCTTATTGTTTTCCTTAGTTTTTCTAGTTTCTAGCAATGTAATTGTTTTTGCTCTAACATAATTAAAACTGAAGTTATTGTGAAAATTGTGTATCAGGCCAGTATTTTAAAAAGTTCAATATGGCGGCTTGAAGCTGAAGTAGTTAAGTTAATATATATACTTTTCATGTAAATATATTTAGTATGTGCACATTATTAGACATGTATAATAAATCAATAACTAAGTTTTCTACTTAAAATTGTTTTATAGTTTTTTATTTCTATGTATATATTCTTTTACAATTAAATCATATACAATAAATCAATATTACTGTGAAATTTTCCCAGTTTATCAATTATTATTTACTTCTATACTCTCTGCAATTATCCAACTTCCCACTATTATATTCAGATTTTTTTTATATATGATTACTATTTCACTATCAAATTTCCAAATTAAAAGGTAAAATAAAATTTAAAAAAACTTAATCTCTTAAATGACATTCAGTCTAATCATCAATAATTAATATAACATCTATTTTAAGTAAATTTAATTCAAGTGTCCAAAAATCTTTATGAAATGGTAAAATATTGTTAAATTGATAAAAATTGTATATTAAAAAATAATAAATATTCTAAATAAGAGGTATTTAAAAGACAAAATGAAAGAAAGAATATTACAATTATGGCTTAGGGATATGATTTAAAATAGATTGAATATTAACAAAATTAAAAAAAAAAAAAAGAATTTTGCAATCAAATATTGTATAGGAATTTATTAATGAATATTGCTTATATTACAATTTCCTTAAAAAAAAAAAAAAAAAAAAAAGGCAACAGAAAAATAAATATATAAATAAATTACTAGTATTACTTCAAATTTAAGATATCCTGAATTTAAGATGCAGTATAATTTTAAGCTCAGAAAATTGGGGAAAATTTTTTTTTAATGATTTTATTGAAGAATAAAGAACATTTTTATTATTTAAATAGAAACTGGTATAAATATAATAAGCTTACCTAATCTATTATGAATCTTCCTCAGATATACTTTCACTTTCAACAATTTAAGTTCTTTCATCTTCACTATTTCACCAGGATACATTATTTTCAGTGCCTTTTAAACAGTTAGCAATGCAACACTTTTAAGTAAAATTTCTTGATAATTTTTTTAAGGATGTCTTTTAAAGACTGCAAAACTCAGTGAGCTATTATAGAAGATGAAACTAGTTTTATTTTACCAGTTGGTGTCAGAGGATGATCTCAATTTAACTACATCAGTGTCAAACCAGTCTGGCAATTTTTGAATAAACACTTTTTACATATTTAAGCTTTCTAATAATTAACATGAAAAAAGATTTAAAATTAATATTTTAAAATTGTTAAAATAAGTATCTACTCAAAATCTTACAAATAACAAAGGAACACATCGTTATTGGCTTCATGATACTTATTCAAAAAGTTAGAATGAAATATTAGATATCAGAAATTTATATTATTAAAAAATTATGCATTTAGAATTAGTTATCATCAAAGAAACAAAAAAAATTCTAAACGTTAATAAATTGTTGTTACTAAAATATTTCACTTAGTTCCGTGGCAATTTCCAGTTCTCGTACCATACCTTCTATATTTTCTAAGAGCAATCTTTTTAAAAATAAAATGTTTTCAAAGACAATCCCCTCCCCCCTAGTGATGTAATTTTTAGTTTAACAATGTCTTTTACAAAAATATTGCATCATAATTATGAACAATTATTAAAATAATGTTTTATGTGGCATTTACCAAGAGGATAAAACAATTTAAAGCATCAACAAATCACAAATTGCTACCTCCTTCATAGCTTTGTCAGAACAATAGAAAGTGCTGGCGCACACAAACGTCCATAAAGATCCATATACTGTTGACAACTCTTGGAATTTTTTTTAAAATACATTAAAAATGAAAGCATAGAAAGAATCACTGAAGTTTGTCACACAGTAATTTAACATATACAATGCTTTAAAACAATATAAAAAGTAGCAATCACAATGCCATCAAGCTGCTAAATGTCAAATATGACAGTAAGATCACAGCTCACTTTTGTGATGGACGTAATCCTGCTTCATAATGGATTCTCACTCTATCTACAAAAGCTTTGTTAATAGACATATCAAGTGGTTGGAGTTTACAAGTCATATCTGCTGATATTATTACCAGATCAGTTTTTTATTTTTACTTTAAGTTTAGTGTCATCCAATTATAGGTAAATTGCAGTCGATTGTTAGAATTTTGTCAATTTGCTTTCATGAAAAAGTTAAACTTTTCTATTAAAGTCTGTCATTCTTCTAAAATAATTAATATTTTCACAAATTTACTGAAAAAAATTTAAAATATGTAAAAAAAGATTCTAAAACAAGTTTTTCAAAACAAAAATATAGAAACTGTCAAAATCGTTGACAGACACTGTCTTGTTTGGAGAACAAGAAACAACCAATCAGCAACATGGAAGGGAGGTTTTTATCACATTGTTATAACTTTAAATTTGAATATCTTATTGATTTATTAGTTGTAAAAAAATTCTAAAGGTTATAGAGTACAGTTTTCTTGATAAAATAATAATAAAATCAACAAAATAATGTTAAAAAATTCTGGAACATATGTTTTCAAAATAAATCTTATTGATTTACCGGTATTAGTTGTAAAAAATTCTAAAAGTTATATTTCTTGATAAAATAACCATAAAAGTGGCAAAATAATATTAAAAGTAGCAGTTTGAGAGTTAAAGCCGTTTATGAAATTAATCCAAAAAATATTGACATTTAATGTTAAATCATTTTTCATCTGAATAAAAAAGATGTAACCTGCTATTTTAGACAGAATAGCAATCGTAATACTATGTGCATGTATAGCATAAAGCGAAGATCCACAGAAATAAGATACTAAAAATTTTTGTTTAGAATTTAAAATGTATCCCTCTTTTATGGATCCAAAATTTGGAAAAAATGTTTTATATTCGAAGTAATGAGTTTACAGAAATAGACACAATTAGTATTCTGAATACAGTTAATGAAAAAAAAAAAATGTTTAGTTAAATTATAAAAAAACAAACTATTGACTCACTTTAATCAAATATGGCCATTACAATTCCAAGAGTAAAGATTAATAAAAAAAGCTCCTCTAAAAATGAGTTTTGCAATGCCTATATAAATTAATCTATGAAACACAAATATGTCCACAATACAATCTGCTGGTTCATTTGTTTTTTGTCTTTTAACTTGCAGAAGTCTGAAATTCTTCAATACTATGTATAATTGTAGCTCTTCAAGTATTCTATTCTCTGCCATATCTTCCCAATAAAAACAATCAAGATTGCACTTCTTTAGAATGTTTTTCAAAATAATTCTTATAATAATAAACAAGTTTATCTCTTCCAAGAAAACTATGCTGAAGTTCACCATACAACACTTAATTGTTTATTCATTTCACATGTTCAAATCAATGAAGACATCATTTTACAATTATGAATTCTATAGTATCACATCTAGCAAGTTGAAAAACACCGTTTGGTCTGATAATCTTGTCATTGTATTTTAAATGTAACTTTTCTAATGCCTTTATGTTGTGTCGATGGCATAGCCAAGTCTTACTTCTGTCTAATAAATTAGACACAATAATTTTATATACTATTAATTTAGCTGTAGTAGAAATTATTTCCCTGTCATGAAATAACTTGTTAAAAGCAGCACAGCATTGGAGGCTCTGTTTCATCTTAATCACTAAATCCACTTATAAAACTATAAATATAATTTAAATTCTCAAGTTAATAACTATCCAAACTACATGTTTTTGAGAGTTTTTCTTCTATCATCGTTGATAAAAAATAATTTTTTGAAAGTTATTAAACCAAAGTCTTTAGATACCTGGGTCTCGTTTTATGCGGTAGCTAGATTCCATAGAAAACCCGCATTAAAAAAAATCGCACAAAAATAGACTTAACTTACATTGAAAAATGGGGGACAGGGTCTGTAATTTTCAGAATTCGCATAAAAGCAAAGCAAGAAGGAAAAATTACTTTAAAATTCGCATTAAAAAAATTAGAAAATAAAGTATGACTAATAAAAAATATCAAATATTTGAAAAAAATTGGTACAAGACAAACTTTTTTTACTAACTACAGTATTTAATTTGACATTTTTTCATGCGTATTTTAATCATTATCACTATTTTCGAATGTGGGGTTCGTTTGTAAACTGGTAAGAAATCAGATTCGTCGATGTGATGTAGCTTCTTGAACAAAGAAGAATCTCTCAGCAATTATGACCAGAAAAACTTGTTAGCCACTTTATTTTCCATTCGCCACTCTAATTTTTACCATATTCTGCTCCATCCCATTTACACAACTAGTGCCAATTTCAGTCTTGTATTGTGTTAATGGTTTTCTGTTGACAACTGATTTTTACTACTGAAATAAATTTTAAATGTTCAAATTTTGTTTTTATATTAAAAAAAATGAGGATCGTAATCAAAACAAAAAGATTATACATTATCATTAAAAATATTATTTTCAGTTTATAAAATCAATAAATTTAATCTTCATTATTTATTTTAAAAATCTACATTATTTATTTCTGTTATACTTAACAAAATACATTTTAAAAGTTAAAATTTTTTGAATATACCTGGGTCTCGTTTTATGTGATAGGTTCCTCAGAAAACACGCGCAAACGAAATCGTGCAAAAATAGACGTAACTTACATTGAAAAGGGGGGATGCAGTCTGTGATTTTTCAAAATTCGCGTAAAAGCAAAGCACCAACGTAAAATTACTTTAAAATTCGCGCAAAAAGAAATATAAGAAAATAAAATATGACTAATAAAAAATTTCAAATTTGAAAAAAATTGATACAAGACAAACTTTTTTTAACTATAATATTTAATTTTATTCAAAATAAAATATTTTTATGCATAATTTACAGTACAGTAATTTACATTTTTTATACACATTTTAATTATTATAGCTATATGCCAAAAACACGCTCGTTTACAAACAACTAGCGCCAACTTCACACTCATGTTGTGACAATGGTTTTCTGGTGACAACATAATTAGTAATTAATCTTTTAGACGATGATTTTATTAAATGTTTATGAAACTAACAACTAAAAATTAAATTCTTATTTTTGTTTTTAATTTTTAATTCCGTTTAAAAATCAAATTTCACATCTCATTATTTAAATTGTTAATTACAATTAAAAATCAGATTTTAATTTTTAATTGTCAAATTTAATTGTGCCCACTGCTATTACTGACCTTTTAAAAATAAACTTGTGGACACTAAATGATTAATAATTGATTACGTTCTTTTTTATAAAGCAAAAACAGAATGTGATTTAAAATGCAAAATTAACACGCATAATGTTTGAACAAATTTACATTATAATCTTGTAAAATTTGATGTGTGTATACATAAAATGTGGAAATCATGATTTTAATTTCATTATTGCATAAAATCTTACTATTATAAAGCACTGAAAATATTGAAATTACTAAGTTGAAAGTCGCATTCCAAGAATGCGCTATTACTTTCAATATAACGTAAGTGCGCGAAATTTATTATTTAAAGTAATAGCGCAATATTGGAGTTCGACTTCCGGTGAAACACGAATCGCGTAACTTCAAAATCGTGTTAAATAAGTCCACGTAAAAAGAGACCCAGGTGTATTTATTGCGATATTTTTATATGTAAATACAAATCTATTATTATTATTTACTCATTAGTATAAGTAAGTTATTTATTCTAAATATAGCTTCAGGCCATATTCACGTTAGCTGCTAATATAACGTTACATTTTTGAAAAAAAACAAAAGGATTTCACGTCAAAATAAGTTATTAATAATTTAAATTACTTGATATCTAATAAATAGTGAAATATGAAAAATATTAAGAAGAAACATGAATCACATAACTTCAAAATCGCATTAAAATAATCCGCATAAAACGAGACTTAGGTGTATATTGCATTCTGTAGATCATACTTGGAAGTAGCAAAATATCTAGAATCCAAAAAGGTGAAGTTATTGTTTTTTCTTTTAATCAATTCAATTGCACCATCAAACTTTGCTGCATTTTGATCTATTTCATTAAGACACCTATGAACAATTCCAAAGACCATTATCATAAAAATTGAAAAACCTATTGGAATAAACACATTATTGTTTAATGCCAGTTTTCATTTCAAATGCCTTAAATTTTTCACCTGTAGTAATATTTCCTTCTCATTTCATTATGTAAAACCTGTTCGATTAATTGATCAAATATCTAGACCCAATCAATAAAACCAATATATAAAATACCCCCCCCCCCTCAATCTGGCCCAAAGACCACATTTATAGTATTTCTTGATTCTCTAAAAGCAGATTTGAACTTCGAATAACCATTCATCTACGACTGAAACAAACTGATTGAACAATATTTCTACAGTGAATAATAAAAAATATTAAATAATATTACAATCCTGTCTATTCAGTTGTAATAATTGGAATAAAAGCCACATTAACATCAGGCCCAACTTCATAAGTTTATATTCTAAAAAATTCCAATATTTTTGACTTGAGTACATAAAATATATAAATCATTAAGTCATCATCTCAATTCTTGTAACATTTCTGAAAGATGATCAATATAATCTTTCTATCTGTTTCAAATTTCAGTCATTATAAAAAAATACTATTATTAAATATAGTAGAATTCTGATATTGTTTCTCAGCTCTATATACTGCTTTCAATGTACTAAAGTGACCATAACCAGCAAATTTCTATCTCCTTTATGACTAATCCATCAATCATTTTTAAGTCTTCTTTGTCAATTTTTCAACTTGTCCCTTTAAATTTTTTATTTATTAGGACATTTATTATTTTGACAAGCAGAAAATGCTTTCCTGCTACATATTTTCTATGCTTTTCTGCTACATATTTTCTTTTAATCAAATTACTAATAAGATAATTGCCAGAAAATCCAAGAATCCATTTACTTGCAACCATAACACACCTTAAAAAATTCAGTACTTCATTGATATAACGATCCTAAATATCCCAATATATAGCAGATTTTTCTAATGAATGAACATGAATTTTCTTGCCAATATGACTAGAATAAAACCCATTTTTAATGCAGCTCTCATTTTAATCTTGGAGTACATTAATCCATGAACTTTCCAATAAGTGCTTCTGAAATATGAGTACTCTTGAATTCTTCCTTCTAACTATAAAATAATTTCATTAAATGTTATTGCCCTGAATATGGATGCATCTATGTTCTGCATAAAAATATTAAGTGAAGTAATCCCCCCCCCCCATTCCAGTAAGCCAATTAAAAAAAAATTACAAATTTATAAATTTGACCTAATAAACATCAAGTGGAATATTTGCTTGTTTGAATTTCCCCATGAATAGTTTATCAATACGCCATTTTATTTTGCATCCTTCTCAGTCCCATGGTTGTTTTTTCTCAATTGTTTTTGTTCATAACTGTTATTCTTTTTTAAAAATAAATTGCATCATATATATAAATAAAAAGTCAAGATATATTATCTCTGTAGTGGATTGGAACCAAATAGGAATGGTAACAGGGGAAAGAATAAAAAATGACATACTGAATAAAAAGTAATAATAAACAATACTGAGGCAATGTTTTAACAGCTGAGAAAAAAAGACTAAATAGGAGGGAGAGGGGATATTTGAAAATAAATTGATAGGACAAATAATTTAAACCCAATTACTCAACAAATAGTAAAAGTAAAAAGACTTGACTTAATGATACTCATTAGGAAAAAAAAAAATAGTTTAATTATTTTATATAATTAAGGCCTTTTTTTTCTACCTTTAAAAAACGTCAAAATTTGTTACCAGTTGAAATAAATGGAAATCTGACTAGAAAGAAAGATCAAATTAAAATATTTATAGAAGCATAGAAATGAATCTGAGAAACAGAATTGAAAAAAATTATATCATTTGCAAATATTGGAGAATGAAAAAACAACTGTCCTGTGGAAATTTTAAAGCCCAAAAAGAGTAACAAGTGTTTCAGTACATTCTTAAATATCAATAAAAATGAGAGCAAGTAATGATGAGTTTTATTTATAGTTGACAAAATAATTTTTAATATAAATTAATGAGCTTTTAAGAAAATATATTGAACAAACAACAAAATCATTACTTCAAGTGGACAGCAAAAAAAAAAGATAAAACATTAGGTGAAGGGATGCAAACATAAGCACACACAAAATCTTATTTCTTTTTATAAAAAAAAAATGAGTGTATGGAGAAATTCATTAGGCTTATTTTAAAATATATTTTTATAACAAATAACAAATGGTTGATACAGAAAGATATATATTAAACATATTTGATCACAATTTGAGTAAATAAATAAAAGATTCCTATGAAAATTTATCTAAAATATAAACATCATGCATTAATCACATCTTCCAGCCAATCCCATAATCTAGAGTTTGAAAGCAGGTAGAAGACAAATTTTTTTTTTAGGTAAACTGAGAATTTCTGAACAAGTATTAGATTTTGTATCCTTTATTGTATAATTTCGGAACCAATCCAGAAAGCCATCTAAGTAGCGGCTGGTAAATGAATATCTAGTTATTCATAATGAAAGGTGAAAGTTCCAGATTAATCTGTATTATCAGAAGATTGTTCAGGAACTTATCAATAATAAAAACACAAATTATTACCACAAATAATTATTAAATGTTTGCAAATTCACAACAATTCCAACTATTACAAAGCAATTAGATATTGTGTAAAATAATTTACATACATTCTAACAAAGATTTGGTCCATTCTCTTGCTCAATAATAATAATATATCTAATGAATAGCAATTTAATAAAAAAAAAAATTTGATATTGAACCCGAGACTTTCTCTGCTTCAAAAGTCAAACATTTTTTCATGTGTCAAAGCATCGGCTGGGAAATGAACCCGGAACAACTGCTTGTAAGGCAGCTGTGCTGACCGCTTGGCCATTGACGCTTGACAAAGTCAAACATTTTAAAGTAAAAAAAGAAGAAAAAAGAAAATGTCATTAGATAAAGCCTCGTAGTTTGTTATATATTTTTTTGTTTTGTAAGAGTGCATGCTATTATAAGTAATTTTATTTTCAAAAGATTATAATTAAGATAATTTCCTTTTGCCTTGATTTTAAAACTATTGTGATTAAAACCAATTAAAACTTTATTATAAAAGCTGAGACTGGTTTTCTAATTAATTAAAAATTTAAGTGGTATTTAAAAAAGAAATAAGAAACTGGCCCTAGTTAGATTTTTAATTAAGATTTGGCAGGAGATAAAAATATAATATAAAAGCTGTTTTTTTTTTTGATGGCATCTTATATTTGTTAATTGCAGGTTGCTGATGATTTATTTTTGCTAATTGCTAATACATAACTGTTAAAGAAACCATCAGAAAAAAGAAAAGCTCTCCCAGTTGTTATAATAGACATTTATATGCTGAAACCTGACTTTAAAAAAAAAAGAGAATACGATTATTACTGGAGATAGCACTATTAATCCAGAATGCACAAACTACTAGCCTGGGAGAAAAAGATCATAAGTATGCCATGCTAAAAACATTCTAAGATGATCCCCAGAGCTCCATAATTGTGTCATCATTAACATGTCCTAATTTCGTAGTTCAAAACTGATCCTGAAATTGGCCTTCATATTCCACGACCAGCTTACTGGAGAACCAAAACAGCAGTGTACACTTGCGAAACTCTACCTTGCACACACTGGGAATAAATCGGAAGGATACATTAAAGCCATGAAGGTAACCAAATATTCTTATCTTTTAAACCAGGGCTTAAGTCTCAGCTCGATACTTAAAGAAAATAAAAAAAAAGAACCATATGATAGGCTTATTAGTAGAAATTTAGATATCATTAATCGATTTATAAATATTTCTTTTATTATATGTATTTTTTTTTTATGGAATCTATAAATTGTAGCAAATTAATTCAAGATCTCATTTTTTATTGCTTTGTCAGAGAATGTATTGTAAGTTGTTATTTTATATTAATTTTTTTATTATTAATATTTGATGTTAAAAGCTTTGGCAGATAGACCTTGTGGCTGGCAATTTATCGATTATGTAGTTCTGTTTTTCTTGTATGGCATGTAGAGCATGAGATTTTGTTTTATTATATTTAAATTTATGTAAAATCGTAATCTTTTCTCTTTATTTGTATGAAGGTAATAGTAAACACGAGCCCTTATGAGTGTTTAAGGAGCATAGGATATGTTTTGATGCTGATGTCTTTACCAGGTTAAAGAACGATCATTCGCACTGTTCGATAACTTCCGTTCAAGATCACCTTTACTAAAAATCTCTAAAGAAAGGAAAATAGAAATCAAAGAGTGTAAGGTGTGTAAATAAATCTGGCAGAAAGATCATTATTCCCTATAAACTGAGATGAGAAAATAAAGTTATGTGCCAAAGTATTTGATACTACAATAGTTCATATGCACTCTCAGACAAATAAGGGGCGGAATTTGGGATAAAATTTTATTTAATAAATCTAAAAATTATTAATAATTATATTTGTTTTTGTCTGACGTTTGCTTCTGTGTCTTGTCATTCAATTGTCTGAACAATGTTTAATATCTTTCTCTCCCTGAAGTCTAGCTGGAGGCATTTATATCAGAATGTCATAATCACCTTTGATCACCATAAATCAAATTTTCTAGGTCAACAATAGCCTAATGGCACCCTCAGTGAATAAAAAAAAGTGGTGTCCGGTACAATATATTAAAACTTTTGTAATTTCATGTATTAACAAGTTGATTATATCTATCTAATCATCAAAGCTTATTTATAATACATCTCTAAAAGACAACTTTGAAAAATATCTAGCAATGATGATAATTTGATCAAATATTTTAAATAAGAATACAATATGTAGAAATGGATTACTAATATGATAAAGCTATTTAATGATAAGACTAATATTTCAACAAATTATAAAATGCAATAAAAAAAAAATTAAAACTGCTATTATCAGAAATATGCTTTAAAAGACAGTTTCCATAGATAAATTTAATCATTTAAAAAAATTAGTGATTTAAAAAGGTAGAAATTTCTAAATGCCAATTGTCGATGTGATTTAACAAAGAAAGGGGATGAAACAATTTTTTTTAATACAGAAATATTGTAACATATGTCCATAGCACACACAAAAAAATCTCAACAAACATATCTAAAGAATATTAAAAATATAAAATCTGCAACTATTTAATAAAAGTGATTGTAATGAATTTTAAAAATAAAAATGCCATAAGTAAATCCAAAATTGCAATCATTAATCATGGTGAGAAGTTTTAGTTTAATTATTAAAATTCTTAATGATTCAAGGATATGAGGAAATATTTGTCGAGCATATACAATCCATTTTCAAAATCAAAAATAGGATACTTATGTATTAGTCCAGTGGTGATGAAAGTCACCAGAAAGAAGAAACAAATGTAAATATAAAGATTGAATTAAACACATTTACAATCTTTTAAAAAAGGAAAGTAATTAATTTTTTTAAGTGAATATTAGATAATATTCTGAGCTGTTAGTCAAAATGGTTTTACTGCTAATTTTACTATTTGAGGTATACTGTAATGCCATGAAAAACTGCTGGGATGACTCATCGATTATCTGGTGACATCATGGTGTACATGTGATTTGCTGCCCAGCTGTAATTGCTGCCAAGTGAATTTTTTTAAATGACTTTTTTATCCAATGAAATGATTAACATTTGGAAACTGCTTGTTATAGAGGATGATGCAGTCCATTAGTTTCAAAAGACGATCATCAACTAGAATAATTATCTGCAAGAAGTTTGTGAACATAGCATGTTATCTTGAGAAAAACACAAAATCCTACAAAAGTGATCACTTGCGAACTGCCAAAATGTGAACATTTTGAAAGACATAAAAAACTTGTTCGCCCTAGTGATTGTAAGAACAAGATTTTTCCTTTTCTTTTTTATTGGAATAAATATATATTTCTTGCAAAAAAAATGTAAATACGTATTTGTTTATTTTCAGTAAATAAAGTTATGGGTAGCCATTGTGTAAAGAGTATTAGTTTTTGTCATTTTTGCAAATAACTCAATTCACTTCAAAACATAAATTTGTGTTTATTTCCATTAAATAAAGTTACTTGTCATAATTTATCAAAATTAATAGATTAAGTTTGCTAGAAGATCCTGTGCAGATGTTATTTTACAAGATTGCAAGGTTAGAAAGTTATTGCTGGACTAAAACATGTGAAATCTTACTAATGGACTAATACATAAGTAACAAAAATAGCAATCTTTAATAAAAATATATACAGCATATATATAGAGCTAGATATTAAAAGATTCAGTTCTTCCATTTATATTTTCCTGCAATTTGCGGATAAGTTGTTATTGTTAAAAAAGATAAAGTTAAATGAATTTTTGTTTCTATTAAAAAGAGCAATAAGAAATAAACACTCTTAATGTAAAAGGAATTCTTAATGGCTAAAAAATAAAATGGAAAATTCAATATTGCAACATTTATTCAAAATCCCAAAACATATCAATAATCATATGAATAAACATCAATCTGAAGATGCTTTATAATTGTTCTTGGCAGAATAATCATTTTAAAACAAAATACTGTATTTATAAAAATAAAAGATTTATTTAAAAGCCGTGCCCTTAACAGCCGTTTATTTTCAAATCTTTGTAAAGACATGGATTCT
This sequence comes from Epiperipatus broadwayi, assembly GCA_028023455.1. Taxonomy (NCBI): domain Eukaryota; kingdom Metazoa; phylum Onychophora; class Udeonychophora; order Euonychophora; family Peripatidae; genus Epiperipatus; species Epiperipatus broadwayi. The sequence goes on from JAQFVV010006226.1 coordinate 5,211,750, forward strand.
GAATACAAAAATTTATTATTACATGCAGAAGTAAGATGGATATCAAGAGGGCGAAGTTTAAAAAGATTATTGTTATTAAAAAAAATTATTGTATTTTTAACTGAACAAACACCTGATCTTGCTGCTTTTTTCCAAAATGACTTATGACTATCAAAGCCGTGCTATTTGTCTGATAATTTTGAGAAATTAAATGATATTAACTTGTCTCTTCCAAGGCAAAAATAGCAATACTTTTACTTCGAATGATAAAATTGAAAGTTTTATTAAAAATATCAGCATTTGGAATAGGGTGGAAAATGATTCATTGGAAATGTTTTCGACTATCAACTATTTTATAATTGAAAAAAATAATTGTAAAACTTTAATTGCAAAAATTATTATAGATAACTTTAAAACCCTAGAAACACAGTTTTACCAATACTAGTTATATGGAACTTAGATTCCAAAAAGTTATCTTGGATTTATGATTGACATTAATAATATGATTAATCACTTGCCATATAAAGCCCAAGAGGAATTTTCTGAGATATCGAGAAAATTTGACTTTCCATAAAAATCCTCGACTAAATTCTGGATTGGAGCTAGGACTAAATTCTGGATTGGAGCTAGGACTAAATTTCCCACAATTTCTGAAATGGCATTAAATGTTCTGCAATTTAGCACCACATACTTATGTGAAATTATTCATTAATTTTTGTATACTTAAAACAAATCCTAAAATTCCTTATTTTCATATGTATATTGTTTACCAAAGAAATAAATTATTTATTTCTATATCTATTTTATATTTAATATCTGGGGTCATGAAAAAAATCTTGATAAAAAGGGGTCATGAATGAAAATTTTTAAGAAGCACTGGCCTAGATGATAGAAAATTGTCACAATTGATAGAAATTATACACAAAAATGATATTTTAAAAATAAGCATTAATCATATCACTCATAAAAACTATTTGATATCTTTATATTTAAAACAAACATTCAGAAATATTTTATTGTAAAACAATGTCCAATTATATATGATAGAAAGTTGCATTACATATTATTTAAATGAAGGCTTAATCTTTTTCCAATAAAAAATTTTCAATTCTATTTTGCAGTAACATGATCTAACATTAAAATAATTGTCAGTAACAAAAATTAATGCAGACATCACAATTTAAATGGGTTAAAAAGATTAATTTCAAAAATCATGCACATTTATTATGTCATCTATCTAACCTCAGCCCCTATAATTCATTTTAAAATATATTTTTAACTCCTACATCACTTGATTCCATTGTGTATTCTTTCTTAAAATCAACATTTGCTGCTCAGTTCTAATACACTTGCCATTATTCTATTTCTCAAGGTTTTTTTAAACAAAAAAACATTGTCAAGCATTGGTGGCCTAGCGGCTAGCGTAGCTGCCTTCCAAGCAGCCGTCTCGGGTTCACTTCCCGGTCAACGCTTTGTCATATGAAAAAAAAAAAACTATTAGCATCACATAAAATACAGTAATTAAATTTGAAATGAATGTTGTTTACACAATTTAATGAAGGAAATATTAGCTTTGTTATATTTTTGAGCAATACTATTACAATTTGAAAATAACATGTAATTTTTTTGAAAAAAAAAAACATTAATACATATTAATTACATATTTGAAAATTAAATTATTTTTACAAAAATAATATGAGAGAAAAAACAAATCATTTCATAAATTGGTCGTGTAATTATAGTGACGCCAATGAGATCAAACACCCAAGTGGCTACATATTGTACTGTTTATTTATATAGGTTACAAATATATTGGCATTTGGTAAAAGCTAAAAGAAAAAGTACATTTAGCAATCTTATTAAGACGCAATTTTAATTTTTTTTTAATTAGTGTAATTTTTTTAAAAACATACAATGAGAATGGATTTTTTTTGTTTCGAATTATTACTTTGATTAAAAAGAAGAGTTAAAATTGGAAAGAATAAATGACACACAGATTAGTAATCCAAACAAATAAAAAAGAAAAATTCCAAGGTAAAAGATTACAATCATTAAAACTTTTTTTTTTGGAAACTAATTAAAGATGGCAGAATTATGCTGGGAAAAAAAGACTTTGTAACTTAAATTTAAGAACGAGTATACAATATCTTGTATGCTGATAAAAGGACAAAAGAAAATAGATGCACAGAGAAGTCTAAAAATGGATCGCGACTATAAAAGTCAGAAAAACTTAAAACTGGATCTTTGTCTTTTCCTTAACTAGCAGCTTCCGTTAGGCCCAGGATAGAGAAAATATCCTATCCCGGACTACTCATATGCAGGACTACCATTACTCATATGCTGAGGTGGAACTTCATGCAGAGTGGAATCAATGCGTTTATCAATACTTTTTATCGTATAGGTCACTCAGAAAAAACTGTCAAGCCTAGCCATTAGGTTGGGCCAAGAACCTAAAAAAATGTCGACAGAGGAAAACTAGTTAACTTCAATGAGTTCTTCAAAACACATACTACAAAACTTACCAGTAAGACTATTCATATCCCGATTTTGACTAAATTAAGCTTATAATATAATCCTGAGAGAGACTTTCATTTAAAGAACTTTCTAGAAGAAATTTGGAAGTGAACTTTAATGGTGAAACTGTTTTAATTAATTGATTCATGTCTGAATTAGCATGCGTTTATTCTTTCAGTTTATTAGTAATTTATCTTTTAAATATTTTAATTGGTTTGAATAAAATATTTTACTTTTATCAACTTTCCATTGTGCGTTGATAGTTTATTAGAATATAAATGTGTAATTTACCTTTGCCAATAGTTATTAACTAAGCCCCAAGTTTAATATTCTCTGAAAAATAACTAAGTTACGAGAAATCAAAAACCCGATCCTTTAAATTATTTTCTTTTTAATTTATGATGTGCGACACAATGGATTTCAGCGGATTCTTGTATGAATCCTGGCGCCCTGGTAAAACCAAATAAAAAAGCTGATTCCGCTGGCAGTGTAAGTCGCAATAATTAGTAGGCCAGTTAATCAGGAAATACAGCTATGTTTCTAGAAATATGAACGAAATATTTATATTTTCCGTCTTCATAGCTTGATTAACTTTCTCTTCATAATGTGTAAAAAAAAAGGCGTACCAAAATCTACTAAAACGAGAACCTTACAATATATAGTAGTGGCAAAATATCTATTTTATTAAATAAAATGAGAATTCAAAAATTAGAGGGTGATAGTTATTTTCATGTTTGAAAATAGTACCCTATACAGGGTTATTCATTAATACATCTAGGAATAAGCATTGAAAGCAATATGATAGACTTTAAATTCCAATAATCACATGAAAACCAACACTTATCAATAGCTAGAATTTTTAATCTGCTGTCAAGGCAACCTTTTTTATTTATAAAAGAAAAATGATATCTTTCTGGTCTGAGATATTAATAAAGACATTAAGGATTAACATTTGGATTATTAACAGATTGAGATTTTTACTTCATAGAAATTTAAATAAGCACCATTAAAAAGACAAATATAACCTGATTTGAAGTAAAGTTGAAAGTAAACTAAGTCATTTTTAAACATTGAAACTCTATTGCTACTCATTATTATTAAGATAATAAAGCTAATGACTGCTCAAAGCTAGACTGATTTATAAATATAAATCACATAGGAGCAATCAACTCTTACTAACACTGATTCTTCAAACAGCTGTCAGCTGCAACATTGTTTAGTTGTTCTAAGAGAAAGATGATAAGTTTCTCTCTGCTATAAGATGACAATAGATAGTAAAGATTTTGTTAATTCGTAGATATTTAAATAAATCCCATAAAACAGGCAAATATAACCAGATTTGAAAGAAAAAAATTTGCTTTATCTTAAGTAATAATGAATAACAATGGAGTTTTTAAATGACTCATTAATTCATTTTCAAATGTTATATACACCCAGGTCTCGTTTTATGCGGATTTATTTAATGCGATTTTGAAGTTATGCGATTCATGTTTCTTCTTAATATCTTTGTATGCGGTTTTCCTTTATGCGATAAAAATTATTAGATCAGAAGTCGAGCTTCGATAATGCGCTATTACTTTAAATATTATAAATTTTGCGCACTCATGTCATATTTAAAGTAATAGCGCATTATCGGAGTTCGACTTCCATCTAATAATTTCAATATTTTCAGCGCTTTATAATAGTACTATAATAGATTTTATGCAATAAAGAAGTTCATAATTCATTTAAAATCAGGATTTCCCCATTTTATATACACACATTAAATTTTACAAGACTATAATGTAAATCTGTTGAAACGTTATAGATAAAAAATATTATGTATGTTGTTTTATTTTTGCTTTTTATAAAAAGAGTATCTAATCAATTAATCATTTAGTGTCCACAAGTTTATTTTTAAAAGGTGAGTAACAGCGGTGGGCACAATTAAATTTGACAATTAAAATCTGATTTTTAATTATAATTAACAATTTAAAAATTACATAACGTGATCTGAAATTAAGATGATGTGAAACAAAATTTGATTTTTAAACGGAATTGAAAATTAAAAAACTAAAGACAAAAATAAGAATGAACTTTTTGTTAGTTTTGATTAAATTTTGCCCAACAGTGGTGAGTCGGTGTCTTTTGATTATCGTAAGTGTAAGTTCTTATTTTTATTTTAAACTTTTAGTTTACTATAACGGAGAGAAAAAAAACATCCAAGAAAATTAATTTCTTCGTAAACAAAAATTTCAATTTTAGATTGCTTAGCGAAATGGGACTGATCAACAGCGATTGGAAAACGTTTTAGTTGTATTTTCTCTAGACTTCGTTTAAGAAGCTACAGTATCTCACATCACATCATGACAAATCTGATGTCTCAAATAGCAATAATAATTAAAATACCGTACATGTATTAAAAAAATGTAAATTATGCATAAAAATATATTGTTTTGAATAAAATTAAATACTGTAGTTAATAAAAAAATAAAAAACTTTGTCTTGTATCAATTTTTTTCAAATTTGAAATATTTTATTAGTCATATTTTTTTTTTTTGGGCGATTTTTGAAAAATTACAGTACATATCCCCATTTTTCAAGGTAAGTTAAGTCTATTTTTGTGCTATTTCTTTTGTGCGTGTTTTCTGAGGAACCTATCTACCGCATAAAACGAGACCCAGGTGTATACCTGTTTAATAGGGTTATTTAAACTTTTATAAATAAAACATCACAATGTTACAATTTGCCAATTTTTGGTATTTATATTAATAGCTTAGATCAAAGAAAGGTATAACTTTCTTTTATAAATTAAAAATGTTGCTTTTACAACAGATTGAAGATTCTTAGTTTTGATTTCTTTCATGTGATTTACATTTATAAACCAATCTAGCACCGAGAAAAATCAGCTTTAGATATGAAAATATTTTAAAAAAGAATACCTGAATGTGGTGTTCAATAGCTTCTTTTTCATATATAGGATAGCATCAATATCTGTATCAATCATTCTTATACAAAAAAAATTAGTGCTCCTAAAATTTATTTTGATAAGAATTTCAAGTATTTTGATTCGAAATATTAATGCTTGAATTTCCTTATAATATAATGATAGTGAAGGTGAGATGAATTAAATTAAATAAGAAGAAAAAAAATTATTATCTAATATCTAATTTTTTTTTTATAAAAAAAAAAAACAACCAGTAATAGAATAGGAGTTGCCAGTTTGGAAACAAAAATGAAATGGTCTTTTAAGAATTTATTTTTAATTGACAATAAAGTGTCAGTAGATGTAATAGAAATGAACATTTATATTTCAGAATAGAAAACCATTATCCTTGGAATGTTTTGTCAATTTTTTGAGCTGGTTGCTTCTGTTTTTTATTTTCTACTGCAAATAAATATATTACAAAAAGCATTAATTTTTTAAATAAAAAAAGGTTGTATATTTATTATAGACACATAATGTAACATTGGGAAATAAATTTAAGAAGACTTTTTCATAAACTTTTGAAAGAGTTGATATTATCACTTGAAACTAAAAACTGTTTTTATAATTGTCTAAATATATTATACATAAATAAATATGAAATCTCAAGAACTTATGAAGAGAAATGTAAGCAGATGTTATATGGTTTCCATTGAAAGTATATCAAGTAGATGGTTTATTTTTGTAAAAAGAAAATAATTTTTCAATATGGAATTAAGATTAAATGTTTTTTGGAAGATAAGCAAGACATCTATAAAAGAAATGTTGACTTGTTTAAAAAGAATATTTATATATACACACTAATAAATTTGTTTTCTTGAAGTAATGAATTACGAGGGAAAGTATATGTAGTAAAAGCAATGGAATATATTAGTAGAGCATTTCTAGGAGCTTGAACAGTCAAAAACAACTGCAATATCCAGATGAACTGTTATAAAGCCAGATTTCCTTGTTGGCCCTACTTCATCTACTGTCAAATTAAAAAGCAAGATTGCTGTAGAAATTAAGACCTTTTCTTACAAATCAATAGATGCAAAACCAAGGGAAGAATAAGTAGTTCTATTTAATTTTAAAAAGACTTCATAATTTTGATAAAAATTATAAAAATGAATCTTAAATTTTCAAATATAAAAAAGGAATCAATTAATTATACTGGCTAAAGTTCATCTATTTTATGAATTTGTTTGGATAGATGAGTTGTATACCTAATCTTGCCACTCTGTCCGATATAGGGCAATCTCCACAAAAACAACATAAGAATATTTCTTACAATAATCAACATTTTTATCAATAACAGGAAAAAAAACCCTACTTATTGAAGTTGTAAAACTATCAAAAATGCTCAATAAATAAATTAGATGTAGTAGCTTATTTCATTGTAAATAATTCTAAAATATCTGAAAAAATATTTAAGATAATAGTAAAATGGAGTTCTTCATGATATAAAGGTCACATTAATGTGGTTTTAATTACTGATATGTTATGACGAGATTAATGGCAAATTACTTATTCATATTATTCTAAATTACTTCATCCACTATTGGGCAAAATCTTTACAAATGTTAACATCAATTTAATGTAATGGTTGCCCATCAATTCCTGAATTGTCTTTATATTAAAAAGAAAAAGTGACTTTACTTTTGAAGTAATTAATTCAAAAATATTTTTCTTAAGTGATAACAAAAAGTGATTAGGCTATATATTCACATTTTTGCAATCAATTATTTTTATCTTGTGTATAGGTACATTCTTTAATCCCCAAAGGAATTAAATTTTTTTATACTTTTTTAATGTATTCTCTTAACAATTATTATCCAGCAAAAAAATATAAACGTAAAAAAAAACATATTTTAATGGAACTAAATATTTTCCATTTTTCATAAACACACAAAATGCAGAATTAACTAAACAATCCCTCATATGCTGAAGTTTTAAATAATGCAATACAGTATAAGTAAACAAACAAAATAAGGGCGATAACTAATTTACTTATTTTTTGGTTAATTTTTAATATACTTAAAAGCATTTATAATACTTGCTAAGATCAGCGTTAGTAAATTTTTGCAATAAAACGTCAAACTTAAAATGTGCTGAAAGTTGGTGCCTTGCCACAGACGATAAAAATCTAGCGAGAATAAAAAGAACACGTGGATTATAAAATACCAAAACGTTATTAAATTCCGTCAAATCGAAGTCAGTGTCTGAGAATCATATAAATAGCATTCCTCTAGCACCTAATGATCTTTCATTTTTTTCGTGTTAAACATTTTCTATATATGCTAGATCTTCAGTCAAAATTTTCTCAAAAGATCGACAAACTTATATGTACTGAAAGTTGGTTACAAACTATTAACAATACTTAATAAAAAAAACTAAATTACAATAAAGAGAACACGTGGATTTATAAAATATCGTAACGTTATCCGTGAAATCGATATTAATATGTGAGGATCATATAAATAGCACTCAACTAGAATGATATATCTGTTTTTCAGGCGCGTGAATAACATAATTATAATGTTGTAGTCCAACTTTTTGCTGATCATCCTTTTTATTTTTAAAACTAACAAATGCATTAATTAATCTCAGACGATTACAATAACAAAATAAAAAAATTTAACATAATTTTTTTTTTTTTTTATGACTAACAAATAAAAAAATGTACTGTACATAAACCCACTTTTCGGAAAAAATGTATATGCAGACCCCCCCCCCCCAAGCTGTAATAATGACGTTTAAGCAGACTTGGATTTTCATTATTCTTGAGGTGAAAAATCACATAAAAAATGTTAATTGTGACTGACTGCAATTAATTTTTTTTAAAATTTATATAATAATGATACGTTTAATAAATCAAATAAAGCATATGTTTTACGAAACTTCACTTCTTAGTTTTTTTTACAGAGAAATATTTCAATGCAATAGCCGTCTGAGGTAGAGTGGTGCCACCTGGTTAAAAAAAGTCAAGCACCCCCTCCGTCTCATTTTTAAAACATTATTTCATATGGAATTCATTTAGTTTTAAATAGCTCTAATATAATCAATTAAATATACATATTTAAAAAATTTCATGATTTGTAAAAGAAAAAACAATTACAATTAATAAAGAGAAAATATGAGTAACTCATTTCCTTAATCAAATTTAAACAGGATCTATTTTTTTTCTTACCATTAGACTTAAATAATGAAAAACAAACAAAATACTGTATAATAAGTCGATGAATTAATAGAATAAATTAAAATTTAAATACAGGGTAAAGCATATTAAAATAACAATAAACACGCGCTTAATACGTCACGCAACAAAACTATATTTACTACTATATATTGTAATCGTAGTTTCCGGGGGCTATAGCATGCATTTTCAAATGGAGGTTAACGTAAAATGAAATTCATTGATAGGAACAATATTATTATTTTAAAAACCCATGTCTTTAAACAAAAATAAATAAATTAATAAAGAAATTCATTTTTATATTTATCTGATCAATAGCTTAAGGTATTTGGAGGCAATATATCTATTAACTGTCATTTCAATTTCTCAGAAAGTAGCGGTTTATTTTCAATAATAAAAATTACAATTTAATTAATAAATGCTTAAAGAAACGAATAAATACCAAAACAATTTTTAAAAGGTAAATACGTCAATGAAAACATAAAAAAAATGCTACACATTTGTTTAGAAGTATTATTACAATTAAGAATGAAACTTATAAATGGGTGGGAAAATATGAATCACGCGTGTAAACAATTTAATCCAAGTATCAAAGTAGTAACATATTGGCAACAATGTAAAATTTAAAAAAAAAATGAAGAGACACAATAAAAAAATGAAGAAATAAAAATTTTTATGTAAGATTTATTACGTCTGTAGACCTAACTTAGAACTAACTATATCAGCCATTAGATTATGCTTTTCGTTAGGCTTATCATAGCCTTAATATGCTTCCGTAAAAAAGAATTAAATAAGACAAATTATTTAACCTACCGAGTTTGCTATCGCTTTAATTAATAAATTCAAGTCCATTAAAACAAAACTCCCATCATTAATAAACCTTTGTAATCATAAAATTTCATTAGGTAGTATTTTTTGCAAATGCCAAACCATCACGATCATAGCATACACATTTGTGTAATAGTATTTGAAGTTTGCATAAATAATACAAATAAATATTAGATTACAGCGAACATTTGTGTTTAAACGATATTAGTAATGTTTATAGTATCTACAAATAAATGAATTATAAAAAAATATACATTGCAAGTGTTATAATAAGCGTCATAAAAATAAGTAATAAAGAGTTTTTAAGGGTAGCTATTAGTAACTATCTTAGTTCATAGATGTCATTACGGGCAGCAACTCGCCCAGTTTTGCAAAAAAATCCTATAAAATTTTACGATAAATTAATCAACAAAATGTCCACAATACCTTAAAAAATTCCTTGGATAGTTTCTGGATGTTAATCCTAAATTGATAGGCAAAAATACACGATAAATCACCCAAACTTCATGGAATTTTCATAAAAATTTTGATCACCTGGTTAAGTTTTTTTTCAGGCAGCATCCAAAATGGCGTCGCTTTTGTTTCCCGCCCAAACGAGAATTTCGAATCACTAAAAGTGAATTTCTGCACTTAAAAGCATTAATTAAGAAACAACATTGCTTCGCAACATTTTTTTCATAGTTCATCAAAAATATATAATTAATTTATTTGTTTATTGTGAAACAATAATAATGATGCCAAAATTGTGATCTTATTTTTATTAAGCGGAATACAACATTTAGGGAAACGTGATGCGTCCTTAATCAATTTCACTATTGACGCAGTGATCCTTCCCTGTTTTCATATTTCATTGAAATGTCTAATTTCGATGCAAAACAATGTGATTTAAACTTTTATTTTTTTATTAATCTTAGAGCTAATAGTTTAGAAGCAGTGTTTTAATATAGAAATGATATTAATGAAAATATGAACTCCTTATAAAATGTGGATTACACTTGTTATTTGACATTGCTAACGTGACCTTTAAAGCTGCTTCCCTATGATAGGGGCCTTTTTCATGACGTTTACGATCACATGAAACACACAACATGGCTGCTGCCTAAGTTGTTCAAAGTTTGTTTATTTATTTTATTTATGAAGTAATTAAATTTTATTTTTATGTATGCGACCTTTTATAACTTGACATTGGTTTTATCGCTATGAGTGATAGTACTTTATCATCTGTGGATATAGCACAAAAGGAAGAACTCGGTAAGTGAAATTTACTCTTTCTGTATATTGCAACATTTCAAGTGTTATTGTAGCAAAGTATTTAATTATTCTACATTTTTGTGATCAGTTCATATTTATTTAGAACTATCTCGTACTCTAGGTAGGTGTAAAAGGTTATATTTTTATTATCATTTTTTTGTTGTTGATTTCAATTACTAAGAATATATTTTTTAAATTGTTAGATATGGTATTTCTTTGTGTACAATTTACATAGTTGTAATGTACTAATTGTTAAGATTATTCTTATTTGGTATTATTGATTTACTATGAATTTCTATGGACGTATGAGTTTTTATAATATGTCAAGATAAAGTTTTAATTCAACAAAATATCTAAATGTGTCTAATAACATAAATTAATTCACATAAGTATTTCTTTTTTTCTCCCTATAACTGTATATTTAAAATTACACCATTATTTATTTGTTCTAATAAGGAATTAATTGATTTTGCCAATTTTATACATAAATTTTTTTAGTAACCGCGTTATTAATATAATAAAAGAATTGATTTTATTTATTATTGTTATTGATTTTTTTTTTTCCAGTTTGTGTTAAAATGTTATTTGTAGTTTACGAGCATTCCATTAATGATTTATAACTATATATACTAAAAGCTAAAGCCCATATCTCTCGTTTTTGTCATTTCTTATTTTACTTTAAAAACTCATATATCAACTGCCTTCCTTTAAAAATCGTTTAGCGATGTTTCTCAAAATCAACTTCAGCAAGTGCAAAATAACATTTAACTTTTGCATCTTTATAGCCATTGTTATTCTCTTTTAATATTTTTTCACTTCTATCACTTTTTAATATTGAAAAGAATTAACTTGTTTTTGAACATCCTGCTCAACTATTAATCTCTTGGTTATCTTATCCTAGTTTAATTGATTTAGTTGCATTTATTTTCATTCCATACTTTCTGTATTTTTTTTTTAATTCTGTGTAATAGTTCTCATTCTGCATCTTTTAAAATATTCATCTCTCCCTCCTTGAATCAATGAAACAAATATTAAATACTTATTTCTATATACTATATCTCAAGTATAGTGCCCACTGATTTGATTCTTTTTTTAGTAAAAATATGAACTCAACTTCACATTTAAATAAATAAATAAAAGTTGTATAAGATTTTAAATGAAATGTAGATGTTAAAAAAAGATTAGTAACAAATTCAAGATGAGTTAGTATAGCTTTAAAATTAAGAAATATTTCTTACTATAAAATATAAAGTTCAAGACATTCACAGTTTTTTAATAGTTATGTTGTGATAATAATATTCCTGGCCAGCCATGTGTGGATGTGCAGGTTGTCTGGACACAAAGGCACTTCATGAGACCGGCAAGACCCCAAGATAATTAATAAAATTTATATCTAAATGAAAATGTTTATATTTCACTGTTAGATTTATGTTCTGAATATAATTTTTTATTTAAACATATTATTTTTTATAAATCACATATACAAACTCCAATGCAAATTTTTTTTATATAATTCCTTTCATTTTCCAAGTTTTGACTGTCCTACAGTCTTCATCAGAGCTACAATATTTAAATCTATAATCATATAGCCATTATTCTATGTACATATAAAAATACATATTTTACATTATTATTCATAATCATATTTTATTTTTAACCCTATATCTGATAAAGACTGCAGGACAGTCAAAACTTAGAAAATCAAAGGAATTATTTTTAAAAAATTTGCATTGGAGTGTATATATGGAGATTTATAAAAAATAATATATGTGAAGGAATGCAAAAAAAGTAAAGGAGAAGATATAAGAATAATACTTCTAAGAATACTTCTTAACTTAAACTTATTATCACAATTGCCTAGGCTTCAGAGTTCGAAATATATTACATGTATCCCATTATCATTAGGCTAAGCTTAACAGACTGACCTCATATTGTCATGATAATTAATAAAACTTGTATGTAAATGTTTAGATTTCTGAATCACTTTATTGTTAAAAATATATTTTGATTATAAATATTTTTTATTCAAATATAAGAGGAATATTTCTTTACTTAGACTTGTGACAATTGCTTGAGCCTCGAAATATACTTTATATATACTCTATCATTGCATTAAAGTGAACAAATTGACACTTGTTGCTGTAATTAATAAAATTTATATGGTAAAATGTTTAGATTTTCCAATCAATTTTTTTTAAATACCCTAATTTATATAAAAAGTGTGTCATTACTATTAATTTATTTAAAAATATTGTCTCAATTATAGTAATTCGGGATATGATGAAATTATGTTTATAGAGATATTTTTTAAAGCTCATATATGTTATTCAGTTTAGAGTGGTTGACTCTAATATCCTATTGCTATTTTGGACAAAATATTTTTTATAACAGTATTATCTTTTTTTTTAATGCCATATTATCTTTTTACATGTTTTACTAAATAGTTTTTCCTTTGATGTGAACTCAGGTTATAAACTTGTAATTTATCCATAATCCACACTATAATCCAAATCTAAGGAAAATGAACAAAAACAATTTTTAAAAAGATATTGCATACCAAAATATTTAATTATTAACAAATTTCATGAATAATGCAATTCTCTTGATTGTAATTAAACTTCAACATGGTTGCACTTTTAATAAAGTCTAAAAAAGCATATCTAATGGAAAGCAAGTGTTTGATTTTTTTTATACTTATCCAACATAACTCATGAATAAATAAAATAAAGTGCAAGGCATTTTAATGGCTTCTAAAAATTTATTGGATAACCAATCTGTGTGAAAATTTAAAATTTCTTAAATAAATCCTGGCTAAATCCCTAATTGTTGACCCATGTAATGAAGTATAATATAAATAATATGATGTAGTTATTAATAAGCTTTAAAAAAATTAGATAATAGTGTAAATATTTTATTATTGAATGAAAACAAGAGAATGTAAACAAGTTATGTGTGAAAGGTTCTGAATTAAAAGTAACTAATGGATCAGCCACGTTATTTGAAGTTGATCTAGTTTGATGGTTCTAAGGAAATATAAGCTACATCAATAAACAATGTAAATATATTAATTTAGCAAGCAGATTATATAGTAATAACAAGAACGGTTGAAACCTTTGTCAGATGTGCCTTATAAATGCTTATATGACAGCCAATCAGATGTAATAATGACTGCACACAGAACTCTCAAGTCAAAACACAAGGCAGAGATTTTACAAGAAAAAGGTAGTTTCACCTTCCTCTTTACTTAAATTTATATATAAACAAGCCAGCCTCAAACATTTTGACCTAAGAGCGTGAAGCTTTAAACACCTTCACATTTAATTCGCTAAATATTATATATAGATAAACAACGTGAAATCTTTCGAGATTGGCTGTCATATAAGCATTTATAAGATGCATCTGACAAAAGTTTCATCCTTTCATGTTATTATTATATAACCTGCTTGTATTTAATAAATTAATATACTTACATTTGTTACTATAAATTCATTGGATGTGAAAATTACTTTGTAGTAAATCGACAGATTTCATGTTTATTTATATATAATATTTAGTGAATTAAATGTGAAGGTGTTTAAAGCTTTACGCTCTTAGGTCAAAATGCTTGAGGCTGGCTTATTTATATATAAATTTAAGTAGAGAGGAAGGTAGAACTATCTTTTTTTCAAAATCTCGGCCTTGTGTTTTGGCTTGAGAGTTTACTGTGCAGTCATTATTACAACTGATTGGCTATCATATAAGCATTTATAAGGCGCATCTGACAAAGGTTTCAGTCTTTCATGTTATTATTAATAAATTATAGTTAATTGTGGAATAATACAAATAAAAAAAATAATGGTGCAATGATTTTATTATTGAAGGATTTGAACTTTGTTAATAGAAAACATGAATTAGTTTATGCATGAGAGATTTTGAATGGGTTTTCAAACAAATGAACTATTTTTAACTAATTATTTACATGCTCTTTCAAGTTGATCAATACATCAGCTTTTACTACTATTGTATTTCAGAAAGAATAATTGAGACAATCTGGATTATCTTTTCTCCTTATTATACATAATGAAGCTCAGAGGCAAAACATTCCACAGAATCATACTCTGGCTGTGAATAATATTTTTAATAAGCAGCCAAATAAACTAGAAATAGAATTATTCATATAATATCAGAACTGGCCTGAGAAAGAACAGTGCATATTTTCATGGATGTGTGTGGTGGTGGTGGTGGTGGAGGGGGTCTTTTAAATTTGATAAAACCATTAGATTTTTTTTTTTTTTAATTTATTTGCAGATATTTGTTATTTCTATTAGCAATTTTGAAAGATTAATTTAAAAAATAATATGAAAACTTTTGAAAGCAAAAATTAAAATTTACTAAATAAATATTTAATAATCAATAAATTTTACTAGTGCAGTGTTAGATTACTTTCTAAATATAAATAAATATTTTTGTTTTAAAGTTTTATGTAATTATTGTTTTAAAAATTATTTTTTTAACATTAGTTTGTTTTATTTTAGCACATGTTTTAATCTCTGGGTTTATTTTATAGAAATAAATGAATAAAACATTAAACGTTTTTACCAAACACTTTAAATGTCTAAAGCCATATTTTCAAACTTTTCTTGTGAAAATGCTGGGAAAAAAATATTTCCAATTTACAAATTTTATTTTATAGAATGAGGGGGTGAGGCTAAAATTTATATTGCACGAAAGCAGCTCTTACCCATGAGATAGCATTGATAATATTAATATAAAATCATACAATCTATCTATAAACAGTAGCACATTATACTTTGGAATTCAGTATATAATATTTTATGAGATATTTTTTTAATATCTAGTCATAATATCATAATATGAGGTTAGAAAATATGAAATTCAATAATTCTTGGGCCACAAGTGACCATTATAGTATGATGTGGTAAAGTTTTTTCAGTGCACTTTATAAAAATGGATGAGTATTAAAACAGATATTTTTATTCTTAATTGGAAAATAACTGATTGCAAAAGTATTTGTGAAATATTTAGCTACAAAAAAAAAAAAAAAAAACATGCTCAATCTTCCACTTCATTTGCCAGACCTATCTTAATATGACTTCTGTCTCATCTTAAAAATTCAAGTTTATATTCAAAGAAAACTAGCCTTTATCAGTAGATGTGAAAGCAAATACTTTGGAACTTTTTAAAAGTTTACAGCAAACTATCTGTAGATTTGTTTTGAACTGTAGATTATATGCAGTTATCTTTATATAGAAAATAACTTTATTAAAATGTTTCACTATTGATTTTTTTTTTTAATTTGTTGAGTTAAACGTTTGTAGGTATTATTTTTTTCTAACTTGCTCCTTTTATTAGTAGTTTTTAACACTTTATCAGTTAGTACGTGACTGCATTTTCTATTTGGTAATAATTTGCAAATTTTCACTGGTTTTTATGTTTTATTTAGTTTTCTCGATAATTGTTGCATCATATGAAAATTGCTTTTATTTTTCAATCACTGTGCATGCTACTAGAGCAGGAATCAGCCACTGTTTTAACATAAAAAGCCATTTTATTTAAATAAGCTGACAAAAAAAAAAAATTCTGCAAAAAAGAGGAGGTAAAAAATATCCATGAAAATATAGATTTCTGAATAATAGTCAAATATGTTTAAAAATACATATATAATACATGTTTTTTTTTAATATACAAGCAACAAAAATTACAAATTATAAAATTATTATAAAAAAGCCTTTTTCGGCAAATTATGTTTTTTGCCCTTTTCAATATGTCTCCACGATTTAAAGCACATACAGCGACATCTATATCAATACATGAGAGAAGACCGATAAACAAATGGATATCTGACACGATCTATTATGTGATTTTTTCCCCTCAATTCTACTACAAAATTACTCTGTTATATATATTGAATGGATATTTATCCACATATATTAATTAATTAACTATCCATTAACCACTTATTATTTAACTTAATGGATGTTTTGTATATATTCATACAGTTGTTTTTATTATACATGATGTAGTTTGTTTCATATATTTTACGTCTATTAACATTTTTAATATAATCAAGAACACTTATATTAGCAATACAATTTATTTTATGTCCGTACTGCAAATAATGAACATATAACGCAGATCTATCACCTTTCCTAGCATTTCTGAATAAATATGGTTGTTTTTTATTGTTTATTTTAATAATAATTCATAGCAGAATCAGGTTACATAAAACTAAAATTGAAATTCTTTTAAAAATAAACGGACAACAAAATAAAAACAAAAAATTACTTAGACATTTAATAGATTTTGAGATTGTAATGTGTACAAAGTTGGCCTCATTTAGAGAATATTTTGAAATTGTGCTTTTTAACACTCTTCCAAGGTCACATCCATTAAGTTATCTTCTTGTTCATTTGTTTTATAAAATTAGAGTAAATTTGCTCACAAAAATAAGTTAAACCAAAAATTGTTAAGATTCCAAAAACAGGTATTTTGAATTGTTTGTAACAATTCATAAGGCGTTTCCATATTTAAAAAATAATTTGATCTTTATTGCAACAGTTGGAAAGTTTTGTCCATTTGTGATTTATAGCCAAATTTATCTTCTTTGATTTTGTAAGTTGACTTTTAAAGCCAAAAATTTAGAAAATCACAAATCATTGTTTTTCAGATTTGTCACATTGAGTTTGATTAAATTTTTGGTAATGGTAAAATTTTTATTAGTGATATTTGCTTCTGGTGGTTTGTTAAAAATATAAAAGTACATTTTCTAGCTTTATAATCATTAAGGCAAACTTTCTGTTATAACGAACTTTATATCAATATCACCAAATATACTTTTTCAATAACTTTTTAAGGTTTCAAAATAAATTAGATTATCATTTTCAGTATTATTCATCAACAATCCTAGCTGTTTTTTATAAGTATTTTTTTCAAGAGAATATTTATCATATTGCATCACTCCTTTAGTTTTCGATTTAAAAGATTTGAGTGAGATATCAGTGATAAAATAAAATTTTTGCAACTATTCATTGACATTTAATTCTATACATTCACATTTCTTTATGAATGACCTGATATCTTCAAGATATGAAGTGAATCGTTTCCAAAACTTTCCCACTAGACAACCAATGCACTTTGTTATACAAAATTAGATCAAAATATTGACTGTTTAGTTCTTCCAAAAAAGAACAAAATTGTGATAAAATCTTTTTGGCAGAAATGTTGGAGCTCATAATGCCTTGATGTATAATACAATTACAGGAGAAAATATGCTCCATATAATTGTTTTAAGAAATAAAGCCATTATCATTCTTGGTGCTCCATCTGTCAAAATTGAAACTACTTTGTTGATGTCAATTTGTTTCTTGATCAGGAATTCCAAAGTTATTGTAATATGGCTTCACCTTGAGTTTGTTCTTTAAAAGGTAATAATTTCATGAAGACTCGTAGCTGTTATATGCCAATCCAATTTAATTTGTGCAATGTCCTGTATTCCTCATGATTCATCACAAGTGAGGGGAAAATTTGGTATTATTTTTATATCATCTAGTTGTTGATTTGTCAGATTTGTATTCATTTTAATAATTCTTTTGCAAATAGTTTTAGCAAATAATAGGTTTGTTATTTTCTTAATTATATTACTTAATTTTAACATCATTGAAGAAGTACTCTATTATATTTAGAAAGCATCTTTTAATATATTCTTCATTCATAAATGAATTTCTGTTTAGAATTTTTTTTGAAAGATAGTAAGAGTAGTTATCATTTGATTATTGGAAGATTGTATCCAACTGCTAAATACAGTTGTTGATTGTTGCATTCTTCAGAATAATTATATCACTCTTTTTTTTTTATGATCTCCAGCAGGATATTTTTTTCTGTGAATCTATTGTGCTTTGTAAAAAAAAAAAAAGATATCAAGTATTGGATTTCTTACTATTAGATAATTCATCATTACAAATTATAATATGTTGAAAGAGATATTGAGGTTGATGTGAATACATACTTCTGCCCATTCAATTTTATATTTTCTGTGTAGATTGTCAGTTTTTCTTTGTTGCTATGTTGTGGTTCAAAAAGTTAATTATTATATATTAACTTCTAAATTATTTTCTTTACTACTTACCATATACAGAATAAAATAGTTAAAAGATTGAACCTAAATGTGTGATTGGTGCTACTGTGACTAGTGATATAGAAATAAAAGTGATGTTGGCCCTGATAGAGGATTCATGTCTTCTGATTGGTTATGCCATTTAGGGTGTAAAACACTTTGCATTGTTTTCTAGGATGAATATAATCGACTATATGACAGCATTATTCACTAATTTTTTTATTAAATAAAATAAATTTTAAAAAATGAAATAAAATAATAATAACAAAATAAAAATTCAGTGAGTGTTTATTGTGGATTTATGAAAATATTTGAGAATACTACTATTAACATAAATCTAAATACCTTACTTACTTTTAAATTCAGCCAATAGACCACACAGTGGGTTTATTTTGTGGTGATAATTAAACTGGAGCCAATAAAGAAAATATTACATTCATAAATTACAAGTTAAAAAAAAAAAGTATTGATATTTATCATGATAAATTAAAAGCCACAAATTTGGGATCAAAAAGTGCAGTTTGTTGACAATTGTACTAGAGGCTTATTCATTGTATAAAATTTTTTTATGGCATTGCAATATTATATATATGCAATAAGAAAAGTGGTGTGAGAGATTTAGAACAAGTAAGTTTATCAAAGTCTATTTTATTAGTAGATTGATATTAGTGGAAAATTGTGAAAGAGAAACTTTTAAATCTGCTTTAATGATCCTTTTTCCCATTCTGGCAATCTTGGATTTAGAAGTCTGAAATATAAAATTGTTATCCTTATTAGCAAGTTCTTTTAGATATATATATATATCTATTAAGCTTTCTTAAAAATGACTAGGTTTTATGTTTAGAGCTTAAAAAATTTTGCTTTTCCATAGTCTATATTTTGCTTTTCTGATATCCAATTCTGGTTCATTGATAGATAAAAATTTATCTCTAAAGATCAATGCTAGTTTTGTTCTCACTTGTAATGATTATTTTTGAATTCACAATAGTTAGTCTGTGGCAGCTGTTATAAGTTTGTTAACATATAATGGGAGAATTGGAGAGATTCTATTAATCTTCTTTTCAAGTATCACTATATTGATTCCAGGTAGCATTTTTCAAATTTTTAATTTAGGATAACTTTCAATTATAGAAATGTGGTTCTAAGAATGATTAGATTTATGTTGACTAGCGGTGAAATAATCCAAATATCAGAAGTTTATTAGATAATGGCAAACCTTTTTTTTTTTTTGTCAAAATGAAACATATATTAGTTGTTTCTGTTTCCCTTCTGCCGGAATGAAATGCTTCTCTTCCTTGTCATCAAAAAGTGTTATTTAAATACATCCACTCTATAAGTTGACAATATGCTTTATCTTCATTTTCATATCTTCAAAGATTACTACAACAAATACAAAAAAATAAATTCTGATTGCCAAGTTTAAATTTTCTAAATATAATTGCAGACCACTGCATCAATCATTCACAATCTTTCATAGCATTGCAACCTATAGTTGAATGCTTTCAGATTAAATTAGAATATTCATAGTATTTTATAATAACAATCACAAGTCAAGGATATATAGGTTTTCATTTTGATTTTAAAGGACAAAATTATCAAAGGAAGGCCTTTTTTATTCATCAGTCAAATTCATAAGCTATGATTCAAATTCAGGTAAAATTTGTAGATTATTTAAAGTAATTAGTTTATATCCAACACTGCTAATCATTCAAATTAGTAGAAAAATGATTAGTTAGCTATTTTTTAGTTAGAGTGAAGAACTGAATAAATTTGTTGAAGCATTGATCATAAACATATGGTAATATAATACATTCTTCATTGTTGAGGATGAGCTGTACATTTGATATTATGTCTATTGTTCACTTTTAATAACCAATGTTTATTAAATCATGAAGTAGCACAATACTCATTGACAGATTTATTATGTATTGCTCTATATATTTTTTTCATTTAAAAATTGAAACAACAGAAACATTCTTAAGATTAGGCAGCACAAAATTTACAATATTTTTAAAGCTAACATATCCACTACATTTTAAAACTTTCTCCAGTTATTTCATTGAATCTGCAGTCTTTCTATTTTTAAAATTGGAAAGAGCTGTTTGACTTCACTAAGTTGGATAATTTTGTCCAAATCTAAATGAGTAGATAAAATGGAATTACTAAAAGTCGGCATCAGTCTTTATTATTTAAAAGATGATCATAGAATTATGATTGTTTCTCAAGTTCATTGGTTGCTTTCAGTGCATCACATAAAGATCTAAATTGACTACGATAGTCCACTCATCATTTTAAATCTTATTTTCATTGAACTTCTTTCTGCCTTCAGATCTCTATATTATCAGTTTCCACATCTAATTTATTTTGTCAAACAGATAAAGCCACTCATTTCATTTTTATCAAATAACTAGTAATATCATTGTCAAAAAACTAGTCAAGATTCTTTTTTTTTTTTTAAGTGAACCCTGAATAGATTTAATTATTATAACACACTTCTTAAGAGAATTCCATACTTCAATAATATAACATTCCTGAAGATCTAAATTAGAAATTTTAGTATTTAAAGCTATTAAAATATAGTACATACAGTAGATTTTTGTAAAGAATGTACATCAATTTACTTGTGAATATTATTGGAGTAATATTATTTTTTTTATTATGTAGCTACTATTTTAATCTTGGAGGATACTAATCTATAATCTGTCTAACAATCAGCATTTGTGATTGCATAGTATTTTGTATATAGTTTTCTTGCCTAAGCAAAGTGTTTGTGATAATCAATTCATTAGTTGTAATAATATTATTCAACAATGGTTGTAACATAAACACTAATAAAATGAGCACTAAGTAACCATTATACAAGGCAAGTTTTATATCATTAGCCTTTCATTGATATAATAAGGATTTCCAATTATAGAAGATTAATTTAGACTTTGCAGCAAATCCAAACCATATATTCTCCTTCTATCTATTCTTTTAAAGCAACTTGTAGCTATCTATTGTTATTAAATTTTCTTCTGAAAAACAGGTTTTACTAAGAATTGCTTTATCAATTTTAAAACTTGACCAGGCTTAATGCATTCATTAGTACTCTCTTGAAGAGTTAGTATCCAGTAAAGTTTGCACATTTCATATATCTGTATATAGAAAAAAAAATTATTTATGATATATATATTTTTTAGCATTATCACTGACGCCTCTTTTACTACTATTGGTATTATTATTATTATTTTTAATACTAATGACCAATTCACAGGTACAACAATCTATTCAGAATTTGAGACAGGTCATTTTTACACCACATTTTCTAGGCTCATTCCATTTCCATAGTAGGCAAAGGGATCCCTAAATAGGGCTGCCTAAGTATACAATCTTTGCCAGTTTAAACTCGTGTCTCAAATTCAGTTCCAGATTGACTCATTAGTGCTTGTACTGCCTTAAGTAAAAATCACTACAAGAATTGCCAGTCCATGATGTCTGTCATTGCTTTTTTAATTCTAGAGGGCTTGAACTAAAAAAATGAAAAAGGAATTAATAAGAAATCTCATGCTTCTAGTTAAAAATGAAAGTGTGGTTGTGCAAACACACAATTCCATTATCTCTGTTACTATCAGGAGACGTTCAATGGCATGAGATGCTGATGATAATTGGCCCCTGTGCTAACTTAAATAACTGAAGAAGAAAAGAGGGGAGACAGAAAAGGCTTGGTATTGGAAACTACCCAGTTTTTAATGAGCCTGCATTTTATCTTACAAGGCAGCAGGAGATAACTTTTTGTTGGGGGCTATTTATTATTATTATTATTCATAGATAATGTTCATATTGAAAGGTCATATCAATTATGTGTTCCCTAGACTGAGACAAAAAGATTGCAGTAATTATTGTGGAATATCATTATTATCCATTACAGTAAAGGTACTTTCAAGAATTTTGTTGAATAGTTTTCTTCCACTAATAGGTTAATATTTACCAGAGACTGAATGTGGTTTTAGTGGATCAAGAAGCACTGTAGACATGGTTTTTGTTACTAGGAAAATGCAAGAAAAGTGTTGAGAACAAGAGTGATTTATGTATATGTATTTTGATTTAGTAAAGGCACTTGACTCAGTTAATCAAACAAGTCTAAGACATTGCTTGAACGTTAGTTGGTTGTCCACCAAAATGTATTTGTATCATATAGCTTTTACATGATGGAATGGCAGAAAGGCTTATTAGTACATCTGAAAATTTAAAGCATTTGAAATAATAAGTGGTGTTAAACAAGGGTGCATATTTGATCCAACATTGTTTTCAATTTTTCTGATAGAGATCTTTGAAACTTTTTATAGGCATTTTAATGAAAAAAGGATTTAGATGTAATCTAAATTTTTTATGGTGGAATTTTTAATTTGAATTGACTGAAAATGAAAACAAGAACTTAGTCTTCTTGGATTCTGGATTTATAATATTCTGATGATTGTGCTATTTTTATCAACCCAAAAGATAATTTATAGAATATACTTAATGTTTTGAATGCAACTTATAATAAATCTTTAATTTAATAATTAATGTCAAAAAATTCAAGTTCTTTACCAGCCATTAATGGAACAAATTGTTATCAATTTGAAAATGTAAACTAATTTAAATATGTTGATTGTTTTTTGAGTAGAAAGATAGATTTAGATGTTGAGGTGTAACACAGACTCCAATATGCTGCAGTAGAGTATTTCATTATGAAAATAACTGCTGTAACTAAGTTAGTTGTAGCTAGAACTATTATTTTACTTAATATATTGTAATTGTATAGAAATGAGACATGGATATCATTTCAACATAATATAAAGCCATTAGAAAAGTTTTATTTAAGAATGTTTAATTGGATTGGACATGTAAAATAAATGAACGTTAGATTTTCTAAAAAGGTGTTTTATGATAAACTTGAACTTTTTTTTATGGGATAGATTGATGTATTTACATTATAAGTACTTATTTCAAAGACATTTTAAGGAGATGTAGGGTTGATTTTTTGCCATTGGGAAGATATGATAGAGAGTAGAATACATTGAAGGGCTATAATTAGACTATTTCAGAAAGAAAAGTTTTCTGCTGCAAAAATTAAAAGATAGTTTCACAAAATATCAAATGAATAAAAAAAATAAACTAGCATGTTCTGTGTCAACATACATATGATTCATAAATTGTTCTAAAGTTAGAGCAATTTGTTTTATTTCTTTTTTCTTTGGAGTTGGAATGACTATATTTGTTTATGAGAGACTGCTAGGGTACTGTGCTATATATAAATGAACTGCTTTTAAATGGATTCTATGATTTCAAAGTCTCTTAGTTTATATTTGTTTAATCTACAGAAGTCATTTATGTAGAAGAGCATAGAATCTATGGGATGATTGTTATGCAGTGATTATGAATTTGTGTAATGTATCTCGCAAAACACTATACACAGCATTTAGAGAGCTGGATTAGACTTAGCTCAATTTGAGATTTTGTTTATCAAAGTACATTATAGAGCCATTGACGTGGCATATTTTCAATATATGCAAATGTATCTTTGATATAAAGTCATAGCATATATATAGAAAGAGATGAAAGATAACAATAAAAATTGTTCATGCATCTATGTTAATAATATTTATATGTTTATAAATTTAAATTCCATATCTATGTCTAAATGAAATATAATAATTTGTAACCTAATGAGGTATGATTAAATCATTTAAAAAAAAAAAATCATTTATATGTTTATTGAAACATGATTGTTATGTATAAGTTCTTGCTAAAAATTCTGGCACTTCAAAAAGTTAATTTGCGTTTATGTATTGAATGCTCAACCAATGTCAAAGTCTGTTGAACACAATATATAATTTTGCTAGACCTTTCATTTTTCCCTATATCAATTACCATAATTTATAGTGAAAATTGAAAATGTGAATGCAAAAGATCTGAAGATTTTAAAAACAAAAAAACATTTATATATATTAACGCTATAACCTTAAGACTGTGCAACTAGATGAGATAGTAGGAACCTCTACAAATCTTAACACAAGATTAACGACTTTAAAAGATAAAAGCGGCCACTCTTATCTTCAATCTACTTTTTAATTATATATCTTGTATTAAGATTTGTAGATGTCCCTACTGTCGCATCTAGGCACATAGCCTTAATATATATTACTTACATAATGAGTATGTGCTTAAATTATTAATTACAAAAAAAAACACATTTATTTAAAATATGATAGAAATTTCAAACCCAATCTCAACAATATTTGATGTGAGCCAAATGGATTTAGAGGTGGAAGTAATTGAAATCCACAGTTATTTATATCTGAAATTGAAAGAATACATTTATCCAGTTACAACATATTTAAGTAAAATAACATTTTAATCTTCATTTCTACATACTTAACCAATGGATACTTTTATCATATTATCTTTTATAATTTTGAAAAAAAAAAAAACTGTTGTGGTGATATGATATCAAAGTATCTTTAATATTTTTTTAAATTTTGATATTTTTAATAAATGTTGAAATCATATATTAATATATTTTCTCCCCTATATTAAAGTAGATCATGGGATTGTTCACATGTATAAAAATTAGTCTATGTGTGTATATCTATATAGTATAACAAAATGATTTTTGAAATTACTGCTGATAATTGCCATTTGATCACTTGCGATTAATTGCCACTTGTAGTGAATTGCTTTTTATCTAAAAACATTAATTATTAATTTTTTATAAGGCAATATATTTTTATATACCTATCATTACATTGATTTTATGACAGCAAATTCATTCAAAGGAAGACAAAACTTATCCAGATAGCTATAATCATACATACATCAGTTATATACTTTCATTAAGTGTGACAAGAGGATCTAAATTCATCCTATTACAATTACATCAACCAATGATTTTATATATTTCATTCTTCTGGCACTTAATTTCTGTACACAGATTTAATACAATTCTACAGATCAGTTCATTTTTTGCAGTATCAACATTGTGAGGATTAAATCTACTTCATAAATACTTTTTACATATAAATAATATTTGGTAATTGTATTCAGTAATCACAGATAGAAAGTATAGTTTACTTTTAAATTAGAGATTGTAATTGTGAGCAAGAGAATTGTATTGCTTTTGTTTTTTTAATCTCGTGTAATTAATGTATTTATTTTATTTTCTATTTATCAAATTCTGATTGAAAAAGAAGTCTTTAATTTGAATTTTTATTAAAAATTGAAAATATGCATATTCTTTCTGTTAATTTTGTAAAACTATGTAACGTTTGGTTTGTAAAGTTTATTAAGATTGCTGAATAAACAATTTTTTGAATTTCAGGATTGGAAAGATTGGATAACTACATTTTTTAAAAAATTTCTTCTCATCTGATTGATTGTAGTTGAGGATGTTTGTGTTAGATAGACCTGAGCTACATTATTTTTTTATCTAACTTGATATTATAGTTTTCATCTTAGGTACATTGTTCAAATTCAAAAGAATTTTGCAAATTGTCTTGAAATCAGATAATTCTAATTTAAATGAGTTTACTTGCATTTCTCATGGGTCACTGATTTTTGAAAAACATTGATAATCCTTATAAACTTATTTAAATTAGGAGACTGTACAGTAATTCTTTGAGTGATTACAGTTTTATTACTTTGTATTTATTATCATTAATGTTGCCTAATAATTAACCAACTCAATGTGATGACTTTCTACTCAACTTAATTTTTCTAATGATGCATTGATGAAAAACTCATCAAAATACAACAATTATTATATTTTACTTTATTAGTTTCAGAAGCCCCAATCACATTTTTTATGCAATCAGTGAAAATATTTTGCTCTTATTTTTATTCTAATTGAAATAAATTTAACATTAATTCATTGTCACTATATGATGATGAATGGAATGAATGATATATCCATTTACCATTAATTGCTTTCAATGTTGTATTAGCAATAAAAGCTTTTCCTGAAAATGTTATTTTGTAATGTATTATATATAGTATGCATAGATTTATCAATAAGATCTACATATAAAAGCATAAATTATCCATTCCTTTTATTAATATTTTCCAAATAAATACTGATGTTTTTATTGATGGTATTTCAGTTAATTTAGTAAACATATTAAATATTGGCTTTTTTTTTCTTCATAATATTGAATTTAGTCAAAACATTATTGCATTTTTGAAAATTCCTATTTGCTATCTTATTTGTTTTTAAACACATGCATTTCAATATTTTTATAATCAAATTTTTTACTATTGTAATGCATTTTCAATGTTAATTCAATATTTCTTTATTATAATATATTATATATTTTTTTAGTTATTTTATCATTTCTTACTGATAAAAGTTTTATTTTCATGCTTGTTTGTTTTATTCTGGAAAATTTCTGACTAATTTATGTTTGCTTATGTTCTCTTATAGATAATCCACTTTTTAAAACATTTTCATTTAACTTAGAAATTCTGTTTGTTTTTCTTTTTTGCTTCTTTATTTGGGTCAAATCTTGTAATCAATTTGTAACATGTTTCTATCTAACAGATTTTCTTCGAATTTTGTACTTGTGTTAAATACCCATGGCAATGTAATATTTCAGGGTGTAACAATGTTGACAGATGCACAATAGATAGTAGTATATTTTTTAAAAAATATGCTATTAAATTTCATGACTAATTCATTAAAAAGCTTTTACAGTTAATCAAAATAGAAAGAAAATGAAGTCAAAGATGAAGAAAAATAAGCTCTAAAAAAATGGTTGGTCAGTTGAAACTTTCAGTTTGATTGAGTATAAAATATTACAACAGTAAAAGAAAAAGTGGATTTATTTGTTTTATAATTTTATTCAGTGTATAATAAAAAATATAGATGGGAATAATATAACGTTAACAAATCTCTCAATACAATTTGACCCAATCTTTCTTTTACAGATCTTTCTATATCTTCTATAATAATTGGAGAATTTTAATTTTTTAGTAACTCTTGAGAATATACAGCTGAGGTTAAAGTATATTGTTCAATTTTTAGAATGGATGGTATTTAAATATCACATATACTTTTACAATATTAACTACAAATGGTTCCCTATTACTTGATTTACTAATATTGGATCATGTGTATTATTTTGGAATTCATATTTCTGTAGTAGAAAGCCATCATGTTTCAAGATGAAATTTAAGGAAAACTAACTGAAATCAATATATATGAGATATCTTTAATGGATATTAAAAGAATACCACAAAGTCATTTTTGCTACAATAGATTTTTATAAATTCAACAGTTAACAAAAGTCTATCTTTTGTGTTTTTTATAGCCAATATTCATCTCCCAATGTTATTAGAAAAATGGAAAGAGATCCATTGGTAAAACAAAGCATTACAAGATTCAATTGAAATCTCTGATCTTTACATAGGCTTGATGATTATAGGTTCATCTGAAAAAACTGTTAGAGAAATTGCCAATCATATATCAGACATAATTAAGATTGACAAAATTAGAAAAAGTATCATTAAAGCCTAACTGTAGACTTTTTTTTTCATAATATTTCTATATTTTCAACTAATCAAACCAATATTAAAGATGAACTTTCTCTAAAATGTTGGTTGCAAATGCTAAAAAATTTAGGACTCTTAAGCCAAATTATGCTATTTATACTGAAACTATTCAGTCTTAAAACTTACAAATCTAATAGTGATCCAAAAAATTATTACCAAATGTTATGTGTTTTCTAAAAACTGGTTTAAGAATTATACTAACAAGAATTATATCAATAGTTGAGAACCATCTATCTATCTATAGAACATACTACATTTATGTCAGAAAAAACTGCTCTGAAGTTTTTGTCTTGAACAATTTATATTGAAAAAAAGTTTCAAAATAAACTTAAAACTGCTGCTGCCTTTATTGGTTTAATATTAGATTATGATTCTTTTTGAAAAAGTGGTTTTCTAAAAATCTCTAAAATTTATAAGTACAGGAAAACCACTAATTTTCTTGACAAAATGTTTTTTGATAGGAATATTCAAGTAACATTAAATGGTAATCTTAATAGATATAATACTATATAAAAACAAGCCTATTCAATATATTCATCAATGTTCTTCCAGAAACAATACAGGAAATTCATCTACACTGATGGCATTATATTGACTTCATTAAAAGAAATAAAAGATATGAAAAGTTTGGAAATATTTTTTCAAGAATTATTTCTAATCTTAAAAATGTTATGTGCTTAACTTTCCATTTAAATCATAACAAAACTTCTTGTAATCTGAATGTAATTTTTTATAGCAATGGAGGAAGTATCTTTGTTCGTTAGCCTAGTTTCTCATCTATCAAAGGATAAGTTTAAAATGATTTCTAAGAATAAGTTTGGAAAGCAGTATAACACTAACTTGTATTATACAAATACTCTGTGGATTACTTTCTTAACTAAAGCATTTTCTGCTATGTTCCTATTTGAAGAAAAAGAATCCACGTTAATCTTTTAGAGAAATATTACTTATCAGATATCAGAAGATGAGTTATCTCACAGAAAATATATAAAAAGCTATTAAATAAATCAGACTTATTACTAACTCAATAATTGTTTCATTATCTAAGACACACGGCAGTTAAGGTCTTTCTTCTGAATGTTCAATCAAATAAAGAATTGCCAAAGTTATTGTTCACATTTTCTTCAAATATGAAATTTATCAGCAACTAAACTATATAAATGTGGTTAAACATAAATCATGAATCTCATAGTTACCTATTAATTTATATATTCGGTGACCGAATTGAAAAACTTAATGAAGCTACTAGTGAATCTAAACTCTGGTAAGAATCTGTGCAGATTATTTATAATGATTATTGAAAGATAGTTCTCTAAAAAAAATCCACTTACTATATAAATATAGTGCACTTTTTTTTTGCAAAATGAAACATTGCCACTAATATTCATTTCATTGTCTTCATTATTAAAATTGTCATCAGAGTTGATCTTGGATACATAGCCGTTTCCCCCCCTTTTTTTTTTTACTTTGAATTCTCTTACAAAAATCCAATATAGCAAACTTGTCAGTTGAGGAGAATGAAGTACTTATTTCAATACAATTAAATTTTGGCTTAATTTTCATCACTACCAGCCAACTACAGCTATATTTCATATTTATCAGAGATGCAGTATTAGTAAGTACTTCAGCTCATTAAAAATATGCAACTTCTTATTTATGGAATATTTTTCAAGTGACTGAAGAAAATAAATAATAGATATGAGAAACCAGTAATCCCAGAAATATAAAAATGGATGATTTAATTATTATTCTTTGAAATACATATGAAGTGCAACTCAAAATTTTACAATGCAAAATATTCCAGAACAATAGCAGTAGAAATTACATATGCATAGTTTAATAAAACAAGATTAATATTATTTATTCTATAATATTTGCAGCTCTTTCATGTTCACTTCATAACACATACCTTAATTTTGTAAATAATAAAACATAAGTGAAAATATTATCAAGATTATAGAAGGTATTTGAACTCGGCTTTCAATCTCCCCTCAGCTATGCTCTCCATCTTATACAATTGATACCCAAGACCATGCACATGTGAAAAATAATCTTCAATATACATATTCTGCACTGAACTAGCACTCATCAGTTGGTCCAGATCACCATCTCCCACACACATATACAATCAATTAGTGCTCACTCCATCAATCAGTGCTCACTCCATATTAAGATAGTAAATTTTCAAACTTCAAACCTCTCCACCCTCCAACACTTCACCCATCCATATCATTGAAAATCTGATGCTGGAATACTCAAAGCCCTTTCTGATTATAATTTTATTGTCATACCCATATTGACTTCAAATCATTCTGACCCCTCACATACAGGATCTTAATATACCCCTTTAAATTCACAGAAGAGGGGTATATAGACAGTATACTTACATTTGGATATTACATATTTAGCCTGTATTCTACCCATTCCTCTTCTATATTTAAATGGACTTATGTGAGGGGTCAGAATGTCTTAAAGTCAACATGGGTATGACAATAATATTGGCATCAACATAGACTTTGAGTGTTCTATCATATTTTCAATGATATAGATGACTGAAGAGTGGAGAGGATTGAAGGTTGTCCATTGAAGTTTGAAGATTTGCTATCCTAATATGAACTGAGCACTGATTGTGTATATGTGTGGGAGATTGTGATCTGGACCAACTGATGAGTGCTCATTCCATGTGAAATATGTACATTGGAGATCTTTTTTTTTTCACATGTGTTGTCATGTATATCAGTTGTATGGGATGGAGGACATAGATGAAGGGAGTTTAGTATAGGCAATATACACCTGGGTCTCATTTTATGCGATAGATAGGTTCCTCAGAAAACACGCGCAAACGAAATCGTGCAAAAATAGACGTAACTTACATTGAAAAGGGGGGGATGCGGTCTGTGATTTTTCAAAATTCACGTAAAAGCAAAGCACCAACGTAAAATTACCTTAAAATTCGCGCAAAAAAAAAAATAAGGAAATAAAATATGACTAATAAAAAATTTCAAATTTGAAAAAAATTGATACAAGACAAACTTTTTTTAACTATAACAGTACAGTAATTTACATTTTTTAATACACGTTTTAATTATTATAGCTATTTGCTGAAAACATGTTTGTTTGCAAACAACTAGCGCCAACTTCACACTCATGTTGTGTCATTGGTTTTCTGGTGACAACGTAATTAGTAATTAATCTTTGAGACAATGATTTTATTAATTGTTTATGAAACTAACAACTAAAAATTAAATTCTTATTTTTGTCTTTAATTTTCAATTCCGTTTAAAAATCAAATTTCACATCACATTAATTTCAAGTCGTCGTAATTAATTTTTAAATTGTTAATTACAATTAAAAATCAGATTTTAATTTTTAATTGTCAAATTTAATTATTCCCACTGCTATTACTGACCTTTTAAAAATAAACTTGTGGACACTACTAAATGATTAATATTTGATTACGTTCTTTTTTAAAAAGCAAAAACAGAATGTGATTTAAAATGCAAAATTAACACGCACAATGTTTGAACAAATTTACATTATAATCTTGTAAAATTTAATGTGTGTATACATAAAATGTGGGAATCATGATTTTAATTTCATTATTATATAAAATCTTACTATTATAAAGCACTGAAAATATTAAAATTACTAAGATGAAAGTCGAATTCCAATAATGTGCTATTTCTTTCAGTATAATGTAAGTGCGCAAAATTTATTATTTAAAGTAATAGCGCATTATTGGAATTCGACTTCCGGTGAAACATGAATCGCGTAACTTCAAAATCGTGTTAAATAAGTCCGCGTAAAAAGAGACCCAGGTGTATTTATATTTGAATGATCAAGATTTTATAAATTTTAAAGTCAATATTTACCAACACTCAGTTTTCAGCAAAGTTTATACTTAAGTTCTTTCTAAAACATTTTTCATGGTCACTATCATTATGTTGTGCATCCATGTGATGCACTGTAGTTATTCCTTGAAAACTTTTGCTTTTGTCAACGTTTCATCCATCTCAGCAAAGTTCAGCATTAATTTTAATTCGCTTCTTTAGTTTAATTGTAAAATAAATATTGTGCTCTAACTATACAATTCTTCTTAATTTGTTATGAATGTTAGTGCACAGTTTATATTTTAATTGTATTTTAACCCACCCCCCCTAGATTTTTTTTAGACTTTTCTGATTCTGTCTGCAGTTGTTGGAAAAACACTAGGCAAATTTTAAAGTTAGAACACTCATTCTTCCAGAAGTCAATAATATTTTAGTCATTATTTTTATTGCTCAGTTGTAACTTTTTAGGTCTTTCAATGACTATGTAAATATTTTGCTTTATTATTTCATTTTTAAAAGTATAGTATATAAATAAATGTATCTTTTATCATGGCACTGAAACAAAAAATGAAAACATTATCATTTTAGTCTTGCTTTAGAACTTTGACAATTTCAAATATTTAAAGTACACCTGGAGTCCTATAATTTATTTAGGTATCTTTTATTTAACTGATCCCTGCCCCCTTCCACATCATTTTTAAATTAATAAGATCTAGAAGCAGAAAAAAGAATTTTGTAGTTATGAGATAAACAAACAGTTAACATGAATTTAGAAAGCTATAATGCAAATATTAATGGAGTTACTTGACCCCTTTATTACATTTTATTTACTTATTTATAAAATTACTATATTAATAATTATTTTTAATATCATCTGCTTTTGAAAGTATTTTTTTAAATCCCTGTTAGTATAATTTTTGTATTAAGATAAGATGATTTTTATTATGTATTTGAATGAGAGAAGTCAGCATATGATTAAACAAGTATTAAAAATAAAAATTACCTTAAGCAGAGAATGAAGAGGGAAGGGATACAGTTTTAAATTAATTTTATGAATTATTCTTGTCAAATTAAAAAATGTTAATTTTACTCAAGATGAATTTTAATGGTATAAGGGTTTTTTTTTACACATATAATATAGTTCTGCTATCAGATTATAATTCAGAATTTGAAGTATAATTTAGAGAATCATTAAAATTAGTGATGTAGCTCTCAGTATTGAAATGCTAAAATAAATGACTTATAAAAATGGTAGGCAATGATTAGCTACTAACAGTATGTAGACATTTGTTCATAGTACTAATGTATATTTAGTTCTAATTACATGAAAGAATTTACTATAAATATATGTTAGGAGTGGTGTAAAAGCAAAGAGTGATGATATATTCTGATTGGCCTGAATACTCAAATCTTATATTTAAATTTACAACATTGGGTCTATAGGGTATTTTGAGCCCAGACTTTTACACGACCCTCAACTCGTTCCATCATCAGATTTTTAATGGGATGGGCGGGTGAAGTGGATTGAGTCCTGTCCATTAAAGTATGAAGATTGACTATTGTAATATAAATCTGAGCATTTATTGTAAATATGTGTATAGATGATAATCTGGACCAACTGACGAGTGCTGGTTTAACACAAAATACATATATTGGTGATTATTTATCTTTTAGAGATATATGTGGTCAAGTGCATCAGTGGTATGATAGTGTGGAGAGTTGAGGGTTGTGTGAAAGTCTGAGCTCAAATAGTCTATGTTAGATATTAAAAAAATATTGTTTCTAATAAAATTTGATATTAGAGCTACATTAAATAGGTGGTTCAGTAACATTTGATAAACACTTGCATTCACTTGACTAAAGTAAAAAAAAATTTTGTTTTGTTTTTTCTTTTTACTTTGATCATCTGAAAATAATTTCAAGAATCTACTTTTGACTCTGCGATTTTGCGATTAATTATAGGGTAATCACACTTATTTCAAGACTATTTTAATCTTATAGCTTATACAACATAGTATGTTCAATGGAATTAAGAAATTTTTTTAAAAAGTAAATATGAAATTAAAAGTCTTTCATATGATTTCCAAATTATTGGCAAAACATCATTCATACACATCCTTATAAATTATTCTTGTGCAAATTTTCATAGAATTGTTTAACTAAAAAAATTTGCTTTAAATACTCATGATTATATACAATGGCTTCTTCAAGAAAGTAAAGTTGTTGCTTTTCAGACTAATCAACTACTGTTGATGAATATTTTAATGGATTTTTTTGTGTTAATTTACTATATAGCTAATAATATCTAGAAACCTATTTAACTATCAAAATTTGGATTGTTAGATGATTTGATTATGAGCAGAGTATTAGAAAACAAATTCTGGGTTTTCCAAATTCAAACCTGAATTTGAGAACATGGCTGTACTGGCATATATGGTAACCCTTATATATCGTAAATCCTTTCAATTTTTTTGAATGTATATATGTATACATTTATATCGTATCTAACATGAGGCAATAAGATTTAAGTAATCAGATAAATTAAAAGGGTTTCAAATCTATTTCTATGGCAATTGGCATCTTATTATAAACTGATTTATCTTAAACTAATTTAGGAATTAACAAGTATTAATTTCAACCTTATATAATGTTTATGAATAAGATTTTTCAGATTGTTAGGGATTTGTTTTCTGAAATTGTGAAAAAAAAACCTAAATCATGATTGTTAATGTTAGTTAATCTCTAATATATGTATGTATATATATTGAAGCAGGTAGCTCAAAATGACAATTTAGTAAGTAAGAGAATAATAATTAAAAAATAAAACAATAATTATTATAGTATTTAGCTAGTTTTCTTTTAAGGCAATCAATTCATAGTTATTTTTTTTTTGTAAGTACAGTTAAATAATAGCTATTAAAATAATAGGATACAACTTTTATCTTAATTATGGATAGGAAACCTGGTTATGAGAAAAATGGGAGTGTACATATAGGTGTTGAATAAATATAACACACACACTAATCAATATATTTGTTTTATTGTAAAAAAATATTAGTAATATTAATGATTAATCTTGGTAATGTAAAAGTAAATAATGGAAAAGATAATAAATAAAAAAAATCATTCTGATTAATAATTATTTTTTAGGGAAAAAAAATTAGTATATAAAATTTTGTTTTTATTTACAGTTATCAGTTTATATGGAATATAAATACTTGGTCAGATGAGAAATATAATCATTTATTTTATTATAAATAAAAATTAATCAATAAATTCATGAAAGTCTTAACCAAAAATAGTGATGGAAATAGATTAGTAGAGATAATAATAATATGCTAATAAATAAAATAAGGCATTATAGAAAGAAGGGTGAACAATCTAGTTATTAAATAAATAAAAGAAATATCATAGTTTTTATATATGGGTTTTTTTTTTAATTTTTATAGAAAGTTAGTAGCTAATTTATTTTTATATAAATTATATTTATATGATTACTGGAGCTGAAGCAAAAATGAAAGCTTGGAAAATAAAATTGAAACTCATGATAGTGAGTTTAAAAACATGATAATGAACATGTTCATTGAATTGAATAAAAAATTTGAAAAACAAAGTGCATCTTAAAACAAATTAAAGAGAATATGGAAAGTATGTTTAAAGGAATTGAAGAGCAAAACATAGAATTGAATAGAAAGTTTGAAAAACAAAGTGAAGATCTATCTTAAAAAACAAAACACAGAATGAAATATTTATATTAAAGCAACATCTGTAAACTCAGTTAACCATTTGCCCCCCCTCCCCTTAGGAATAAAACAGTCAATTTAGCCATAAATATTGCTCAATTTTATTTCTACATAAAAATATAATTTTTAGCCATACTGCTGGACTTCCAAGTTAATATGAACAGAATAAATAATGTCATCCTTACAAATCCAGTACATTGGTATTCATATAAAAAAAAACTGCTTTGTTAATTTAACTAAAATTATTATATATATAATATACTTGTATTTAAAAATTATCAATTTTGTTGAATAAGAACACTATGTTTGAATGCTGATAGAATATAGATTTTTAATAGAATACTATGTGAGATATGCTAAAAATAAAAAAGATTTAGATTTTTATAGTAAAAAGTAGCTGAAAAGTTTTATCTTACTGATAATAAAAGAAATATATATTTATTGGGAATTTCTGAACAAATTGGATTTCTAAAAAAAAGGAAGAGGGGAGGGGGGTTGCTTAGCTCTCATCAACCAGGACAAACTAAATTAAAATTTGTATCTCTCACTTTATAATTGACTTGCTAATTATTCTACTGTGGAAATAATGCATAAAATATTAGGTATGCAATGTTAGGTTTGCTGATTTCAATCAGCAAACAGTGCCTTTAAAAATATCCCTTTCTGATTCCAAAAGACTTGAAGAAAGAAGACATCACACTAGAAATTTTTAATAGTAAACTATAAAAAAATAAAGTAAGAAAATAATATTTAATTTATTTTTTTAAAATTCTAAAAGTAATATTTAAATATATATATATATTATTGGGGAAAAAATGTTTTAATTAATATTATATATATTTGCCAGTATATGTAATCTTTAAAAGAAATAATCAAATATAAGCATAAATAATGTAACGGTCAGATTTGTATGCTTTGTTAACCTAGTGCAGAATTCGACCACCGCACAGAAAAGCAGAGCCATAGGTAGCGAAGCAACCAGTAGTACTGAGTTCGAACATAGTTTATCGGTTCCACAATACACTCTACGAAACAACGTATCTGATGCTACATTAGTAAACATTTCTTTAGGCACAGGGATCAGAGAGATGCGAGGGACTCATAGACTTTATTTTTGAGTTAGCTATATATAATATTAATATTAGACATTTATATTTTAAATAATCAAGGTGATAGTACATTGAATGGGTGTCGAATAAATAAATATATGACTGCAGACATATGGTTTAAAATTTTTTAATGATAATATTTTATACTAAAATCATTTAATTAAACATTTGATTATATTAAAATCTCAGTAGCTGTATTATTATTCCGATACTGTGTTATTTTCTAAGAAATACAATTATTTGACTGACATAATCTAGCTACCTGAATTCTTGAGCAAGTATTTCGAGATCATGCCTTTGGGGATTTAATATCTTTGCATTGCATGAGTCTAAATTAGGATTGATAATAGCAACTGTGAACATATATTTGATTTAATTAAATAAGATATTTCTAAATGATTATGGGCAGACATTTATTTGAGAGTGAATTTGTCATATAATGCAGAGACGGAGTCATATATGGAATAATAAAACGTACGTTTAGGACTGCGATGCGAGGGTGGCAGTACTGCGAAGCCAATGGATGATTTTAAAACAACGGGCTGGCATTTGCCGTAGACCCAAAGGTAAAGATATCACATAAGCATAATCAGATGCAAAGGGTTCGTGACGCTTACTCCCTGATTGCGTGACGGGTGTCAATCCCTACAAAAACATTCATTATGTCCACTTGTGTAGGATGACTGGAATTCAGTAAATACTGTATGATCCGGTACATCCAAGGCTAATGATGGATTATTGAATCTCTAAACTGTAACACATGTATAAGATTTAATATAAATTTATGACTCGACCCTACATTACCAACATTTAATAAATAACGTGTTTTGCTCTCAAAGAAATACATTTAATGGATTTATTATTTAAAATTAAAAACAAGTGTAAAAAGCAATAGGTAAGTTGAGTGGGTATTAAGAACTAATATGTCCGCCACTTGCTACGTAGTAGATCCCTGCATTTACAATAAATGAAGCACCGAATGCGTGTCGATTTATATGAAAATAACAAAATAATTTATAGAAATAAATATTAATTATATGATTTGCAGGACACGAATGCATTGTTTCAGGCAATCATGTATTTGTATTTAGAGAATTATGATTTCCGAGCTGACCAGCCAACATGAGTATATAAAAGAAATATATTAGTAGGCCGCTGTACAAGATGGCAACCGCTTTAATTAGGATTTATATTTAAAATTTGACTAGGTCCAGTCGGAAATCTTATAGGCATGCTATCATTAGATAATAAAAAAATGTAAAATTAGAAATACGTACCCAAGAAAAGACAGAGTTAGGTAAGCTGCATTATTAAAGAATTTACATAATAAATTAATAATTAAATTTATAATTGTAGAGTGAGCTATAGCTTGACTAATATTTAGAGTACTCTAGAAGGCTTTGGGTACAGGTACCTGTTTTATAAGAAGCTTTCAGATTCCATTGTCAGTAGCCAATAGTTCATGAGTTTAAACAGTAGCAGTTCTTTCCAGCACTCAGGTTATTAATTCATTTCAATAGCAGCAGCTTTCCGATTGTCTGGGCAGCAGATCCTCTTGGTTTAATTTGTGAAGGGCTCATCTGGACATTCAGCCATATGATCGACCATCTCTAGGGGGAGAATAGTCTTGGTGCTTTCTACTCGATCATATTATAGTGGGTTAATTAATTTAAGATTTGGATTCTCTCAACCGAGCAAGAGTACAGCCAAAGTCTAACTAAAAAGTTCTTAGAAATCCAAAATGTCCTCTTTTCTTTAGCTTATCTTTTCAATTTCATTCTATTTTATTTTTAGCTCCATTCATTTGCCCCAAGGAGAATCAATGCATTTTTATAAGTTTAATTAATTCAGAAAGCTGCATTCCTATTGTTTAGGTTTATTTTACCTTTTAACATTTTCGTAATTAAAGCTTTTAGGGAATTTTCTTTTTAATTAATCTATTATCTCTCACCGACCATTACACCTGGGTCTCTTTTTACGCGGACTTATTTAACATGATTTTGAAGTTACGCCATTCATGTTTCACTGAAAGTCGAATTCCGATAATGCGCTATTACTTTAAATAATAAATTTCGCGCACTTATGTTATATTGAAAGTAATAGCACATTATTGGAATTCGACTTTCATCTTAGTAATTTCAATATTTTCAGTGCTTTATAATAGTAAGATTTTATGCAATAATGAAATTAAAATCATGATTTCCACATTTTATGTATACACACTTTAAATTTTACAAGATTATAATGTAAATTTGTTCAAACATTGTGCGTATTAATTTTGCATTATAAATCACATTCTGTTTTTGCTTTTTAAAAAAGAACGTAATCAATTATTAATCATTTAGTGTCCACAAGTTTATTTTTAAAAGGTCAGTAATAGCAGTGGGCACAATTAAATTTGACAATTAAAAATTAAAATCTGATTTTTAATTGTAATTAACAATTTAAAAATTACATACGGAGACTTGAAATTAATGTGATGTGAAATTTGATTTTTAGACGGAATTGAAAATTAAAGATAAAAATAAGAATTTAATTTTTAGTTGTTAGTTTCATAAACAATTAATAAAATCTTCCTCTCAAAGATTAATTACTAATTACGTTGTCACCAGAAAACCATTGACACAACATGAATGTGAAGTTGGCGCTAGTTGTTTGAAACGAACGTGTTTTTCGGCAAATAGCTATAATAATTAAAACGTGTGTAAAAAAATGTAAATTACTGTACTGTAAATTATGCATAAAAATATATTATTTTGAATAAAATTAAATATTATAGTTAAAAGTTTGTCTTGTATTAATTTTTTTCAAATTTGAAATTTTTTATTAGTAATATTTTATTTCCTTATTTTTTTTTTGCGCGAATTTTAAAGTAATTTTACGTTGGTGCTTTGCTTTTACGCGAATTTTGAAAAATCACAGACCTCATCCCCCCTTTTTCAATGTAAGTTATGTCTATTTTTGCGTGATTTCATTTGCGCGTGTTTTCTGAGGAACTTATCTATCGTGTAAAATGAGACACAGGTATACTTGCAAAATTTCAAGTACAAAAGGGAATATACAATTATTTTTACTTTTCTTTTAAATTACAATCTACTTTCCAAAATTATTATTTAAAATACGATTTTTAAAAACAGCAATAAACTAACGAACGTTTATAATTTAAAATAAATAGTTAAAGTTATATAAAATTATATAACTAAAAGAGAAATTTAAATTATATCAATTATTTTTATTTATTGCTTTAAGTTTGTTATCGAAGTGTGTGTGTGTTTATGGTGACTTTTACAGATATTTATACATTTTTAATATTGCTACACACACAATTCGATACCAAAAAGTTTAAATTTGGGTAGGATAAGGTGGTGTGTGAGAGACGATAGAAAAAGGTGAAACTTAAGATTCGAATTTGAATCTTACTGTTTCAATAAATATATGAAAAAAATAGATGCCTGTAAATAGCAATTTTTGAAAAATGCATATATTAATGTATAGAAATTTGTCATACACATATCAAAACTTGAAATAGTAAAATAATAATATTACTCTTTATATAAAATAAACTTTACTTCATGAGAGTAGGCAGATATTTATATATACATATTTATAAAGAGATAATCATTATTGTATTTATCTGAGGTGAATGGTGTCAAAGTTGTGAGTGGAGTGAGTTTGATAGTTGTAAAGAAAAATGTAACAATTTATTATAGATACTTTTCATGTAATAGAATTATATATATGAGATGGTGACCTGGGCCAATTGATGAGTGCTGGTTCAGTATGAAATGCATCTTGGGAGTCATTTGTCTTTTATTGTATCTTTATTTATATGAATTTAAAAAGAATGGGGAAGTGTGGAGGTTATTTAATATATCTATAAAAATATTTACATATATTTATTATTAAAAAAAGCATATATAAATTTTATATTAGAGGATCGAGATCTCAGCGTTTTATATGTAGGTTAAATAGATGTATTATTTGTAAATTCTGTGGAAACCTAGAGAAATCATCATGGTAAGTACTAGTCACAATAGTGTTGCTGATGAATATGATGATATTTATTTATATATCATATAAAAAATAAATATAAAGAAAATATTTTATACAAAAGCAAAGTGAGAAATATATGTGTTCTTGTAATATTAAAATGTTTTCCACTTTTGAGATAATAAAATTAAATGACATGACAAGGCAAATGTTTTATGGAATATTTGGGAGATATAATCTTCCTCTGTAATTTATAAGAAGTATTACAATTATTGATATTAGTTTGAAATAGTCACATAAAATTTGTGCTGAAATTAATAAATGAAATAAATATTTAACAAATCAACAAAAGTTACAGGTGATAACAAAAATATATGATGTGTAATTGGAATGCATAATCAAAATGACATCAATTGTTGTTATCGCATTACTACTAGGTATCAACCTGGGTAGTGGTACATAGATTTATTAGTCATTCATATAAATAATTTTTAATATTTTTATTTTGCAAAAGGATAAAGAAGTAAAATTTGAAGGGAAATAAAATGAGAGTTTTGGATATTGATCACATAAAAATGTTTATTTACATATTTTGTTCTTCTTAAATATTACCAAAATCACACTTTTCTTTATGTTTGCCGTAATATCCTATAAATATAATTTGTCCAAACTTCAAACACTTTTTAGAAAACTCTTTATTTGTACATACACAGACACCTACATTTTGATTGACCTGCAGTCTTCTTCAGAGCAAGTCTGAAGAAGACTGCAGGTCAATCGAAACGTAGATGTCTGTGTATGTACAAATAAAGAGTTTTCTAAAAAGTGTTTGAAGTTTGGACAAATTATATTTATATTTTGTTCTTGTTTATTTATTTATTTGGTTAATCACTAATTAATTTTGAATTCATGTATATTTTGTAATAAAATTATTTTATTGTTATTTACCTTATTCTCATTCATTAATTTACTCTATTTTAGGTTTGATTAATATCTGTGATTGCCAGATATTTGGATGGATTTGTAACATAATTTCATCATGTGCTTTTTTATTATTACCAAACATAATAATCAAAATTTTTTTTGTGATCTATAGTTCCCGTTGTATTTGCCATAAAGGCTAGTAACATAATGAGGATAAGGAAATATAATTTGAATATGCATTGGCTAAATATCTTGATTTACTTGGTGCTCATAAATTAGAAATGATTGCAAGTTAGGATAAATAAATAACTTTTGATTAATAAATAAAGTATTTCATTACTCATGCTTTCTGCTATATAAAAAAATGAAATGCTCTTTATACATACCTAGTCCTCATACATATTCATTCTATTGCATAAAAATATAAACTTTTTCCAAATCTTTCCATTATATAATTTGGTACAGCCAACATATGGCATGAGCTTATTTTAATTTTGCACTGCTAACACTAGAAACCATATATAATATATATACACACATACAATATATGAGTTCTATTTTGATCCATAATCAATGAACCAACTATATTATGACCAGATGAGAATTGTTTCTTGAGTTCCTCTTGGCTCTAGTTGATTTTCCAAATCTTGTAAAGCATGGAAAATACTTATTAATTTAAAAAAAAATGACAATACAAATCAAATATAGCATTTGATACATTTCATTCTAATAAATACTAAAAAAGACAGAGTTAACATTTCTTTACTATTAACTAATAATTTTTAACAAATCATTTAATTCTTCAGTTTATTCACTATATAAAACAATATTAGCTCTCTATTCTAGGTCACATCTATCGCATGTTTGAGTAATAGTATCTTATTTTTTGTATTCTTTGACTAGAATTATTTCTTGCAACTCTAAAAATATTTTTATGCATTATTTATCTTCATCTGTATTAATACTTCAGATATCCTCCAGTGATATTTTATGAAGCCTTTCATCAGCTATACCATTTGCTATAAGAGCATACTTTTATGACTATGATGTTAACTGTTGCCAAATTAGATGTTCTCACATTCTTTTAATTTTTTTAAGAAGAATGTTGTAATTTTCCATTTTTATTTCTATGTAAATCTAATTTACAAGATGTCTATAGACTACTCACATTTCAAGTTCTGACAGAGAATATATATTATTTAACTGCAAAAATTATATCATCAGTTTTATGAATTTTAAAATCACATAATTTTGAGTTTATTCAAAATTTGTGTTATAAAAATTAATAAAATTCAATTTTCACTGTCGAAATTTTGTTACATGTATATAATTTCATTGCTGAACTGTATCAAATTAGTATAATATGTAGTAAACTTCTAAAAGGTCTAAATCTATCATCTGAAAAATCACAATTAGTTTTGTTTCTTACTTAATAAATAATAGATATTTATTATTTTATTATGGCATGTATTTCTCAGATAATGCATGCAGT
Source organism: Epiperipatus broadwayi (assembly GCA_028023455.1). Classification (NCBI taxonomy): domain Eukaryota; kingdom Metazoa; phylum Onychophora; class Udeonychophora; order Euonychophora; family Peripatidae; genus Epiperipatus; species Epiperipatus broadwayi. The sequence continues at coordinate 5,255,230 of JAQFVV010006226.1, forward strand.
TGCTGCTTTTTTATTATTATTCTGTCTATTAAATAAAGCTAATTTTAATATATCTTTATTCTCCTTATTACTGATCATCAAATGTTGGGATCATGTTGATTAGTTTTGATATCATTAGCTATTCATTAATTTGTTTGATCAGTAATTATATCTATCCTCTAAAAGTCAATTTAAGTTTATGAAAATAATATTATGCTACATATACATTTTTTCTATATTCTTTTTATAGATTGATGCTAGCATTTTAATAGTAGAAATACTTCTTAGAAGTTATCCAAGCATAAATGTTAAGTTTTGAATAAAATAAATAAATACTATAAGGTAGTTTAGTCAACTTAAAATAACTTTCTGAAAAATTTGTAGAAAACACTTATTTGCATTATAATTATCAACTGATCAATTTTTATTCATTCTGCTATTCAACCCAGATTTTGAGTGCTAGATGTGCTTTTATAAGTATATAGATCTAACAGTATATCAGTAACTACTAGTATATATTTTAATAACTTTACTTTTGATAAAAAACACCAATATCAATTCTCTTATCATTTAAACCGTGTACTAAAATAGATATATTAATAAATGTAAAATATGAATAGTCATACTTTCTAAGATTAGACCTAATGCTATTTCTTTTCTTATATTTATTAATAACCCTCTTCTTTTATTCTTTAAAAGAGTGTTTAAAAATTACAGTTATAATTTGTTTTTGTTGCATCTCTGTGAAGTATTAAGTGTTGAATATCTAGAAAATTTTGAACTTCGTTTATACTTTTCCAAATACAAACAACTATTTGTAATAACACACAAAGGCAACATGTGTTAGTAAATTACACAACATTTCATGTGGCTTATTCTCCATTCTTTTTCAGGTGTTGCTGGCATAACCAGTAACAATGCCAATATAGGAGTCAACTTAACAAACAAGTCGGTAGAAATTTCATATATAAGTATATGAAATTTCTACTGATTGTGTTGCCTTTGACAGAATAGCTCAGTTAGTTAGAGTGTTACTTTAAAATTTGATATTCAAGAATCTAAAGGTATAAGTTCAACCCTATACTAGCATTGTCACTGGTCAGACAAGCAACATCTGAAGAAGAGCAAAAAATAATACTAACTGAAATGTTGTGTAATTTACTAACTTGTGTTGTCCTTGTGTGTTATTACTAACAGTTGTTTGTATTTGAAAAAGTTTAAAATTTTCTACACATTCAACATTTAGTGATAGATGACTGAAATAGTCCAATATATTATCAACATATAGATAAGCTTTCATTTATTACAATGCAAATTTAAAGTTTTCTTCTCAACAATTGTTTTTCCAGATATGTTTTTCAATTTATCTTGCAATAACTGCAAATTTAATTTTCTACAACGTAAATGTTGAATCTGCCTTCTCTTTATGAATAATATAAATTTAAGCATAAGTGTGAGCATATAACTATTTTCTTGTGCTTATATGTTCTCTGTCAGTGAATCAGTTTTAACAATTATGACTAAGCCATTTGATCCACTCAATTATGTTCTAAATTATCTTATTTAATTTAGTATCTCATGTCTAAAATTTCATGACAAATTATTTGCCTGAAGATATGTGATAACGGTATATTAGATGTGATATTATGTTGAATTATTTCCATCATCTATCAGTAAATGTTAAACTTATCAAATACAAACAATTTGTTAGTAATAACACACAAATGGACTACACATTTAGTAATTATACAAGAGTGGAGATTAACTAAGCTATATTGGCTATTTGTGTAGTTGTAGTATTTGAAAAGTTTAAAATTTTCTATACACTCAACATTTAGATAATGGAAATAATACAACATATATTTCATATTAAACATTCTGAAATACTGCTCCTTTTTAAATAAAATGAAACAACTATTTACATCTTTTAAGATGGATATAATGGAATGTATATGAAATGTGTGGCTGTAGAAAGGAGTTTGTTATTAACTGAAAGGAGACCCTTTGATTCCTCTTCGAGGCCTTAAAGGAACCAAGCAGACAAATTCCTAATGTGTTAGTAATAACACACAAATGGACTACACATTTAGTAATTATACAAGAGTGGAGATTAACTAAGCTATATTGGCTATTTGTGTAGTTGTAGTATTTGAAAAGTTTAAAATTTTCTATACACTCAACATTTAGATAATGGAAATAATACAACATATATTTCATATTAAACATTCTGAAATACTGCTCCTTTTTAAATAAAATGAAACAACTCTTTACATCTTTTAAGATGGATATAATGGAATGTATATGAAATGTGTGGCTGTAGAAAGGAGTTTGTTATTAACTGAAAGGAGACCCTTTGATTCCTCTTCGAGGCCTTAAAGGAACCAAGCAGACAAATTCCTAATGTCCACTCCATACATTCTTGTCTTTGCAGCTGTTATTACTATGTAATTATTCATATAGTTTACGAACATGGATGGGCTGTTTACCAACACACATTAGCCAGCATGGTAAGTTTATTAGCTTTTTACCTCTGACTTTAAAATCAAGAAACACTCATGGTCTTTCTTCTCAGTTGCCTAATAAGACAAAATGAATATGTGTGGAATGAAATTTTTTTTTTCTAATAGATATATACAATCGTGACAGACAAAAATAAATCATGGCCCTTATTCTCAGGAGGCTGTAAACTCGCCAGCCAAGGAAACAGTTGGTGGCTGAAGGCGGAGGGTACTAAGAATATCCTGATTGTGAACCCAGGTTGCCATTTAATGATGACTTTTTATTTAGGTATGTACAACTGCAGATCACTTTCAAGTGAAGGAAAATTGCAAGAATTAGAAGAACTGTCTTATATCAAATGGGACATTATTGGACTTTGTGAAATTAGAAGAAACAGTGAAGAGATGATTGATTGGCATGTACTCTATTACAAAGGCACAAATATTTGGAAATACAAGTGGAGTAGGATTCATTATAAATAAAAAGGAAAGAACAACATTGAGGAGATTGATGGTGTATTGGACAGAACAGCAAGATTAGTTATTCAACTTAATAGCAGATACCAAATGCAGATAATTCAGGTTGATGTCTTAACAAGTTCTCATAGTGACAAAGTAGTAGAAGATTTTTATATGGATGTACAAAATGCTTTTGATCAGACTAAACAACATTTTAAAATTGTTGTGGGAGATTTTAATGCTAGAATTGGTAAACAAATGAAAGATGAAAGTGCTGTAGGTAATTTTGGTTATGGTAATAGAAATAGAAAGGACATAGACGTGTGGAGTTTGTAGAAAAAGGAAAACTTTATGTTATGAATTCTTTTTTTGAGAAAAATGTTAAAAGGAAATGGACATGGAAACATTCAAATGAAGGTATGCAGAATTAGATTATATTTTGACTAACAGAAAATAACATTTTAAGATTGTAATGTTCTTAATAAATTCAACACAGGAAATTGGTCATCAATTAGTAAGATTAAGATATGCATTAATGCGAAACTAGAGAGACAAAAATTACTAAGAAAAACAATATTAACAATTGATATTCCTAATCTTCAGAAACATTCTAATGAATTTAAATTAGAACATGCAAATTGGTTTCAGGTATTAGTAGATTTTGAATATGATTCAGATTTGAATGAAATTAATAAGAAAATAACTGATACACTTTTAAAAACTGCAACAAAGATAGCTGGTAGAAGAAAGTCGCAATTGACCAATAAAATATCTACTGAGACTAGTGAATTAATGAAGAACAGAAGGAATATGAAGATATATAAAACGATGCATTAAAAAGGATTGAATATCTCGAATTTTGTGAAGTGGTACAAAAGAGTTGCTAACGATATAAGAAAATATAATTATGAACTAGCAAGGAAGGCTGTAGAAGAGAATAACAGTCTCAAGAGTGTAAAACAACATTTTGGTATTGGTAGGAAACTTATATCTGCAATAAGAAAAAAAGATGGAACTTTACTAAAAAGAGAGATGACATCATGAAATGGGTAGAAGAGAGTTCCATCAAGAATTATATAGTAATAAAGAATAAATATCTCCTACATCTATTATATCTTCTGAATTGCCCAGAATTTTAAATGAAGTGAGACGTGCAATTGAATCTATGAAGTAAGGAAAAACTCCGGGTAATGATGGAATTATAGTTGATATATTAAAATAAGCAGGTAAGGAAATAGAAAGAATTTTGGCAAAGTTATATACCAAATGTCTAAATGATAAAGATGTACCAAAGGATGGGAAGAATGCAGTACTAATTTTAATATTTAAAAAAGATAATAAAGAAGATATTAAAAATTACAGGCCTATCAGCCTTTTATCAGTTTTAAACAAAAATTTTTACCAAGATAATTACAATTCGTCCACAAGGAATATTGGATTTCAACCAGCTGGATTTAAAAATGGTTTTAGTGTAGTATATCATATCCAAGTATTGAGAGATGTTATAGAAAGGATCAATGAATATGGGTTTCCATTATGCTTTGGATTTGTAGATTACGAAAAGCATTCAATTCTATAAACATTTTTTCAGTGATTAAAGCATTGGATCATCAAGGTATAGACCCAGGATATTGTCATATTCTGAAGAATATTTATAAAAATGCAATAGCAACAATTAAATTACATAATGGTATTAGGAAGGCTAACTTTGAGAAGGGTGTAAGACAAAGTGACTCCATATCACCAAAACTTATTACAGCAGTGCTGCAAGAAGTGTTTTGTGGATCAAAATGGGAAACTAAAGGAGTGAACGCAAATGGAGATTATTTAAGTCATTTAGATTTTGCAGATGTAGTTGTTTTTGCAAACAATGTTTTAGAATTTCAGGAAATATTGCAGGAGTTATCAGATGAAACTAAGACTAAAGCAATGGATTTTCTCAAAAGATGAAAATAAAGGTTGCTTATAAATGAGTTAGAAGAAGTTAACAACTACAAATATCTTGGTCAGATTATTGCTACAGATGGAAACATAATGGATGAAATTAATCATAGAATTAAACTTGGTTGGAGTGCTTTTGGTAGAAATAACTTGATAGTAAAAGGAAATATGCCTATGTATTTGAAAAGGAAGGTTTTTAATAAATGTGTTTTACTAGTTCTTACTTATGGATCTGTGACTTGGACTTTTAATAGAAGAGCAATTCAGAGACTTCAGGCCACTCAAAGAAGTATGGAGAGATGCATGTTAGGAATAACAAAAAGAGATCAAAAACGCAATATATGGGTAAGAGAACAAACAGGTATTAATTGTTGAAAGAATTAAAAGACTGGTGTTGGGCTGGACATATTGTTAGAAGAGATTATAATAGATCGACAATTGAAATCTTAAACGGGATTCCAAAGGATTGCAAAAGACCCAGAAAGAGACCACATGTGAGATGGATGGATGAAATAAGAAAGGCAGGAGGGGTGATTTGGAGAAGAGAGACTATAGATCGGAGATGGATTGAACTTGGAGAGACCTTCATCCTATAATGGATTGATAATGTTTGACAATGATATGAAATGTATATATATATTTCAAAACAGATTTTATTATGGTCGATGAGCATGTTGATTCAGTTATTTATTAATCGTAATATTATTATAATTATTGTTTTTCCATTTAGTTCTTATCATTGCACAATCTAATGATTGATTTATCCTCATATAACTATAAATTAAGCTTACATCTTTCTGGCTCCCTTTATTGTGTATCTAATGTATAAAGTAGTTGTTTTATCTACGTTTTATTAACATTTCTTCGAGTGTATCCCAAAATTTTTCTCCCTTCTACTTGGAATCCCCTCGAGCAGTTTTTTTTTTTGCAGGGAGGACCTGTCACTACCATGAATCGTTACTACTATTATGCCAAACAAGTTAGAACATGTTTGTAAAATTTAAAGCTGTTGTTGGATATTTTTGCCTTCATTTTGAAGTTTTTTGCCAACCTAGCCTGACTAGCTTTACAAGTTGCAAGATTTTTTTGTTGTTGTTGTTGTTTAATATCTCAATAAAGTTTTATTTATATAGCTTAATAATGTATAGGATAAACTTGAATTTCAATAAAATAATGAAGCAGAAGGAAGAAATCATATCCGGTTATAGTGAGTTTAATGAACTAACTTGATAACATATATTTTATTGGTTTAAAAGAAAAATTTATTGATGTAATTTATTGTATTGTAACAATTATCATCGATGACTGTACTTTGTTATGTTTATTTACTGTTACGAATTTTGTACAAAATACTCTTTTTATAGATATATTAATATAAGAATTTTAAATATTTTTTTATAATGATGTAGGATTTATAAAATGTCAAAAAGATGTAAAGAATCCATTAATTTTAATTTGTGGTTTCATTTTAATCGAGCAATCATTTAAAAAAGTAATTATATATATCCCACAAATACAGACGTTGGTTGCATATTCTTTACCCTTAGGCACTTTTTGATTCATACGAATTTCCAAGGCATCGTTTTAATGGTATGAGTAAATAATGAAAATTGTCTTTATTATTGTTCTGGATAGATTATATTGTATATAAATTTTTGTAATAAAATTATTTTTGTATGATTTTGTTGGTACTTGGGTATTATTCAAGAATTTTTTACTTCAATTATAATATTCTGTGGCGTTATTATCAGCCAGCCTGCCCTTCAGTGTGTGTATATATATTAATTTGATAAAATAATTTTTTAAATATCATATAGGACAATTATCATCAATAATAGTCATGGAGTGGTTTATTGTTGGGAGTTGTTAAGAAATTTGATTACCTGAAATGATAGAGCTGGGGCATAATTCATAACTTTTGAACTTCACTGTTACTCTACTATTATATTAAATCATGTGTAATCAAGTCTTGTTACTTTTCTGTAGCATTATTACTTAGTTGCTCAATCTGTCTTTGTAGAGTATTAAATATTCTGTTTGTATTCTACAGGGTATGAAATCTTAATATGGAAATAGTGTTGTGAAATATTAAAATATTTAGTGAAATAAATCATCTCACATTCAAAAATGGCTTATAGAATTTTAATAATATTTAAATTTGATAATTAGGGATATTCTGGAAGATAATTAATATATTCCTTTGAAGATATATAAATTGGTTCATTTTCTATCTTAAGATGACAGTATTTATTGAAAACAATGTTTGTGCCATGAGTTGAACTTTGATGCCCAAAAATGGTTATATTGCTTGCTGCAATAATGGATTAAATCATAATAGTTCTAACATCATAATTCATAGTGAACAAAAGATAATGTAGTTAATATGTTTCATTTGATTGCGAAAAATGTAAACAATGGTTATTTAATTGTATAATACATAGTTATTCATTATTTCTGCATCAAAAATTAGGATTTTGAAATGGCAGATTTACTATAAATGTTCTATTTACAAAATTCTCATTAGATTAGAGTGTTCAAAAGTATATTGATCTTTGTAAAGATTTGTTCTACTAGCATTGATTTTGATAATAATTGGTTAAAATGCAGTTTTTTTAAAAAATAATTACATGATAATCTTTAAGATTATTCTTGACATTAAAATATTTCAATATGAATGATGTACTCATTGAGCATGGATTCTGTTTAAAGGACAGTTCTGATATTTCTCTCACAGATATCAACTTTCGATAGAATCTTTTTACCAACTATTTAATGTTTTATGTGCAGTAAATTTACATGTATATCTCTTTTTAGTTTTTTGTAATTTATCCTGTCTCTGAATATATTAAATGGATATGCTTAAAGTGAGATCTATAGTTGCAATGATTAATGCTCATTTGTATCAGAAAATGCATTTGAAGAGCTTTTCCATTTCATAATACTCAAATTATTAAGATGAGGACATAGAAGAAAAATTATATCAAATCATCATCATCAACCATTATTAATCCACTGCAGGATGAAGGTCTTTCCAAGTTCAATCTATCTCCGATCTTTAGTTTCTCTTACATCACCCCTGCACACCTTCTTATTTCATCCATCCATCTCACATGTGGTTTTTTTCTGGGTCTTTTACAATCTCTTAGAATCAGATTATCCCTGCACACTTTCTTATTTCATCCATCCATCTCACATATGGTCTCTTTCTGTGTCTTTTACAATCTCTTAGAATCCAATTTGATTTCAATTGTCCATCTGTTATCTCTTCTAGCAGTATGTCCAGCCCAACTCCACTTCAGTCTTGTAATTTTTTCAATGAGGTCAGTAGTTGGTCTCTTACCCCATATATTGCATTTTTGATCTCTTCTTGTTACTCCCAACATGCATCTCTCCATACTTTGAGTGGTCTGAAGTCTCTGTATTGCTCCTCTATTAAGTGTCCAAGTCTCAGATCCAGAAGTAAGAACTGGTAAAACACATTTATTAAAAACCTTTTTTTTTCAAACACATAGGCATTTTTTTTTTAGTATCAAGTTATTTCTACCAAAAATACTCCAAACAAGTTTAATTCTATGATTAATTTCATCCAACATGTTTCCATCGGTATTAATAATCTGACAAAGATATTTGTAGTTTTAACTTCTAACTCATCATAATCAATCTTTATTTTCATATTTTGAGAAAATCCATTAACCATTACTTTAGTCTTTTTAACATTTATCTTTAGTCCTACTTTCATCTGTTAACTTCTGCAGCTCTAAAGCATTATTTGCAAAAACAACTACATCATCTGCAAAATCTAAATGTCTTAAATAATCTCCATTTACTTTCACTCCTTTAGCTTCCCATTTTAATCCACAAAATAGTTCTTGCAGCACTGCTGTAAAAAGTTTTGGAGATATGGAGTCATCCTGTCTTACATCCTTCTCAATGTTGACTTTCCTAATATCATTATGTAATCTAATTGTTGCTGCTGCATTTTTATTATAAATATTCTTTAAAATATGACAATATCCTGGATCTATACTTTGATGATCCAATGCTTTAATCATTGGAGAAATGTTTATAGAATCAAATGCCTTTTCATAATCTACAAATCCAAAGCATAATGGCAATTCATATTCATTTGTTCTTTTCATAACTTCTCTCAATACCTGCATATGATCTATTGTACTAAAACCACTTTTAAATCCAGCTTGTTCTCTTGGTTGGCGGAAATCCAATGTTACCTGTAGATGAGTTGCAATTTTCTTGCCAATTTTGTATAAAACTGATAAATGGGCTGATGGGTCTGTAATTTCTAATATCTTCTTTATCACCTTTTTTAAATATTAATATTAATACTGCATTCTTCCAATCATCTGGTACATCTTTATCATTTAGACATTTGGTATATAACTTTGCTAAAAAAAATGTCTATTTCTTCATCTGCTTTTTTTAATATATCAATTATAATTTCATCATTACCTAGAGCCTTTCCTTTCGTCATAAATTTAATTGCATGTCTCATTTCTTCATTTAAAATTCTGGGCAATTTGGAAGATATAAGATATAGGAGATACTTGTTCTTTATTACTATATAATTCTTGATAGAAGTCTTCTACCCATTTCATGATGTCATCTCTTTTTTTAGTAATAATTCCATCTTTTTTTTTTATTGCAGATATAAATTTCCTACCAATACCAAAATGTTGAGACTTTTATTCTCTTCTATGCTTTCCTTGCTAGTTCACAGTTATACTTTGTTATATCATTTTCATCTCTTTTCCACACCATTTTACAAAATTTGAGATATTCAATCCTTTTTAATACATCATTTTTGTATATCTTCATATTCCTTCTTTTCTTCATAAATTCTCTAGTCTCAGTAGAAATTTTATTAGTCAATTGCTGCTTTTTTCTACCAGCTATCTTTGTTGCAGTTTTTTTAAAAGTGTATCAGTTATTTTCATATTAATTTCATTCAAATCTGAATCATGTTCAAAATCTCCTAACACTTGAAACCTATTTGTAAGTTCTAATTTAAATTCATTAGAATGTTTCTGAAGATTAGGAATATCAACTGTAAATATTGTTTTTCTCAATAATTTTTGTCTCCCTAGTTTTACATTAACACGTAACTTACACCTTACTAATCGATGATCTCTTCCTGTGTTAAATTTATTAAGAACATTACAATCTTGAAATATGTATTTTTTGTTAATCAAAATATCCAATTTTGCTGTATCTTCATTTAGATGCTTCCATGTCCATTTCCTTCTGACATTTTTCTCAAAAAAAAAGAATTCATAATATAAAGTTTTTCTTTTTCTGCAAACTCCACAAGTCTATGTCCTCTCTCATTTCTATTACCATAACCAAAATTACCTACAGCACTTTCATTTGTTTATCAATTCTAGCATTAAAGTTTCCCATAACAATTTTAAAATGTTGTTTATTCTGATCAAAAACCTTTTGTACATCCTTATAAAAATCTTCTACTACTTCATCACTACGAGAACTTGTTAGGGCATAAACCTAAATTATCTGCATTTGGTATTTGCTATTAAGTTCTATAACTAATCTTGCCCCTCAAATAAAATAATATATGCTCGATTTTTTAAAAAAAAATGTTAGTATTTTAAATGCATATTACTTTGATATTGAACAACTAATATAACCTCTCTTCCTCCCCCCCCCCCCCCCGGAAGAGAAAATGAAACTTGTTTTATAATCCCTTGATTTATGACTCTCCTAATACATGGTGCACAGTTAACTAATATTCAAAGTAATTATTTAATTTTTTACAGCAATTATACTATGATTCTTTTATTAATCACCTTGCCAAAATAGTTTATATTGCTTATATTGTGATTTTTGTTTGAGAGAGACCATACTCAGAACAGTATTAATTTTATGATTAAAAATATATCCATAAAATATATGTATTTTTAATATAATAATTTTTGTTTTTATTTGGATATTTGAGTTTCTTTTTTTTAAATATTATACAAGAATTTTCTTTTCATTCAATATATAAGTAAATCTTCATATGTCATAATTAGCATCAAAAAATGTATCACTAGTTAAACAGAAACACCCAAACTTTTATACTTAATGCATTTATAAAAATCTGCTTCAACAAAAATTTTAAATTTCAAGAGGATATGACCAGAGAAAGAAAACTTAATATTTATATAAATATTGAGATTTAATATCCTTATTATTTTGTTAGGTTGCTAAAAATATCAGAATGAAAAAAAAATGTTTTTTTTCCCCTTGAAACAGAAATGAAAACAGGGTGTATTTCTAAATTCCAGCAACATAGAAAAAAAAAGTATGGCTTTTTTATATTATTATTATTGCTATACTATTATTATTATACCAATTATGCTAAAACTAGTAGTTTTATCAGTTTACCTATTTATTTATTTATATATATAATAATATTGAAGAAAATCTAACATTGCAACTATTGTTGGTTAGCCCATTCACAAGAAAATTCTATTAGCCAATTAGAATATTTTAACATAATTTTTCTGCTGAATTAAAGTTTTTATAAAATGTCTGAAACAGTTAACTCCTGTTTGGTGTCAATTGTTAAAGAAATTTGGTGGATTTTACTACAATGACCAATAATAAAAATTAACATATATCATTGATGTCTCCTTGAAAGCTTGCTGCTTGTTTTACCATATATTGGTCCTGTTTTATTCAACTTTTCAATAAATCTAGTATAAATGCAATTCAGTCTTATTGATTTGCAGTCTTAAATTTGAGTTATTATAAGTAGAACTATTCATTCTTTCTTACTCAAATAAGCTATAATGTGTATACATACAATGCTAGCTCTATGGAGTACCCTATATTAAATATATATGTATATATTGCTGTGTGATATAGGTTTTTTGGTTGTTTTTTTTTTTTTTTTCAAAAATAGTTGACAGAATAATAAACTATTTCTGTACAGCTTTGATAAGATCATTAAATCTGCTTTTTAGCACAAATTATATATTATGTCTATACCCCTATCACAATCTTTTTTTATATATTGAATGCAATTTGTAAAAGATGAAATCTAGTTAAAGAGTAGTCAAAAACAATTTTGTCAAAAAATATAAAATTATTATAATAGACAGGGTATGAGCACAGACTTTCACATGACCCACCACTCTCCACACTATCTCATAACACTGATACACCTGAACACACATATGTCAAAAAGATAAATAATCACCAATATATGTATTTCATGCTAAACCAGCAATCATCAGTTGGTCCAGATTACCATCTCTACACATATATGCTACAAGTGCTCAGATATATATTAAGATAGCAAATCCTCCCACTTTAATGGACAGGCTTCAACATACTCCATACTCCAACTCTTCAACCGTCCATCCAATTGAAAATCTGATGATGGAACGCTCAAAGGCCACCCTTAGGCCGAGATTGTTGTCACACCCATGATGACCTAAAGGTCAATCTGACCCCTCATGTACAGGACATAATCCATTAAATACATATACAAGGGATAGGCAGACATCATCAGATTTTCAATTGGATGGACGGTTGAAGAGTTGGAGTGTGGAGTACGTTGAAGCCTGTCCATTAAAGTGGGAGGATTTGCTATCTTAATATATATCTGAGCACTTGTAGCATATATGTGTAGAGGTGGTAATCTGGACCAACTGATGATTGCTGGTTTAGCATGAAATACGTATATTGGTAATTATTTATCTTTTCGACATATGTGTGTTCAGGTGTATCAGTGTTATGAGATAGTGTGGAGAGTGGTTGGTCATGTGAAAGTCTGTGCTCATACTCTGTCTATTACATATATAAACACAGGTATATATAAGCCTGTGTATTTCATCTATAAAATTATTATATAAAATACTTATTTATTTTGTATTATAAGTTCTTATTTTACTTCAAATAAATAGATGTTATTAGTTTAAATAGTAGCAGCTATAACAAATTCGTAACCGTTGTATATTCTTAGTGGATTGCATAAATTTCATACAAACTTAAAATTTTGTGCACGTTATCTAATTAGGATGCTGATTGTATCATCTTTTTTTGTATATTGAAAATTATCATTATTTATTTGCTAAATTGCTTAATTCTTTAGCTTACACGATATGTGATTATGCTTTTACTTCAGCATAATATGAATGATAAAATATTAGGAAACTACTTTTGTTTTTTTCATTTACATATTCATATGTATCATAAAGAATGTAAAAAGTTCACTAATGTTAATGATATAGCTCTAAATATTGAGATAGAACGAATTCTATTAAAAGAATGATAAACTACTAATTACAATGATTTCATGTTATTCATTTGTGGTAATCTATTAACTAATTACTTCCATCTCTTTTTGTATACAAACCATATATATATTAATGTTTTGATTGGGTTTACAGTAGCAAGTCATATTTCCTTTATAACTTTAATTTTTTGGAATAAGAACTTAGCTTTCTTTCATTGTTTTGTTTCCCTGTTTTGATCATTTATGATGGCTTTAAATTTTTTTTTTTTACTTTATACTTAAACAATTATAATTTAAAAAACATGTATCTGATTAGTTATTTAATAATTTAAACTGTTTATTATGATTAAATCAACCTTTGAATAAAGTTATTCAAAATGTTTTTTTTGTATGTATGTACAGGAAACATCTGTAATTTAATTAATATGACATTACACACACAAATGTCTGTAAAATTTAAAAAAAATATATATACACCTGTTATTAATTTTACACCTTGACGTACTTTTTTTTTAAAAAAATTTACTTTCTTGACTTGTATTTTGTGGATTATTTGTCACATATGTATGTCTTAAGATATATTGTATTTTTTAATGCATAATGCTTTATATATTAGACACCTTTTAAAATTTTATTTCATTGAAATTTTATGAAATGTTTAATTCTGTCAAATAATTATCCTCAATTTAAATAAATATATAGAAAAATATTTAATTTACAATTACTAAAAAATAGATTTACTTATAATGAGTAATAGGTTTATGGTTGAACAATTGAAAATTTACTGGTAGCAAATTCATTTAAAGTAGAAATCCAGTCTTCATAAAAATATTAAAAATATAATGTAATTGGGGTGCATTATTTATTCTTATATATATTATATACGAAATATACTTTATAAAAATAAGTTTTCAATTATTTCACTATTATTTGTATAAATCTGTTTTTATATATGATTTTTTTTTTTTTCAGATATATATTTCCTTTTACAATAGTGCAGAATATGAAAATATTTTTTAACAAATAAATGTATTACCATAAGCATAATAAAGAACTAAACTGATATGTTGAAAATTATTTATATAAATGTATATTTTTCATTAATATTGTTTAATTATTTATAATTAATAATTTAATTTTTTTTTAAACATCAAAATATATATATATATAAAGTTGAATAGTATAACAGAAATTTGAGAAAACAGCTGAACACATTTAATATTTGAGCAGCATCTAGATAAATATTTTGCTCTTTTTCAGGAGAAAAGTTGTTTTTTGAATGATGTTAATAGAAGAGATATTAATTTCTCATTCATCATTCCCTGGTTTAAAAATAGCTAATAAAGGTTCACTCGGTCATTTTGATTAACTAAGTTTTATATCATTACAGCAGGTAGTTATTTTTCTTCATGAATCTGATATCTCAAAATATTCCAAGAAATCTTTAATTTTAATGCAACCTTTCTGAGTAATGATTGTACTAAGAAAATACTATAACTGCCCAAAATCATGACAGACTTTTCTGATTATTACTAGGCATAACTGTTTTGAGAAAGTGCAAATAACTTATCCAATATTATAATATGCTGCCAGTTGTCCCTCCTTATTTTTGCATCAGAAAAGACTACCTTTGAAATGGCATTTTAGTTGTATGCATTTTACTTGTGGAGGTCATAAAAAATTATTTTGTTAGATATTATAGGGTTTACATATAGGTTTACTTCAGCAATTATTTTTTTTCCTGCAATAAATTTGCTTTTTAAAGTTGGTCTTTTGTAATTTACATTAATATTTCTTGGTAAGCATTGATTTTTGACTACATTTAATTCTAATGGGTTTTATGTATTCTCTTACGAACTAGTTTAGCAGTTTAGATGCCAATTTTTTAAAATAAGTTTATAAATTTGATATCAAAATTTACTCCTTACTATCACCATAAGCTAGAATTTACCTATTAAAAAGAATATATTGGTTAGATTTTCATTTTTGTACTATATGATCACAAAAATATATGTTAATATATCAATTATTATTTTGTTCAACCATTCTTTCTATATATAAATAATGGTTATAAATAGTAATAGAAATAAATTTAATCATTTTCATTAAATGTTTGTCATTATTCATTATTTTAACATTTAAAATAGTCATTTCATTCTAAAAAAAAATTTTTTTCTCATCATAGTCAATGCTACAGTAGATTATTGGACTATGGTTTGAAACACTTGCATTTATGTGAAAAAATAAGAAATTTTTAACATATTGCTTTACAATAATCATACATAAATGTAAACTTCTTTTTAATGATAATAATGACTATACATATATGGAGGTTATACGTAAACAAATTTTTACAATAAATACAAATGCATTATTATTATTATTTTTGTATTTTACAGACCTGATGAAAGTATTTGCTAATCCAAATGTTCATATAATTTAAAATAAAATTGTATTCCAAAAGTTTATTGTAACTCATTATTTAATAAAATAGTATATGTTACCTATCTAAATAAAATGCTAAATAGTTTTGTTCATTTCTATATAAATTTTTCATAATATAAATGAAATAAAAATGTATTAATTTGACTGAAAAATATTAGTTATTGTTATACTGGGTTTTTTGCTTTAGAGTGACTAAATTTATTTGAAAGGTAAGTACTGTATATATATAATTTTTCTTTTTTTTTTTAAAAGGGATCAAATTTACAAATCAGATTGAACAATATTAACTATATAATATAATTTATAGGAAGAAAATTATTGCACATACAAGTCAATAAATTGATATTATCAACATTAACTCCTGATACTCATATAAATGATTTTAGCATGGTGTATGGTAGCTTCCTGTTAAATAGTTTAAAATAATGATTCAAATTGTTACTATCATGATCTTATTTTGATGCTGCTCAATACTGATATTAGTAATAGAATTTTTTAAAAAAAAAAAAGAAAGGTCTATAGACTTTTCTTACAAGGGATTAGTAATGGTGAGAAAATAATACTATATATTGCAATGTAAGATGAACATATAGTTAACACGTTAAAAAATTACTCCAAACTATTCCAACTCATGTTTGCCAAACTTATGTACATTAGTTGTGAGACTATGTTTTACATTGATATATTAAGAATTATTTGGGATTTTATTGTTGTGATTTTTCTTAGCAGATTTTATATGTGCTAAACATATATAAAAAGTCTTTCATCAAACTTTTAAGAATTTAATCAACATCTTTACTCTATGAAATAAAAATGACATTTGTAAGTTGTCAAAAAAAAAATCTTTGAACCATATACAGTAATTATAAAATGCAAAAATACCTTGTATAGAACTCTTGCTATGCGAATCTTTAATCAGTTAATATCTCTATATGTACAAGTACATTTTCATACACTCATTTTTTGTATTTAAATTTTAATATATACATGAGTCATATGTTCTGTGCAAAAGACATGGTTAAGGGGGAAAAACAATAAAATTATTAGTGCTTTGATTTGCAATATAAATTTATCCTTATACTGTTTTTAAGTCATTAGTATAGAAAGATATAATAGATATCTAAAATCTCAAACTATTACATTAAAAAAACCATTGCATGCTGTATGAGAAACTGAAACTTTTTAAGATTTATTCCATGAAAAAGAGTGCTTAATTTGAATTCCCTTTCTTCCTTACATGATACAATATCATCATAAGTGATGTGATTAAAAAGATAATCATTTTTATTACTACTAAGTTCATAACAAATAAATCATTTAAGCTTTATATAGTTTTCACAGGTTTTATTTATTCTGAATCATGGCATTGTTCACTCTAGAATCAAAATAATACGCATTGAGTAAAAGCATCAGATATTAGAGATGCAATCTTACATCTTTGACCAGTTCTAGCAGATTGATCTTTTCATTAGATGTTATACGGATATAGTTTCTCTGCCAATTAAAGTTTACTGATTTTATTTAATGCCCTCTCTCCCTTCTGTTTTGGCTTGTATAATGAAAAAGGATATCATTTTTCTCCAATTAAATGTAAGCTGGAGAAAAAAACATGTTTTATATTTGGTTTACACTCTAAACCTAAACCTAAAAAAGCAAAAATGCTATACAGCTATGAGTGAGCTAATTTGAGTTTATGCTATATAGCTATATAAACAGATTAGCTTGGAATTAATACAATGTGTGAAATTTTCAAACCATTAATTTAAATTTCTAGCTAAGAGTGAAATATTTTTATTGGACAGATTCAGTGCAAGTTAATGCCTACTATACAATGAAGGCCAATCAACAAGAAAAAGATTGCAAAAAAATTGATTGCAATGCAGTCTTGGCTTGTAGAATTATAAGATATTACTAATATTCATTTTTTAAGTTTTTTTCTTGAGTCAAGTATTATAAAATTCATATTTAATAAATATTTTTTCCAGCTGATATATATATATAAGATAAAACAACCTTTGAATAATCCACAACCAAGCTAAGATTTCCATAGTAATCTTTCATAAAGGAAAGATAATGGAAAAGGCAGTATTTTTCATATTTGGTATTGCAAAGTAATAAGGTTTTTGAATGATTTTTTTTTTGCATTCTTTTCTTGTTTTAACTTCCATCTTAAGTTGGCTACAGGCTCTGCCTGAAAAAAAAAAAGAAGCCTAGGTCCATTGAAAAAAATTTCAAATTTGAATTTATTGCATCATATTTAATAATTTATTGTATGTAATCTTTTGTTCATGAACTATGGTTCTTATCCTCTCTGAAATCACTGCAAAGAAGTTTCTGTTTAAGTCAAGAGTAATGAATAAACAAAATTAATTAAAAATCTTAGCTCTTACAAAATCTTAAGCATTCTATATTTAGTGACAAAAAATATATAAAAGGAAGTAGTATGTAGTATCTTAAATAATTCTTAAAATGTATTTTAATTTTTTACTTTAAACTGTCTTCAAATAAATCCCACGGAATTAAAACTAATTATATATTATTTTGACATTGCAAACTGCAGAACTGATACCTTATCAACTATTATCAAAATATCTCATCATAAGTTGTATTTTTAAATTGCTATAGCCCTAAGTTATTAAAAACTATATTATGGAATGAAACTTAGTGACATACTCCGTTGGGATGTCCATAAATTGTGGCATTAGTAATGTATCAGATGTTTAAAAATTCTATAGAATTTTAATATTTTGAGGCATCATGTATTTGAAGGTTTTAGAGTATATTCTTTACCAAAGTATAGAGGTTTTATATAAAATATATCTTGACTTTTAATAAATATTTTTTCTTAAGAGCTGCAATGTTTATAATATATTGTCTGTAGTCATTTAGATGAAAGATGATTATCTTCTAGAGTTAGTGTAACAAATCCAAAGAAGTTGCTAAATTCTGATAACTGGTATTAAAAAAAGTTTATAAAATGTAACATCCTTATATGTCTGATTGAAAATCATTTCATAGTGTGGAATTTAGGGAAAATGCTACATTTAAGCCTATACTTTTACAATTGAAGGGAGGGGGCAAGCAATTCATAATTTTTAAGATTAAATGAAAAATGGATAATATGAAATATCTTGAATGATTATTTAAAAGTATATATTCTAAATGTGCTCTCAGTGTTTTAAATAGTTAGATTACTTCAGGATTTTTAAATCAGCATTTGGTTGTTAATTTATGTTATATTCTTCTATATTTAATTATTTGTCTTTTTTTTTTAAGCAGCTGAAATTTATTTTTTTATTTCCAAAATTTTGATCTATTTATGCATAGATTATTTTCAAAAATGTTTTTGCCTACACATTAATGTTTGACTTACTATGATAATATTGTGATTTTTTTTCTCTTACTATATATATTGATTTATTTTAAAATTTCCCAATGGAAAAAATTATAATGAAAAAGGTTTATGCATAGTATATACAGAGAAAAGCAAAAGAAAATAAATGACAGAATTGTTTATATAAAAATACTTTGCATTGGTCTGTGCATTAATCGTTTGAAATATTGAAAGTAAAAAATAAATTTTAGGAATTGTTTAATAAAACAGGAACAATAAAAATTTATATATTTTTTAAAAAAAAGATATAGCATTAATAAATATTAAAATAGATATGAACCTGTGTTTTACACTAATGAAAGTGAGATAAGAAATTTGTGAAAAAAGTATTTTACGTAAGCATATGTGCTCCAACATTATGGTAGTAATACATGTCCTATATTTGGCATTCTAGTATATGTTAAACAGAAATTGCAAATGTTTTGAACATTTTAAGATTAAAATCTTAACAAGACAGAATAATTAATTAAAACTAATAAAAATTGTCTATAAATTCTCAGTTTAATTTAAATTTTTATTTAATGATGATTGCTTTCTTTTGATATTGAAAATATAGATAATTTTCACATTTTTTGGGGTGTCAACAACTTTACCAAATCAGGTAATCAAAAAAAAAAAAAAATACATTAAAAATTTTTCATGTGATAGACTTGTAATGAAAAATTTGATAAAGAATTTTATAACAAATTTTTAATAGCAGGTAATTATTTTAGCTACAGGATTTTTTATGATATTTAATGAATGAGCAGATTAGAAAAAAGCATTTGAAACCTTTATTATTTTGACATTGCCAAAGATTTTTAGAGAAAAATGTTAGCAAGAAAAAGAATCCTTACTTCAATCAAGCATGAATTTACAATTTAGACCTAAAATACCACATTGTTGCTTTTATAAACATGTAATAAAATTCTTCTCTTAAGAAGATTATATTCAAGAAAATTAATGCTTGATGCATTTTGTTTTTATAAAAATGAATAAAACAGTAAAAAAAATCAGAAAACAACAATGTGGAGAAAGGGTACTTCCTAGAGAATGAATCAACATTGGTTTAATCAATGTGGGATTTAAAATTAATGTCACCGAAGAAATTTTAAAAATTAACTTTTATGCATATATTTGTCCTTTAATTATTTTTGCAAGTGAAATGTGTATTAATTTGGAAAAAATGAACTTTTATATTTTCAAGTTCTGATTTTTTATATTTCCAAGACTTTCATTTTAATTTGAAAATGTTTCTTTTTAGCTAAAAAAAAATGTACATAGTTGGTATGCAATAGCCCCGAGAGAAGTGTCTTAAACTGTTGAATCTTCCATGATTTACTTTTATATAGATCAGACTTACTATTGACTAAGGATATAGATATAACACTTTCCTAAATTAAAATCTTGTTTGAAGACCAACCAGGAACTTTCAAATAACAGCAGAAAAAACTTTTATGTTGAAGCCTAAACCAGCAATAATCACATCTATTTCATTCAAACCATAATTGTATTTAATAACTGTACATTAAGATGAATTAATCTATCTTATGATTGAAATCTGTATAGATCTATTTAAATTATTGTATATTGTTAAATAAATAAAAGCATCAGAATAGTCTACAAAATTCATAGTCCAATTTTTTTTACCAGGGAACCTCAATATCTAGCATTTCTTAAGGTTAGTTATAAAGTAAAGAGGATCATTATCAAAAAGGATCTCTAGCATATCTCTAAAAATGTCTATTTCAAGCTTTATTTCACTCCACAAATTTTATGCTTAATTTTTGATTCAGTTACATAATGCATTAATCCTGGGAGATTTATTCCTCCCTTCCTCCATATACTGCCTCTCTTGTCTTTTAAATAAATCTTGGGTTAAAAATTTGCAGAGGTCCCTACTGTTGTTTTTTCAGATGCATAGTGTTAAAGTTATAGCCTTAATAAATATTACTTTAAGTAATGAGTATGCACTTTATAAATATAATTATTACAACTTTATATTGCATTTGTAAAACTGTAGAAAGATTATTGAACCTTCTTAGCAAATTGGGTAGAAAAGGTTGTGGGAGACTCTTTATGCATCATCTTCACTCAAAAGTTTATCAAACTATAAAATATAATAAATAACTCAGGAAATAGTAAGAAATTTGAGCACTGAAAGAGACAGCACCAGGTTACAAACTATGGATTTTCTGTTCATTTTACAACTGCACCAAATCATGCATGACCTAGAAAATATTTGTCTCATTATAGCTGAAATTAGCTGTTTTTTTATCTTTTGGTATTTAATAAAGATTTTTCTCTGGTACATCATTTATTCTTTTGTTAATTTTTGATCGTAGCTTTATTCTCCATGAAATTAACAGTGTCCTAATACCATGTTGAACTTCTTTCTTTTGTTAATTTCAATAATGTGTAGTTTAATGATGTAATAGGCTCTAAATTATAGCTTTAAAATGGAAATATTGGAATACATTTTGTTAAAATATGGCACATAGTAGTTAAAACCAATAATGTTAAAATATTCCTTGATCATAAATATTTTATCTTCTAACCACCTTAATCTGCCTTTAGATAGAGAACATATATCCAAATTTAAAAAGTATCTATTTTTATTCCAATCAAATTTCTGTAGTTTGGATTTTTTTAAAAAAACATTTATTATAGTGTTAAAAATCTAAAATAGCATAAACAATTCAATTAGCCTTATAAAAATAATCAGTTTGTCACCTGATGTCAAGTGAACATTCAAGCATTGAAAATGAATGTAGTTGCAATCCATACACATTTAGCTAGAATCTGCCACTTTGCTACCAAACAAAATCATGTGGTAGAATAGAACCTACTTTGACTATTATATTACTGTATATATTTTGAAATTTTTGCTAAATTGATCTCCACTATTTACAATATAGGGATCTAAATAAAATAGGTAGTAATGTTTTCGACATAATTGTTAATCATTATTTATTAATATTGAGAGTAATACTACTTTATGTATGTTTGTGTTACCTAAAAGCAATTGGATATCTGGTCAACAGAATTCTATGATAAAAGTGCTAACACTGTCAGCAAGTTTGTCTTTGTTCACCAATTCCTTAAATAAAGGCTAAAAGAAAATTAGTAAGATTAACATTGCTTTAAGTTAGAAGATAGATTTCACAATTTAATGATATATTATTATAAAGCTTTAATCAACAAAACTCTTTAGAGTTGTACCATAACTCTAAATATAATATGCTCAAAATATGGAGAGAAAACATTTGCTTTTGATAATCAATTTATCACTGGCTCAGTTTTAATATTTTTTTTTTTTTGCTATAATTGTTGAATCTTTATCAAAGGCCCTATAATTTATATTACAGATTGAAATGACTACTTACAAGATATTTATCATTGCACCAAAATAAAGAACTCTTAATAATACAAGTCATTTTTATTTTTGCTGGATCTATTTTATGAAAAGAATCGGGCAAAAATATTACTCTAGATAGGATTTAAACAGATAGTGAAGAATGACGCTGTAATATTTAACCTACATAGACTATTGTTTACATTCGGTAAGTATCCAATTTTAATCTAATAAGATTTAATATAATTTTAACAGAGCTGAACAGTTTTATCATCATAAAAGAGTGTAAATATAAAGAGTTTGGTTATTTCAAACTACTTAGCAGTTAAAAATATGGTTATAAATGCTACAATTTAACTGAATACTGTAGAATATTGATATCTGACTGTGACCCAGATCAGGTGAATGGAGACCTCTTGCAAAAACAGTTTTAAAACCTCATGATGGAGAGGGGCGAGACCCGAAATTCAACCATCATTAATGAATATGGTTTTTTTAAAAATAAGTAAAGAAATCCATGGTACGAATTCAAAGTAAAAGTACTTGTACTGATTTTTATTGCAATAATGTTGAAATGTTTCTATAATAAAATCATACCTCCACATACCAGTTACTATTTTATAGACACCTATATAAGGAAGTTCTCACCCCTGTAAAATAAGAGAAGTTAATGAATCATCTATTGCAAGAAGCAAAATTTTCAAGTTTCATAATTCCAGCTTCATTAGTGGTGGGAAGGGAGTATGTAGAATACTTGCTCAATATGACCACTATTATTCATAATATGCAAATTTTAATGTTTTTTTCCAATTAACCAATAACCATGGTCTTAGAAATAGCTGATGTAAACATTTAATGTTAATTAATGTCTCTTTTCTTCCAAAATGTAAGCTTGTGCTTAAGACCTGTAGAGGTCCCTACCTTCGCATTTTCACGTGCATATTTTTTAGGTTTACAGCCTTAATAAATATTATCTACTTATGATTTTAAATGATCCCATAGATAAAAATCTAATGGCAACTGATACAAGTTTCTTGTTGGCTATTTCATTGTCTTTCAACATCCAATGATAAGAAATTATTTGTTCAAGAATTAACTTATTTAGATATTTTAGTATGGATGAGTATCTTGTTGAAATAATGCTCATGAGTTTTCCATCTTTATTCAAAATACTAAGAAAATGATTCTCTAATATACATAACTGCTTAAAATGACTTCATTGATGTACATTAAAAATGTGATGGTGATTTATTCCAATTATATTATTAATTGTATTGCTCCTCTATATGAAGTAATTCTCCAGTTTTATGAGATTGGGATAACTAAATCTGTTAAGAGAATTTTGTAATTGACTCCATTGTTTTTTTTTATTTAAGAGTATCTAAAAATATTTTAGCTCTGGAAGAAATTAGATTATTTAGAAAATATATGAGAACATTTTACTCTCAGTTTGTCTTCTTTTGAGCTTATATTATCATTTTTCTTGGTAATAATACTAAATGCTTAAATATTAGTTTTTTTAAAATATGATTTTGAAAATATTTTAACCAAATCATTTGCAATCAAGAACATGAATTTTGAAAGAAAGCAGTATATGTTAGATTGTCACTATATAGATCCCAAATTTTTATTTTAGATTAGTCAACATGTCTTGCAAAAATTACCCAAATAATACAGTTCTCATAGCACTATAATAAATAACAGAAAAATTGAATTATTAAAAAAATAGGTCAAAATGTGCTTATTCTTTTTTGATCTGAATACTTATAATATACATTGATTCTCACTATATATGGCCCATAAAACTAAAAATGTGCAATTCTACATTAAAAGTTTGTTTTGAAAATAAATAATATGGTGAGTCATATCCATAATACCCTTTTATGAGAATTTAATTTATCCGTTAATTATGTGAAATAATACATATTGGCTCACAACTATGTATGATAGCCAAAAGCAACATGTTTGCAATTCTACTCCAAAACTTAAATCTTAATAAAAATGGAAACAAATTTAAGAAATTTTAATGACTGAGTATACTCAGAATATAATATTTCTTTTATGAAAAAGTTGAATTATTTAAAAAAGTTTGTCTGTTTGTTTAGTTGATAATTTTCAACTGTCTACTAAATACAAAAATAAAATGTTTATAATTGTGTTCTAAATGTTTATACTTGAAAAAAAAAAAAAAAAAGAATGTCAGTGTAGGGGTCATTTTTACATTAACCCACAGTTTGTGAAATAGCATATAAAGAAAGCAATTTTTTAAATCAATTTTTTGTCATGTATATACTGCAAAATTTTTTTGCGATCAAGTAAAAGTGTGCAATGAATTTTTAAAAATTTTTTAGAACAATATCATTAATAAATTATGTTTACATTTGTTCAAACATTTTTTTTTTTTTAATTTTGATCTGTTAATACTTTTTAAAAATTTAGAAATTTTTTGCATAGGCAACAATTTATGAAACTTAAACTTTTATCACATAACAATATAAAAATATTTTTGTAATCTAATGAATTTAAATTCATTTGTTTTATTTTTTACTTAATTAATTTTTTGAGCAATATTTATAATGTCATATTTAAATTATAGTAATACATTATATTTAATATGTAAGCATTGATTTCTGAGTGACTTAGTTCATTTCCATAAATTTTCTGAAAACCAAGGATTTTTGAATAATGGTTGACAATCTGTATTACAGAATTTATTTTATTCTCTTTTATCAGTATTTTTCATTAAATGTTATATCTTTGAAAGATATATATATAGTGCTTTATATAAATAAACATATACAACATAACTTTTAATATTAATTTTAATCTTTGAAATGATAAATTTTCAGCACAATTTTTGTAGTTTGTACCCACCTTCACTTAATGTTAATTCTTCATAATTACTTTTTTAAGTACGTGACTGAAAATCAACCTTAAATAAAATCATTTAAAATTATCAAATGGAAAAAAGCACATATGAAATTACAATAAGAGTTTGAAACTTTAAGCATGTGCCTTGCTTGCATAATCAATGTCAATGTGAGTTAAATAAATTTATAATAAGAGTTTGAAGTCTTGCATTGGTGGTCGAGAGGTCAGCGCAACTGCCTTGCACTTGCAGGCAGTTGCCCGGGTTGTGAATTCGCGTCCCAGCCGATGCTATGACACTTAAAAAAAATAAGAGTTTGAATAAAGTTGATAAATGAATTAAACTAAAGTTTATGATGCTAAATTAGAATTAAATAATTAGTTACATAGTGATGTATTGACTATGAAAAACTTATCTAGATTTTACAAGATAAATATTTGAGGAAGGTGGAAATATACTCTTATAGAAATTTTAAAGGAATATTAGAGAAGCTTTGGTACAGAAGTTTTTCTCTTAAGTTAGTTATTTTGCTGCAGTGCTTAGTTTCTTACATATATATAGTCAAACTCATGCTAGCCTGGTTAATACATGAATGGAAAAAAAAAAGATTTGTAAATGATTCAACCCTCTCCCCCATTCTAAATTGGAAGTAACTAAATATAAATTAGTCGATTATGGAATTTCTATTAAGAAGTAAGAAATGATGAATTTTTTGTGTACATAGGGTTAAGCACAATTTTGATTAGTAACTGATGCATATATATACGCTATATATTTTTTATTTAAAAATATAAAAGAATTTAGACAGGATATATATTAAATGATCACCAGCCTGCATTAATATTAAATTGTTGGCTGAAGACCATTTGATGAGTATCCACAGACTTATTTATATAATGTATAAATGTAAGAGCAAATTGCATATTGTTTAGGAATTTACTATTAAAACAAATAAAATTTGATTTGATGTTTTATTTTAGTTATAGTACTTTTAATGGTAACCATTTATCTATTTAAAATATCAAAATAATCTCTGAAATTCTGATACCTTAAAAATTATTTTTTTTTGATATGTGTCTCTTCTTTATTGCTTATTAATAGAAGCAAAAAAAAAAAGAGGAATGATTATTCTGCCAGTAAGAATACTTGAGGTCAATGATGTATTAATCATGGAGCTTAATATGTTGGACAGTTGAACAAATGACAAATTGCAGGGTGGAGTGATAATAATTCCCCCACTCCCCATTCTGATAAAACTTTGTGAGGAAACATCTTTAAAATTGGTTTCATTATTATTTAATATTTTCAAAAAGATATATCTTTTATGTTTTAAATCGATTTAGGTAACATTAATTAATTGTATAATGCACAGTATATTATTTGAATATATAGCACAAATTATATGTTTGATGACAAATAATGTCTACATTACAGAAAAGATGAAAAATGAGGTAGGGAGAAAGGCCTTGTAATGTGTTGGTTTGTGCATTTACCTCATACCTATGAACTAACATTTAAATTCGAGTGGAGCTCAGAAATTATTTCAGATAGTAAATAATTGCCCCATATTATATTTATCTTTGCAACTAATTTTAGTCTGCAAATGGCAATCTACTTATTCTTACCTGGAGAGTAAAAGTCCCATGGTTATCTGAATTCTCTGTGAACTAATCATAAATTCAAACCTTGTGCAATTCATGATTTCCCTATAGTAAAGAAATTCCACAGAAAAAACAAGCAAATATTGAAAATTTGACATCAAAAGATATTTTAGAATGAGAAAGTATAGTGATATATACATATAGAATACTTTGTACTTAATTATCTTCCAAATATCTTAAATAATTGGTTTAGTTAAAAATATACCTTGAAAGCATTGTAAAAAAAAAAATGCAATTAAAAATGCTTAATTTTGATATAGATATACAAACTATCATATGTCTAAATTGTTCAGCAAATCATTTAAATGTCACCTTCCAAATAACATCAATTTATTTTAAAGGGAAGATTAGATTCATAATCATTTTGTATGAAATTTTGATTATGACAAATATGGAAGAATGAAATTCAAATAGAACTAGCAAAGTATCCACTGTGATCATTCAATTAGATTTTTATTTTTGTGCTGGTTTAAATATATGTTTCCTCTCATCTTAAAACATGAATAATGTCAGATTTCCATCAGGAAATTAAAAATATATGCATTGTAATCAATAATTCAAAAATGTAGAATGATTGATACGAAAAATATTTCTGCTGCACTCTTGTCTAGAAAGATTTTAAATTTAAAGAAGGAAATTGCTATTTGTAATTTTATGACTTTTTGTACATGCTTTTATGATTGGACGGAGTGTGTTTGTGAGGAATTGCATATAAGACATTAGTAGAAACTAAAACATATCCAGAAAACTAACCCAAGTCACTTAAGGAATCAAGCTTCATAGAACCAGTGTAAAACAACAGCTTGTTTTAGAATTTATTCTAACCATATTTATAAATGACCAAAACGTATATTTCATTTTAAAATGGTTTGTGTAAATATCAACATTATGGCTGTTTAGCTAGATCCTTGCAGATTGAGACATAAGTGATTACAATATTTATCTATAATTGTAAATTTACCATATAAAATACATATGTTAATGAGCTGTGTTTAATTGAGAAAAAACTTATACTGTATTAGAAAATATTTAAATGGAAAAAGATGTTAGAAAATAAAGTGAAAAAAAATTAATATAAAAAAAAATGTAATTAATTATAAATTTATGGAAAGTGAAGATAGATTTGTTGTCTAATAATGTCATTTGTAGAAACAGCTAAGAGGTGATTACTGGTAATTATGAAAAGAAGTTAATCTAACACCAAGATTTTATAATATTCATAATACTTCAAAAAATTCATACAACTTAATTTGTTACGTTTTTTGCTAAAAGTATTTCAGATATTTAAATAATTTTGGTCTATTTTTGTAGAGATTTAAATGGAATTTTTAATTTGTTGATTAATTCTAAACATCTTAAATAATTTCAGGACATGTCTTGAAAAGAGCAAGTAAAATAAAAATTAATCTGGAAGATTTTGAGTGGAAGAGGATAGAACATATACTTTGAGGTAGAGGAATTTTGAAAGATATATTGAGGGCATAAAGAAATGATTGGAGAAAAAGTTTATGACTTAAAAAAGGAGTTGTTGGGAGTATTTGAAATTAAGAGAATTTGCATAAAACTAATAATAATAATTTCTACTTTGAGCATATTCAATCCCACTTTTTTTTTAATATGTTAATATTCTTAACCTTATCCAACTTTTATATTTTCTTGAAACACATACCTCAAGCAAAATCATCATTGATCTTTGTTAATCTTTTTTTTTTTTTTTTTTGAAGGTAAGCTGTAATAAATTGAAGCAAAGTACTTCCAAGTATTCTGAACTCTTATTATAATCATTACATTTCATAGCTTTCTCCTTTTAAAGAATTCTTAATATCTCTAAATGCATGAACAATTAATTTTCTATTTTTTAGTTTTTTCAATAAATAATTTTTTTCCAACAGTTACTTTCTTCACATTTGTGTCTTTTAAACTAATTTCAGAGGCTTACAAAATAATTTCTTGCTAGTAAAAGCTTTTTAACCATTGCAATTTTCATTTTTAATTATTTTAATAGTTTGTTTTTTGCTTAACATCTTCCCTCGTATTTGAAGAATTATTTTGTTCTGTATTTCTGATAAATCCTTTTTTCTCTATCTTTTTCATGCTTCAGTTTTAATTACATCCACTTCCCCATACTTTTTTTTCACTATTTTTAATGATTAATATTTCATGCACTCTTCTAATAAGTCTTAATCTCAATTTCAGTGATCCACAAAATCTTATTCTATTAAAAACTTAATTCACTATTGAGATTATAATTTGTTTTATTATTACTTAAATTTGCATTCTAAATACATAAGACTGATGATTTATGTGTGTAAACATATCAAGAATAACTCAGAAAGATACAATCTATGATTATTACAAAACAAAAGGCAGATGTATCTATATGCCAGCCTATTTTGAAGAAAAAAATATCAAAAATTAAAACAATGATTATTAGTATCTGCAACTGGGTATTTAATTGAAATCACTATTATGTACTGACCTAATGCCATGCCTATATAGTTTTATGGGTGGATGTACTTGGGTTTAAAGCCTCAGGATAATGATTGTTAGATCTGGATATGCATGAAAGCTAATAACTAAAACTAGTTTGAGAATTTAATTGTATCATTTGACATTTATTAATTACTCACCTCTCTGAGGAGTGCCAAAGCATGAAACCATGGTCAGGGGTTTGGGGAGGGGTTCCTGACAGAGATATTTTAAGTGCTGGCTCTGGCTAAGCATTTATCATAAAGTTTGTAGAGGAATTGGCAATCCTCACTGTTTATAACTTACAAGCTTAAGAGATAGGGTCATGTGATCTATGAATTGATCTATGACTCTTATTTTGACTATTAATTACTCATGTTTATATAGATGTTCTCATGTAATTGATCAATATCAATAAATGCTTTTTAAAATGGAATAAATTCCAAAAGTCTACATACATACCATGTAATTATATATTCTTTTTAAAAAAAACCATGCACTTATGGCAAGATTTATATAAAAAGTGAAATTAATTGAATTTCTATATATAAAAATATCTTTGTATAAGTATATATTTTGTTTACAGTAAAGAGTAAATAGATTTAGTAAGTAACATAACACTATAAAGTAAGTCAATTGATACCTGGCATGCATTAATAAGATTTTATTATTTCCTTTATTGTGGTTGATAATTTTGGGCATGGTAGCTGAAGAAGTTCTCTGAAACACCAGAATTTTGTATTGTATTATGGTTTATATTTTTCAATAATCAACAATAATAATAATTAACTTCTAGCCTGTTTTAATTTCATTTTTAATTGAATAGGTTACATAAATGCCCTGAATCATATTATTTAGTTTAAAAACTTCATCATAATAAAATTATTGATTATATTATGTTAATAATTATTCTCAATATTTTGCCCCCCACAGGAAATTCATATTTGGTCTGCCTTTTCTAAAATTATATCTGATGCCAAATATTTTCTCATTTTGCCTTGTGCACACATAAATGTCAAATTAGGATACTTCTATATTAAGGGATTTTTTTTTTTAAAAAAAAAAAAATTATTCTATTTAAGTCAGGAGTGGGCAAATAGCGGCCCGCTAAGAGTTTTTATGTGGCATGCCAAGACAATCAGAAAAATCCACTTTGAACTGAGATTTCCTTCCTGTGCACGACCAAAGATTTGTCTCATATCTTCCACTAGGATGGCCATGTTAATACACGTGCACAGTGTAGATATGATGTGCAGTGCTTTTCCAGTTGATGTGGTTAATTTCAATTTTGTCTTTGCATTAGCAAGTATATACATTTCCAACTTTACTGAAACCATGAACCCTCCGAAAAAAGGTAAAATCGGTGATGAATGTCGTGTGTTTAATGAAGAATGGACAAACAAATATTTCTTTGGTAATACATGGAATAAAGCAGTGTGTTTATTGTGTCATGAAAAAAAGGTGTGGCCCTCTGCTAACCTTCACTTCCACAAAGTGGCCCCCGATGTGGCCTTCCACCAACCTCTGCAGCCCCCAAGCCAAAACAATTGCCCACTCCTGGTTTAAGTGGATTTTTTAATATAAACTATATCAATTCTCAACAGTGGTGCTATTGCTTAATGTAACACTTTTGCTATGTAACAAGACAAGTAATTGTGACATTAATGCATAATGTATCAGTAACAGTAAATTTTATTTATTTAATAGGATAATCCAATCAAGCAAGTTAGCTTTGCTTAATATATGTTCAGCACATTGTAGCATATCTTTATTTCAGCTACTTTGTAAAACTTAATGAATTATTTTCATTTTATGAATATTTATTTTTTAATGAATAATTGAAATAAAATACCATATGAAGATAATAAATTGTTACTCTCTTATGCTGTAAATCAATGGTAATCAATTTTATTGTTCTGCACAAATTGATATCACTAAACTCATTTATTTTTCACAGATTTAATAACTTTTATATCAACAGTACAAGATTCTGATATATATGTCAAATCATATTTATATAATTGATAATAAATTTATTAAACATTTATTAATAATAAGCTGATGTGTTTCGGTGAAACTTTTCTATATAATAATTTTTGTAGGCTTTCTATATCATAATTTCTGTAGGCTTAACGCTTTCAGGGTTTTGTTTCTGCATTTATGTAGTTTTTAAATTAAAAGTTGGCTAAAAATAATGATGCAATATAGACTAAAGTGTGCCAGTTTTTTAGCAATGTAGTCCACATTGAACTTAAAATAATTTTGTACTCTTGACTTTCTCTGATTAAAAAATATGTAATAAAAATTCAATAGCATTATTACACATCCTTTGTCTTTTAATTATACAGGTTGTAGAAAACTTAAATTTTAAATAAAAGCAATAACTATTGATACATGGTATAGACATTTACTAATACATTATATGTAATTAGAAAGGATTTGAACTCAAGACTTTCAGGCTCCCTACAGCTATCCACTCCATTTTATACAATTGATACACATGATCACATAAATGTGGAAAAGGTAAATAATATTCAATATACATATTTTATGCTGAACCAGTACTCATCAGTTGGTTCAGATCATCATCTCTTACACACATAATCAGTGCTCACTTTATATTAAGATAGCAAATCTTCAAACTTTAATAAGTGGGCTTCAATCTTCTCCAACTCTTCAGATGGGCATAACAATAATATTGCTATCAGTATAGGATTTGGGCATTACATTATTTGATTTTCATTGGGAGAATGGAGAAGATTGAAGCCTGTCCATTAAAGTTTGAAGATTTGCTATCTTAATATAAACTGAGCACTGATTATATATGTGTGTGGGGTAGATGATGATCAGGACCAACTACTGATGAGTGCTGCCTCAGCACAAAATAAATACATTGGAGATCATTTATCTTTTTTCACATATGTGTAGTCATGTGTATCCATGGTTTGAAATAGAGTGGATCCTGGAAGGGAGCTTGAAAGTCTGTGTCCAGATCCTTTCTAATTACATTAAGTTTAGTATAGATAATTTTATGTAATACACCTGGGTCTCTTTTTACGTGGACTAATTTAATACGATTTTGAAGTTACGCAATTCGTGTTTCACCGGAAGTCGAACTCTGATAATGCGCTATTACTTTAAATAATAAATTTTGCGCACTTACGTTATATTGAAAGTAATAGCACATTATTGGAATTCGACTTTCATCTTAGTAATTTTAATATTTTCAGTGCTTTATAATAGTAAGATTTTATGCAATAATGAAATTAAAATCATGATTTCCACATTTTATGTATACACACATTAAATTTTACAAGATTATAATGTAAATTTGTTCAAACATTGTGCGTGTTAATTTTGCATTTTAAATCACATTCTGTTTTTGCTTTTTAAAAAAGAACGTAATCAATTATTATTTTCTTATTAATGACACTAATCATTAATGTGCTTTTAAATTCCAACGAGAGCTAAATGGTTTTATGTCTGGATATCGCGAGCTTCATAAACAATTAATAAAATCATTGTCTCAAAGATTAATTACTAATTACGTTGTCACCAGAAAATCATAATAATTAAAATGTGTATAAAAAAATGTAAATTACTGTACCGTAAATTATGCATAAAAATATATTATTTTGAATAAAATTAAATATTATAGTTAAAAAAAGTTTGTCTTGTATCAATTTTTTCCAAATTTGAAATTTATTATTAGTCATATTTTATTTCCTTATTTTTTTTGCGCGCGAATTTTAAAGTAATTTTACATTGGTGTTTTGCTTTTACGCGAATTTTGAAAAATCACAGACTGCATCTTCCCTTTTTCAATGTAAGTTACGTCTATTTTTGCACGATTTCGTTTGCGCATGTTTTCTGAGGAACTTATCTATCGCGTAAAACGAGACCCAGGTGTACATTATATTGTAACAGTAGCTGGATTCGAATACGAGTACTAAAGGAAGTAAAAGGCAATAATGAGTACAAAAGAGTGTTTATTGCAATTATTACGGATTGAATTAATAGATGCAAGAAAATTTATAGATATACTTTCGAACCCTGTTACAAAAGAGTGTGAGTGAAATACATCTAACCATTTAAAGGTGTGAACGTATACATATATATTTATTACACATGTTGTTGTGATGTTGCGTAGAATTAATTACTAACAGATTTGTATGTGAAGATGAAGCGAAGTGGTTATGTGCAGAATTGTATTTTTATATTTTTGTTTTATATATTTTGTTGTTTATTAATATCGTTAGTTATAGTTATTTAAATAACATCATTAGTAGCGCATGTTTCTTAATGAAAGCATATTAAAATATAAGGCTGGAGAGTAATAAAAGGAATTGCAAATTGTGTCACGGGCGATTTCTGTTAATGACACTTGTCATCGGAATTCCAAGAACTGGCCAATTTACTATTTTGGAACAATGGAAGCTAAAAGCAGTCCTGAGATATGGTCATGATTTTGTAGTGATTTGGAAAAAAGACCGTTAGAGAGAAAGAAGCATGAAAAGTAAATTTTTATAAACTGATTTGATTAATTAATAAAAATTAATAAGAATGGATGCCATCAAAATGCAGGGATAGAAGAATCGTGTAGATTCATTAATTCCGGCTCAGTGGGCGGCTATTTTGTGACCTGCCTGAACTTTATCTATGGATATTTTTGCCATCTATTTCAAGCAAGTGAAACGATCATGGAACTCCAAACAGCAAGAACTTTCGTTTAAACAATTTTAGAATCATGTACCTAACCTCTAGGATGGATTATCTTATGTGAAAATGTTATGGAATCTTTCATCATCTTCCAGACCAACGATTCTCGCTAGGACAATCACCATTGTAATACTGTAAGCTTGCAGATTATCAGCCTTAAACATGCGAACATTCGCTTTCAAATGAGGTAACTTTGACTTTCTCTATATATATTAAGTGATCATATACTAATAAATTAAGAAATATGCGCTTTGTTCCAACTTAAAAAAAGAATTATAGAAAATAGATTAAATTGTTTTGTAAATACAACTGATGCATAGTGGCACTCTTTCGTGAATGTTATACTTATATTCTATATATATGTATCGGAATGACTGGGTCGTATGATTGAGTTATTAGTATATACGTGTGTTAATAAATATTAGAATTTTAAGCTATAACTTGTGTATTTATTTGAATTCCGAGATTCTTATAATTTCAGGGTTATTATTTATAAAAGCTTACTGATATTCATTACCGTATATCTCTAAAAGAAATAAAATAATAAGATTCGTAGGGCAGATAAGGAAATTATAAAAATATATAAATGACGTTTTTTTGTAAGATAACTTTGGCTTCGTTCTCCTGATAGACATTGTCTCCCAGACCTTGAGACTGAGCTAATCTGGATAAGGTACCCAAAAAAAGGTCCACTGCAATCTTTTCATTAGTTTTCGAGGGGTATAATTCTTATTAATTAATAAGATTGGCACTTGAGATAGGAATTATTCCATACTCATAAATATATCTACTCGAAATTCCAATAATAACTTGTTCTCACTCAAATTCTTAGAATAGGATCACGGGTAGACTGTTAAAATATATACTATGTTAAAAATTTGTTTAATATTATCTTTTGTAAAAAAATATTTTTTTTAGCAATAATATTCATATCAGCATTTTAATTACATTTAGCAATTAAAATATCCTTACATTGGGTTTTTTTTTCCTATAAAATTTCTGTTTTTAATAATACACAGCTATGATTATGAAGCCATAAAGCTTTGAAAGCACTAAGCTTTAAATAAATTTAATATTATATATAACTTCTTTAACGAGCGTTATAAGCACATAATTATTGATAGAAATATATTTAATAAAATTAATGATAAAATTTGTTGCCCCCTCCCCCCATGTCTGTTCAGAAAAAATTGAAAATTACAAAATAATGAATTGGATCATTTTTTTTGTAACTCAAAAGTGATAATCTTAAAAAAATAAGAAAAGTAGTTGTTGATCTATCTGACATATTCATTTTATTATACTTACTGTTTTTTTTAATTGTTGAAATGTCCACCAATAACCAATATTAAATTTTAAAAGAGTTACTTGGTCTGGTGCTTGTGGGAATTTGAAATGTCTCATTCTAATTGTTTGAAATTAGAAGTGCTGAATTATCAGTTATGATTACTAGCATGTTATAAGACTTAGGCCATATAATATATTTTATACCATTACATTAGTTGAATTTTTAATAAATTATATTATTTTTATACAGAATATAATACATAGATTGCATTAATTTAAAAAATAGCATTTTTTTTACAATGGGATCTTCTTCAAAGAACACTTCTACTGCAAACAAATTGTCTCACAAATATTTTTTTTTTTTCATAATGACTGCAAAAGTTATAATTAATACTAAAGCAAAGGATATCTTTTTATGAGTTATAAGACTTTATTGCCAATTTTATTTTCTAGCAGCAAAAAAATACTATACATTAATCATTATTTAAGATGACATCAAAAAAGAAATATTTCTAAATGGAAAAGTGTTAAAATTGTTAAAAACCTAGGTAATATCATATAACTAAATCAACAAACACCATTGGCTGTCATAATAAGCATATATGCAAGGATTTTTTCACTTTGGATAAAGCGTGTCTCATCTTTGTCATGATTTATAAAACAAATTCTGTAATTTGTTTTCATATCCATTGAATCTTTAGCAATGAAAATATGTTGTATACATATTTCATATAAAAAATTATTTTCCTGTATATGTATATAATAATTTTATCCATGAACTAGAAAAGCAGAATTAGAAGATTGATTAGTATTGATATAAATGTTTTTTTGTAAAAATTTAAAGGTTGAATATGAAATGATTTAAATCAATGATCTGCATCATTATAAAAAACAAGAATAAGACAAAAAAGTGTTCACATTATGAGGATAATTTTCAAATTAAGTAGTTCACATTGTATTGTCACATAACAGATGAAAACTTTTGTGTAACAGAGTAACCAAAAGCAAATGACAATTAATAGTCACATTAAGGTATTTATATATGAAATGGCTAAATATTTGTCTGGGGAACTTTGGCTAAAACAGCTAATACAACTGTTATTCATGCAAAAGAGTTTATTGCCAATAGATGGTGGTTTACTAGGATCAGTAGTAGAACTGAGTAGCATAGCCTTGTGAAGTTTCTGATATAGATAAAACTTACTGAATGCCTTCTTGATAAGATTTTAAAAATGTAATTGAGGAGGGGGGTTTGATTTCCCTGCAGATATTTAATTATGATATATTAACATTTCTGGAAGAGAATGCTATGTAGAATATAAGTCATGAAAGAGATTGCCTTATTTGATCATAAGCCAATAAAAGATCATATTACATTTTTCTTTGTTCCATTGCTGCTTCAAGGAAATGTAAAGCCAAATATTAGGCCATATTGTCTTTAGGTCCTTAAAATGAAGAATCTTCAATTGAATGTTTTTTTAAGAAATAGAGAATATTCCAACCCACCCTCTTAATTTGATGAAAAAATTAATAACTTCACTATGCTTCACTTTTTGCCACTGAATATGACAACATTCTTCCAGCCTTTGTATACTATTTATTCTAAGGCAATATTCAGAATATGTTTGAGGTCACTTCTTCCAATGAAGTGACTAAAGGACTTTTGGAAGAGTCCAATAAAATAAATGCTATTTTTCTAATTTTGGTTACTTGGATGGTGTTTGTTAGATCTTGGAAATTTAGCATGGAGGCTGTTATGGCTTGATGGTGTGGGGAATTTTAAACAATTAGAGGAAGATCCTGTACAAATAATTGTGTCTGGGCAGCTGCTATGGGCTTGGAGAACAACAAGGGTATGAAATTGATGTAGAGTCATATGGAGTTGGGATTTGTCATTTAGAATTTTGCAGAAGCTTTGAAACAAATGGTAGTTTTAAGCAGTGAGGGATGTAAGAATGAGGAGCAAGTTGCATTATTTTACCTAAGGAGAAATTCCCACGTTGGAATTAATTGTCCTAAACTTATGAAAGACTATATTATCTGGATATTACAACGGTAGAATTAATCTTTAATATTTTGACACTATGAGAGCCATTTTTTAGAGGTTCCAAAAATCTACAGTAAAAGTAGGAACAGTGATCCCTCTTTATATAATTTTTTTTTGTGTAAAGATCAGTTATGATTTTTTTATGTAACATTTACATTTTTTGATTTTAGTTTCCACTAAAATCAAATTTTTAAATTTATATGTGTTCTTATTACATTAATTTATATGTATTTTTACACTAATTTCATATTATATATTTTTTGTTTAAATGGTTGTATTGGATGATAACTTTGTTCTAGTTTGTGGGCATGAAATGGATTTTTAATAACCTGAAAATATATGCCCAATTGATAGATGTGAATATATATGCTGTAATGGACAGTCTAGAAACAATTATATTTGTTCTGGCAGATATCGGTGTGCTTTTGTAATTTTAATAAACTTTCAATATTTCAAAAAAAGCATTTCGAATTTTTAATTGTAAATCTAAAGCTTGTTGACTTTTTTCTATTTTTTTGAATTAGATACATTTATATTAGGTAATTTTTATTTTAAGGTCTGTATAATGTGTAAACCAATTGATTAATTCAACTAGTACATTTTCTAATGTTTTTAAACATTTTATTAGTTATTAATTAGAAATTTAATTAAAATGACACATATTTGCATTAATAGCAATCAATGTGCGAGAATCACCTTTAAACTACATAAATCATACTCAATTGCATATTTTTAAGATTATAGTTTTTTAAATTAATGTATTTATTTTACTTATTATCTATCATCTAATTATTGTATTGGACTATAGGAGTGTTTTCTACTTATATATATATCTATTCATATTTTTTGTTCCTTATTTTTATTTCTAAATTTTTTTTTTTTTCCTCACATTCTTATTTTATAATTATATCTATCTTTATAGTCTTTATTTTTGCAGTCATTCTAAAGTTTCTGCTAAATAAGTCATATACAACATGTTGTATTTTCTATTTTTTTTGTTTTATTTCTCTAGTAAAATATTTCAATTTTTACTTTCAGTATCTTGAAGAGATATTTTTTAAATGAATGTCAGTTCAACTTGAAAAGTTTTTAATATCGTGGAGATCAAGTCAAAAAATTTGAGCACAGATTACATGGGGTATCTGAGAGATAAATTCATTATGAATAAAACAGATGATTTTTTTTTTTATTTTTAGTTGCAGTCTAGAAATAATTAGCAAAGAAATATGAAAAATTAAATGGATATTGGTAAAAATTATAACTAAGAAAAATATCTTTAACATTAATTAAGCAGAATCTTCAGTAGCTGATTTTGCAGAATGTATATAATATTTAGTTATAACAACCAATATTATGCTCAAGACATAAATACTTTTCACAATTATGCCAATACTGATTTCAGAATTCGTGATATTGCTCAGTTACAATTTACTATTAAATATTTATAACCTTGTATGAAACATGTTTTAACCAAAATGATAACTTAAATGTTATGGATTAACATTAGTCATGTACAAATGTGTAGCTAGTTATGATCTTGAACCTTGCACCCATTATATGTAATAATATTTAAGAAAAGAATTTATATGTATCTCTCAGCAATAAAACCTAATAGTTTTTTTTAACAATGTTTTTATTTTATTTTTTAAAAAAATATATTTATTGAAATTAAATACTTTTTAAATTTTAACAAAAATTATTAACCAAATTTTTGGGATTGATATTGTACCGATCAAAATATGTTGATCCATCTAACATGAGCTGGATGGAACTCAATGAAACGTACTTCAATCCCAGTCAAGCCCGAGATTTAGATCAGGGATCAACCTAGATTCGAACCCATTCCACAAATCCCAGATCGAACACCTAATGAATAACATAATAATGATGGCACATGAGCATTAATTCTTAAGTCCAGCCCACTAGAAGAGCGAAAGAGACAATGAGACATTTAACAAGAACACATATATGTTGGAATGTATGGAAGTAGAGAGAAGATAATTCAAACTACATAAGTGGTTTGAATAATAATAAAACATTTAATGAACAGTAAATTACTTAGATATTTATTTGAATGCTCTTATGAATAAATTACACATTATATGTCAATAAATATATTTGGTTGGTTAGATTAAGGTGCCAATCATTTGATTGCAAAACAAACTTATACATTTTTAAATTAACGCTTTAGCAGTGGCTCTAAAAGGTGATGATGAGCGTACAAATTTATGAAGCGTTCTAGGATTCATTATACATATTATACAAACCATTTTTACGCCATTTCAGTCGTAAAAATCAAAATATATATATTTTGAAATTGGTTTAATCATGGAGTACAACATTTGTGAGGATTTAGTAAAGTAATATACATTTAAATCAAGTATCTTTTATTAGTGAACATAATAATTTTAACTATTCTTGAAATTCAAACTTTAAAAAGAAAAGAACACTTTGTTTTCTATGTATACTCTTAAATGAATAGGATGAATTATGATGGTGGGATTTTACAAAAAAATAAGAAAAACAATATTATTAATTAAACTAATTACGATTATTAGAAAGACATATATATATATATACATAAACAAAGCGCAAGTTTATGATTGCAGCATAGAAATGAGGTCATTAAATAAATAAATTAATACTAATGAAAAAGCAACGGGACTGATATAAAGGCAGAAGAATCTGAAGTAATGTCATGCTTTCCAATGAAGAAACGAAGTGGCTAAGAGTCCCTTTTCTAGATTACTGCTTAGAGAAGTTTAATTAGGCTTGGTGTGGTCCCCAGGGTTCTCTGTGCGACTGATGTGAGTGGCCTGTTATACGAAAATGATCCCCGGAAGGTCAACTACCCACATGATAGGGCATGAAGAAAGTTTATGGGTCCGAATTTATTGTAACGCTCCAAGGTAGAAGCACGTAATATTTAATAAACAAAGCCCTATAACAGCAACGCAACATAATACTGTCTTTAATGACATGAAATGGAAATCACTATTTTAAAACACATGAATCTCACTCAAATGCTGTAATTTAGGCAATTAACACTATGCTATGATAAGTAATATATGTGGGAATGATTTAATTCATACTAAATAGGTTTTAAAAATTACTCCCCTTCCCTTGTTATTTAACAGACTGAAATCTCACCGTTGCGAATTTTGTAACTCGCGAATATAGCTTTATAATACAGATGATATCAAAAAACAATAATAAGGAGAAAAAAAAGCACCTTATCAGAATGAAATGCTTGACATAAAAAAAAATATTTGATAACATTAATTTTTCAGGAATAATGAAATTATACATAAAGAATATATATATATTTCTTTTAAGAACATTTTTAAGAAAATCATAAAATTAGATTAATCTGGGAAACAATCTGGCGAGTGTTAATTAAGAATGTATGTAAATCTAATTCAAAAGGGAGGGGTTTTATTAACCTAGACTCAGGGAGGGCTAAATAGATAGGGGAAAATAACTATATATTAGGCTCACAAGATTGTTTAGATTGGCAACTTAAAAATAATAAAATAAAACAGTTTAAAATTAAGAAAGAAACAATACCAAGATTAAAGAAATGAGAGCATACTTTATGTATAAAAGAAAAATTAGTAGTATGAAAGCAAATACAGTTAATACTTAATAAAAAACATTTAATTTAACAATTTAAAATGAAATCCAGAGATCTGAGGTTGAGATTAATTTAGATGGAATAAGATGTAAAGTTCATAGGCGGTTTTTACAGTTAATTACCTTGCTATATTAAAGAGTCCATTTTAACAGTTCGGCTCCAGCATGGCAAAATTAATAAGATTGAGATCATTTGAATAGCAAGTTTCCGTTAAGCATACCTCCATTCTTAGATCATATTTTGGGGCATCAGTGGAGATGATTATTTGAGGCGAGATTGACCAGCAAAGTCAAGGAAAGTGGTTAATTGTTTCTACTCATCCAACATTTTTGAAAAAAAAAAAGCATGGAGTCTTTTTACAACAGCTTTTCTACAAACTAGTTCTCTCCTAGATAGTCAAAAATCAGCCCATTATATACAGCCCTCAGGTATGTGAGGAATGCTTTTAGTATTCCTTTTTTTTTTAATTTCATTTTCTTCACCTATTGTTTTGGAGATGCAACTGTTAGATAATTTGTCCAAAAATATATTCAAATCCATTTCTAGATTAGGAATAGATTTGACAAAATGTTAATGGCAAAAGTATAAATTCTTAATTGGATTTCCCTTTTTACTTTTAGTCCATTTTAATTAAACACCCTTTCCCAAAATTAGATATCAAATTTCCACTCTTTTAGTTATTTTTGGATAATTAACAGTGCTACTCCATCTTGGATTTTTAAAAGAAAAATAGTTTTTAACAAATTTAAACAAAAGGTTATTTTTTTTACAGACTTAAAAACAATATTGGTAAAGTTAATATAGTGTTAATAATTGCTCCTGTTATATATATATCTGAGTTGCCCTAATATATTTTGATTTTAATAAAAGAATTAATAATAAATAGTAAAAAATATTAAGAGCTAAATTTTATAATCTTTTAGGCGTACTTCTCAAACATATATTGTAACGGAAGATGTGTGTCATTTTATTATTGGAGATAAGTATACTTAAATTCAAATCATCTACCTTACTGCAAGCAAAGAGCACATATAAACATAAATGAATTTATATCCATACCTGATCAAACCTATGACAATATGGATATTGCTACAAGGTTATTTTTCCCGATCAAACATCTCTCGTTTGCTGTAATTATTTAAGAATTACAGCGCTTGGTTAAATTATAAATTTAATGGGATCTGTACAACTATCCTCACGTGTTATTTAGTACTCAAATGGAGTAATAGCTATAACCAAACCTCTCTCTGGGTATATTAAACTATTGGAATGGCGAAGAAATGAGATGACACAGATAAATTAATTAAGGAAAACAACAAAAATAAACTCATTTAAAATGTAATACTATAATTAGGTCTATGTGTTAAATCTTATAAATGTCTTTAATCTATTGAAATAAAGTATCCATTTATAGTCATTCATTCCAATTATTATTAAAGAGTTTAATTAATGTCTGTCTCGTTAAATATTTGGAATTGCAATTGCCTTTTAATGTGAAAAGTATGTGCATGTGCGTTATATATTGATCTTTATTTACTTTAACCTAGGTTTTCTTCTTTGACGCTAACTATTATCCTGCCGACTGTCATGTGGAATTCATCCACTTCTTTAGTAGAGATGGCTGTTCTTCGGCTTTGGCTTTTTTTTTATTGAGTCTCCTCTTTTACACGTAGTGACTTCACAATACTAGGGGGTTAATGGCATGGCAGGTGCTACACCGGCAGTTGTTTCATGGTGAGGTGACCGTATGAGCACGGTGAGTTTGGATCAACCAGCGACCACGATAGCCCTTAGCCACACATCCTTGAAGCTGCACTTGCATTATAGATTAGTTTCATATTCATTCAGAGTGTCAGTATACTCCAAAAAATGTTCTTTACTCAGCTTTCCCCCTTTTTCTTTAAGGTCTGCTTCCCACTAGGTTCTAATCTCTACTTCTCAGAACAGTGCTCTCACTGAAGTCTCCACATGAACTCTTGAATTAATGTTTTTTCTTCATTCCAAATTCTTTTCTTATCTTGATCTTTTGTTTGTAGGTTTTCTTTCACACCTCTAACTTTAAAATGTTTCTATAACTTATACAAAATTTCTTTTAATTTCATACTATTTTGTAACAGTGTTTTACATTCATGTATATTAAAATTATTCTCATTTTAACATGCAGTAAACCTTTTCCCTCTTTATACATACATTCGCATATGTATTTCATTTCGTCAAAATGTGTAATTTTAAAAACAGATCTTTATCTTTTGTTGTATTCTAAATTTTACTTATATTTTTATTTAAACTCCCCAATTATTACTTTTTAAGTCATTTGAGTTCCCATTTTATTTATATTTCCTTTCTTCATTTTTAATCTTAAACTAAACATATGATTCTCATATTTTCTAACTATTATACTTCTATTTTTCTCAAAATCTGAACTTTCGAGGTAAAAGATAAGAATCTTGTTCGATTCCGTTCCTTCTCTTTATCTTATTGTAGTAATTAAGTCATTCCTTTCTTCAATGGTTTTTAATTCTTTTACTTATTCGTATATTTCAAAAAAAAAAAACTACAATATTTAATATTAAATATCTGCAATAAGGAAAAAAGATGGAATTATTACTAAAAAGAGGGATGACATTATGAAATTGGTAGAAGATTTTTATCAAGAATTATATAGTAATAAAGAACAAGTACCTCCTATATCTATTACATCTTCCGAATTGCCCAGAATTTTAAATGAAGAAGTGAGAAATGCAATTAAATGTATGAAAAAAGGAAAGGCTCCAGGTAATGATGGAATTATAATTGATATATTAAAAGAAGCAGGTGAAGAAACAGAAAAAATATTAGCAAAGTTATATACCAAATGTCTAAATGATAAAGATGTACCGGATGATTGGAAGAATGCAGTAATAATATTAATATTTAAAAAAGGTGATAAAGAAGATATTAGAAATTACAGACCTATCAGCCTTTTATCAGTTTTATATAAAATTTTTACCAAGATAATTACAACTCGTCTACAGAGAACCTTGGATTTTCACCAACCAAGAGAACAAGCTGGATTTAAAAGTGGTTTTAGTACAGTAGATCATATTCAAGTATTGAGAGAAGTTATAGAAAGGACAAATGAATATGAGTTGTCATTATGTTTTGGATTTGTAGATTATGAAAAGGCATTTGATTCTATAAACATTTCTTCAGTGATTAAAGCATTGGATCATCAAGGTATAGATCCAGGATATTGTCATATTTTAAAGAATATTTATAAAAATGCAACAGCAACAATTAGATTACATAATGATACTGGGAAAGTCAACATTGAGAAAGGTGTAAGACAAAGTGACTCCATATCTCCAAAACTTTTTACAGCAGTGCTGCAAGAAGTATTTTGTGGATTAAAATGGGAAACTAAAGGAGTGAAAGTAAATGGAGATTATTTAAGTCATTTAGATTTCGCAGATGATGTAGTTGTTTTTGCAA
Organism: Epiperipatus broadwayi; assembly: GCA_028023455.1. NCBI lineage: Eukaryota > Metazoa > Onychophora > Udeonychophora > Euonychophora > Peripatidae > Epiperipatus > Epiperipatus broadwayi. The sequence goes on from JAQFVV010006226.1 coordinate 5,299,694, forward strand.
ATAATGCTTCCGAGCTGCAGGAAATGTTGCAGGAGTTATCAGATGAAAGTAGGACTAAAGATAAATGTTAAAAAGACTAAAGTAATGTTTAATCGATTTGCTCAAAATATGAAAATAAAGATTGATTATGATGAATTAGAAGAAGTTAAGAGTTACAAATACCTTGGTCAGATTATTAATACAGATGGAAACATAATAGAGGAAATTAATCATAGAATTAAACTTGGTTGGAGTGCTTTTGGTAGAAATAACTTGATGTTAAAAGGAAATATGCCTATGTGTTTGAAAAGAAAGGTTTTTAACAAATGTGTTTTACCAGTTCTTACTTATGGATCTGAGACTTGGACACTTAATAGAAGATCAATACAGAGACTTCAGACCACTCAAAGAAGTATGGAGAGATGTATGTTGGGAGTAACAAGAAGAGATCGAAAACGCAATGTATGGGTAAGAGAACAAACAGGTGTTATTGACCTCATTGAAAAAATTAAAAGATTGAAGTGGAGTTGGGCTGGACATATTGCTAGAAGAGATGATAATAGATGGACAATTGAAATTTTAAACTGGATTCCAAGAGATTGTAAAAGACCCAGAAGGAGACCACATGTAAGATGGATGGATGAAATAAGAAAATGTGTAGGGGTGATGTGGAGAAGAGAAGCTAATGATCGGAGAAGATGGATTAAACTTGGAGAGACTTTCATCCTGCAGTGGATTGATAATGGTTGATAATGATGATGATATATATATATATATGTCTGATCGCAGTATGTGCGATCATCACAATATATAAACTAAATATACATTAATATAGAAGTGGAAGGGAACATGAGGTTCAAACATGGGTTAGGATTTTGGTGAGTATGAAGGACCATGAAGCTCAATTGGTTCAATATATAATTGATTGACTTTTTTATGCAGTGTCTTCTAACAATTAGTCACTTAATTTGAAAATTTGGTTGCACTATTATTTAATGCTTGCATTTTGCCTTTTAAATGGAAAGATATTTTATCACTATTTAATGTAGATAATAATTTTATATCTAGTTTCTGTGTGTAGTGTATAGCCTTTATTGATTGCATTATCATCTGATGTTCATGTCATGCTACTTACCTCAAATATGCAGAAGTTCTTCCCATTATGTAAATCATAAGGCATTCTTAGAAAATAAAATCATGTGATCCCAATGTGGTAGAATTGAAATCAATAGTAATCTAATAATAATAATTAAAGTCAATTCGTAAATTCTGTATTTTTTGTATCTATAGTGATAAACTTTTTTGAAACTTATTTCCAAAACAAATATTTGTTTTGAATGAGATCCAGATTCTGAGATTGTTCTATCAGTGCACACTCAATTGCAAATCCAGGAACAAAACTATAATAATCTATAAGTGTTTTTTTCCTAAAAAATAAATAAATAATAATTTGCACCAGTATGAAATTTGGATTATTCCCAAAGATTGCATATCAAATTTAAGAAGCAATGTTGTATTTAATTAGTTGCAATGTGTTTAGTTTAATGAAATATTTTTGTAAAATATTTAACTTATTTATAAGCAATATCAATTTTTTAATTGCTTATAATTTTGTTTATTGAATACTTAAAAGTGCATTGTTTCCCAAAGAATAAATTAAACTATTAAAATTAACCTGCCTTACAATCTTCCACTGTGTGTCTCCTGTTAAATTTTTTCCAATTTTTTTCTTTCCACTAATTTTATATTGTTTCTTCAACTGCTATAGTTTGATTAATGAAAAATATTTTTTAAAAACAGTTAACATGAAAATCCTAATAATTTTTTCTCTTATTAGGCACAAACTAAACATTTTTATATTTTCAAAAACCAAAACCTTTAAATTATGATATTTGGGAACAACTTAGTATAGAATCCAAGCATATCATTTATGATTGATTTTATTTTGTATGTTTTAGCACTAAAGATTTAATTTAATAATTTTGTGTTGGTTGCTCAAGAATGGTATCAAGAATTAGCTACTTGAGAGACTCGTGCAAACTAAGAATTTGTTTTTCTCAATAACAAGTTGTCATTGCCCAAATATATGTATAGTTACTGATGTGTTAATTAGCTTACTTTAGACAATCTTGTTGCATTTTATAAATGGTTGATCATCATTATGAGGGCTTGTCGTTTTTTTTCAATTTATGTTGTGAGAATTATAAGAAAATATTAAAAAATAAATGGATTTACTTTTTATTGCCTGTAGTCAAACAAAAAATGTCAGATTTTAATTTTATTTTTCATTTATTTCTTGTTGATACTATTCAATTATAGTATTGATTAACAAACTTTTTAATTCCATTTGAGAAAGTATTTGCTTGCTTGTAATGCCATGTATGTAAACTATTTTTAAAACTTTCTTCAAGAAAGTTTTAGATTTCTGCTTAATTTATTATCATTATAAGGCTTCAGCTAGTTTCATTTATATATGATTATGCATTTACAAATAGGACTGCCAATAATGCATCTAAATCTATTTATATAAATGTGAAATTAAGATTTTTACATAGTAGTTATTAGCTGAAATACAAATACCAAGAAATACGTGGCAACTAAATTGAATAATGAAATATCGTTGCTTGGATTTCATTGTTTGTATTTTATTTATTAATTATTATGTAAAATCCAAAAATCTTGATCTTATATATTTAGCTAAATATAAGGCACTTCTGTGTGCAGTATTATAGTTTAGCAGATAATTATTATAATCTATTTATTATATATATTGAAAGTTTGTTACTTAATAACTCAGCAAATATTGCATGATTTTTTCTCTTTTTCTTTTTTTTTTTTTTGGAGAATAACATAGGCTATAGATTTTTGCTTTATGGTACTTGTTTAAAAAAAAAAAGAATTTACTACTAATATGAACAAAGCCGCATATACACAGTTTGAAAATTTGTACCAGTAATGACTTCTAGGAAATTTTTCATTATTCAAAAATATTTTTTAGCAAATTCAAAAATTATCAATATTTAAATTAAAGGTGGCTAGCTCTATTGTGCATAAGTTTCCAGTAATCCATTATCATTTATCCTTTCCTTTATCCTAATATATATAAAAATTTGAAAAGGTTTGTTTGTTCATTACTTAATAATTCAACAAATATTGCAATAATTTTGAATGAAACTTGCACAAATTTCTTTGTCCTTTTTTTTTTTTTTAGAGAATTGCATAAGCTATGATTTTTGCTTTGTGGTACTTAATTGTTTTAAATAATTTGGTAATTTTCTACTAAAGCAAGCGAATCTGCAGTGATAGCTAGTAATTTATAAGTGATTAACTTAAAACTTTTTGACACTTGTAATGGCATATTATTCATACTTAGATTCTGCATCTTCTAATCAGTCCTCATTGTATAATGATTTCCAGATTTAAACTATACTTTTTTTATGTTAGAGTATAACAATTTAAAACTTATGCAGTTTTATAAAAAATGTTATTTATATTTGACTGTAAAAGCTCTGGTATAATTTCTCTAATCTTTATAAAATGAACATTCCATTTTATATATATATGAATTAAGATTTTTAGCTTGTATAATGAGACCTTTTTAGATCATTATCCTGCGACTTTAGAATGAATTACAGAATGAGACTGAATTTTATTTTTATGTAGTTAATCTATTAATGAATCAATATTGTTTGATTAATTATCTTTTTTTTTTTTAAATAATGAATAAAAAGCCCCAATAATGTGAATTAATCACCTGATTGTAATTGTGCTACCATAAAAGAAAACATTGATTGTAAAATAACTCACTTTTTGGCTCAGAAAGTTTTTTATTTTTATGGTACTGAGCTCATGCTTTATTTTTTACTGCTATGATCTTTTTCATTTTTTCATATTATAATTATCTAGAATTAAATATCCATTATAGTGATTTTGATATTAATAAGTAGTTTGATGTTAATAGTATCAAATTGACTTAGCACCAATAGCTTGCTTGAACAAAAATGTTATCATTTTGCAGCAAAAAGCAAAAAATCTGGATATTTAAAATGGAACTTGGTTATATTCTAAAGATACAATTATACAAAAAAAGGTAATTAAAATTATTCAACATAGTCAAAATATATCCTTGCAATAAAATATGTTGTAACAAATAACACATTAGAAGTTGAAACTTTTTTAAGAATGCTAAATTATTTAAAATAAGACATGCTGAGGAAGGAACACATATAATAATGAGGAGCAGCCCTTATGTTAATTGGATTGATACTTTAAATGAATGAAGGTTGACACCTTAGCATGAACATAATAATTATAATTACTATATATGTTGGACTATTTTCAGAATCTAGTATAAATGTCATTAGAAAAATTCAAACTTTATTTAAACTTTCCAAATAGATTCAACTATTAATAATAGACACAGGTTAGTACATTTTCTCGTCTTCAAGTGTTACCAATCTGATCAGTGACACTACTGGCATAGGAATCAAATTTGGGTCTTTAGATTCTTGAATGTTGAATTTAAGGTAAATTATTCTGCCAAAGACAAAATCAGTAAAAATACCTGTTAGAGCATTATTATCCTAAATTCGACATTCAAAAATCTAAAAGGCCAGGTTACTGTCACTGGTCAAATCAATAAGTAAACTGGAAGAGAAGAGAATAATGTCAATCAAAATGTGTTATATCCTAACCTATATGCTATTACTAACAGTGAAATATGTTTGGCAATTTTGAATATTTTTAACCACATTCAATATTTAATATCAGATGATGGAAATAGTTCAATATATAATTACAACTAAAATGTCATCATCACAAACCTTCAGTCAAGCTTGAAAACATGTAAAAGCCATTCTACTGAAATATGAAAAATTTCATTATATAATATTGATAGGCAAATTTTTTGAGAGACATAAGAAAGCTTATTTAATTAATATAAAGCAGTCAGGTAAAAAATAAACATATACATATTACAAATTTTACAGAAGAATAAAAAGAAATGTGCCAAATTTTAATATGTCTGTAATATCTTTCTTTAGCATTGCATAGATTTTTTGTGTAATAGGATATATTGAATATCCATGAATAATTAATGTATATTGTTAAAGAATCATATTAAATAATTGTCTAGTTAAGTTCCTGAATAAAATTTGAATATCCATGAATAATTAATGTATATTGTTAAAGAATCATATTAGATAATTGTCTAGTTAAGTTCCTGAATAAAATTTAAAATTGAAAAATATCCTGATAAATTATAAATTACAAAGATCTAAAATATTCTAATATTATCTAGATGGATTATATTACATGTTTGATGAATATTATTACTTTATACAAAATCTATAATATACCTAGATCTCATTTTATGCGGTAGATAGGTTCCTCAGAAAACACGCACAAAAGAAATCACACAAAAATAGACTTAACTTACCTTGAAAAATGGGGTATGTACTGTAATTTTCCAAAAATCACATAAAAGCAAAGCAGCAACATAAAATTACTTTAAAATTCAATAAAAAATAAAAAAAAATAAGGAAATAAAATATGACTAGTAAAAAATTTAAAATTTGAAAAAAATTGATACAAGACAAACTTTTTTTAATTAACTACAGTATTTAATTTTATTCAAAACAATATTTTTTTATGCGTAATTTACAGTATTTTACATTTTTTTTATACATGTACGGTATTTTAATCATTTTCGCTATTTGAGACATCGGATTCATCATAAGAGGAAATACAACTAGCGCCAACTTCATTTTTTTAAACTGCTTTTATAGTGGATTCGCCCAAACTAAAACATTTTCCAATCGCTGTTGATCCTTCCCATTTCACTAAGCGATCTAAAATTGAAATTTTTTTTGTCTTTAATTTTTTAATTTTCAATTCCATTTAAAAATAAAATTTCATTGCTTCACGATCACATTAATTTCAGATCACATTATGTAATTTTTAAATTGTTAATTACAATTAAAAATCAGATTTTAATTTTTAATTGTCAAATTTAATTGTGCTCAACACTGTTACTCACCTTCTAAAATAAACTTGTGGACACTAAATGATTAATTGATTATGTACTCTTTTTTTTAAAAAGCAAAAATAGAATGTGATTTAAAATACAAAAACAACATGCATAGTATAGGCATCTATAACATTTGAACAGATTTACATTATAATTTTGTAAAATTTAATGTGTGTATATAAAATGGGGAAATCCTGGTTTTAAGTGAATTACGAACTTCTTTATTGCATAAAATCTATTACAGTGCTATTATAAAACACTGAAAATATTGAAATTATTAGCTGGATATCGAACTCTGATAATGCGCTATTACTTTAAATATGACGTGAGTGCGTGAAATTTATAATATTTAAAGTAATAGCGCATTATCGGAGCTCGACTTCTGATCTAATAATTTTTATCACATAAAAGAAGACCACATATAAAGATATTAAGAAGAAACATGAATCGCATAACTTCAAAATCACATTAAATAAATCCGCATAAAACGAGACCCGGGTGTATCTAAAATAATCTCTTTTTTTTTTTGGCTCTAAATTTTCATGTAATGCCTTTTCACTTGATTTCTATAGTCTACTCTAATAAATATTATAGTGTATAGTTTGAGGTTTAGTTGTATTTGTGAATTTTCAGTTCAATAACCAAATGTTTATTTTTCATAGAATCTACCAATGAGTGTTTTGGTTTTTATTTTATGCAGCTGCATATTATTATAAATTATTTATTCAAATTGATATTCAAATATAACTTCATAATTATGGAATACTAGAGGCAAAAGTAATAATTTGATTGAATTTGTTAATTTTGTGCTAAGTAAAAATAATTCTTTTTTTTATTTTATAATATTTTAGTAATTCTTTAATCCTAAAAGTTATTAAAATACAAGAGTCATATTTTGCTTATCATAAAATGAGATGTAATTGTTTATTAATATGAATTTTTATGACTGATATATATTTCTTAAATTCATTAGTTATTTTATAGAATTATCTCTTAGAAACAAATTGCTAATCATTAAATTGACATAATTCTAATATTTGCACTAGATATTGGTTTTTTTTTTCTAATATGTTTGCAAATAAGAAATAAAGTTATGGATGAAATACTGTATATTAATAGGAACAGAATTAATTTATTGATGATAGAAGTTATAACAAAGAAATTAGAATATGAATTGCTAATGAACTATTTTTGTGATTTTTTGGGAAAAGATTATTAATGTAATTTTATATAGTACAGAAGTATGAATTATTAAGAATCGAGATGTGAAAAAACTATTATGTTCTTGAAATCTTGAAGAAAAATAAAATAGCTTAGTAATATTGAATTATTAGAATAATGGGTTTAAAAAGAAGGAAGGGGAAAACCATTTATTATGGAAATTAATAAATGGAAGAGGAATTCAATTAAGCATGTTCTTAGATATAGGATAGATTACAGTGAAATTTAATAAAATGAGTTAAGAGGGAAAAACTTTGACTAATGTTGATTTTAGGAAAGTGATAAGAAATATCTGATATTCTCTATAGCAATGGTTTGGCAAATAAACTGATTATATGTATTAGTTTTATAGGAGATTTTTGATATGTGATGGTTATTAAATGAAAGTGATAAAATATCAAGAACTCTAATTGATATTTATTAACACTTTCTGGCTACAATAATGAATTCAACTTCTTATTAAAGTTGTTCTATCCATCTCTTAGTTCTAATGATTTGTTCCAAAGAAAAACCAGACAAGATTAAATAATCTCTAATTAAAAATAACTAATTTTCCATTTATCCAACAATTTTAGATAGTTTATTTAGTGTCATCTATCTGAACTTGGTTGAAAATGCTTTAAGTACTTAAAAAAAATTTTCATCTACATTCTAGATTTGATATCTTGGGCATAGTATTAGCAGAGTACATTGTTATTGTGTGTATGTGTGATGGTGCATACAGCTATATCACATGTAATTATAATGACAGCGAATTTCTTGTATCATGCAGTTTTAGTACTGAAATGCTAAAATAGATTTGGGTTGAGGAATAGAAAATAATGAGAAATTATCACTAATGATGAATAAGTATTATTATTTACTTTGTAATAGAGATTTAAATATTGCATAAAAAAAAATTGAATTGGGAAAAATGAGTTTGGCTATTATCAAGTAGAATTAATTAATCATCTGTAGACTAAACTAAAATGAACATCACAAACTAATAATGTATATATATTATAAATATCTGGAATCAAACCAAGATGTAGGAATGCAGCAGATTTTATCAATAATACTTATTAAATAACTACAATGTGAAAATGTCTATAATGTATTTGTAATCTTGTTTTGGGCCTGTTTATTTGCTTGTTTTTTTTTAAATTTCTGTTTAAAAATTTTTTAATATTATATATATTCTCATTTTTACTCAGAGTGGAATTTTTTTATAATTGTAAATGGTTTAATACCCAATTTGTTTGAGTAATCTATTTTAAAATATATCACTATTAAAATATTGTCACTGATTGCCTTTTTTTTTTAAATTAATTTCTCTTTTTCTATTTTTTTTCCGGTTATTGAAAATGACATTTCTGTTTAGTTTAATAAAACATATGATAGTCTTTTTTTTTTTTTAATAATAGATTGAAAAATAATTACTTTAATTATTTTACGTTTTCTCATTTCCATACGTAAATACTTAGTTTTCTATTCTAATCTGAATGCTGAGTTTAGTGGGTCAGCAGGATATCCTGGATAAAAATGTTTTAATAAAAAAGGTGTTTTCCGAACCAAAAAGAAGTCTAGTCAATTTCTAAAGGTCAACTTGCTTTTCAACCCTCAGGCCCTCTCCCCCTCTACCACAGCTTTTAATAAATGAGCTAGATCCCTCTTTGTGTTTATTGGTGTTTGTAACAACCAATCAGAAATGTCAAATTAAGATTTTATTGTGGCAGCAAGTGAGCTGTTGAGAGTGTTTATCTTTGACTTAATCTGATTAAAGAAATTATAACACAAGTTAAGGAAATTAAATAAAATCTGGAGGGGGGGGGATTAAAAATAATAATTAATCAGCTGAGTTTAAAAAAAGAGAGGATAAATATTGACTAAGATAATTGTTTAAAATTTATGAAATATTAGAAATGAAATGGGGGAAGGGATATATAGTGAGTATATAACACAAACTATATCGCAATAAAATCACCTAAGGTTTTGTTTATCTTTTTATAAGTGTGATTATAAAAAAACAATCTACTTGAAAATTTTGGGTTATGCTTTGGACTTAATCCCACAATTCGAGGACATGGCAGACGAGTACACTAAACATTACTCCATATAGCAATTCAAAATCATAAGTTAATCTTGTCAAAAAGGTCCATACAGGCTCTGATTTTCAAATCATGTAGTCCACGAAATCTGTTGGTAGCAATTTTCTCAGCCCCAATTTTTCTTTAATCTCCCATAAGAAAGTTATTTCATAAAGTAAGTTAATCTTGGAAGATTTATTGAGCGATTGCTTTATTATTTTATGATGTAGCTTTATAGCAAACTATGATAATGCATTATTGTCATTTGCTTATAGAACTTAATTACCTGACTAGTTATCTAAAATATGGCAAAAACATTGTACTTATTATAATAGATTATATATCTTAAACTAATTGCAAATTTAACATTTCCAAATTTCATAAAAAAATTTTTTTGAATAATTCCAATTATCAAATTTTACTAGACAGTATTGTATTTACTAAATTTATTTTTTTTCTTTTCTGGATTAACATAATATTCAAATAAATGTTATGTACATTCATACAAAAAAGGTAGATTTTGAATTGTAAACAGTTTTGCAAAAATACAAGTGAATTGTGTTTTTTCTTCAAAGCATATTTATATAGGCCAAAACCAATAGAATGTCCATAACATTTATTTGAATATTATACTATATTTATTAACTCTTTACAACTGCTATATAATCAAATAATAATTTTATACATTAAAAAACTTTTTTTCAGTATCTGCTTTCATTTCCCTTTTCAAATATTACTAATCTATTTAACATTAACGAATCACCTGACATAAAACCATCCAGTGTCCAATAATGTAATTAAAAGAAACAATAATAATATAAATAATTAAAACAAATCAAAACCCTCATATTTAAATTCAATAATTACAAAACAATTGATTATATCATAACATTATATTAAACAATATTACATGCATTTTTTATATAATTATTTATATCAACTTATATAATTTTCCATTCATTTTTAATCAACCAATTATTAACCAAATTTGTAGAAGTCTTATAAATATTCATACAATTAGTCAAATTATTTTTAATAAAATGTGTTTCATATATTTGCCTTCTTTTTGGATCTTTGGTGAAATTTAAATATTTAATACTTTTTGTAGCATCTATTCTGTGGCCATATTTGAAGTAGTGAATATATAATGCAGACTTATCATCTTTCTTTTAATAGCATTGTTATGTTCTTTGGCTCTTACCTCTAATAGTTTCCCAGTATGCCCAAAATAAATCATTTTACAAATTTCACATGTGATTTTATATAAAATTCCTTTTTTGAACTGTAAATCAACTCTTAACCCATAATTACCTATTAATTGATCAAGATTTTTATTATTTGACCAGTCAATATTTATTTTCTCATCAATATAATTTTATTATACCTTAAAGCAGGGGTCCCCAACCTTTTTGCACTTAAGAGCACATTTTACAATACCGGCCAGGTGGCGGGCACCATTTATTTTTTCAGTGTAAATTTATAGTTGGATATTGTTAATAATACACATAATGTACAAAAAAAATCTTTATTTCGAAAATAAAATTTTTACATATAATTAATGTTAATATTTTTACGCTGTAAAAGTATAGTATGCCCTACAATTTGATTACAATATAATACAATAATTTATAAGAAATTTTAAAAATTAAATTTATCAGTATCAGATAAATAATTTTTTATCGTATTTAGTTAGTGGTTGGGCACACATAAAATGGTCTGCGGGCGCCATGGTGCCCACGGGCATAGGGTTGGGGACCCCTGCCTTGAAGTATTATAAATCTTAGGATAATATGAAAGTTTAATCCATTTCTTACTTGATTCATACTTGATTTCTTACTTGGGCATACTAATAAACAATTAGAGGTAAGAGCCAAAGAACATAACAATGCTATTAAAAGAAATGATAAGTCTGCATTATATATTCACTACTTCAAATATATCCATAGAACAATGCTACAAAAAAATATTAAATATTTAAATTTCATCAAAAATCCAAAAAGAAGGTAAATATATGAAACATACTATATTAAAAATAATTTGACTAATTATATGAATATTTATAAGACTTCTATAAATTTGGTTGATTAAAAATGAATGGAAAATTATACAAGTTGTTATAAATAATTGTATTTAAAAACTGCATGTAATATTGTTTAATATAATGTAAGGTTTTTCATGTTTTGATAAGCCTTCTTTTACACGCTATCAACTGAAAGTTAATCAAGCTATGAAGAAGAAAAATATAAATATTTGTTCATATTTCTCAAAACATAACTATATTTCCTGATTAACTGTGCTATTAATTATTACAATTTATTACTGACGGAATCGGTTGGGTTTTTTTTATTTTAACAAGGGCACCAGGTTTTATACAAGAATCTGCTGAAATATGTCATGCTGCATATCATAAATTAAGAAGAAAATAATTTAAAGGATCGAGATTTTGATTTTCCATAATTTTATTTATTCCTGGAGCTTAATTAATAACTATTGGCAAAGGTAAATTATACATTTAAATTCTACTAAACTAACATTAATAATGCACATTAAAAGATAACCCATTAAAAAAATTGGAAAAGCCACACATGCTAATCCAGATAGGTAAAATAATTAAAACAATTTAGCAATCAATGTTCATTTCTTAAGTTTTTTCTAGAAAGCTGTAACTGAAAGTCTTTTGAATAATAAAATTAATGAATCTGTTCGGATTATATCATAAGCTTATATTTGAGAATGGTTTGCAAACACTTAATTTAGTCACAATCAGGAATAATTAATCTTAGCTTACCAGTAGGTTGGTGTAGATTCTTGGGATCCCAAGCTCATTAGAAGTTACTGGGTTTCTCCTGTTGGCATTTTTTTTACGTTCTTGGTCTGTCTTAAAGGCTAGGGCTCAATGGGTTTTTTTTTTTTGAGTCAACAAAAGGTATCTGTAAATGCATCAGTTCCACTCCGCATGACGATTCACTTCAACAGATGAATAGTGGTAGTCCTGCATATGAATAGTCCGGGATAGGCCAATTTTTCTATCCTGGACAGGACAGAAACTGCTAATTAAGGAAAAGACAAAGACCCAGTTTGAAGTTTTTCTGACCTTTTATATTCGCGATCAATCTTTACACTTCTCTGCACTTCTATTTTCTTTTGTTCTTTTATCAAAATACAAGATAATAATCTTGTACATTCTTTCTTAAATTTAAGTTTTGGTCTTTTTTTTTCAACATAATTCTGCCATCTTTAAATAGCTTCCAAAAAAGTTTTACTGATTGTAATCTTACTTTGGAATTTCTTTCTTTTTATTTATCTGGATTAGTAATCTGCATATTTTTTTTTATTCTTTCCAATATTTAACTTTAATTAAATTACAGATAAATAATTTGAAACAAAAAAAAATCAACCCTCATTGTATGTTTTAACAAAAAAAAAAAATTAAAATTGCATCTTTTAATAAGATATTTAAATTTCCTTTTTTTAGCTTTTAAATATCTCAAATACCAATATATTTGGACCATCTGTTTGTAGACGGTGCAACAATGTTATGATATAATCAATTATTTTGTAATTATTGAATTTATATATGAGGGTTTTGATTTGTTTTAATTATTTATATTATTATTGTTTGTTTTAATTCCATTATTGGACACTGGATGGTTTTATGTCAGTTGATTTTTTTAACGTTAAATAGATTAGTAACATTTGAAAAGGGCAACAAAGCAGATGCTGAAAAAAAGCTTTTTAATGTATAAAATTATTATTTGATTATATAGCTGTTGTAAAGAATTATTATTATTTTTTGATTATTATTTTGTGGAAGAGCAGCATAAGGATTTTTATTCCTTTCCAATTTTAATATTTACTAACTCATATTCGTAGCACAGGTATATGATTTAAACTAGACAATTATTTTTAGTTTTAAGAAATATGAATACTGTATATATTCATAAACAGAATTTAAAAGGTATATATTTATTGTGAGACAATTATTTTTAATTTTAAGAAATAGGAATATTATATATAGATATTCATAAACAGAATTAAAAAAGTATGCATTTGTTATGTTTTAAATGTTAATTCTCTCTATATATGTCAAATTACAATATGATAGTACATTTATACAAGACTATTTAGATACAATGACTTTGCCATGAATGTTTGTTAGCTTGGAAAAGAAATTAATATAATAATAAATTACAAATCATTTGATTAAGTCACAGAATATCTATGCAATAAAAAAATGGTACCAAACACAATAGATCTATTGATCAAGCAGATTTTTCTTTTGGAAATTGTTCTAAGAATTTTCTCATGATTGAATCAAACTGCTCACTATATCTGATTATATACAAAAAAAAAAAAAAAACTACAGTAAGTATATTTATACATAGATACTTGTAATAAAAAAAATATTATATAGTGTATTTAAGGAATTCTACAAAAAAGGAAATCTTATGAAACATATATTAAGTCAGATTTAGAGTGTATTTACTTATTTTTCTGTTTAATAAGTCAATTGTATATAATCATTACAGGATTGGAGGAAGCACTTAAACATTTTAAAGATTATAAAAATTCTAATTTATTTATTTTTCAAATAAATATGCTTAATTTTTTAAATAAAACAATCTCTTCTGATGAAATTCATTGAACTCTGTCAAGTTTTTTTTTAATTAAAAGCAATTTGTTTAATCCTTTGATCTTTTAAATCTTGGATTAATTTATTCATTATTAATTTTTAGGAAAAATTTATTTGTAATACTTTGAGAATATGTGCAATTTTCTACCATGAAAATAAGTTGCATTACTGATTAAGCATTTTTATATTTAAGTCTAAAATTTTGTGGATTAAAAAACAACATATGCTTAACTTTTCGTTGAAACAGCAGAACATCCTGAAATCGAAATGTAATCTTTTGCAACAACAGGTTAAAATACAATTCTACTCTATACCATTTGAAGGTAACCTTGCATTTTTTCATTAGTCTAAAGTTTGATCTAAAATAATTTTTAGAAATAACCTACTTAGAACTCTAGCTGGCACTATTTAGGATTGTGATGCAAATACTTTATAGACTCCATTAGCATAGCAACCTGGTGAATATTGTGCCCATATTTGGAGAAAAAATATCCATGCTAAACCTTTAACTATTCAATCAAATAATCATATACCTGGCAACGTTTATATTGGTCACTCACCCCCATGATGGTCTCATGCATGCCTGGCCAATAAAACTACCTACATCACAATTTCGGTTTTCCACACCCCATAATGTCTGTACATTTCATGCACAAGTCATCACAGCATCCCTCATTTGCAGGGGTATAATAGGTTTCCAGCTTTCTGATTCATTTTTGTGTTCTGGATTGGAGAATTGCTTGGTCGAATCTGTATCTATCAATTGTATGTCTGTACCTATCATCATTTTTTATTTTATTCCCTCCCAGTTGTGTGATTATTATTGACTTAGCTGAGCATCCTCCCTCCGACGCTGAGCCAATCCTTTAAGGTCATTCTCTACCCCTAATTAGAGCCTGTTTATTCCTGCCATGTATAAATGTTCAGCTCTAAGGTGACACTGTGGAAAACTCACCGGGTTATGGCTGAGAGCATCAGCCACAATGTTATCTCACCCTTTAGATACTTTACCACGTAATTATATTCTTGGAGGTATAAGCTTCACTGCACCAACAGATTATTTATCAGATAACTGTGGTTAATAAACTCTAAGCTTTTATGATTCGTAACCACAATTATTTCCGATCCCAATAACAGCATGCGGAGTTTCTGAAAGGACCAAAGAATGGCCAGAGCTTTTTTTTATGGCAGTGTAATGATGCTCTGGACCCTTGAGCAGCCTATTTAAGAAATGCAGCGCTTTCATCTGACCATCCTCTTGAACCTGGGATAAAGTTGCTCCCAGCCTGTACCTGTTGCTGTCAGTCTGCACCACAAAGGGTTTATCAAAGTCAGGAAAGGTGAGCATTATATGTCTCATGAACCCTTGCTTCTCTCAAATGCCTGGCTTTGCTCCTCTCCTCACTTCTATGCTACATCTTTTCTCAGTAGCTTAACCAATGGTCCCATATGTTGACAAACTGCTCAGTTATAGAAGTTATACATACCCAGAAAGGATCATATTTGCTTCTTGGACTTAGGTCTCAAGAAACCTTTGATGGCTACCATTTTATATGGGTGTGGCCTGATGCCTTGGGCTCCTATATGTTGGCCCAAGAAGATGGCTTCCTCCTGAAATAGCACACTTTTCTTCAGGTTTATCTTGATTCTTTGGTACAACAATTTCTTAAGACCATTTCTACATCTTTGGGATGCTCTTTGATGCTAGCCGATGCCACCAATACATTGTCCACATATATTGTAACTAACTGACGGGCAGATAATACTTGATCCAAGCACTGTAGTAAGCCACCCCCACTGTTGATCATGCCGAATGGCATATGGTTAAATTGATATGAGCAGCCCTATCTGCCAGTAGCTTGCCGTCAGATCAAATTTCGAAAAGACCATTTTCCCGGTATATTGCAATCTGGGACTGTGATCTTATTCAGTTGCCTCACATCGAGATGTCCATGCAGAATTATCCTTTTTTATGATGACTATTGGATTACAATATGCCGATAAGCTTTTCTATATAATTCCCTATTCCAAATGTATCTGCTCATTCACCTGCCCCCTATATTGCTGAGGAGTGGGGTACGACTTTTCTTTAAATGGTTGGGTTTTGTTTACCTGGATCCTTTGTTCAAGCCTTGGGATCACATCTGGTCTGTCTGAAAATACTTTATTGTATTCCTTGTTTTTTTCTCAGCATTTTCTTTCCTTCTTCTTTGGCCATCTTTGCCTAGTATATTTCTTTCATTGTCAGGTCATCATTATGTTCATCAGCAATGTGCAAGGCCCCTATCGAACTGCCCATATTATCTGCTATAAATCTGGTCACCTCCTCATTACACATGGCTTACCCACTTTCATAGTTCAATTTGTATTTGTACAAAAATCTAATTCCCAACAGGACATCATAGATCAAATTTTTCATGATTAAGAATACATGGGCAACTTACTCCATGGATTTTGACATCCATGAGTTCTACTTTGGTCTTTCTGTTGTTGGTCATCACCACTTGTATGGCTTTCAATAGCAGAACAGATTTATTTGGTTCTTAGATGAGTTTTAATCTTTCCATTCTTACAGAGACCTCTCTTCCCAAATTGATGTGCTCCACTTTTGCCTGGCCTGCTGCCATCCGTATTTTTGGGCATGTTTGGCATACACAGCTTGGAACATCGTCCCATCCTGAACAAATTATGTTTCCCATGTGTTTTGACTTTGGTTGCTGTTCCGAATACTATGTCTCTCCCTTGGTCTGCTTCCATTTGCTCTTCCATCTGTCTCATTTTCATGCTTGCTTCCATTTGACTATTATTTTGTATATTTTTTAGTCGAGTTCTCTCCCTTTTCTCTAGCATCCATCTTATTCTTATTGGCAAGTTCCAGTATACTATCTTCACAATCTGCTTCTGACAATGCACAGACAAATTACACATTTCTAATGTCTTGAGTGTGGATACTTGACACCTAAAAAATGCACATACACCCAGGTCTCATTTTATGCGGATTTTTTAATGCAATTTTGAAGTTATGCAATTCATATTTCACTGTATTTATTAGATATTAAGAAATATAAATTATTAATAACTTATTTTGACTTAAAATACTTTTTTTTCTTCAAAAATATAACGTTATATTAGCAGCTAGCATGAGTGTGGCCTGAAGCTATTTAGAAACTTCTAAGTAAACAAACTACTTATACTTTCAGTATAAAAATATCGCAATAAATATTAGATATAACAGAAATAAATAAATATTCTTTTAGATTTTTAAAAAATACATAATCAGAAATAACAAAGATTTTGTAAACTGAAAATAATCTTTCTAGAAATGATAACTTAATCTTTTTGTTTGGATTACAATCTCATTTTTTTAATATTTATAGAACCAAAATGCAAACCATTTAAATTTTATTTCAGTAGTAAACAAAAATATGTCAAATTTATTAATTTTTGGTCAATAATAATCATTTAATCATATATTTTAGGTTGATGTGTGAGACAAAATGCTGAAATCTGAATTTGCTGCAATGAACAAGCTCATAAATTCCAAGAGCTAAATAGTAGTTGTATCTATGTGTATGTTTATATTTTCTTTTATACACATATATACATGGAGAAACTTTTAGACAGAAAAAAGTTATAACTTTTATTTTCTCATTAAAAAGAATGTATCTTTAAAGTGTGTTTATATTTTCTTTTATACACATATGTACATGAAGAAACTTTTAGACAGGAAAAAATTACAAGTAAAAATATTCAAGAACTTTTAATTTCTACTTAAAAAAATGTATCTTTAAAAGTTTTTAAGTTTTTAAACATTTTTACTTGTAACTTTTTTCTGTCTAAAAGTTTCTCTATGTGTATAAAATAAAATTTAACCGTTATTAACACGCTCGTAGAAGCGTGTTATATATTATAACAAAACCCATTACCTCTCACTAGACAGGCATACTCTACCGAATATGTATATATGATGTATCAATGTACTCACATATGTATTTTTATTTAATTATGTGATTTTGACCCAAAATATTATTATTCCAAACTTATGGATTTATTCTCGCAACTGCAATATATCCCCAACGCGTATTTATGGTCATCCGAGGGACACCAAGTGCCAATCCTATACGAATATAAGAATTACGCGAAGTGGATATATTACCAACAGGAATACTATTTACGTAATGTGAGAGAGGTTTTGGCCATCAGCTAGCTCAGTCTCATGGTCGGGTGGCGTCACAGCCGTGAGTAGCTACGAATGGGGTTAAGAGTTCTTTTTCATTTCTCCCTTTTTTAAATTGTTTTATAAAAAAAATTAAAATAAAATAATCATAAATAAATAAATGGATTTATAAATAATTAACTAAGTCAATACTCTACTTTCTTGATATATTTATTTAATATTATAAAAAAAAATATTTATTACTCTGTCATTTCAAATCGCAATCATATGTTATTCTTTCTAATAGATCTCTCATACGTATCTCAAGTAGTGAAGGTCGATACTACAAAAAGTTTGTTTCATGTGACTTTCAACACTAGTTACTTTATTACATCCGTAATGGAACGAAGCTTTAAAGAAATCTTATTAAGTTAGTTTGTACGTCACCTTCACTTATTATTGCAAGTACAAATTTCACTTTTACAAAGAAGATCTAAAAAGATCAATGATTAAAGTCTTTACCTGGCTCTCCCGGGAAGTAGTAGAAGCAAATTTTATTTTATTATATAGTTTCGTTCCACAGGTAGATTAGGCAATTCAAGATAATGATTTGAGATATTCATGTCCGTTGGCCGATGAGGTTCATTTGATTTCATGCTGGAATTATGTGTTGTTTCGAGGCATCATGGTTTTATTGAGGCAGCTGCAGCATGTTGGGATCAGGGGCCTGAGTCCGATGCGGCTTCTCTTACCCCGACATTGCTTTTGAAATCACCATTATATATTTAAATATTACAACCGTTTAGATGTTCACTGTTGTAGCTCTGCTGGAAAAAGATCCAATTCATTCTGGGTGGCTCACTTTTATATCCCCCTCCATTGGTTCTAGAAGCTTCTTTTTTATCTCACTTCCGGTTTTCAATGTGGAATAACCAGATCTGTTAGACGTGTGAAAACTCGTGTCGTAGCTTCTATTGTAATATAACAGAAAATTAAATCCCATTCTGCCGAAAACTCTAGTTTTTTCAACGTGAAACAAAAATCCCGTTTCTCTCTTTTCACTACTTAATTCATTCATACACGCATTTGTCACACACACATATATATCATTTAAAATGACAGAGTCCCTCCCCCCGTGTTTATGTATTTGTAACCATCACATAATAAACAAAATGAAATATATATATATCTACATCTATATATGTTTACCGATTAAATAATTTATTTGTGACTGGGTTCGAACCCATTCTGTCACAATATATAGTTGCACTAGTGGAAGTGCATTCTCTAACAGCTAGACATAGCAATCTGGATATTGCGAGCTTCATAAACAATTAGTAAAATCTTCATCTCAAAGTTTAATTACCAATTACATTGTCGATAGAAAACCATTAACACAGCACAAGACTGAAGGTGGTGCTAGTTGTACATCCTCTTGTAACAAAACTGATTTCTTACCAGTTCACAAACAAAACACATATTGTCAAGTATGGTAATGATTAAAATATGTATGAAAAAATGTAAAATAAATTACACATAAAAACATATTGTATTTTTATATTGGACTATTTCCATCATCTAATATGTGTGTTGAATGTCTTTAGAAAAGTTTAATTTTTATTTAAATATTCCAAATGCATTCAACTGTTAGTAATATCACAGCAAACAGGATGATACATTTGTTGTATGGCCACATGGTGAGCAAACAACTGTTAGTAATATCACAGCAAACAGGATAATACATTTGTTGTATGGCCACATGGTAAAGCATTGCTACAAACTTTCTGGACACACATCAACAAGATATCCCCTTCAATTAAATTCTCAATAGAACAAGAACAAAAATTGGCATTCTTAGATGTTCTTATGACAAGTCTCCCTCATGGTAAAATCAATACTACAGTTTACCGAAAACTTGCACATACAGGAAAATACCTAGCCTATACATCTAATCATACCAGAAACATAAAACATGGAGTTATACTATCACTGTGGAACAGAGCAAAAGAAGTTTGTTCAGAAACTGGCGATTTAGAAAAAGAAAAGATCTATGTAGAACAAACTCTTATCAAAATGGTTATCCATTAGCTGTTATTAAGAAAACATTAAATAGACAACAAAAAGAATCAAGAGAAAAGAATTATTGGTACTGTAGTGTACCCATACATTCCAAAAATAGCAGACAAATTAAGGAAAATCTGCAATCAGTATAACATCAGAACAGCTTTCCAGAGCCATACCACACTACGAGGCATTCTAACATCTACAAAGCCTAAACTTGAAATTCTGAAAAGAAAAAACTGCTATGAAATACCATGTGAATGTGGAAGAAGACCAGCTGTCCCATTCAAAAGCGCTTGCAAGAACATAAACTGATGATTAGAAGAGAAAAAACAGATGTGTCTAAGGTAGCAGACCATGTATGTACCAATGAACATAATGTTCGATTGGGAAAATACAAAAATATTGGATAAAGTAGAAAAGGTACAAAGAAGAAAATTTAAAGAAGCTACTGACATGACAATGGCAAAACATCCCATAAAGCCAACCTAGTGTGACTATACATAATGTATGGAAACCAATCAACTGCTCTGAGGAAAAAGTGGAGAAATCAGGAGGAACCACATAGATAAATATATGAAATTACTACATACAGTTGCCTTTGGCAGGATGGCTCATTTGGTTAGAGCGTTACCTTAAAATTCAGTAATCAAGAATTTAAGGACCCAGATTCGAATCCCATGCTAGTACTGTTACTGGTCAGGCCAGCAACACCTGAAGAAGAGGGGAGAAAAATATTTCTCGAAACGTGCTTATACTAACCTGTTTGCTGTGATATTACTAACAATTAGTGCATATACTAACCTGTTTGCTGTGATATTACTAACAGTTTGCTGTGGTATTACTAACAGTTGGTGCATATACTAACCTGTTTGCTGTGATAATGAATGCATTTGGAATATTTAAATAAAATTAAACTTTTCTAAAGACATTCAACACACATTAGATTATGGAAATAGTGTAATATAAAAATTACAGCTAGAACACCATCATCACAAACCTTCAGAAAAACAATAAAAACATTGTTTTGCATAGAATTAAATACTTAATAAAAAAAGTTTTGTCTTGTATCAATTTTTTTTCAAATATTTGAAATTTTTTATTAGTCATACTTTATTTCCCTTTTTTAATGCTAATTTTAAAGAAAGTTTCCGTTGTTTTGCTTTTATGTGATTTTTGAAAATTTTGGAACCGATCCCTCATTTTTCAAGGTAAGTTAAGTCTATTTTTGTGCGATTTTTTTTTAATGTGGGAACCTATCTATCACATAAAACGAGACCCAGGTATATTCTTCTGGTCCACCCTATCAGAATTTGTTAATTGGGATCTGATGTTATCCTGTCTCTCTTTACTCTAGAAGGCTCTCTCCAGGGCCATCTTGTAAATCTGCGAATGTCTGGCTCGTATAACAACTAGTTCCACTAATTCCTGGCCTGTCCTTCGAGGTGGTAAGATGCTATCTCTCCTCATCTGATGTTCTGTAACTCTGAAAAGTATCTTTGCAACTCCTAAGGTGCTCTACTGGCATCTCCTGCTTCCCCCCCCCCCAATTTTTTTTTATTCTTATCAACCCATTCTTTTTATGTGATATATGGTCTGTTTTTTCTTTTTTCCACTCTGTGCCAGGTGCCAACTCTCCACACCTCAGTGCTGCCCCTTCCCTGACTTCATTACACCTTCAATATTTCTTGTCTAAGTATATTTTTCTGTTTTCTACCTTATACTGTTACATATATGTATTTCTACATTTTATCCTTTCACACCTCAAGTGTTTTTCATTGTATATTTTATCATCGTTCAGGTATCATTATACAACTATCCATCCGTGTTTTGGATGTATTAGAAATGCTTTTATATTTTACTTTGGTTGGTTATTTCATTATATTATTTTAACCTACACATTCTACCATATATATATATATGAGTTTATCCTTATCCCATATATATGGGAAAGCTTTGAGTAGCCTGACCTAGATCACCCACTAAGTTGATTTACTTTTGTTTTCTATTTTATAAAACTTCTCTTTCATACTTTATTTCCCTTGTTGACTTACTTCTCTTCGATGCTCTTTTGTTGGGTGCCATTGTAATGGGTCTACCCTTTATCCTCATCATTTGTATAAAGTAATCATCTTTATGTATGAGCATGTATATATTGATTTTCACAATCAATAAAAATGAGAATTGTGTTATCAGCTTTTTTTTTTAATAATGCAATCTTTTATATTATCGCCTGGATTCAGAATGAAATATTATATATATAAAATAATTTCCTTCAATATTGTGCACAGTGAATGTCATGCTAGTGACTCCCAAGTGCCAATCTCACCAGTAGATGAGAATTATACTGGAAAAGATGAAGTCTATAACACAATGTTGTAATAACCCAAACTTTGGCTAGCTTTCTGAGGGCTGGTGGTAAATCACTGGGAGTAGGTCTAAACTATACTAATCCAAAAAAAAAATAATAATCAAAGACTAATTAGCTATTTAATACATGTTTATTTATATGAATATCCAAATATATCTTAATAACGCCTTGGTTTATTTCATTTAACATTTAAATGTTTTTGTTCTGTTATTCACCAGTCTTATTTCAAATCACATTTACAATAGCCCTATTGCATTAATAAATTATTTTCCCCTTTTCTGTTTTTTTTTCTTTTTATACCAATTTATTATTTTCCATGCTTCTAGATTTTTTTCTCTTTTTTTTTTAGTGTTTTTTTTTTTACCAAACCCACACACAAGCACGCTATGACATTTATATTAAGACAATTTAGTTATCGGAAGATTGATATGTTTGATGATCTGCACCTGGAATTAATTTAAGCTTCTCTATGCAATTAAGAGAGTTTATAATTAGGTCAACAGTCAATTTTTTTGAATAAATAGTACATAAATTTTTTCCCAAGCATACAATTTAATCAAGTAAGCTTACTAATGCACCACATATTTATCTATAAACAGAAACTACCTGTATTTTTCCCGGGGAAGTGGTTGAATCAACTTGATGAATGATAATCTCTGTTTCTTGAAATTGATGACTCAAATTTTTGGAGTTTTATGTTTAACTTCTGCAATATTCTATTTATAGTTTTGGTTTTTTTGATGAGTGTCATAAGCACAGCAGTCCAACAATATTTTGTTGAGGCGACGTCCTTAGGCATAACATTTTTTTCTCAGGCAGCGACAGCAACTATACATTCAGGGGAGACACCACACGTTTAAGTTTCTACCCTAGATTTCCTTTTATATATATACATACGCAATGAGCAGGGTTTTTTTTTCTGCATGGCCAAACTTCTGATAATCTTTTTTTTCTTCACTTTTTAAGGATTGCCAATTCCGTCCTTTTCCCTAACTTCTTTTCTTTTTTTTTTTTTTTATTTCCATCAACATTCCATTCGCCTTCTTTGTTACGTACCATAAAAGCTTTTTACGCCTTTTTCTTAATTAATGTTCAACATTCCTAGGATTTGCAAAGACACTTTCTGTTCTATTTCAGCTTATTTCTAAATAAAAAAATTTTGCATTTACTTAGCAAAATACTTTTCCTTTTCTGTAAATTACCAGGTTTTCCATCTTGGAATTTATAATCCCTTTTTTAAATTTTAATATTTTCTTAAAAGTTTTTTGTTAATACACACATGCACTTACATAGCAATATGCATAGATGGGTTTGGCAAACAACAAGAAAAAAAAATCAGAACATCCTCTTTTATGAGCTTTCCTAAACAATAAAAAATAAAATTATATCAACGATCATTGATCATAAAGCAATCCGGAAATTTTAGTTCTGTTAGTAACAATATATTCTATAATAATGCCTAAGTATTGACTTACTTATTTGTCTCTATTTATTGCAACAGGATTTGATCCCCCTCCCCGTTACAGTATATATATAGTTAATTTGAATAATTTCTTGTAAATTTTGCTAGAATAAATAATAGAATACTTATGTTATTGTTGTGAGGTAATTATTTTTGGTAATAAAACTATTTACATTAACAAATTATTTTTGGTAATAAAACTATTTTCATTAACAATATCATATATATATACACACATACATAAATTGTATGGATGATTTAGTATTATATGGTTATTAAAACCAGTCTTATTATTTATAACACTATACACATTTCAATTTCTCATCTCACTCTTGAAAATTAATTTTTATTTCACAAGAAATAATCTTGCAGTCTTTGAGGTTTCCATCACACTTTGGTAGACCTTATTAGAGGTAGAACCTTTCCTTCTCCTTGGTAGTTTTCTCTTTTTCCAGCGAAGGCTGTTTGGAAGGGGATAAATCTACTTCTGGCAAAACTTCCAATTCATTTAATGAATCATTTTTCTCATATAAATGTGTTTCATTAATATTAAATTTAAGCATGATTTCTATGTCTCCTCACTCTCCAATCATTTGAAGTTTGCACTTTTCTTAATTATTTTGAACCAATGCTGGTATTAGTCCTGGAAATCATTTTCTCTTTAACATTTTGCATATCCAAATGGCATCACCAACTTTGTATCTTTGATAGTTAGTTCAGCATTTTTGGTTTAATAACATTCATCTTTTAGTTGAATTACATGAAATGCTGATGGTCAATTAAAGTAGCATTAATTTCATTACATGAATTTTTTTTAGAATCCATTTTAAATGCTGTATAGCTTTCTTTGCCAGACCATTAGATTCTAGTAACAAAATAGTGTCAGTACATGGTGAATTACCCTAGTTGTTAAAAAATCATTAAACAAATCAGTTGTGAATCCAGTTTCATAATCTGAGACAATTTCAGGGAAGCCATGATACATAAAAGTTTTATTTAAAGCTTCCCTGGTATTTTCTGCACTCATATTCTTGACTCTTTTGTATTCTGTCCATTTTGAATAAGTCTATCAGGAATATATTTCCATTAAATGGCCCAACATGATCTATTGGTCTCTTCACCATAGCCTATTTGCTTTAACCCCATTTACAACCATGGCTATAACCCCCACTTTTTCATAGTAACATTTTCTCGCCTTCTTTATCAATGTTATCCAGTCTTTTCAGAGATTAAGGGTAATTCCACGCTGCTGTCAATTTCTATATTGGATTTTGTCTGACAATTCATATCTTTAAACAAATATAGTTATTGTCTATAGTGTTTATAGTTTTTATTTCGGTTTTACTCTTAACTCCTCCCTGTAATTTAAAATCATATAACTTTTTTTTTTAACTTTATCTCCTATGCATCAGAAACATTTTAAATGACTGTTTTCACCATATATGTGGCATTTAGCCTTTTTAAATTTACAGGATTTTTTTAAATGTCCCTTCTTGCCTACAACAGTAGTGTACAAAGATTTCCCAGAGCTTTGACAGTTTATCTGAACTTTCAGCTTTATTTACCATCATTTTATGTTACTACATCTATTATTTTGAAATTCTGCAGCACCTTCCATGTTTAACTCATGTGTTATACATTTATTCACTGCTTGCACAATTATATGTCAAGGCTACTTCACTGACAAAGACTTTGATCATGGATCATGACATCCATTTCAACACTAAATTCAGTTTTATTAATTTCCACAATGTTATAATATCATATTATTGATAACTGTTTTATTAATTTCCACAATGTTATAATATCATATTACTGATAACTCTTATTCAGTGCATGTCTCCTATTTTTTAAAACAGATGTGATACCCATTTACACATTGCTAGTTTGAATTATGTTCTAATTTTTCTTGAGGCTTTGATTTGCAGTCTTTTTACTATTTGTAGGATATCTTTGCCCACCAGACAAATTTACATCATTGTCTTTAGGTTGTCATACTCTATCTTATTAATAAGCATATATTTATTTATGTGCTCCACATACAAACACTACTTGGCTGTGACATCAAATTCCTTAACATTATTGTGGAATGCCATTATCAGAGTTTATTTTACACACAAATGTCACAATTCTTTCAACTACAATATTGTCAAAGTAAACTTTTATTAATGCTAGGTTTTCTTAACTGCATTAACAATTTTTATCTGTAGCCAAGACATCTGCTGTCTGCAGCCATTTGCTGTATTTCAGGTCAACTGTTGACTGGAACCACATTTGTCAAACTTTGGTGAATCCTCGGTCTAAAAACCAATATAGAAATTGACAACCGTGCAGAGTTGCCTCTAATCTCTGAAAATATAGAAGATGAAAAATAGCATCATCATGGAAAAAGAGATGATTATAGCTACAGATAGAAATGGGATTGATATTCAAGATAAACAATGGTACCATTTAAACTGAAGGCAAATTACTGCTGTTGCGTATTGTGAAAATAGACCTTATTCCAATTTTAGGAAGATTTTGGTTCTGGGCACTAGAAATTTGAATGAAGAGAAAGAAATACAGACAATTTATAATAGTATTGCAGAAAGGAGTCTGAGTCAGTAATAGAAATAGCAAGAGCTTGAACAGCCAGTTTGTTAGACTGCCAGTATATTGATATTCCCCTTAAAAAGCTAAAGCTTTGGATTAAAGCAAATAAACTGTGAGAAAGACTCCTCATAGATTATGCTGGCCCTTTTTAATGGAAATACATTCATGTTACTGAAATAAAGTAATAGTTTTTACTTCACTTTTGATTAGTAAATAATTGTATTTGCGCTTTACGCAAAAAAGTGAAGCTTGTCTAAATCTTACAAAGTTATATGGCTTAGCACTTTCGGAGCTCTTGAGTCTCCATAATCATAGCCTACTTTTAACTGAAGTTACGTTGTGATTTATGTAAAATATTTTATGCAATTTTTTTTTTATTTTTATAATGACCATTTTTTGGAGATTGTAAAGCACGATTCCTTCCGGTTTATTGCATCACTGTCATTTGCAATAAAACATGCTTGTTTGACTTTTCGCTTCATATCATTGTGTTCCGTGCACAGTGCCTTGCTATAGTGGGTTCAGACCTATGGCCAGTTGTTCTTTGGTGCTCAAAGAATATAGATTTGTTTTCATCATTAATTATTGCTTTCTTGTACAAATAATGATGTTGAGTTGTTCTAGTTGTGATGTTGGCACGGGTCTCCCCATAGTATGCAAATGACAGTGATGCAATAAACCGGAAGGAATCGTGCTTTACAATCTCCAAAAAATGGTCATTAAAAATAAAAAAAAATTTGCATAAAATATTTTACATAAACCACAACGTAACTTCAGTTAAAAGTAGGCTATGATTATGGAGACTCAAGAGCTCCGAAAGCACTAAGCCATATAACTTTGTAAGATTTAGACAAGCTTCACTTTTCTGCGTAAAGCGCAAATACAATTATTCATGTTAGTGATAGACTTAATCAAATTGGACAGAATATAAGAATACATGTCCACAAAATGCCATGAAAGCTTTAAATGAAAGTGTTCAACCTTAACATCTTTCGCAGTGTATATATTCTATATACACATTACTTGAGAATAAGAAAATCTATATCTGGTTTTTGAACACAAGCTTACTTAGTCTACTGCTGCTTTTTTTTAGTGTGAGTTCTACATAAATAATTTAAGTTCAGTCCATGCTAATTTTTTTGTAAATTTTGCTTGAGTAAATAATAATAGAATAATTATGTAAGTGTTGTGTGGTAATTATTTTTCATAATAAAACACTATTTACATTAGTATATATATACAAAATAAATAAAATGTCCGTTAATTAAAAACAAAATTGTAATTATAATTGAAATAATAAATTTAACAGTTTACAAACTATCACAAACAATCCTTAAATCCGCAGAAGAACTTTCGGTTAATTTCTTAAACCTACCAAAAGTACTTCTGCGGATTTAAGGATTGTTTGTGATAGTTTTGTAAACCGTTAAATTTATTATTTCAATTATAATTAGTATATATATACATCCATTTTTAATAGTTATAACACTACATATTTCAACTACAAAGATTTATTAATGTCCTAATTATATTACTCTTACTTCACTAATGGTTTCAAATAAGGAGGTCTTAAAATTACTTTAAGTTCAGTAGTATTTAATCATTCTTTCAGTTGAGGGTAATATCATAAAGAATTAGACTGATTACAACTTACTAAGTGCATTATGATAATGATTATTCTATTTATCTCATGGAACACATTATGTTATGATTACATCCTATATACTCTTCATTAGTATGTTTATGGATTTGTAAGTTTGGATTCAATCTTTTAGAAATGAATTATTATTTTCTCCTAATTCATGATTATAAATCTGAATAATAATCATTGGATATTTTAGATTATATGCTTGAATTATATTAAATATTTCAGAGCTTAATAAAATTGTTAAGAAGAAGAAATATTATTATGACATCAAATAATATCCATTAAATAAAGTTAAATTAAGAAAATTATCACTCTTCCATTTAATACTGCAGTTATAATACATAAAAGGTAACATTTCAAAAAGGCATTTTTATAGGCACATATCTGGGCTGCATGCATAAAAAGTAATTCTCCAAACAATATAAGACTTTAAATTCCTATCTCATTTCTCACTATAAGCCATGTTACAGAATACATTAATTATCCATAGTAAAAATATAAATAAACCCATGACAAATTATCTTCGTAATCAATATAAATTGACCTGGCTGGTAATAAATATATTTTGTGAATAAGTATATTCTTATGACTTAAAATGCTAATTAGGAAAATTATAATCAATATTATTCTGTAACAATATACAATTCTGTATTTTACCTCTTAAATCACTACCTGATCATATCAAATTTTTTATAGTACTTCAATGTAATTTTTTTAAAAGAATATATCCTGTTGAACTCAATTACTAGGTCTATAAAAATTTTATGGGTATTGCTGCTTAAAGTTTTCATATATCTGTTCTATCAAAACTTCAATGCATCTTATAAGTCACCATATGTAAAGTCTGTATATAAAGGAAAATGTTCAAATGATCCTAATTTTTATTTTAAAAATGCAACTAGCAGATTCTGGATTTGAAGAGCGGTGCTTGAGAATGCTTTATAATGATATGATGATGGTATTGCTGAGAGTTGATTTAAAAATAAAGATTGAGTACAATACTCGTAACAAAATTTCAGAATGTTGGTGCTTTAGACTTGATAAATAATTCAAGCATTTTTGGCTATGATAATTCAAATGGTCCAAGGAGCCTCCATCATTAGATTGACAAATAATGTGAAAGCTTTAGTAGACAACCCAAATTCTGAAAAAGTATGGAATTTATTGTTTGCCAATGACATTCTGAGTGAAATTATAATGTCAACTAATACAAAAATAGATCAAGCAGAAAATGTAACAGGCCCATAGGTATAAAGCTTATTAAAAAATATGCAATAAATGTTTTAATGTAAAATAAAATCATTTTAAAATTCTTTTTGTTTTATTTTTAAATGTTCATTTGGAACTGTATTATACCATAAAATAATTTATTTCTAATGAATGGTATCATACTGCTTATAAATGTGCATTATAACCATTGTGAGTTAAGGTTATTAATAAATTCGGAATCTGGAAGAATAAACAATCAAAAGTTATTTTGATTTTTCTTAATTAATTTTTCGTACAAGATTAAAAATAATAAAAGAATGTTAAATTTATTATTATTATTTGTGGACAACCAAATGGTAATTGAAATATTAGTGATTAAAACAGAGGTCATAGTGAATAATTAAAAAATTATTAAATTAAAAAATTATTGGATTTTTCTCTGCCTTCTATTTTAATCATCCAATATTTCCATTTGGTTGCTCACAACATAGCACTTCACAGTGATTTTGAATCAATGATGCAGAATCAATCTTGATTCCTTATGTGTTTCTTTACACTATTGTATTTCCGTGAAAATAAAACCCAACTACAAAATAAGTCCTAGTATAATTTTTCAGGATATTTATTATATAAGCCCTACTCCAAATTTATGCCCTAATTAAGATTGTTAGACATTGAATTATAAAGTAATGAATGTATAAATAATATTAAACCATTAAGCATTACATGATCACATTTCTTATACTAGCACATTAATTGTTGATAAACAGAGCAAAACTCTCCATACAGTATTGCCACCTGTGCTAAACAGAGTAATCAATGGATGCCAGAAGGCTTGTGCATAAAATCCCTATCTAATGCCTACTCATCCAATATCCCCAGACTAGTTTCTGGCTTGTGGCCTTCGTCAGTGAGGAGCTTTGAATCTGAGACCACTGCATCTAGATCTTAGGATCTAATGCAACCCTCTAGCAACCACCTTTTATCTCTACTTAACTCAAAGCTATGAGAATGAAATTGAAAACATAAAAAATATTTTCAATCTAAGCTCAATAGCTTATATAGTCATATGGGTCTGAACTCAGTTCAGCACCCATACATTTTGGAGTCTTTGGCTCTTTTACAACCATAGCCACCACTATCCTATTAGGCAGGATTGGTGTTAAACCATTAAGCATCACATGATCACATTTCCTATACTAGCACATTAATTGTTGATAAACAGAGCAAAACTCTCCATACAGTATCTCTATCTAATGCCTATTCATCCAATATCCCCAGACTAGTTTCTGGCTTGTGGTCTTCATCAGTGAGGAGCTTTGGATCTGAGAGCACTGCATCTAGATCTTAGGATCTAATGCAACCCTCTAGCAACCACCTTTTATCTCTACTTAACTACAAAACTATGAGAATGAAATTGAAAACACAAAAAATATTTTCAATCTAAGCTCAATAGCTTATATAGTCATATGGGTCTGAACTCAGTTCAGCACCCATACATTTTGGTGTCTTTGGCTCTTAGATTGAAAATAGTTTTTGTGTTTTCAATTTTATTCTCATAGTTTTGTAGTTAAGTAGAGATAAAAGGTGGTTGCTAGAGGGTTGCATTAGATCCTAAGATCTAGATGCAGTGCTCTCAGATCCAAAGCGCCTCACTGACAAAGGCCACAAGCCAGAAACTAGTCTGGGGATATTGTATGAGTAGGCATT
Organism: Epiperipatus broadwayi; assembly: GCA_028023455.1. Taxonomy (NCBI): domain Eukaryota; kingdom Metazoa; phylum Onychophora; class Udeonychophora; order Euonychophora; family Peripatidae; genus Epiperipatus; species Epiperipatus broadwayi. The sequence continues at coordinate 5,330,830 of JAQFVV010006226.1, forward strand.
AGATAGGGATTTTATGCACAAGCCTTCTGGCATCCATTGATTACTCTGTTTAGCACAGGTGGCAATACTGTATGGAGAGTTTTGCTCTGTTTATCAACAATTAATGTGCTAGTATAGGAAATGTGATCATGTGATGCTTAATGGTTTAACACCAATCCTGCCTAATAAGATAGTGGTGGCTATGGTTGTAAAAGAGCCAAAGACACCAAAATGTATGGGTGCTGAACTGAGTTCAGACCCATATGACTGACTATATAAGCTATTGAGCTTAGATTGAAAATATTTTTTGTTTTCAATTTCATTCTCATAGTTTTGTAGTTTAGTAGAGATAAAAGGTGGTTGCTAGAGGGTTGCATTAGATCCTAAGATCTAGATACAGTGCTCTCAGATCCAAAGCTCCTCACTGACGAAGGCCACAAGCCAGAAACTAGTCTGGGGATATTGGATGAGTAGGCATTAGATAGGGATTTTATGCACAAGCCTTCTGGCATCCATTGATTACTCTGTTTAGCACAGGTGGCAATACTGAATGGAGAGTTTTGCTCTGTTTTTAAATAATATTATTGACATTAATGTTTTAGATAAATAATATAAATTATAGCGTTCTTTTGTATTTTTCCGTCCATCATTTTTGACAAACATAATTCTACCTATATAGAGAACAATTTTATCTACAAGTCAGTATATAGAACAATTTATAATTTTATTTATATATTTTTAGGTATTTATTTATATTTAATACTTAGATTTAGAATGCTCAATTTAGTTGTAGAATTCATTGTGGCAGCTTTTAAATATTCAAGATAAAAGAAAAATTAGTTTGATTTCTTAAACATTTTTTTCTTCCTAAATCAACTTTTTCTCATAAAAAGTTTTTAAAAAGACTACTGACGTCTTGCATTGGTGGTCGAGAAGTCAGTGCGATTGCCTTACAAGCAGTTGCCCGGGTTGCAGGTTCGCGTCTCGGCCGATGCTATGACACTTGAAAAAAAAAAAACGACTACTGAAACATTTTCTGAATTTTTTATTGCTTTTCTGTGGATAAACCATTCTTTACTCATTTTTTTGTTACTGCTCCTATCTCTCAATCTTCAATTAACACTTAATTTAGTGGTAAATTTGAAAGGAACAATATTCTCATCACCAAATAAGATGAATGCAAAAAGAAACTGCTATTCTCTTGAGTACAAGAAAAGAATTGTGGAGGGGGGGGGGGTACCCAGATAAAAATCTTACAGCTTTCTGTAAAGAGAAATACTTCAATAAATGTAAATTTTTATACATAAAAAAATACATTCCCTGAAAATAAGCCCTATAGTGATTTTTTAAGCAAAAAAAAATTAATATAAGAACAAGTCTTATTTTCAGGGAAACACAGTAGTTGACATCATAATGCCCAATGAAAAATAACTTTACACAACCGACCCCCAAAAACTCACTAACTTAGCACCTATTCTAAACAAAAAGGTTTTATTTTTTATATGTATAATTTTTTTATACAGAATTAGTAAGGGAAAGCCATCTGGAAATTAATAAATGTCACAATAATAACAATAAACTCAACTTTCATTAATTATTTTTAACCTTTTATCAAGAATTAATTTAGGAAAGTCCAAACAACTTTTGATTATTTTTGCAGATTCCAAATTATTATAAACTTTAATTATTTAATTAATCTTCTTTTGAAAAGCATTTATAATAAAAAAATAATCTTGGTATTGGAAAGATCTAAATAAATTGTTTTAAGTTTTTGAGTAATAGAATTATACAAACAACTTTATTTAATTGAAAGGAAAATTATTTATAAGAATGATTTTATTATGGTCTGTCTATTAAAAAAAAAAAAATAACCATTATATTTTGTTAAATTGATGCTTATAAAATGTAACTTTTGCACAGTATTTAAATATGTGCACACTTTAATTCCCCACATTTGTATTAAATTAAAATATTTAATTATAACTAAATAACTTATTTTTTGGTATTTATAACTTTAAATAACCTCTATTTTTTTTGTATTTTATTCCTACAAATCACCATAAATATTCATTAAGTTTCCATTACAATTTACTAACGCATGTTGGATAGGCTTTTTAAATGTTTCACATTTTAAAATATTAAAAATGTATATTTTTAATACTTCAATCTATGATCACATTTTTGGTACCCATTGTATAAGAAAAAAAGTTATAAATGTTAAAGTATGGTGTTTTCATTACTAGTGATAGTTGTTGCTTCTTATTGTTTATACTACTGTAAAAATACTTATTTGATTGACCCTAATTGTCTTTAGATTTGCTTTATTATCTAGCTAAGAAATGCTAGTTTTTCATTTACTGATTAATATTAAATTGGCTGTTACAGTGGGCCAATATCTGGAAAAAATATTTCAGTTCAAGACCAGACTTCAATCATAGATTGTTAGAATGACATTCTATTAATAAGACAAATTATCACTGATAATGTATAATGAATAGAAGTCTTTAGTCAATTGAAAACATTGTATTACTACAGAAATGAACGTTGCTTATAGTAATCAAAGTTTCTTGACACAAACTTGAGATATACAAACTAAAACAATAGTTTTTGATAAAGATTATAAAAATATCTGAAACTAAGTATATTTATATGAATCATTAAAAGTTTGCATGTCTACAATAATTAATATTTTTAAGAGTAAAGATTGGACATAGCAGTGATGTTTAAAGGAATTCCAATCAGAGTTACAGATATTGAAAGGATATGCATCACATTATTTAGTAAATCTCTAATATAGTATCTCTTTTGTCTCTGTTATTCTTCACCTATGAAACCGCAAATTTTTAATATAAATTTACAATTCAGATAAAATATTTGATTCATATTTCTTGGCCAAAATAGAAGAAAAAGTTAGGCATGACATTAAAACTTTTAACAATTTTTATCAAAATCAGTTTTTTTAATATTTTTTGTCTTAGTACTTCATGTCTTACTTTTATGCATTTCTGATGTTTCAAAATAATCATGATTGGTATCAGAATAAAGACAAATATTTTCTCAGCAACTTAATATCAATCTAAATAGACCCATTTTCACAAACAAAAGAAGCACATAGTGTAAACACTTCATTCCATTAATGATTGAATTGACAAATTATTTCTAAGCTTTTTTTTTTCCTTTCTTAATCCTGAAGATGCCAACTGCAATTGTTTGATACATCAGAAATCCATAAATATTTGAAACTTTTCTAGGAAATATTACTCTTCAACAAATGAATAAAAATATGTTTCATTAGTTCTGCCATTATTAATAATCGAACCTTGTATAAAAAAAGAGAGGAAGAAATGCCATACATGATTGAAATTTATAATAATTGGTATGTTCACTAATTTTTAAATGAGTTTAATATATTTGATTTAATAATATAATAATAATTTCTGACATATTAAATAAAATACTAAAACATGGAATTTAATCAAATTGATCTGAGAATAATTTAATAGAAATGATTGCCTACAAATCAAGGAGGAGTTGTTTTAATTCTATAAGAAATTAATAATTTACATTTTTTTAAATCACCATAATATTTAACACAATTTAAACAAATTGATAGAATTTATTGCAAATTAAAGGGTCAGTTATATATGTCTAGAAATATTTTCGAACTTACATATGTCACACCATACTCTTTATAGTTCTTATAGATGTTGATAGTATTGCCACATCATTAAAATAGAATTTTCACTATTGTTAGTTTAATACAATTTTCTTCTTCCTTCTCTTCTTATGTATTGATTTCTATATTTACATATACCATTTCCAACCTTTTTATAACTTAACAATACTATTTGTTACACCAAAACTTTACTCTTACAGTTTTGACTGTCCTGCAGTCATCATCAGAGCTACAAAATCCAAATATATAATCATATAATTAATACATTTTATACACAAATTTATATACATAATCAAAACATACATCTTAACCTTACCATTATAAATAATCATTTTCCATTTTATTATTCTATTCTTAAGAAACCATTTATAATGGTCAGATTAAGATATATGTTTTGATTATGTATGTAAATATGTATATAAAATGTACTAATTGTATGATTATATATTTGGATATTGTAGCTCTGATGATGACTGCAGGATAGCCGAAACTGTAAGAATAATGTTTTGGTGTAAAAAATAGTATTGTATGTATATAAAAAGGTTGGAAATGGTATGTTAGTTTAATAATTGAAGAAAATCTGTTATCACATATGGTGCAATTATCTAATTATCCATATAGGCATAAAATGTAAGTATTAATTTTTTTTGGTCTTTACTGTTTAAAAATATAAAAATGAGCATATCTTTTATAAGATTTATTTATTTCCCCCCCAAAGCAATCATCTTTTAAAAGTGTTCTACTTTAGAAAGCTTTCAAATAAGTCATGACATAATTTTTTATAGTAGTATATGGGGATTCAAATTAAAATTAAATCTTTGATTGAACAAATCTGAAGTTAGATTTTGAAAACAATCATTCCAGAATTTTTTCTAATCACATGCAGGATGTAAAGTGAGCATGGATGTGAGCAATATTTAAAAAAAAAAAAAATTAGAGAAAAATTAAATAAAATTAATGTTATTTCAAATTCTGTCAAATGGCACACCTGTAATGAATGGCATTTTATTAACTATAAGATGTTTAAGATCAACTTTAGTATCTAATTTAAAGTTATTTACTGATTATGCAAGTATTTATGATTTTGTTTGAAGAATTGATAATAAAAATATATTTTTAAGTCATGTTTATTTATCACATGTTGTTTCCATTTAATATTTATTTATATTTTGTTGATTATCTTATATTAATTCATTGTTTTCATATTTATTGTTAATCAAATCGGTTTGAATTATGTTTAAATAAATATTTCATTCTTTTACATATTCACTTGGTAAAATAAATGTCTAAAAAAAAATTATAGCAATTTTTTTTTCCATGTGCCAAAGCATCAGCCGGGAAGCGAACCCGCAAACCCAGGACAACTGCTTGTAAGGCAGCTGTGCTGACCAAATGGCTTCTAATACTGAGAAAATCTCTTATCACATACATCACATTTGCATAGCTTGGTCTTCAATTTCAGAAATAAATCACTTTATTGCTTTTTTCATTTGGACTTTAATTTCCTTTTTTTTTATTAATAAATGGTGGGCTATGCCTTAGGAAGAGCTAGTTATAAATGGAGGGTCTTTTATAAGAATTGATAAATTTTAAAAATTGCATGTAGAAATCTGTATTTATTTTGTATAATTGTCAAAAATAGCAGCACTAGAATAATAGTTGTTCTAACAAATTTTCAAACTATTATTTACAGATTTATAAATATTGATATGTAATAAAAATACATTATTTATAAATAATAACGGAAGTCAATTTTCTTAATAAAAACTTTAGGAGTTTTTTGTCACAAGATGTTCATTATAATTTCTGAATAATCTGTTTTCTATAAATATTACTATTGCTATGTAAAGTATACCAATTCATTCTTTTTGAGAAATATACATACTGTATTTAAAATTTTGTTGATTACCCTCATTTTCCAAAAACAATAGTATGAAAATTCAAATGTACATATATATCAAGAATCTTCTCGAAGTGCAAGGTCTGTCTCAAATGACCATAGTCTTTTCTGTAAGATAATGTGTATTAGTGCGTAAATATTCAACTTAAATACCAATTTGCATGTAAAATTTTGAGTGATAGTAGAAAGACAATATTAGGAGCTATCAGGTCCAATATCATAGCTCAACTGTCTGCATGACCTCCTAAGCAACTAACCATGCAATTATGTTAATTTTATTTAGGGATCATTATAATATTAGATATTTTAACATTAATATCAGACATCTAAAGCTACCGCTTAAAATAAAGAAACTTTTATTATATAAGAGATCTTTATTTAATTTAACTGGCTATAATTTGTTCTAATTATAATGCATTATTAATAATAGATACAAAAGTAATCAGTATACACTTGAGTAATATATATTTATCTTAAAAAGAATCAGGGAGTGGAGTTTTGTCAAATCTAAATCCAGCAGCTATAAAAATCATCTTAGAAAAAAAGAAATCGAATTTGAAATTATCTTTTTTTTTTTTTTGAAAAATGTTTAGCTGTTAAAAGAGTTTTGAAAATATTTATTTCTTTAGAAGTAAAAAAAAAACGACGAAAAAGAAATGAAATGTAGGAGCAGTCTTACTTGTGAAGCAGATTAAGACAACGATTTAGATTCTCACATTTCATAACAAGCTTTTCCACACTATTGGATAACAAATAATATAATATTTAACATTTTTCTCTTATGTTTATTTTTGCAAAAATAAATTTAGTAGATAAAAATAATTTTTTACTTTTAATTTAAATAGATAATAAATTATTATTGGATTGCAATTATTTACGATTACTATTTGTTTGTTGGCATGAGTATGATTTTTTTTTTTTTAATATTGTTAATTTGCATGAACCGATAATATTTTGCCGAATATAAAAAACCTTTTGAAATTTGGAAATCAGGCATTAATGTGAAATACTTAAATGTTGATACACTTTATTTAATTTCATGTGCATCCGTTTTTAAAATTTAATTTAGTTATATAGTTAAATTTTGATATATATAATCATTTGAATGAATAAAATAATATCTTATCAGGATAGTCAATTGCCCATTGATGAACTCTTTAACTAACAAACTAGCTATTCCATTATCAACCAGTATTTATTGTATTGTTATAGGCTATCAGAAAGGGAAAAAAACTAAAATTTTCAAGTTTTACTTACTCAGATTCTAATTTAAATGATGTTACATTATACTATGAAGTTCTTGAAATAGTGAATGTAGATATTCTATACTTTGTTCAATAATAAATATGTATATTTGATGTAGTGAAGGCAATTTGACCAATTTCATGATGTGCTAAATAGTTTTTTATTAGTGATTATATTAATAAAAAATCATTGATGAGCTGTAGTAAAGCACAATGTATATTAAATATAATTTTAAATCAGCTTTATTTCCTGGGATGTACTATATTATTCCAGTTTTCATATTTAGATATGCTCTAAATGCATAGGAATTGAAACAGATTCACACCATATCAAAAATCAACTTTTATAACCATGTGATAAACAAAAGTATTCCAAATTGAGATTTTTTGTACAAAAAAATATTATTGCTTAAGATCTTTATATACTTGTGAAAAAAATTTTTTTTTCAAAAATGAAATCATTAAATTAAAGTTTGAATATTGAATAACAAATAAAAATGTAGAAAAATCAATTAAGATTTACAATTATCACTACAAAATTATGGATTGCAAAGAAAAGCAATTATATCTTACATTTATGTATATATATTTGTTTTTTTAGTGATTGTTTTATTTTTCTGAAAACTGTAATTTAATAGTGGTCCAAAAAACAATTTGGAATAGTTCTATCTGGCATAGGTTAACATTTGTGCCAAAAACTGCTTGTATTCTATTTGGAATAAAATTATAGTAGGTGTTAACATTATTTTCTTGCTTTTCACTATTTTCTGAAAATATTACATCTAATGTATATAACCAATAATTAAACCAAGAAATAATTATCATAGGTCTGCCAAATCATCAATGTGCTTTTCATTTGAAAGGTAGAAATTGGGTCAATTGCCTCGTTCAATAATACCAGACATAAACCCTTTTAGTGTTAATGAAAAGTGTAATAAATTATTTGCTTGATATGTTTTCAATTGTCCAACTTAACTTTTTTGGAACATCACTTTCATTTAATACATTAACAGCAGAAACCAATGATTTTGAAATAATATTTTGGTTATAAATGTTCTGTTTGTAGACCTAAAGTGGCCCAATTAGATATTTGGTTACTATCTTTATTAATGCCTGTTAGCATCTTTTCTGTATTTAATGATTTTTGATCTTTGTTGTGCCGAATACAGGTTTTTAAATTTTTTTTCTGATTTCTTTACTAAATTCAGTTATCACTTTAAAAATTATTGTTTTTGAACATAAAGCAAGTCATCATTCCATCTTATTTGCTAATTGAGCATCAAGAATTTAATCTGATTTAAACTTGGATATGTCTGACATTTCATCTGATAAGCTTTGATTCATGCTAACTTTTTATTAGATATTTCTATCTTAGTTTTATCTGTAAAAAAAAAATAGTGTAGTAATTTAATTTGTGTGTTACAACAATGGTTTAAAAAATTTTTTTATTATGGTAGGTTATTCCCATTCTTTTTCTCATTCAAAGTAATCTCTTTTTTTATTTATTTTTCTTTAGCATATTTAAACTGCAGTTAATCTTGTAAGCCATTGTAAATTTTTTATATTAATTTAATCACGATACTAATATTATTCATAGAAAAAAATGAAAAATATTCAAAACAATAAAAAAAGAAAATACCAGTATCTCTTCCCCTCAATATTTTTTTAGGCATTTTATTTCTGTACTTTCTTCTCTTATATGATAATATTTTGAAAAGGTGAAAAGAATGTTTTGATGATCTTTTGAATAATGATACAAGAATTCAGATGACAACTTGTTAATGATATATCTGTTTTGTCTATTTATTTAGATTTGGAAAAAGTTATCCAGCTTAGTGAAGATGATATTAGCTCTTAGTTATCTTAGAAATGGAAAGACTATAAATCCTGATGAAATAATTGAAAAACTTAAAAAAAAAAAAAAAATTATGGTAATATGTTACCTTCAAAATTTTTGGAATCTTTTAGGAATATATAGACCCATGAAATTGTGCCACATCATACTCTCCTACACATATATACAATCAGTGCTCTGTTTATATTAATGGAGGCTTTAATCTTCTTACTTGTCCAACTATTCAACTGTCCATTTCATTGAAAAACTGGCAATGGAATGCTCAAAGTTTTTATTGGGTTAGATTGATATAATGACTACAGTATCTAATCCAACATGGGAAATGGATGTTTGAGTAGTTGGAAAATTGAGAAGATTGATGCCTATCCATTAGAATTTGCGGTATTGCTATCCTAATATAAACAGCACTGATTATATATATGTGGGAGAGTATGATCTGGTCCAACTGATGAGTGCTGGTTTTGCATATGTGTGGTCAGGTGTATCTGTTACTTGACATAGAATGAAGAATGAATAGATTAAAAATCTTGAGTTCAAATCCCTCTATTTAGTGTTAAAGATTTTGGTTTAACAATTTTCAAAAAATCTCAACTTCTTTATTAACCAATGACATAAGATAAATTGTCAGTAACTTTTAGCTTAAATGGTTATCAACTTGACAATGTAAACCAGTTTAAATACCTTAGTAGTTTTATTAGTAAAAAGGTGGACTTAGATGTTGAGTACAATACAGACTCCATTATCTGCTTTTAAGAAGTTAAAAAAATTTTATTGCAGAGAAATAACTACTGCTACTGAGTTAGCTGTATATAGAGCTGTTATTTTATTTAATTTATTGTATCGACTTGAATACCCTATTAGACCAATATAAAATATTAGAAAAGTTTCATTTAAAGATGCTCTGTATTTTAAACATCCGGAATATCATCAAATCAATCATTTTGTTTTTCATCTTGCTAGATGTGATATTATAGAATCCAGTATTGTAAAATTATATCTTCATTGGATTGCATATGTAAAATGAACAAGTTTCTAAAATGGTGTTTTAAGGTAAACTTGAGAATGATTTCCAAGGGATGGATAATCTTTGTCTTATTTTATAAGAATTATCTCAAAGACATTCTAAAGAAATGTTGATTGTTTTAATATGGCAGACAATAGATTGTTTTGAAGAACTGCAATTAGAAATAATATTGAAGTATTTCAGATTTTTTTCCTCAAAAAATTAAAAGGCAGCATCATAAAATATTAAGTGAACTGCAAAATGCACCATCACGTTCTGTATATGGATGTATTTGTGGTTCACAGATTGGCAAGTGACATAAAAAATGGTTAAATAGATAACAGAGGTATAAAAAGGGGTTCTAAATTCATTACATTATGCGGTCATTCATTCTGGTGATTTTGTTATTTAGCTGATTTCCATTAGAATGCTATTGCAAGTTATACTTTCAAGTCATGTTGAAATAAGCTGCATGAAGGAGAAAGTTATTGATTCAATAAAGTAATTTTCAATACTCACAGTAATAACAGCGATACTAATGTTTTTACCCAGTAGTGAATTATTTGGCAAGGCTAGGCAAAAAAATAGCACATCAGTTAGATCTTGAATATTCTGTCTGATCTAGCAAATAGCGTTGAAGTCTATGGAACCAGATTGCTATAACCTTTATGACACCGGTAAAGGAAAGAAAATGAATTATACTGATAAATCATGAAGACTTATTGCTGTTCTACCTGCAATTCATCATCATACTGCTGTAACTACAATTCAAGTCTCCAGCTTGCAAGGAGAAGAAATCTACTCATCAAGTGAACTTATGAAGACAGTCGGAACTACAAAAGAAAAACGAAAGTCCATGTTTTGTGATTTTTTACTCTTAAAATATTCACATTCTAAGAATGAAAAAGGTCTTAGGCATAAAACTGAAAATATATTAATGTCTATGATGTGTTCAATTTTATATCTTTGTTTATAAGCATATGTATACAACCAATGTACTTGTGTTTTTTTGTTTTTTTTAAAAAAATTTTCTTTTATTGTTTTTTAAAAAATTTTTTTTTGTGGTTGAAAAGTAAAAAAAAAATAATTAAAAAATCATAAATTTAATTTTTCAACTCTTTACCCCCAACAAACATGGTAATCACGGGGGACATGTGATAAGTGCTAACTAGTATTCTAAATAAACTTGCTTTTAAAAGGTTTGGCACCTTTGGGTTTCTTATTATTGAAACGGCAAACAAAATACTTTTGGGAGTACTTGTAATCATCATTATCACATTGTTGAATATCATTTCTTTTATCATTTAATGTGAAATATATTTTATGTACCATTGGTCCTGGCTTTAGCCCATATTAGTAAGTAAAAATATATCATAACAATATATTAATATAAAAGATAAGGTGGTTAGTAAAATTCATTATCACTAATACTTTATTATTATTACAATAATTAATAATATATATTAAGACTATAACTTAATTAGTATGCACTTTACAAATTATTAATTACAATAATTAATGTATAATAGACATTTATTAAATTTATGTTTAAAAAAACAGGAAATTGATTTGAATATGGCTTTGTGATATTAATAATTTTCTAATTTGTAATGATTTATTATTCAACATTTAAAACAATATTCTCAACTCATCTTAATTAATACTATTAATTAAGCATCTATTATTTATTTGTTTTGTCTCAAATTAATTTTATATATAGATTATAAAATTTAAATAGAGTAGCACAATGAATAATTAAATTATCTTATTTTTAATGAAAAATTGATCCAAAATATGATTAAAAATCCTACTGGATTATACAATTAAACAGGATTCTAAGAAATAATATTTTAATCTGTATGTGTGAAGTCTCATTCTAGGAACATTTCTACCAAAAATAAAATACTCATTTTTGCTATATGTTATTAGTTGGGAAGAGAGGAGGTTAGTTAAATAATTTTTTTAACTTTTTTTTTTTAAATTTTGAAATTATATCAGACAATTTTTTAAAAAAGTGGTGTCAGAACTAAATGAATGTCATTTTTTAAAATAATATTTAACTTGTTGACCAGTTAAGGTAATCTGTTTATCAGATTTTTATTAGCCTGAACATTTTTTTTCTGGAGGGAGAAAAAATACTATTTATTATAAATATTTTGTGTTTATTAATATCATGGAAGATTTATAAATTGTTTTTATTAATGTTAAAATGAAGTGGATATACTTGACATGTTTTCATTACATTTTTTAAAAATAATTATTTGGTAATGGAAAATATTAAATAAATATTTTATTTTACTTTGCAATCATTTTTTAAGAATTGTTTAAAAAAAGCAGATATGACATCTATATATGCTGCACATGAACTTTATTATTCTTCTCATTGATTACTTATAATTTGTTATAGGGGAAAAAGTATGATAAATAGATTTATAATATCAGAGACAAAATACTATTAAAATATTGTTTGGAAGTGCAGAACAATGAAACTTTGATATTTACTTTTTATATGTTGATATAAATTACATTTAACAACATATATGAGCATAAATAGCCATTTAAAGACAAAAAGTGTTGATTAAATAAACACAAAGTTATTAAAAATAAACAAAACTTATATATGTTTATTGTAACATGAATTTAAAAACTATTTTGTAGTCACGGTTCCCTTTAAGCTGTGCATTCATTCATCAATTTTAAAAGCCAATTCACTGCTTGACAATTTTTGTACAATTCATATGTTTCAATAAATATTCATCCATTAATATGTTTTTACTTTTAAACATATATATTGTACAGGTCGAAAAACATGTTTATCCAATAAGACCTAGAACAAGGGTAAAGTACCTCCAACTCAACATGTACAAGATACACAGGTCAGGTACATCGTGGATTCTGCCCTATTTACCCGTTATTCCAGATCTAAGACATAATCAACATTTCCCAAAGATCATATCATACACTTTAGTTTTACCAGCACAGAGCAAAAGCTCAGAGCATAAGATTGAGGATGATGATGATGATAGTTCAATGAGACTTTGAGTGACCCCTTGTGTTTGACTTAATTTATAAGTAACAAAGAAAATGAAAAATAATTAAAGGATTCGAACAACTGGAAATTTTTATATATAGACATATATTTAGATTATTCAAATATTAGTTTACAATCCCTCAAGCTCACGTATTAGTCGTATACATTCGTTTATTATAGGTATATAAGTTTAAAATAGATCGCATGACAAGGTGACTACATATATATATAAGCAGTGATCATTTTCTTAACTTTTTACATTATTTCAAAATTATTTGATTGAAGTATTATAACGACCAAAAAATCAATGACAACGGATTTAGCAAATTAAAGTTTCCTTCACATTTATTACAAAGGGATGTTTCAATGGGCATATTTAACATTTTACAGGTGGATTGTATAACAAAAAAAATAACAATATTTTTCTTTTTTATGATTCTCTTTTTTTTTTACTAAGTAATTCAAGAAAATAAAAAAATGTCAAAAGAATATAAAAGAAATCTTGGCGTTATCATTATGGTTTAAACTGACCCAGAAACGACCTGCTAATTCACCATTTTGTTTATAGTGGCAGATGTTCATCAAACAATATTTTATCTCTAATTACAGTAGACCTGACTGAAACAGCACACAGTAGTTTATAATTACATTACATTTAGACTGTAAGTGATTACATATCGGTCTATCATCACGCATAGTCTCAGCATTTAAATATTACAGTTTACTATTTAAATAGTTTAACAGGCAACCACAGTATCAATTATAGTGTTAGTCTAAAATAGATCTTTAAAAAATGTGTGGACCACACAGTGAATATAAACTATGGCTGTTTAGTCGCCATAACACCTGTAGGCAGTATTTGACCTATGTCTACCGAATTGAATTCAAATATGAATCAATTAATGCTTTATGAAAATTTCCAAACAAAATTTCTAGATCTTGCGTAGATCTTATATAAGTATTTAAGTTGAGAAGTTTCTCCAATGGCCATTATTTATTCAGTAAGACAGATAAATAAAATTTTTCTGGAAAGAGCAAATTTATGAGTGTCAGGTAGTAACCAACCTCAAGCACCAATCTCGCTAATGCAGCAAGAATTATACTTTTCCTAAAACTCTAACTGGTGCCTGACCCTAGATAGCTCGCTTTCAGGGTTGGGAGAAAACCTATCGGATGGACGGAGGTATAACGGAGAAATCTGCGTATTTGAACAATCTCTTTCCTTTCTATATCTCTCGAATTTGATCGCATATAATTTAAAATTTAGCTGCTTTGAATTCTCAATCTTTAAACATTTATTACATTAATAATTGATCAAATTTTTTTTTTCAAACTTAAGGTTTGAGTTTAAACATATTTAATATATGTGTCTATTCGTACAAGATGTATTTAGCTAGTTTTGTAAGGCATTTTGACAGGAAAAGAAATAGGCAAATATAAATGATAAATCCATTAATGATCGATAAAGAATCTGTTTCAGAGTACATATATAATTTTATTCTTATTACTTTATTAAAGCCAATATTCATAAGATAAAGAAAAATATATATATAATTCACATATTAAAATCTAACATAAAAGAAAAAAAAAATTTACTGAATATAATAGATCACATAAATATTGAGTAGGATAAAAAAAATAATAATACAGTTATGCGCTACAGATTAAATTTATATTTTAACAGTGAATAAGCATTTTGAGGATAACGATAGACAATTCTAAGTTTATTTAATGCAAAGAAAGTTATAGTTACCTTCGGGAACCCAGGATTTTAATAAGATTAAGTTGGCTTATGTAAGTTCTTTCGTGACTTAACGATCCAAAAGAATTTTTTTTTGTTGAAGTAAGAAAGATATCTGCTATTGGCATAAGTCCAGCATGAGCATCCATTTTATGGTTATTAATTGGAAACAAAAAATAATGACGATTAATAAATCTTTTATGGAAGCTTGCTTGGCATATTAGGTTAACACTTTTCCTTTCCTCTTTAGGTTATTTTATGCAGCGTATCTATAAGTTCCTTAGGGTTTTCATACAGGCAGGCAGTAAACAGGAACATCTATGTCCTTGTATCATGAGGTAATCACCCTACACGTATATGTTTTTTTTACCCTAACATTACGAGCGTCGTCATTTTATAAATTGATGTCCTTAAGTACATTTTCTACGCGAATGAGTGTATTCACAGAAGTTCAGTATTTCATTTTAAAACCACGAGAGTATAGCCGTACAAATTAATATATATATAAAAAAAATTATATAACTTTTCTTTCTCAAAATGTTTCCTGTTCTGTACAGCTCTCTCTTTCTAATTAAAAAATTTCTCTATTATATATTGATCTCTCAAAGACACTTTATCAGCATTTTTATCTCTTTCTCTGAAATGCATTTAACATTATTTTATTTTATTTTTGGTATCTTTTGTCTACAGTACATTGAGTTACAGTTTTTTGGAATTTAAAGTGGTTAAGTAATATAACAAAGAATTGCCTAGAGGTATATACAGCAAGGTATTTTCGTTACCTTCATTAAAGTAAGACATGATAACACACATAAAAAAAATGTACATTTGAAACAATTAATAATAAAAAAATTATATATTTGCGTATAACAGTATTTCTCTTTTTTTTAATAACATATTTTTAAATATATTCCGAAACAAATAATTATATCTTTTTTTTTCTTTTTAAAAGTTTCAAAATCTATCTCCCTTACATATATATACATCACTACTCATATATAGTCACACATTGAAGCCAATTTATTGGACTCACGCTTATCTAGGGCAGTAGGTAGATACTATTTACTTCCCTTATAACAGGGTTTGAACCTGGCTACAATAGCTTATAATAAACATGATTTAATAAAAAAAATAAAGTCAAATTAACCAAGGGCGTAAATAGAATTAGCTACTTGGGCTGAATATTCTCATACTTAAAGAATCATTTTTTTATTTTTTTTTAGGCAGGCATGAAAATAAAGAACAAAATCAAGGTAATAACGTGAATGTGTAAGACAAATGAATATAGGCCAATATGAGTCATTTTACAAGTCACTCATACTCCTACTGCCACGAAGAAAAAGGGGTTGATATGTCCACAATACTGCGGAATGATACCGAATGAAGAGGTAAGTTTTACTGAGATCCCGTGTCCGGCGTACAGATATTATGAAGACTACCTTTAACTACCTCACTTATCCTCCGGCACACAGCATATGTCATACCGGGAACAAGATAAAAAAAAACATGACCTTTACAGATAGATCTGTATCTGATATGCTCGGTACTCATTACTAACCCGATTAAATGATATATAAGAATGTATGGATAATTATTAGGGAGCCTTAAATAGTCTACAGCATAAAGATCTACCTGTGCAACCAGTTCCTTTACGTGAAAGCTTTTAATTAAAATACACAGTGAATGACAACTATATATTTAATAGATCACCTCTCCCTCTCCTTTTGCATTGTAGTTCCAAAAACCTTGCATGATAATGACAGACGCTGTTCAGTACTAGGCCAATTATAATAAATAAATAAATCTCATTCTAAAATCATCAGTTAACATTAAACCCCATTACTAATGGAAATACCTTTTTATCAAATATATCTACCACAACTCCCCAAAGAGTGAGAGAAATAAATTACTTTCTTTTAATTAATTCCTCTATTCAATCCCCTTTTTTGGTATATATTTTTCTTTTTATTATATTTTTATTGAACACAAAATTACCCTCTCAAAATCCCCGCTCGTGAAGTTGGTCTTATAAAATCATAGAATATTATATTATGAAATCAACAAAATTAGACATAACCTAGCAGAATAATTATTTTAAAATATATAAAATTTTGTGAGCTTTAGTAAAAAAAATAATTACGAACAAATTAGATTGGATTAGAGAGTCGATTACTGGCATTACATTATATACTTTGTACTTAAAGATCGACATTTAATTATAGACATTTAAATTAATATTAGTTTAAAGAAAACATCTTTTAAATAAAATTTAAATATAAGACAGGATATGGAGTCTTGGCAGTTCATAAATATCATTACTTTTGGAATTCCCCGGAGCAATGGTACGGGCGAACTCTTACGGCTTGTGGCATTCTTCAGGGACAGGACTATAGCAGTGGCATAACTAGTAGACAGGATTCGGAGAGGAAAGGCAGTGATGTTTCCTTCCTATTCGCTTTTCATCTTCAGGATCAAAACTAGCGTAGTGATGATTGGATACTCTATTCACGACTGTACTCTTTCTGTTCACCCCCCCTCAACTTATACTCTTGACTCCATTATTTCAACTATTTGCTGCCTGAAGCAATCTTCTAATTCATATCCTGCCTGGGACAAAAGAGACATGCATTTATTTATATTTTTTAAAAAAATCAAACCTTGATAAGGATCAATATTTTATTTTTGGTCAATTTTGTACTACCTTTTCTTCTCAAAACAAATTTAAACAACGGGTTAATGGAAATTCCCAAAAAAAATCCCTATCGAGGCATAGATCTTCTTGGTATGCCATCTTGGATTCTATACTGAATAATAAAACTTCAGTTTAAATTAAAATATTCATCGAATTTTTCTTATTAAGATACGTTATATTGTTGTTTATTTTCATTAGTCATATTAATATAATGGTAACAAATTTATTTAAAAGTAAATTTAAATGAACTTTAAATATTAAAGATTTATCATGTCATTTGCAAGATTAAAAAAAAAACGTCATTTCCTTTGTTTGCAATTTTGATTCCATTAAAAAATGAATGGTGTCAACGCATTTAGGTGAAAAGAGATTAGGACAGAAAACAATTTGATTACTTTTACTTTAAATTTGAAAAAGTTTACTTTCTAATTTTATTGGAATCATTTAATAGGTTTATAGAATATGATATCACAATATATCGGTACCACTTTATTTGACTTAAAATATCATAATTTATTGCTTCTAATCAGAGTTAAATTGTAAATTTAATTCTAGTATATTATATTTATTTTATCTTTAGTTTACAGTAAATTTTTATTAGTACAGATTTTAGCAACAAAAAAAATATTGAAGAAAATTATGATGTATAAATAGTTTGCGTGCCAATAAAAGATTGGAACATGCCATAGGTTCGCCATCACTATTATAGGGCATATAAATGGGCATATTGAAGAAATTTATGATTGGGGGGGGGGGGTAACAAGAATGGACAGCTTTTGAAAATTTTTTTGTCAGAGAGTGATTTTGAGCATTGGAAATTTATCAAATATTTATGAGGGACAATACACATGGTCTAGAAATAATATATTTCACACAATAGATTATGTATTAGTAGAGAAAAAGGGGTTGAATAAAGTATGGAAAATTGAACTATTTGATAATGAAGAGTGACTATGTAATAATGATCATAATTTCTTTATAATAGAAATTGTTTAGTTAATGTGATGGAAAATAGTAATAAAATTAGAAAGGATAGTGAAAGATGTGAAAGGAGAATGAATGATAAGAATAAGGTAGAAGAATATACAAGTAGAAGAAATCACGGAAGAGTTTGTTAGGGGTGAATATAAGGATTGGTGTGGTGAAGTAGAAAAAGTGGCAAATAGAGTTTTAGGTGAGAATATTCAGAAGAAGAAAAGTGGAAGTTAGTAAAAGTGTAAAAGAGAGGGGGAAAGCGTGCAGAGAATATAAATGTGCTATTAAAAACAAAGGAAGTGAAAAACATGTTAATATTAAATGGGAAAAATATTTACAAAAGAAGTTGACTAAAATTGATAATTATAGAGAGAGAATGTAATTAAATAATAAATTATTGGAGGATATTATTGAAAGGAAGAAGAGATAGGAGTAAACAATTTTGGAAATATATTAAGAAAAGGAATATAGAGGAGAAAAAAATAGTATTACTAGATGATGAACGAATGTGTGTAGCTCTAGAGAAGAATTGAACAATCTTAAATAAATATGTAATGGTTATAGAAAAGATATTAGATGTGAAAGATAGAACGATAATAAATCTAGAAGCATATAGTAATGGAAATATTAGGTTTACAGAAAATGAATTGAATGAGGCAGGGAAGAAATTGAAAAATGGAAAAGCAAGAGGTTTAGATGGATGGGCAGCAAAGATGGTTATGAATCTAGAAATAGGAAAAAATTAAATCTATTATCATGTTTTAATAAGATGGCACAGAAAAGAGGATTTCCAAATAGCTGGAATAATACAAGAGTAAGACTACTATTTAAAGGAAAAGGTAAGTATCATAGAAAGTTAAACAATTATAGACCGATAGCAGTAACATCAATGTTATAAAGTTTTGCATATATAGTGGCTGGAAGGGTGACAAAATGGATAGAAAATATAGTGGCAGAAACGCAAGGAGGTTTTAAAACAGATAGACGTATGGGAAATAATTAATTTGTAGTCATACAACTTATAGATATGAGTAGGAGTACAGGTAGACATATATATTATTTTTATAGATATAGAGAAAGCATATGATAGACTACATAGAAATAGATTATGGGCAAGTTTAATAAATTTGAGAATGAATGGAGTTTTAGTGGATCTTATTAAGAGATTGTATGAAAATAATTACTATATGTATCAATTAGAAAATATAGAATCAGTTAAGAGTTAAACGTGGAATGGGACTAAGGCAAGGATGCTCTATGTCACATATTTTGTTTTTCTTATATTTGAGAGAAATCGAGAGAGCAATAGAAAGACTAGGAAGAGAGGTAGAGTTTTTGTGGACAGAAAGTAAGGAAGATATGAAAGTTATGCTGAAGACATGCGCAAGGATGAGTAAAGAGGTGGTGATTAAATTTAGTGAAGTAAAATCAAAAATTAATAATGACAAATGCTGGGGGGAAGAGAAAAGAAAGAATTTTTATTGGGAGATATAAAGTTATATGGTGTGAATAGGTATAACTATTTGGGAATTGTCTAATCAGAGAAATTGCTTGGATAAATGGGAGAAAAAATTGATAAATGAAGCAAAGAAAAGAAAGGGATTGGTAAAGAAAACAGTGTTTTCATATAATAAATAAGATGTAATTAGAATTGTATGGAAGGGAGTGGCAGTAGCAGAGTTAAATTATGGTAATGATTCATTATGTGTTAGTAAAGGAGTGTTAAATTACTTAGAAAAAGTACAAAGAGAAGCAGGAAGACATGCATTAGATGCAGATGTGTGAATGGCAAAGGAGGCAATTCAAAGGGAATGTTTGGTAGATTGCAATTTATGGATAATAAGAGAATAGCCAAAATAGTTTTTAATTGGACTATAAATAAAGGACAGGCATAGTGTGCAGAAGATTTGGATTTATGTTAGGAAAATTGTTGAGTATTATAGTGGCAAGAAATGAAGTGGAGGAATATATGCATTAATAAAAAAAAATAGGGAGTTAGAGAGATGGAGCACTAATATGGAGAGTAAAAAGTGTTTAAGTATATGCAAAAGTAAACAGAATATTGGGTGCGAGTTAATTTATGATAATAGCAAGGATAATAGTTTACTCTTTAAGGCTCGAACAGGATCATTAGGAACAAGAGAATATACACATAAATGTATAAAAAGGGGTGATTTATTCTGCATGTTATGTAAGGAAGGCATACAAGATATTAGATATATGTTAATTGAATGTAAATGCTTTCAAGCAGAAAGGGCATAAATAATGAAGTTATGCGAGAATTAATATAAACAAAAGTGATTGTTCAGAAAGCAGGTTCTTGGTTTTTATGCTGGGTTTGGAAAAAAATAAGGGGGGTTTAGATATAAAGGTCTTAGAGTGGACAAGGATAATGTTGTGGAAATGGGATAGAGCAGGATAGAGAAGAATATGGGAAAATCTTAGGGTGGGGAATGGAAAGGGAAATGAAGGTGGCTAACAGGTCTCTCAGCATAGTGACTGAGAGATTCCTGACTCCGAGAAAGGAGACGCTATTTGCATCACATTGCATCAATATGCTGACTGTTGTTATTGCGCCATGTTGCAGCATGATAAATGTTTTTGTAAGTGCATCTCATGTGTTGATTTATGTAATGGCTGAAAAGTTGGAACAATGTGAGATTCTGTTTTTTGTTGGGTAAAACAGTTGTAATGTTTGAAACACTTTATGTGTAAGCAAGCTGCTCTGGGAAAAACACATTTTTACAAATGGTTTAGAAGTGTCAAATACACTACACCCCCAAAAAATTATGGTGAGCGAAGGCCAAGATCAAAACGATACATAATGGCCAGGCATTTAAATCTATAAGTTTTGAAAAGATTGCATGATGCAATAAAACAAAAAATTTCCCTGACTTAATTGGGGAGGGGGTGCAAACTTTGCCATGACAACAGTCTAGCACACAAAGCCTTGAGTGTGATATTTTTTTTAAATAAATTCAGCATGGACCCAATTTATCTATCAGCCATGTTCATTTATCTCACTCCATTAATTTCTTTTTATTCTCTTGAATGGAGAAATGTCTCCTCTTTTTTTTTGGCAGCTTTATTAGTGGTGAAGTAATAAAATAAATGCAGATATTAAAAGACATCATTTTGCAAGAGTTTCCAATTACTTGGAAAAAAAAAAACATATTTAGGTGGTGCATTGCATTAAATGGATCTAAATCCAATTTATAATAACTAAAATTAAATACACAATTTTTTATTAAAAAATTCCAATTATTTTTGGATCCATTCTCATATTATTGATCTGAAAAAAAAAAATAACAGCAATTAAATTGTTTTTAATATATACTATATTTACACATAGGTTAGTACTTTTGTTTTTATTAATGATATACTTAGAAAAATGTTTCTTTATTAATTATCTCTTTTTTCGATTTTAAATTGTATTTTTTTAAATCAAATGTTAATGGGGTTTTTTTTATATAAAGTTTGAATTTAGGGTGATATGCCCATCAACAAGTGGAAAATACATTCTATCAGTATTAAAAAATGCTTATATGTATATTTCTGTTGCTATTTTATATCATTTAAAAAACAATAAATATATCTGCATAGCATTTAAAGATTAAATTAACCACATTCTTTTTAATATTATTAATAATTATGACAGAATTTTATTCAGATAATTTTAAAAATTAACATTGTCTTAATCATCAATTTTTGAATGGGATTTTTGCTGCTGCACATTAGTTGCTATTTATAATAGTATATATGCCAAATTAGATTCATCAGTCATTCTATTTCTGAATCTGTCTTTTATAAAAATAATGATTCACACGAATAAATAGAAGGGCAAATATAACTGTGCTAGTGCTTTTAAACAACTAAAGATTCCATAAACAATATTCTGAGTTTTTAATATTTCCTCTTTAGTATTTTTTTTTATTATTATTACATCCAATAATTGGTCATTTTTAATTAGTTCCCAAATCAATAAAATTTTGTTTCCATATAGAACTGGATTGAAAATTAATTTTTGCAATTCTATGTCATCCAAATTCAACTACTCAAATTGAATTTATGTCTTGTTGGGGTCTGGATATAAAATAGATTTTGAGATTTCTTTAAATTAACTGAACTGCATAGATCTTTAAGTAAATTTGTTGGTTATCAACTGAATTAAGTAGAAAGCTTTTGCATCAATTTATATTGATTTGGTTTCTTATGAAATTTTATATCTAAAAAAAAATTCTTTTGTATTTAAAAAATATTTATATTTGGAATAACATCATGATTAAAAATTTCTAATTTATTTCTGAATGTTTTGATTAAATCAAATATGATAATGACTTTTTTTAAATACCTTGCAGTTTAAATTTAATTCATTTAAGTAGAGTCACAAATCAGTAATAACATTAATTTCAAAAGCCATTAGACATCCATTGATTGATTCAGTGATGTTCTTATTATTTTTTTTAAAAAAAAAAACACCTAATTTCCTCTAAACACGTAATAAATCTTTGAAGAACTTTTTTTATGATTTAACTATTGGACATTATTGTATATAAGTAAACCATTGTATGAAGAATTTATTTTATTTAACAGTTTTGAAATTTTCATTTATTTAAAGTGCATCCAGATATAAAATTAATGAATTTTGTTACAAAATTCATATCTTCCAGTATCTTGAAACCAGTCTTAGCATATAAAACCTGATGATATATATACAGTGAAAACGCAAACTACATGTTCAATACAAATAATTTTTATTAGTCATTTATAAGACTAGAGATTATCCAATAATGAATAATATTTATGTAGTATAATTTTCACTGCATCATTCTCATGGAAGGTAGGGACTGGTTTCTATCTGTTTTTAACACCTTGTGAAGGGATGTAATCATAAACAATATGACCAAAGACATGAAAAAGATTTGAACCCCAAGATCCATATTTCATACAGAACCAGCACTCATCAGTTGATCCAGACCACATTCTCTTGCACATATCTTTATTATTGTTCAATATATATATCTAGATAGAAAATTACTACAGTTTAATTGATATGTCATGTGCACAACTTTGACACAAATCATTTGATGAAAATATATTAGTAATTTTTATTAGTCATTCATAAGACTAGAGATTATCCAAAATAATGAATAATATTTCTTTACTGTAATTTTCACTACACCACTCTCATGCAAGATAGAGACTGGCTTCTATCTGCTTTTACCACCATGTAGAGGAATATAACCATAAACATATGACCAAAGATGTGAAAAAGATTTATGATCCCCAAAATGCACATTTCATGCTGAACTAGCACTTATCTGTTGGCCCAAACCACAATCTCTTACACATATTATCATTGTTCAACATATATGTAGATAGCAAATTACTACAGTTTAATTGATGTATTGCCCTCACAACTTTGACACAAATCACTTAATGAAAGTATATAATTTTTATTGATCATTCATAAGAGTAGGTATCCAATAATGAATAATATTTCTATAGTATAATTTGTGTCAAAGTTGTGAAGACAGCACATTTGACACATTAATTAAACAGCTATAATTTGCTCTCTCTATATATATATACTGAATAATGATAAAGAAATGTGCAAGAGATTGTCATCTGAGCCAACTGATGAGTGCTGCTTCAGCATGAAATGTGAATTTTGGGGGTCATAAATCTTTTTCATGCCTTTGGACATATGTTTATGATTACATCCTTCCACAAGGTGTTAAAAACAAATAGAAAACAGTCCCTACCTTGCATGAGAGTGGTGCAATGAAAATTATACTACAAAAATATTTATTATACACTTCCAATACATTTGATAAATGAACTGAGAAAACCATTTTCTTGTCTGATAATACTGCAAGCACCATCTGTTGTTACTGGTATAATTTTGGAAAGTTTTTTTTTTCCCAGTAAGTATATCTGCCACTATGTTGCAAATAGCTATTCCTTTTGTTTCTGTTATAATGGTAAACTGTTTAATTTTTCATTTATATTGTTCTCAACATAATAAAGAATAAAAATAGTTAAACAAGCTGATCCACTTATCTCAATAGTGTTATCAACATTAAGAGAAATGGGGCCAAATTTTATATCTTTTTGCTGATGAATTATATTTTTAGCATTTCCAAGATTATATTTTTACCGTATTTCTAGTCAAAAGCATATTTTTATTCTTCAATTATTATTTTTTTTTTGTTTAAAAATCTTCAAAAAGAACTAATGCATATTTTAACATGCTTCTTTTAGATATTCACCATTGCCAAAAAGTTTTCTAAGTTTGGTAATTAGCAGCAGTTATATTTGAATGATATTTTATTAGTGGTATTAACTGAGTATTTCTATTTTTAATTCTTAAAATACTTTTTGTTCTTTACTTTTATCTAGGTTTGTTTCATAGTGCCATTTTACTGATGAGGTTTTGCTTATCACTCTCCCAAATACAAAACACTATTGCCCTTATTAATCATGTCATATTCTTCTGCCTACCATCTTGGGAATCCTGTGCTATTTATTTCTGATCATTTTTTTGTTTTGTTTTTAATTGTACTGGCCATGTTAATTAGAACATCAAACCCCCCCCCAAAAAAAAAATTGAGGAAAAAACTAAAATAATATTTTTTAAAATTATTTATATATGTACTGTATAATAATTACTTTAAAATGGTTTCAAATTGCTTATGCCCAAATAATGCAGTTGTTGCTTTCTTTGTACACAGTGGGTGCACCACTCATTGACTGCTGGTCATTGATACTGGATAAATCATGGATGATTAGAAAATAGATGGAGAGACATATATGTACTACAAAGCTTGTTTGAGCTATTGGTATGCGTTTTGTATTGCATTAATGTATTACAAAACAATGTATTACAGTGAGAAAATCAATTTATCTCAGATAAAACAAAATTTTGCTATAATTATTAACAAATAATTTTAATAAAATATAGGTCAGTAATAATATTTACACATTTTTCAAAATAAATTTGCTCAAGCAGGTCTATATATATGTTTGTGTTAAATTAACACAAAAATAATTAATAAATTCTTGAATATTTATTTTTAAAAAGTGGTACTTTGGATTATTACATACTGTAAACTATTTTTTTTTTTGTAAATGTTTAGGAATTTATTGACTTATTTTTATTTTGTTTTAATTTGTTACATGATGATATTTATGATATCTCTGTATATATTTATATATAATACATAAATTTTTCATGCATTAAATAATATATTATTTTGTAACTGCTTAAAAAGTATATAATTTATTTAATACTATATCTTTAAATGTGGCGTATTGTTATTATTTTGGCTAATAAATCTCATTTGTAAATCTAATAAATAATAGGAATTTTTTAAAAAATGGAAGTTTGATTTCATATTCAATCTCTATTTGTTTTTGTTTTTAATAGTAATAATAATTTGAAATCAATTCAGAAAAGTGTGAAATTATAATGCTAAATATCCCATATTGGAAAACTCAAATAACTTACATGTTCAAATAAAATATCTTTCAAATGCTACTTAACAGTTTGAATTATCATGTCTCTGGTATATTTACCAACATACTCATGAGATATGACCAAATAAAAAATATTTATAAAAAATATATATATCACAAATTATTAATAAATATGTAATTAAATTATCACAGGAAAAAAACATTTCATAACAAACTTAATATTATATAAAGATACGCACTTATCATCAAAAAATTATTATATTTCAAGAATTTCAATGCGTATAATATTGTAATTCTTGCTATATAAAATCTTTTAGCAACTAGTTGTTGATTAATC
This sequence comes from Epiperipatus broadwayi, assembly GCA_028023455.1. Classification (NCBI taxonomy): domain Eukaryota; kingdom Metazoa; phylum Onychophora; class Udeonychophora; order Euonychophora; family Peripatidae; genus Epiperipatus; species Epiperipatus broadwayi. The sequence continues at coordinate 5,356,742 of JAQFVV010006226.1, forward strand.
TGGTAATATATATTTTGCCTGTATTTACTAATATTTATGGTTTTGTTCTGCAGTGGACTGACAAGAATTACTTGACAATATGATTAATTTTTTAATATGGCTATTGGAAAATGAAATTCTCTCCAGGATACAGATCAATAATTTTTCACAATTAATATACATAAATTATGTACATTAAGTGATTTGTTCAAAATCAAATGCGATAATTAGGTAATAAAGTCATTTAACCAAGAAATAATGTTCATTCATCATTGGTAGATAGTTTTGCTATTGTTTTTCACCAAAATTTTGTCTTTGTTAATATTTTCTTTTTTTTTTATTAGAATAGATCCAAATTTAGGGAAAGAAATATTATTGGGCCAAAATATCAAATATATAAATATAGCTTTCTTCCATCATCATCTCAATGTCACAATAAAAATTATGATTATTTAAGACTAATTCACATAAGCTCATTGGATCAGGGCTATTAATATTCTAATTGATTTGGTTTCTCACCAGTAGAATAATAAAATCACATATTTTTGAAGATTTTGTGATAGTATCTGAATGGGAGATTTGCTGGGATCCAGTTACCATATTTGAGTTTTTGAGACAAAACATTATAGAGTATTGAGGGTTGTTTTTTTTTTAATATTAATAGTTATTATACAAAGTTATACTGATTTATAATACAAGAAGTTCTCTGTATCCAGATTCCAAATAATTAATTATCATTAATTGGTAAAATAAAATAAAAAATTGTTTAAGATTCCACGAAAACAATTGCAAATATTATGATTGTAAATTTTGATTTTATATGTTACTCAAGTAAAACTAAGAAATTGTTTTTTGTTTGAAATTATTGATTCTCCAGAATATTACTTTTTTACAAAAAAAATGTTTTATTTATTTAAATATGTTCAAGTTTTGCTATTGTCAACTTTCAATTAATCTTTTTTATATAACCATAAGCTTTACAATTAGTGTTTTTTTTTTATTTCCAGTTTCTGATTACCCATTTCATATAAATAAATAACTGACCAGTAGTCTTAAAAATGCAAAAAGACCTGATTTTTACAGTTGAGTAGCTTTAAGTTTTAAATCCATACATATTTTTTTAACACTATCTATTCATTAGAATTAAAGAACAGAGAATTTAAATTATTTCACAAACTTGTCAGATGATTTCCTAAAAAAAAGAAAAACATAAATGCTTTTGAATTACACGATAAAAACAAAAAATATTCTCTTTATAAAATTGGAATGAAAAATTTCATGTTCAATGGTTAGTGCATCAGGATAACTTACTCATAATTTGAGAATGAATCCAAATAAAACATGGAATTTTTTTCATATAGCTGAGGATTTTTTTAGGTCATAATCAGCCTGAAGAAATAGTTTTTATTTATTTATTTTTTTTGTATTTTGGAAAAAAAAAAAGTATTTTTAAAATTGGAAATTTGAGGGTTTTTTTTTTTTAATTTTGGGTATCAATTTAAATATTAAATTTGTTCATACAAAGATAATAATTATATCCTATCTGTCTTAATTGTAATATATTATTTTCTTGTTTTTCTAATTGGTATTAATATATAATTAAACTTTTTACAATCATTTGAATATGAGGGAAAATCTCAAAGGACTAGGCCTAGATTAATTTGATTTAATTGTTTTTTGGTTACTACTGACAGCTTCTTCTTCAGCGGGTTAAATCCCTTATATATGCTAATCATTTGATATATATATATTAACAATTAAAAGAAGTTATGTAATGATAAATCAACAATATACTTTTTATTATTTACATTGCATGCATTCTGTATCTTTAAAGTACTCTAATTGAAAACAGTAATTTAATATACATTTTTAATATATTTTATATATTAAATTAAAATTTTATTTCTATATTCTACATTGAGTGATTGAAGTTTTTTTTTTTATTTAATCTTTGTGCATTTGCCAATTAATTTTAACCCTTTTTTTAATTTTTTTAATCTTATTAGTAAAGTTTCTACTAGTGGTTAGTCTTTGTTATACTCTTTGTGTATAATTGTTGATTTATTCTTATTGTTTTACTCGTTAAGACCTTTGCAAACTTATTGGAAATAATGATTTAGATAATTTTATGAATTTCTGTAAATTCTTGTTGCGCAGTCAAAAAGATTTTTAAGTAGATTTTAGCATTTATTTAAAATGATTATAAAGCAAGGGTGGGCAAATAGTGGCCCGAGGGCTACATGCAACCCACCAAGACAATCAGAAAAATCCACCTTCGACTGATATTTCCTTCCCATGCGTGCCCGAAGATTCAGCTCGTATTTACCACTAGGTTGACCACATCAATACACATGCACAGTGTAGATACGATGTGCAGTGCTTTTCCCGTTGATCTGGTTAATTGCAATTTTGTCTTTGCATTACAAATATATACATTTCCAACTTTAGTGAAACCATGAATCCTCCAAAAAAATGTAAAATCAGTGATGAATGTTCTGTGTTTAATGAAGAATGGACCAACACATATTTCTTTGGTAATATAGGGAATAAAGCAGTGTGTTTATTGTGTCATGAAAAAAGGTGCAGCCCTCCACTAACCTTCACTTCCACAAAGCGGCCCTTGAGCCAAAACAATTGCCTACCCCTGTTATAAAGTATAGTAGATGAATTTAACTGCCTGTTTTTGTTTTACTTATATATTCTGCAGTTGGGATTTTACATCATTGAAATATACTTAATAAATGAACAATCAAAATTACACCAAATTCACAACTCAGACTAACCAAGAAAATAAAATCTAAAACATTACCAATGGTTTCATTGATACAAGCAGATTTCTTAAGTATAAAGAACTACAAAATAACATATTTAAGCTAAACATTACCCACAATTCCACTTAACTCCCATTCACCCTTAACATTAAAAGAATTTTTAAATAAGTTAACTGCTTCAGAATTATAAATTTTTAATAATAAAAATTCTTTAATTCTTTTTTATTTCATTTCTTTCAAAGAAGATAACCTTAGCTTCATCAAAAATTAATAATGTGGCCTGTATCTTTTATATGGATATATAAGGCAGAACTAAGATATTTATTTCTCACTCTACTTTTATGTACCTTTATTTTTTCAGCTTGTTCAAGCACCTTATGTGATTATTGAACTTTTTTTAAGCTGAAATATATAATTCATAGCAGCATATAATCTACCATCAGTAGCATATATCATTTGCCAATTTATTTCTAATTGATTACAGAGCATGAGCTATTAGAAGAAATTTTTATTCTTAACACTTCCATCATTTATTAAAAATAGAAGAAAAAAAATAGCTTAAATAAAACTTTCTATATTAGACCATTGTAGAATTTATTTTTGTTTCTGTATAATTATTCTAAGAGCTTGCTAGTATATTGGTTAGTGTATTTATTTTCTTTACTATGACCTGAGATTCCAATCCAGAACATAGCCAAAATTGTTTAGATAAGTGAAAGTTGTAATCATTTTAAGACTTTTCCAGTCATCATCTCAAAGTTATTTGACAAATTTGGTTAGTTAGTGTTAGCTGGAAGTAAGAAAGAGAACTACTTTAAAAACCCTCTAACCAATCAATTATTGATGAATAAATATCTATTCTATTATTTTTCAACATTTGTTGAAAGGTGACCTTTGCTCTCCAGTAAGGGTACTTAAATTTTATCTTTACACCTATAATAATCCCAAATGGTTTTTGTTTTTTTTTTATTAAATTGATCTCTTTTTTCCTACAGTTTTATGTTATTTTTAAAAAAAGGTTATTCAGAATTCTTATAAAATATAGTATTTTATTTTATCAATAATCAATATTAGAGTGAGAAGAGATTTAATATACATTGAAAATAAAATGGAAATTTCATAAAAAATATATTTTTAAACTAAATTTTTGGAATAAAAATAAGACTATATTACTTTTTTTTAAAAAAAAGTTACTTAATATGTGAATGCTTTTTTTGGGGGGTGGGGTACTAAAAAAATCATTATATTTTATATATTATAAGTGTAATCCAGTTTAAATAAGATTTTCTGTGATATGAATCTTCCTTAAGTGTTAACATTTAGAATCGAACTCATAGTTAATGGGGTTGTAGAATATTCTGAGTTTATTTAAGAAATACACTATTCAAAGAAGACAATCTCATATGCAGATGTTAAGAAAAATACATACCCAATGAAACATCAAAATTAAGTACTTCCTTTGTGAACATTAATTAAGTTTGTGCATAGAAGTAGATAATATACAAAAACATTGAATTTGATTAATAATTGAAAAATATAATTCAGAATTGTAAAGGAAATGCTCTGGATAGTTTAAATGCAATGATATTGAAGCCAAAGTCAAGACCAATTTTCAGCTTTAAAAAAAAATTGGTCAATTGAGTGGAGCTGCTATGTTCAGCCTTTCACTATTTTAAAAAAAAAAAACAACAAAGAATCTTTATTCAATGCTACATTTTACAGTGAAATAACATAGTGGTTGAAATACAATCTATATTTACAATTTTAAATCCAAAAAAATAATTGTCCTTGACAGCCGATAATATCTAGTGTCCTATATCTAACAAACCTGTTCTCAAGAAAATTTAGATCGAACCCAGTACAATAGGAAAGGCAATTAAGCTCATGTTGCAGTGTAAATATCTGATTGTGGAATAAGTTCACAGTGTTCTTTATCATTGAGTTAAACATGATCTTACATCTGCTAGACCATAACATATACTACAGGAATATCGACAATGTGATAGAGGGGGAAATATCCATTTTTAATCCAATCCAATAATGAGAGGAGAAAGTTTTGTTTCTTTTGTATTACATAGTGCTTCACTTCTAAATATATTGAGCACTTGACAATGGAACAGAACATGAGGGGTGGTTTCTTCTTCCCTCAGTCAAAGTATGGGATTAATTTTGGTAACCCCTCTTAAATGACCAAAAAAAATTGCTTGGCAAAGCTTCCAAGTTGATTTTCAAAACAAAATCCAGATGTTTCGGCTCTAAGGTCTATAATTAAATTTCATTATTATTTCTTTGTCATACCCAAGAGGGTCGATTCCAGGTAGGAAGAATTATGTACAGGGTTATAGGCATGCCAATATATTACTTTTCCATTGAAAGTATAGCCCAAGATTGGAATATGCTTCTCAAGCAGGCCGACCATACAGGTTATCCCATTAGGCGGTGGACGATCGGTAGATACAATCCTAAAAAGTCTGCTTTAGGGTAATTGTGTAGTATTCTGTATATTGTATTGAATGATTTCTGAAATAGCAACATTGTGTATGGAATGTAAGAAGAGACCATTAAGATTCGTTGGCCTTTGAAGTTTGTTTAGACTAGTTGCTGAAATTTTCTTGCCCCAAATAAGCTTGGCACATAAGGCATTGATTTTCCTTATGAAAGATTGGGTGAAATTAGAAGCAGGTAAGAAATAGTTTAACCTTGGATAAATTAGCATATTTATTAAAGATACTTTTTGCATGGATCGATAGGTATACTCAAGAAAAGGCATCTGTAATTTTCCTGGTAACAAGATGATTTGTTTCCGAATGGATCTTTTCATCACAGTGGGTGATAGATATATTGGAAACCCCAAGAATTTTGGAGATATTGCTGAAAATTGAGATATAACCTTTGAGCCTGAGGATAGTCTCCATGCTGATGATTTTTTATTATTAAAATGAAGCCCAGATCAGTTCGTGAAGTTTTGAAGGATGGTTACTAATTTGGGAATGAATTTACCAGATGGCAGAAAGACAACAATTTCATCCATGTAAGTAATGTGAGAAACTGTTTTCTGTATTGATGGAATATAAATACCTGGGAGTTTCTCATCTAGTTCTACCAAGAGTGGGTTGATGAAAGTGATAAACAGCAACACACTCAAGGGCAAGCCCTGGGGGATTGACTTGTAACACCTGAATCTAGGTGTAATACTACCATTTAGCATGATAAAAATTTTGTGGTTAAGTAAGTTTGCCACAATGTGAAAAAAATAACCTGGGACTCCATAGTTTTCCAGCTGTTCCAACAGGGCATCTGTACAAACTGTGTCAGAAGCAGCTGCTATGTCTAATTGTATGACTACAAAGCTGGACTCTCTATTATCTCTTATATGATCTTGTACAAGTTTGAATAAATAAATAGCATCTGCTATTTAGGATCCATGTAAAAGGGAGCTGGGAGATGTGAGATAGGATGTCATTCTGGATCTTGTACTTAATGATGGATTATATTACTTTTATCATTATTGGAGTTTGAAATAGGTCTCAGATTCTCTAGTGGTGAAGGGACGATTTGTTTTTTTAGAAAGGGAATCAAGGAAATGGGGTAAAGTCCAGGGATTATCTGACTCTAGGTAGAGATCATCTTAAGAATAATAGGTACGGTAAATTTACTTAGCTGGAGGACGAGTAATTTGGGAATTGAATGTAGACCAGGATGGACATCATCAGGGAATGACTTTAATTTTAGGACAATGTCCGATTCCAGTATATTATGATTTTGTACCTCGAGCTCATTGCCCCAGTCATGTTCTTCAGGCTTATTGCCCCAGTAGTTATTTTGTGTTAAACCGTGATTAAAAATTTGATTTTATAGTGCAGAGGATTCATTGCCCCAGTCATGTTCTTCAGGCTTATTGCCCCAGTAGTTATTTTGTGTTAAACCGTGATTAAAAATTTGGTTTTATAGTGCAGAGGATTTCTTGTAGCTTAGAGAGTCCTGTATAGATGATTTTCTTTCATATGATTGAGGATGGGACAGATTTGTTTCATCTGATCCCTAATGCCCAGTGAATATATCCCCGCAACCAAGAGTCAGGCTGGGAGAGATAATCCTTAGATTTTTTTTATTCGGTAAATATCTATTCAGCAAGCGTAGATTTCTTATTTTTGTATTGATTTTTATTTTAAGTCCATAATGTCATGAATGTTAGTAGATTTACAGGGTAAAGATTTCAACTTTTTGCTAATTGTTTTCATTTCTTTGATGTGACCAGCCAGACCTTGAGTTTTGCTGATAAAATGCCTAATAGATGGTTTGAAGTATATTCACAAAACAGGACCATGCTTCTATTGGCTGTAAAGATAGGATTTTAATCATATGAAAATAAATATAAGCTTCTAAAATGACTTTAAGGGTTGTTGTCTTCAGAAGCACTCTGAGTATCCTATTAGAACTGATTGTGTTATAAGATCTAAAGTTAGTATTGATTTTAATGTTCATTGTCAAGTGATCCTAGAAAGGAATAAGCTCAAGGAGCGGATCAATCACAAAGTGTTAATCTGGAGTATAGAAAATCATCAATTAGGGTTTTGTATTTCAATATGTAAAAGGGAAAAGCTCCTGGAAGAAAGAATCCTTTCACACTCATCATCCTTTGATTCAATAGATGAATGTATTTATTGGTAAAATTATATGAATTGTTAAAATTGCCGAAAAAATTAGATGGATATGAATTAGTGGCCAAGGAGAGGTTAATTTGCTGAATAACTTTGTGAATCAATGCCTCATTATCATAAAGATGGACAACGATTATGTTAAAACTGAATGCCTTGTGAAAAAAGGTAGCAATTATTTCCCTAATAGATTAATAGTCCTGGGATTTGATTTATTATGTATTTTCATTTCAGCAAGGCATAAGATATGAGGTGAATAAGTTTTCACCCAATTATTAATTGCTTGGGCTCTTTTGAAGGAACTTAGGCCTCTGAAATTAATTCCTGTTAATTTAATTTGCATCAGATGGACTAAAAAGACAGCCAATACTGGAGTTACTTAAATAAGCATCTTGTCAAAGTGGAGCCACTTAAGTAGAATATGTTTGCTCATTAGGGGAGATTTGGAATTCTTTCAAGTGTTTCCACTTTATGAGACTGCTTATAAGTTGGTATAATTAATGAGATTTGATTCTTGTTTTCTGATAGATGTATTATCCAGAGTTGATATTGATTTGTCTCTATTTTGGCTAGCTGATTGTTTTGGTTGACTGACTGGTTTGCTTCTTCATGCAGTTCTTCTCCTTTTCCGAATTGATGTGGGAAGGAAGTATCTGAATTTCATGATTTAAAAGAATCATCATACACTGTCTCCGAATCTGAGATCATCTCTCTTTCAGTAATTTCCTTGGTTTTGTTCTTCTTTTTTTTTAAATTTATGTTTGGATGTCTTTGGAACAGGGGATCATTCTTGCAATTCCTGCAATGGTTCCATCTCCAAAGTTATTGTATTTATTCTTGATAGAATAGCTTGTGGAGAGCTAAGGTTCTGGGTGATAATAACTATGCTGAAATCTGGATGATTAGTCAGTAGTGTCAGTTTAGGTACCTCAATCTCATTTGCTGGAGTATAGTGTCATTCATTTGGCTGAGACACCTTCACTTTATTTTCCTTGGCAATATTCAATAAGTCATTTTCTGGTAAACTATTGGTTTTACATTGATGAAGTCTGACTTTTTTGCCATTACAATTTTTGCATATTTTTGCAAGACAGTCTCTAACCAGATGCGTTCTCTGCTTCCAGAAAAAACACTGGAGGGGGATTCCCCAGAAGGAGATAATCAACGGTGAATTATCAGTTGCATGTATATTAGGAATATCTGACGGCGATACTCTTTTATTAAGTGTTAAGGTAAATAAGGCAGTATTAGTATAAACTAGAGTTTCTGCCCTTTTTTCTAACATTTAAATCCGGATATAGTTCCATAATTTTTGTTCATCTGTTGTAAATTAGCAGCTTGAAAATTTAGATAACAGTTTTTCACTTGACCAGAGAGGATTATTGGATGATTCATGTCTATGCAATATAAAATTTTGTTGTCTAAAATTCTGATGTTTCTTTTAAAATATTCCATTTGAGTCCTCTACTATTATGTAGTGATTATTTGGATGGGTGAAGATTTTAAATTTCCTCCATAGTTTTTTTGTAGTTAATTCCGAGTAAAGTTCTTCAATTTGAAACCTATAGAGATTACAATCTGTGTTAGTAACTGAGAATTAATGATTTGCTGCTTGAAAAGTTTTTAAAAGAGCAGTAAAGTTGAGCAGGTATTGAATTTTCTTATTACTTCATTTATTGTGATTTGGTCCAACTTCATTATATCATGACTATCCATAGCTTCTGTGTTTCTATTTGTTCTTCCGCTTCTTCATTCAGCATGATAAAAACACCCCTCTGGTCTATACCCATAGTGTCATCTTTGGTGCTAGCAATAGCTTTTCCTAGGTGGACAATCTTTGCATAACTAACAGAGTTATTCTTACCATTTTCAACAGATTGTATTAGTTTAGATTTATTTACAATTGAATTAGAATAGAAAAATTATCATTTATGCTTAATTTAGGTTTAGATGGATTAGGTATAGTGCTACAGTTAGTATTTCCTAAATTTGATTGGTTTATATTAAGCTCCAATTTATCATTAGGTATATTATGAGGTATAATGTTTAATTAGTATTCCTTGGTTTTAATTGGTTTACCTTAAGCTCCACATCCTCATTAGGTATAGTCTTACCTATCTCCATTTTCTCCTAGTCTGGAACCTCATTATTACCAACATTAGTCTATCTGTAATGATTCATTAGGTGAAAAAATATCTAGGTTTGTTTTACATCGTTTCAATTAAATTTTCTCCTTCTTTCCTTGCAAAGTCTGCTTTAATGGCTGTGTCATTTTGCTCAATTATTAGGTAATGTACTTACCAATCAAAAAAACCACTTTTTCAAAGTATTTAAAGTACTTAAATATATTTCCAAAAAGGAATTTAGACATACAGGCAGGTAGTACAAATAGGGTCACCAAGTACAGCCCTTCATGCTATGCTCAAATATCACATGACCTCTTAATTGACATTCCATTTAATTATTTATTTCAATGAAAATTTGAATTATTTTATAAAATATGTAATTTAGTAGACAGAATTAGTTTATTTTATGATTGAAAATATATATATAATCATATTACAATTATAAAATAAACTATTAAATGTGTGAATACATTTTACAAAACACAAATATTTTCTGTTAATTAGTAATTAAACAGAATAATTGTGGATTTTTTTTTCTCTTTCTCTTATGAAAAAATGCATGCCAGTTTTATGTTATGCTTAGTTTGTTGCCCCCCCCCCCCCTTAGATAATGTTTTGTAAAGTCTAACGATTAAAATTTATCTTTTTTTTTAATGATAACTTTTTATCAATTTTTTAATAATGTTATTATAAATAGTAGATTACATAAATAATCAATTATATGTTTTAACAGGGGTGGGGGTGAACGTTTTTAATTACACCAAATAAAGTTCCATGTGACTCCTATCTTAGATTTTACATCTGAATTAATAATGGTAATCCGCCATATCATTATACTGAAGAGCCATCTATGAAAGCATAAATAATCAGTGGTCACCAGATGGTACAGACAATGAGATCTTCACACTAGTTATTTTTAATCTTTACATTCAATATTTGTTTCTAGAAAATAGAAGCTTATAAAGAAATGCCAAGAATTATGTTTATAAATTATTACTATTTACCCTTTTAATTCAGAAAAATCAAACTATCTAAAGGAGTCAAAAGTACTAGATTAATAATATTAAATTTGTAATTTATTGAGATTTTAATTATCTATTTCAGCTTAATAATACACCAAATTAATTTTTAAATTTTATATTTTTATTTTACTCACTTAATATCAAGTAAGAATTTTAGAAATAGAAATTTCTGTGACTTAAGATTAATATATATTCTATGATAAATTTCAAAAGTTAATAATTAATATTAGCTATAAATAGTTGTAATACCCACTATTTATTACCCCAGCCTATCAAACAAAACATCTAGAAGTTACAGTATAAAAAATAGATATACAATCTAAATGTTTATAAAAATAAGCAAAAAAAAAAAGCATTTAAAAATGGGTCATATGATATATGACTATTTTATTTAAATGTTTATAAGTTGTCCTAAAGTTTCATAGAGTAAGCTCTATAGTAGTTACAATGATCAGCTGATTCTTCTTGACCATTGCCCTAAATAGTTTGACATTGCCATATCTGTAACACAATTTATTTTATTTAGCAACTTTATAATCATTTTAATATCAATAATTATGTGCTTATAACGCTCTTAAAGTTGTATGAGGAAATATAATAATAGTGCTGAATACCCTATATATATATTGTGATATATATATATTTTAAAAATTAATTCTTCAGAGCATTTAATATCAATGTGAAGTGAGTATTTTTAAATTGGAATTAGTTTAAAATAATGTTAATTTAAATTAGACTGTTTTTTTCTTACTATTTTTATATATATAATATTAAAAATAAAAGTATGTTTAATATATATAAATTATGTCAAATAATTAGCATTCAGTATTCTGGTTATTTATATATCTAATGAAAGAAGGAAAAGAAAATATAGAATTACATGTATGTGTATATTGTAATGGTCAAAAAGTAGAACTGCTTTAACCCGACTTAGAGACATAGGCAAAGCGGGTTCGAACCTTACCTACACCTCCAGTTCATAACTAAGTGACTTACTCTCTTGACCTCGCAAGAGAATCTTTTCTCAATGTAGCCCCATAGTCAAGTAGAGATAAGACTCAAAGGAATCTTAACATGTGATGATCAGGTTTACATATAAGTAATAATCATTAAACTCATTATAATAATGGATTATAGTTTATTATTAATATAAAATTGTTATTAATGATTAAATAAAATTCTTTACAAAAGAAAATACCAGCAGATATATACATATATTGAAGCAGTCGGATCTAAGTTTGATCCTAACTTCATGATATCTCACCTGTAGCCCACTTCAAACCCTAGTACTAATCATGAATTTCCGAATGCAATGGGGCTTTATACATTCAATACATGCTAGTTTCAATAAAAAACTTATATAAATATATGTTAAAACCAACTACTTTTAATATTTAAACTAATCAATGTCATTAATAAATTCATGATAAAATTATTCATGAAAACACATATATTATAACTGCGTGGATTGTGTGTATATATTTATAAATATTTAAATATATATATTCGTTACAATGTTTCATTGCATCGGAATGTTTTATTTTATTTTTAAACAGTTTGTTCAAATTTTAGTGATTAAAAGCTACATTCTTTCGATAAGCTTTCAGATCGTTCTTTCCCAAAAAACAATGGGGAATTTGACGGTTCTTGATTAAAATCGTTTTTCAGATTTACAAATTCATTTTCTAATTAGAAAATGAATTCAAAGTTAATGAGTTTGAAAGCCTTATCAAAGGAATGTATCTAAAATCAGTTAACAAAAATTTGTAACTTTGATAAGGTAAGAAGCTTTAGCCTGAAGGCATCTAGAGTCGGTATAGGTGGGAAGCCAGAGAACAGGTATAACTAGCCTGGAAAAGGTTTCGAGAATGAGAAGCCATATTTTTTTTGAAAGAAGTGCTACTAGAAGCTATGTGCGTCTTAAATTATGAATCTTTATAGTGTCGCCATCATGGTGAGGGGCTAACTTTGGGAATCTGACTGCTGGGCCCGAAGTCCCCAGAAGATCTTCAAGGTAGCTGCTAAACTAAACCTTTCCACACCAATTGTGCTGCCAAAACCTGAAACAATAAATCCAAATGCTATTCGTATAAGTGAAAATGCATGCCTACGTTTCAACCCAATTGGACTCTACCATGTAAACTAAGGAACCAACTATGAAGGAACGGTGATATCTTTCTTGAAACAACCGCAACTTTCTGGCCAGTTTCCGAACTTTATTTTACACCACCTTTTAAATTAACTGCTGTAAAAGCTCTTCTCTGTATAATGCCTTTATTTGTATAAGTAATTCTCTATGTCTAGTCTTTTAATTTAATATCTGTTAACTTTCTTTTCTTATGATGGCGATTCGTTTCACTAACTGTATTATATATATTTATTGAATAATTATTAATGTCATTTATTTTTATTATATGCCAATAAGGCTTCAACTCAATAATAATCCCTTTTGTTAAACTTGCCTCATGAAAATAATATAATATTAAGGTTTATAATAATTCTTTCAACTAATTTAATACAGTTCTATTAATTATCGAGTTGAAGGATTTATTAAATGTTGCTATTTTTACTAACAGCTGATAATGACTATTGGCCATTGCCTAACCTATGCTCCCGGCTACTTTATTGAGTTCCTAATATTGATTTATTTATTAATAATGTTAAAATGTTTTGCAAAAGGTCGATAAAGGAATTTAATGTTAATATATTCTAAGTTAAATTGTATACTTTATATCAGGGGTCCCCAATCCTATGCCTGCGGGCACCATGGTGCCCTCGGCCATTTTATGTGTGCCCGCTGCTATCCGAACATGATCAAAAATTATTTATCTGATACAAATAAATTTAATTTTTAAAATTTCTTATAAATTATTGTATTATATTGTATTCAAATTGTAGGGCATACTATACTTTAAATATAAACGTTAATTATATGTTAAAATTTTATTTTTGAAATAAATATTTTTTTGTACATTATGTGTATTATTAACAATATACAACTATAAATTTACATTGAAAAAATAAATGGTGCCCCCCATCTGGTTGAAAAAATAAATGGTGCCCGCCACCTGGCCAGTATTATAGAATGTGCTCTTAAGTGCAAAAAGGTTGGGGACCCCTGCTTTATATTAATATTCAGGAAGGGCATGATATTTAGGATAATTAGCATGATTTTATAATTGCGTTAAGTACTTTTAGTTAAAGCATGTTTGACTTTAATTCATCATGATCAGGTCATTACGTAGAACATTCTTTATATGAAATGGGTTTTATTAATTAAACACGGTTATTTAGTCATCATTTTTCGAACGTTGCTGAAGTGAGCCATCTCCTGCCTTGTAGGCTTGTCCTTGGTGATATTATTATTACTTTAATCACCCAGGAAGAAACCACTTCCTCACTTGCTCGTTTTTACATTGGAACACCAAAGGTCCGTGGCTATGACCCGACCTGGCTTTCCATGTGTTCCATGAATCCTTCATAGAGCATCAAAGACTTGTCAAATACAAGCCGCCCTTCTATTTTCTCAAATCACTGGCAAGCCATTATTTTCGTATTTATTCTTAACGTTCGTAAATCGTTAGCACCATTAGTGCTCAGTTCAAATAAAGCCCCGCTCATGCACATAAATCATAATGAATTGATTTTATTAGTCAAACAATTTCATATTCATTTATCCTTAAATAAGTTCTTTAGTAAACAGTAAAGTTATGCCCTACTAGTTATCATGCTTTTCGTGAATTGATTTACGAATGTGAAAATGAATCTCTCATTTTTTCTTTTAGAATTAGAATAATAATTTCTGTCAAAGCCAAATACATTTATCTATCGTTATTTACTTGTCAGGGCATAGACACGTATAATCCTCCTATAATATTGCGTAATAGTTATTGGCATATAATAACGACTGCCATTCTTATTGTAAATTATAAATTCTGTTTTAAAGACTAGAGGTAATCTATATAATCTTAATCACAAAAGTTGAACAAAACATTTATTCTTATTAAACATTTTATTAACACATTTGGTTTTTAACTTTATTATTTGGCAACCCAAACATACATATATGAATTGACTTATAAATATCCTTAGTTATTTTATTATACGTTATTAGAGTCAGATCAGGGGTCTCAGAGATCATCATCATCCGTTGAGCTAGTTTCTTGGTGCATTGTCATGTGCCGTCGACATGTCATCCACTGATTTGATCTGAACTAGTGAGTTGGGTTTGAATTCAGTTTGGTCTGGAGTAAAATCTTTGGTAAGACTAGGTATGAATTCGACTTTGAGTTTAGATTGTTGGGTGGATGTTATGACTGGTTTAATATATAAGATCAGCTGATCCTTGTAATGGGAACAAAAAAATAATAATAAAACACAGATACGCATCATCAATTATTCAGGTCATTTTTATTCAGTAGAGAAACAGTGATTAGATTGCTCTATCGTACAAGAACAGGGTGAAATTAGCCTACTTAAACCAGCTAAATAAACTATAGACTGAATTTGAACATAGCCTCATTCATACATAAATTTTATATATATAAACCCCCAACGAATTTTCCAGATTTGATTCACCGAGTAATGCCCCAATCATATTAAGAAAGGTGTAAATATAAATAAGATGGTAAAACATTGTGGCACTTAGTGATTAAATATACATATTTGAAGGTTCAGTCTCGAAACATGATGATTTCATCATAATGCCAACTTAATTCTGGATAGCTACTTCACATCTAATATATTGTTAGAGAAAGGAACCCATTCGCCTAAGCATGACCCAGGTCCCGCAGTTTTGATAGCTTAAGTTCATTTATTTTCCTCTACTGATTGATAGGATCCAACCTTTCTAAGTGATTGAATATCCCGTAGACACATGTTAGCTAATGAAGTCATAAAAAAACCAAGAGCAATAAGTAAATGTCAAGATACCAATGGTACCACCAAGCTACACATTATTGAGGACACAGTCAAATGACCATAAGTTTAAAGCCTTATAATCTTAACGCATATAAATCTATGATCGAGTATATTACCGTACTGGGAATATCCGTTACACATAAATATACCCCCTCCCTTATCAAGCTATCAAACTTCCTCTTATGCAGGTATTATACCAACATTTATTGTTACCGTTTTATTAATTGATAATTATTATTTGATAGTTTCTGTCCATAGATTTAATAATACTATAGATTATTTATATAAACAGTTCACACTATACCCTCTATTACACATAACAAAATAATAATGAACACTTATTTATATTGTGTCCCTTATAAACATATTGCCTTAAAATGCATATCGATAATAATACTAGTGGGTACTCTTTAAACATAAATCATATATATATTCTTTAAACATAAGTCATATATATAAAGACAACATAGATGTTTGTCTATAATACAAACACTTTTCTCATTCTGGCTATAAAATTAAATATTGCATCAATTAATTATACAACAACACATTCTGTTTTTTTTTTTTTCTTTTGAAAACAAAAAAAAAAACTTTAATGATCAAACAACAACTGCAGAATAAGGTGGACATGGTCATTTGTAAGTCAAATCACTTTTATAGTCATTTTTAAAGTACCCTACATCTGTTGTAGCGGTCCCCTTCCAACTCCCCCTTTACATATATATATATCAATTCCACTATCAAAAAAAAAATCCTTTTCTCTCAAAAAAAAAAAAAAACCCATGTAGATCAATATGTATGCTAATGATCTGCTAATATATAACTATACATATGAAGAAAGTAAAATTAGGGGCGCCATTTATATATAATCTAAGCCTTCTGAATTACATCTGAGGCAAAATTAGGAAACATTTTTTTTTAAGTACTACTGTATAAATATAATTACAAATAAAAAAGTTACCGGTAACTTGAATATGTGTGTATAGATAGATTGGGCTTGTCCTGTCAATGAGTTTGAGTCCATCTTGGAGGTATTACGGTGCAATTATCAATTCACGATGGCTGTGGCAGCTCCCATCTTCGGACATCTATGTCCCTGTTCCTTTTGATCAGTCTTTCAGTAGCAAACAGCAGGCATTGATCAGGCATACTTCTTTGGTTCTTCAGCTGGATTACATCTCTCAGACCCTGGTTCGAGGATGGACAGGAGAGTGGATGAAAAATTTTCTACTCAAGCATATTTGGTATAAAATACATTTCACTAGGTCTTGTTTTCTTTACACAAGAGAATGAATGATTAGCGATCAAATAAAAAAAAATTCCTAACAAAAACTTTTATATTTATACCTTTTATCTTCCTTTTATGTCAATTACCTTAATTAGCGTATATCAATGCCTCTATTGTTTCCAGTTCTCAAAGTATCTTACGCTTTTGTCTATATTGTTATAAACATAAATTGCATTAGCCAACATCTTTATTTGCTGATGCAATGTTTTTTTCTTATACATTTGCAAGTAAAATAATTCATTTTAAGCTTTTGCCTATTTTTTTATAATTTTTTATTTATGATTACAATTTATTTAATGTTATTCACATGTGTACATCTTTAAACATTTCTTTTAATGTACATTCACTGTGGTTGGCTTTAGGGTCTCTGGTCAGTACACAGTGAATGGTGAAGCTCACATATGTATGACTATATTCAGCTTCATATTCCCTTAGCCGGTTTAAAAAAAAAACAAGTAAAAAAATGACTACACTTACTTTGCTTGAGAGCAAACAGAGTGATCATTTAAGGAGCACTAGGTATCTTTTTTATATATTTAGTATTCTCTATACCCAATATATATATAAAAAATCAAGCTTTTATATATGTGATATTCTTTAGATTATGTCCTTTTTGTGAATGAATCTGTTGTATTTGAATTAGCTGGTTCTCTGGACCTCCCTTTATATAATTCTTTTCCTGGTGGATCGTCTTCTCTGAGGTTTATCGTAGGCCATTTGGACTGCCCTCTTTTTTTGTTTATTGTTGTGCCATTGGGCTTCAAAGATTTTGCATTAGAAGTCCCACTGACTCCTTTCCCATTCTTTAAGAGAAAGGCATTCTCCCAAATTTCTTTTTTATAATAAAAGACCCTTCGTACAATGGGAAAAAACTTCTTATACTGCCCCTCCAATGGCTTTTTAACATACATAGTTCTAACCCACACCTTTCCCTGGTTTTAAAAATATATGGATTTTGTTTTCCTTTTTTATTCCCCATCTTTACCATGTGCTCTAGGTGCATTCTGGCATGGGCTTGGTCTTGGGTTTTGATTTACTATTTGTAGCTCTACTGGGATGATGTTTTTTCCAAAACTAGGGTCTTGTCTCTCAAAGTGAAGCCATGCTGGTGTGAAACCAGTACTCATTTTTATTTTGGTTCAGGTATCTAACCACTATAGGTGTTTGTTTTTCCCAGCTCTTGTGATTATTTCCTGAGTATATCTACATGAAAATATGTTTTCCTTTTAACTTGGATATGTTGTATGTATTCTTTAGTTATCTGTGGTCCCTGTGAGAACACTTCTGTATGTTCCCTTGGCCAATTTTTCTATCACCTTCAGTTTTGAGTGATATTTATTTTACTTTTTATGAAGCCTAACTCAAGTGTCCTTTGGATGCAGCCAACTCTGGTGGTAGATTGGACCTCCCTATTGAAGAATCCAAGTATTTCTTTGTGGAACGTGGTTTTTTCTTCATAATTTAGGACAGCTTGGTGGTAATGTAGGAAATCGGAACGTAATACCATGTCTTGGATAAGATCTGACTCAGGAATGCGTAGGTTACAATCGTGGACCCTATTTTAATATTAAAACAAAGTTGACGAGTCTCTATTTCGGCCTTATTACCATTTGCTAGTGTGATTTGGATAGCCCATACTGGCATGGTAGGTAATGCTCAGTCGTTACATCATTCCTTTGACACTAATGAGACTTTCTTCCTCAGTCTAATAAATCCATCACTGGGAAATCTTCCACTAACACTTTAATTGTGGGACAGTACTAGTGTTGAGACCTGTAAAGTGGTTCCTCTCTCTCATAGCTATCGTCAATGTTTCTTTTATAAAAATTTCCCTTTTCTTTATCCTAGAAACTTAGTTGAAGTGAATGGATTAGAAGAGCCTTGAGACTGTCTGGTATGGCCTTTCACACTGATCCTCTATCTCATAATATTCCTGGATAGGTGTTGTTTGTGTCCTTTGTATATCCACTTTTTGTTCAAATTCCCAAAATCTGTGGTGGTCAGCAACTCTGCAATTTCTTCTATTCTGCTATTTCTGCAGCCTAATATTAATTGCTTTATGTGGGGAGGCATATTGTATCTAATAGTTCAGATGATTTGTCCATCCAATAATGGGAAAGCCATTAATAACTTAAAAGATACTTGCTGAAGAAAGAACTGTGTGCTCCCCCCCCCCTTTGAGCCACAGTATTTTTCATGGATATCCAGTGTAATATTCCATCCTGTCTTTTCTCACTCTTAAAAACTTTTGAGTAGTGCCAGATAGTAATTTCTAACTTTCTAAATGTCTTTGGTTTCTGGGCAAAACATCTCCACCAATCTCTGGCTGAGCCTTGTAAATGATTTGCAGCAATTACTATCTGCTAATCTTCCCTAAGCTCATGGAAAAGAGAATTCTGCGAGATTCTGCAGGTAGGCCATTGGATTTTCTTCTCTATCTCTAAAACTTAATGTGGATGAACTGTGCCACCAATGAACTCTCCATTTTTTCTACACTTTTTACACTTTCCCGGGTATTTTCATTAATATTAAATTTTACTAACTTCTTTGCTTACGGTCTGGGATGCACTATCCTGTGACCTGTTTCAACTCTGCTCCCTCTCTTTCTAGATCTTCCATCCTATTTATTTCTGCTTTTTCTTTTAGTCTTCTTTCCATGACTTCTACTGATTTCTGCAGCTCTATTGCCCATTGTGGTTCTGGTGTATCCATCCACCATTACTTATTATAGGGCTTTGCACCTCCAATTTATTATTTGAAAATACGATGCTGGTACCTGCCTTTATTTCTTTACTTGTCCCTTTCTCCGTGCCATTCATGTTTAAGGGGGAAAAAAATTTTCTTACAATATTTGTCGATACCCTTTTTTTTCATTGTTGATAATCTATCAATGAACTAAGACTTTCTGGTTCTTTTTTTTTATTAATTGCTTTCCCTCCCATATCATACCCATGATTATTATTCTTTCTTGCCTTCCAGCTTTTTGTTGTCCTTTAACAGTAACATTTTACTTATGCCTGTCTAATCATATCTTTATTTATACCTGAATTTAAATCTATTTCTCTCCTTGTTACAATAATCTATCATTTTATTTATACATATGTGAATGTCCTGTAAGGCTATGTGATAAAACTATATGATACACATATAAAAAAATAAAAAATTTTACCATCTAACCCCCTTTCTTCTTTATTTCTTATTTAATCACTGTTCCCCTGAAAACAAGAAGAAAAAAAATAGTATCTGATCTTATTTTATTTTCAACTGATCATTTTTGCTTGATTTGTTATATGGAACATATATTTCCAGCTAAAGTTAATAGAGCAGAAAGCGAGAAAAAAAATGCATTTTCATACTTTACCAGATTTACAAAAAAAAAAAATTTCTCCTGATCCTCAGAATTCCTATGGTAAGGCCACACTTTGGAATGCCAGATTACATGAAAAACTGTAACTGTTAAAAAGTAGAGCTGCTTTAACCCATCCTAGAGATATAGGCAAAGCAGGTTCAAAAAAACCTCACCTACCCTCCAGTTCATAACTGACTTAGAGCTGCTTTAACCCACCCTAGAGACCTAGACAGACCAGGTTCAAACCTCACCTGCCCCTCCATTTCATAACTAAGCAATTTACTCTCTTGACCTCATGAGAGCCAATCTTTTCTTAATGTAGTCTACTGATCAGGTAGAGACGAGACTCAAAGGAATCCTAACATGATGATCAGGTTTACATATATAAGTAATAATCAATATCTACAACCTTGTTATAATGATTAAATAAAATTCTTTACAAAAAAAAAATACCTGCAGATATATACTTGTATATAAGATCAGCTGATATGCATCACTTATCCAGGTCATTTTCATTCAGTAGAGAAACAGTGATAAGATTGCTCTATAGCACAAGAATGGTGAAATTAGCCTGCTTAAACTAGCTAAATAAACCATAGGCTGAATTTGAATGTAGCTTCATTCATACCTAAATTTTATATATATAAACCCCAACAGATGTTTCCAAATTAACCGAGTAATGCCCCGATCATATTAAGAAAGACATAGGTTTACATATATAAGTAATAATCAATATCTACAACCTTGTTATAATGATTAAATAAAATTCTTTACAAAAGGAAATACCTGTAGATATATACTTATATACAAGATCAGCTGATTCTTGTAATGGAAACAAAAATATATATAATAAAACACTGATACGCATCATCAATTATCCAGGTCATTTTCATTCAGTAGAGAAACAGTGATAAGATTGCTCTGTGGTACAAGAACAGGGTGAAATTAGCCTGCTT
Source organism: Epiperipatus broadwayi (assembly GCA_028023455.1). Taxonomy (NCBI): domain Eukaryota; kingdom Metazoa; phylum Onychophora; class Udeonychophora; order Euonychophora; family Peripatidae; genus Epiperipatus; species Epiperipatus broadwayi. The sequence goes on from JAQFVV010006226.1 coordinate 5,377,811, forward strand.
AAACTAGCTAAATAAACCATGGGCTGAATTTGAACACATTCATACCTAAATTTTATATATATAAACCCCAATGGATGTTTCCAGATTAACCGAGTAATGCCCCGATCCTATTTAAAAAGGCATAAATATAAAGTGGTAAAACATTGTCATACTTTGTGATTAAATATATATATATATTTGAAAGTCAGGTCTCAAAACATGATGACTTCATTATAATGCCAACTTAACTCTGTATAACTACTTTGCCTCTAATCTATTGTTAGAGAAAAAAAACCTGTTTGCCTAAGCATGACCCAGGTTCAGAAATGAAGTTTTGATAGCTTAAGTCCATTTAATTTCCTCTACTGATTGATGGGATACAACCTTTCTAAGCAATTGAATATCCCGTAGACACATATTAGCTAATGAAATCATTATAAAAATGAGCAATAATTAAATGTTGAGACACCAATGGATCACCAAGCAACACATTATTGAGAATGCGGTCAAATGATCATAATTTCTTATAATGTTAGCGCATACAAATCTATGATCGAGTATATTACCATACTGGGAAAATCCGTTACACATAAATATACATACACCTTTTTAAGCTATCAAACTTATGCAGGTATTATACCAGCATTTATTGTTACCATTTTATTAGTCGAGAATTATTATGTAGCTAGTTTCTGTCTATAGATTTAATAATAATACAGATTAATTATATAAACAGTTCACACTATACTATCTATTACACATAACGAAATAATGAACACTTATTTATACTACGGCCCTTATAGACATATATATATATATGGATTCACAACTCTTAGATTGCCTTAAAATGCGTATGCATATCAATAATATTACTAGCAGGTACTCTCTAAACATATATCAAATATATATAAAGTCAACAGACGTATGTCTATAATATAAACGCCTTTCTTATTCTGGCTATAAAATTAAATATCGTATCAATTAATTATTCAATAATGCATTTTGGTTCTCCTTCTTTTGAAAAGAAAAAAAACTTTAATGATCAAACAACAATTGCAGGAGAATGTGGACAGGGTCATGTTTAAGTCAAATCATTTTTATAGTGATTTTTAAAGTACCCTACATTTGTTATAGCAGGTAAGGAGAAATAAAATAAGTTTACTCTTTCAGTCCTCTTCCAACTCCTCCCTTACACACATATATATATCCTGCATATTTTACAAACAAATTTCCTTTTCTCTTTTAAAAAACCCATGTAGATCAATATGTATGCTAATGATCTGCTAATACGTAACTATATACATTTGAAAAAAAATAAAATTAGTGATCACCATTATACATATTTAAGCGTTATTAATTACATCTGAGATGAAATTAGCAAACATATTTTAAGTACTACAGTAAAATACAATTATGAATATAAAAGTTACTGGTAACTTGGATGTATGTGTATAGATAGATTGGGCATGTCTTATCAATGAGTTATGAGTCCATCTTGAAGGTATTAAGATGCAATCACCAATTCATGACAGCTGTGGCAGCTACCATCTTGGACATCTGTGTTCCTATTGCCTTCGGATTGATTTTTCAGTAGCAAGCAGGAGGCATTGGTCAGGCATACTTCTTTGGTTCTTCAGCTGGATTACATTTCTCAGACCCCAGTCCGAGGATGAATGGGAGAGTGGAAGAAAATTTCTCTATTCAAGCATATTTGGTACAAAAGACATTTCATTGGGTCTGGTTTTCTTTAAACAAGCGAATGAATGAATAGCAATCAAATAAATAAAAAAATTCTTAACAAAAAAAAAAAACTATTTTTTCTGCTTTTTACTGGCGATTACCTTAATTAGTGTCACAATTAACATTATTTCCACCCATTTTAATGAATTCTTGAGTTAAAATCTTGTTTAATGTATTGTGTGCATTAGCTAACTTCTTTAAGCTTTTTTTATAATTTCTACAATTGCCTTTTTTTTTTTAAATTTTATTTATGATTGCAATTTATTTAATGTTATACACATATATATATATTTAAACATTTCTTTTAATGTACATTCACTGTGGTTGGCTTTAGGGTCTTTGGTCAGTATACAGTGACTGGTGAAGCCCACATATGTATGACTGTACAGCTTCAATATAGAGAAAGCCTTGAACATCTTATAGAATCATAAATAAGACAGTACCATGCCCACCATTTGTTGCCTTTTTTGAAACACTGATTTATTTCAAAGAAATATTTTAAATTATGTATAATCACTTAGTCTTCAGCATATAATAGCTATTTAATTAATATGCACATATGTGTGTATGGATTATTACATCTTTTTCATTAATCATATCTAATTTATTTTTTATTTGCATCTTCAATAAAAAAAGAAATTCAAAGTCATCAAATTGATATTACAAGTTTAGAAATAACAAAATATACTTTATGATATAATTGTATTATGTTTTCCTTTATGCTAATTTCACATAAAATTCTCTTTATAATTATTAATCTTCTAGCAAAAAACATGTCCTATAACAATTTTGACTACTTTCTCCAAATACTATCACTTTGTCTGTTTTTTAAGAATTCATTGCTACCTTTAATTTTAAAGTTATATGAATTTTTTTTTACTTCCTCTCATTCTTTTTAATCTCTTCCAATAAGTCTTTTATATTTCATACCTTATCTAGCTCCATTTTCTAACTTTTATCATATTTTTTTATCTAGTGTATTCAGTCTTTTTTTTTTTTTACTTAATTGTATACATCTTTATTCATTTTGTTTTTTATTTATCTTTTAGCTTCAGTTAAATGACTTATTAAATATTTAAATGCATAATTAAATATATAACTTTTCCCCAATTACATTTATGTTATTCATTTATTCTTATTTCAGATTTATTATAAATTCTTTCTACACTGTGAAGCATAGTGTTACATTTATCATTGCTATCACTAAGTAATTGGTATTATAAATAATTCTGATGCAATGATTCATTCTTTTTCTAAGTTAACTCTTTGTCACATCATCTAAATAAAAATCTTAAATAAATGGTCATTTTTAATAAGTACTTTCACCTGATTAGTATATGTATAATTATTAAAACTATCTTTCTTATTGCATTGCCAAATCCATTAATATCTTTCACATTCTTTATTACTTTTATAGGTTTTATAAACAAAAAGTTTATTAATGGGAGTATTAAGTGGAGTATTGAGTAATATTTATATGAAAAAATTGGAGAAATTAATGTTAGTGAATAATAATGCTCCAATTTTCATTAAAAGATATGTATATGGTAATTTATTAATATTTAATAAAACACAGACAGATTTATTTATAGAGGATATTAATAAGATGCATAAAAATATTAAATTTACTGTAGAAAAAGAAGAGAATAATATACTGACATATTTAGATATAAACTTGATTAAATCAAATGAAGAAGGGAAATGTAGGATTGAAACATCAATTCATAAGAAAATTAATATAGATAATATAACTAATTGGCACTCAAATACAAATATAAAATAAATGCAAAACATTCTAGAATTCATAGAGCAGCAAATTATTGTTCAAGCAAAGAAGATTATGTTAAACAAATAAAAAAAAAAAGAATTTATAAATGATTAAATAAATTTATAAATAATAATATTAGGTTAATAGAAAATATGATAGATTATATAAATAATAATAAAGGAAAAAGTAATAATAATAATATAGATAAAATTAATATATATATATATATAAAGACAGGAAATAACTATGCAGTTAAAAATTTAAAGTTATGGGTAAAATTAATAAAAAATATAATATAAATGTTAGAATAAATATAATTTATCCAAACCATTTTGAATACTTTTTAGCAAAATTCTTTATTGTACATATATACATATGCCTTAATATATGAAATTAATTGTAAAAAGTTAAATTAATAATATAAAAGTAAATTTCATAGGAGAAATAAAAAAATTCAATATATAGAAGTCTATTATAATATAAATGTGATAGAAATTTGTCGATATATTTACATACATTAGAAACAGGGTGTGAGTTTGGGCAGGACTGTATAAAGATGATAAATTTATAAATAATAAAAGAGATAGAAAAATAAAAGAAGCTATTTATATTAATAATATTAAGCCATTATTAAATAGAGATTTGGGTCTGAAATTTTTTTTGACATAAGCCAGTGTTAAGTAGATATTTGGGCCTGAAAAAAATTTTGACATTAAAAAAAGAGAATAGATTTAATTATATCAAAAATAGAAAGAGGGAGCTACTAAATATAACTATAAAATTTAAAAGTTTGAATAGGTAGCAGTTAAGATTTGAAAATATAAGTAGAAGATAGGTATAAAATATGTTTAAAAATAATATAGGTTTAAGAAAATTGCACATATTGAATGTTAATATAATGAAAAATAATAATGATGTAAAATAAAATATGAATATAATTTTAGAGTTAAATATTAAAAAAATTAATAAGAATAAAATAAATGAAATAAAATATGTATATGATTATAGTAAGTATTGATTGGTAAATATAGAGTATAAAAAAGGTTAAAATGTATAATATATATTAAAAGGTAATAATTATATAGAGATGTATATAAAGATATGTGTGGGTATATAAATAATGATTATAAGATAGAATATATATATATAATGTAAAATTATATGTTCGTGTATAATTATATTCATGTATTTGTATTGTGTTTGTTATTGTTCTGAAGAAGATTGCTGGGCAATCAAAACCATCAATAATGGGTTGTATAAAGCATTGTAAAAGTGATAAAGAACATAAATTATATTAATATGTGTAATTTCTGTATTAAAGAATGCATTGAATGGAACTTATTTAATTTTTTTGTAATAGTTGAACTTCTTAATTTATCACATATTTTCTGTTTGTTTGATATAGTCAAATTATTTATTGACAATTCTATGATCAAAAAGGAGTTTGCTATCACCTAACAGGAAATCCTTCATATGTTCTTGTCATGGCAACTGTTATTACTTTATGATTAATCATATAGTATTCAAATATGTGTAGGTTGCTCATCAACCAGTATGGTGAATTTATTCACTTTTTACCTCTGAGTTTAAGATCAAGAAACGTCATAGTCTTTCTTTTCAAATGCCTTATAATTCTTAACTGAAATATCAGTTGAATTTTTGTGAAGGTAGAAAAATATGTATCTGACGGAACTTTTTTTAAAAATAAGTATGTACAATCATAATAGACAAAAACTAAGTCATGATCCTAATTTCCAGAAAGCTATAACATTTCCAGCCAAGGCAGTGATTGGTGGCTAAAGGTAGAGGAATAATAGTTCCTGATTGCTGATCTAGGATACAATTTTATGATCTTTTTTTTTTTTTAACTTACAACTTCAAAACACTTTCAAGTGAAGGAGGGTTGCATCAATTGAAAGAACTATCTAATATTAAATGTGGCATTCTTTGATTTTGTGGAGTTAGTCAAAAAGGTGAATATGATTTAATAATTGGTCATGTACTATACTACAAAGGTCCAAATATTAGAAGTACAAGTGGAGTAGGATTCATTGCAAATAAAAATGGAATAACAATATTGTGAAGGTTGGTGGTGTATAGACACAGTGGCAAGATTAGTTTTTCAACTTAATGGAAGATATCAAATACAAAGAATTCAGGTTTATACCACAACTTCTTATTGTGATGAAGAAATATAAGATAAAAGGCTTTAATCAGATGAAAAATCACTTTAAAATTGTCATGGGATATTTTGTTGCTAAAATAAGCAATTGAAAGTTAAAAATACTGTGGGGAAATTTGACTTTGGTGACAGAAATTAAAGGGAAAACAGACTTATGGTATTTGTAGAAAAAGAAACCCTTATATTATGAATTCTTTCTTGGAGAAAAATGCTAAAAGGAAATGGACGTGGAAACATCCAAATGAAGCTACAGCAAAATTGGTTTATGCTTTGACTATTAGAAAATATATATTTCAAGATCTAATGTTCTTAATAAATTCAACACAGGAAATGATCATCACTTAGTGAGATGTAAATGTAGTAATGTAAAACTAGAGGCAAAAATGAAGAAAAACAGTATTCACAGTTGATATTTCTAACCTGATTCCAATGAATTTAAATTAGAACTTGCAAATCATTTTACAATATGAGCAGATTTTGAAGATGGTTCAGATTTGAAAGAAATCAATAGAATGATAATTGATACTCTATTAAACTGGATCTCAAGATTGTAAAAGACTTTAAAAGACATGTATGAGATGAATGGATGAAATAAAGACATAGTAGGTTGATGTGGAAAAGAGAGGCTAGAGATCAGAGAAACTGAATTAAACTTAGAAATACCTTCATCCTGTATTGACGATAACACTGAAATTTCACAAAGATATATGTTATTCTGTAAGATCTATTACATTTTTCACATAAGCATGCTTTGTCAGCCAACGATAATCATTATAATATTTACATTCATTGATTCAATGATTTCATATATACTTTTTTTCTGACAATTTTTCTGTTATCTTGGAAAATTTATCTTGATAACTGATTTAATTACTGAATATAATTTTCTAAATCATTCTGGTTTATATGTATGAAACAGTATATTTTAAAAATAAAAAAGTATGCACAGTATTTTTAAGAAGGGCAGTACAAATAAATAGGCAATAGGTTTGCATTTTTCTATGCCTTATGAAATAAAATTGTGAGGGTTTGACAATATTATTAACTTGAATATTCTAATAATTTATATACAATATATCTTTAAGAAAATAAATTTAAATGAAGAGCAGCTATTTGATATTTAATATAACAATTACTTTTTTTAATTAAAGATGAACGACTTTGGAAAGTTATATAATTAGTCAAATTAAATTGGCAATATTATACTGTATATTTTATTTTTAATTAATGTGTTCAATATATCACTGAGAATATAAATTTAATATAGAATCTCAAATATAAATAGTAATCATTTGATATTTGATAAGACAATTATAGTATATTGATATCCAGTTATCACAGGGATTGATAAATAATGCCAATAATTTAAAATAGTCGAATTAAATTGATAACTAAGCTTTTAAAAATGTTTTAAATATATTTGAGCTGATGCTCTAGCTGAAGTGTGAAGACAAATTCAAGCTCTGTTGTTCAAATATTGAATTTAATGGGATAAGGCATATGCTTTAAGATTTGTACATTGAACTGATTTTGTTGTATAGGACTTCACTTTATAAGTGCATATATAAAACTGTAGTAAATAGTCTATGGAAAGTGACTTCTGGTTAATCATATACATATTATTTATAATGAATTAGTTTATACAGTGAATCAATGGTAGTAGTCATTGTTTGGCAAAAAATATTTAATAATAATAAAAATAGCATCCTTTTTTGTTAAATTTTAAAATTATTTATTTTCTGTTTCCTTAAGGCTGTGAATTAATAATAGAAGCTGAGTAGATGTGTCGAATGCTAGAAATTAACTCACAGATTTTATTTTGCTTATATCCAAATGAAAAATCATGTTTGCTAATGTTATGATCCTTCTTACTGTAATCTAAAACAATCTTAATAAAATGAATAAACTTGATGGAATTTGAAATAAATATGGGAGATAATGAGCATTGAAATTTAATGAAAGAACAAAACATAAAAAACAGTTATTATAGAGCAGGTAAATACTTACAATTATTTAATGTCTTTTAATGTGAAAAGCAATGTTTAAGTAAATTTTTATTATGTGAGATTTTTTTTTTAGGTTGTTTCATTTGTAGTATAACTTAATATGAAACAAAAATTTGGATGAATAGGCATTCAGATGTTTTGTTTTGTTTTTGAAATTGGATTGTAGATTTCAAAAGATATAGATTTAGAGAATGTTAGAAAACATAAGTTGAAAAAATAAGATTGAAATATAAAAATATTGAATGGAGCAAATATATATTTATATTGCATTGAGGAAATTAAACTGAAGTGATATTGATTTGTCAAGTATTTAGAAGAGGAATTTTGTAACTTATGTTCAGAAAATAAGAGTTGCAGAGAAGATTTTATGGATGTAATTATAGATGTTCAAAGGATAGGAAAATAAACTGAGGGCTTTGAGAAGGTGATCTGGATAATAGTGGAACCTAACTTTCAGCAAATGACTAGTGATTATTATTTTTAATATCAGATTCTAATTAACAGACTAGGATAATAAATTTGTAAACAAATGTATGTTCGGTGATTTGTTAAATTTTTTTTTAATAATTTCCTTATTTAAAATGTGTTATTATTCAACAGATGAAAGAGTAATAATATAGTTTGTAACAAAAAAGATGTAAGTTGCATTTTAGATTCTTACAGTGCTGTGTGAAAGGAAGTTTTTAAAGTCTGTTTTAATAATATTCATTTTATTACTTAATACTTTCATATATAAAATGAAACACCTAAATTAACTTAATTTACTTTATAAATTAAGCCATGTTTCATACAAAAACTCCCTTAATTAATATATATTGTAATATATGGTTTAGGTCAACTATTTAAAAAAAAAATTTAATGCAGATTTTTTACCATTCATATCTTTAATAATTTTTTTAATATTTACTGACTTGTTAGAAAAGAAATTAGCTTGTGATAATAAAAAAAAAGTGAAATAATTAGTTTCTTTCATTATTGCATGAAAATAAAATAAACTTCAATTTTAGTAGTTATTTATTTAATATATGTTGATTTTTTTTTCCTACTTTATTGCACTTCCAGATTAATAAATAATTGATTTATTTGCTTTGCAAAAAAAAAAAATCAAGAGGTTCTCCCTTTAACAATAACTCTTGAATGCTGTTACCGTTATTGAAAAACTGATTATCAGGTGGAGTAAAAGTTGTCTTTATATTTCTTATTACTATTGATATTTTTTGACAGTAATTATTTATAAGATATATCTTAATTGACAAACTGTTTAAATTCACCATTAGCTTTCTAACACTTAGATCAGTCTACATAGAAGTAATTTTTTTTTAAAAAAATTAATTCTGCAGAATTTAAACATTCTGAAGAATGTTTCATCTGAAAAAAAAAAAATTAAATACATCAATTCAGTCTACAATGAATCTTGATCGAAAGATATTTAAACTGGAGAAATAAGGGCAAACTGTCAGTAATCAAATTTTTCTTATTCTTAGCTTATTGCTTGTTTCTGCAAATCAATTAGTAGGTCATTATCGCCTTTTTTTATTAGCATTAACTGAAGGGCTATAATTATGAAACATTAGTTCACTTTTGGTCGATTTTCAAAAATAGGTTTATATATATTATTTGTTTTTCAATATGCTGTGCATTAATTTGTATTTGTGTTGCTCTGCTTTGCATTAATTTGTGTTTATGTTGTTCCTCTCCCAGAGGCAGGCTAATTGTCCATAGTAATATATGACTAAGCAAATTTAATCGTCATAAACAATAGTTTGCTATTGATTGCTACTTCTTTGACATTATTGATTCTATTTAACATAACAATTTAAGATAAATCTTATGTGGCTATTACTTTATAGATACATAGACAGACAGACACACACAAAGCAGGAGATTCATTTGACAATTTCTGCATGCATATTTTTTTAATATCTTTGTTCCAAGGGTGTATATTTTGTGAATCTTTACTTTTGAACATAAGCAAAAAAAGAAATTAGTTATTAAAAGTAATTAGAATGACATCTTACAATTTTAAGTCAGTTCATTTCCATTTCAAGTACACTTGTTCATCAATTAATATAATAATAAATTTAATATAATATGTTCTTAACAAATTTTTCAAATTATTCTTAGTGATTTTAATTCTTTGTTTTGGAAATGATATAGTTTTTAAACAAAATGATATATATATATAAGTAAAAGACTTTTTACTACAAACACACATTTTTTTTAAATTGGCTATTATTTTCCAATTATTGAGTAATAGCTTTTTTTAAAATCATATGCAAAGGCAATTGATATTAATCTATTTAAACTTTTATTTCTAGAAGTTTAATCATAAGCCCCATGTCAGCTATTCCCAATCAAGGTATAATGAACTAGTTTTCCTTCTATTTTTGTATGTCAAATAAATATAATACTGTGAGAAATATATATATAGGGAAGTATTATAAAAATATGATTTAATAACTGAAACACAGGCTTATTATATACCTGTATCTATATATGTAATATAGGGTACATGAGCAGACTTTCAGATGACTCATCACTCTCCACTCTATCTAATAACACTGATACACTCAAGCACATATATGCTGAAAAGATAAATAATCACCAATATACCGATTTCATGCTAAACCAGCAATCATCAGTTGGTCCAGATTATCATATCCCACACATATGAACTATAAGTGCTCAGATATATATTAAGATAGACAATCTTCATACTTTAATGGACAGGCTCCAATCTACTACACACTCCAACTCTTCAACTGTCCATCCAATTGAAAATCTGATGATGGAATGCTTGAAGGCCACCCTGAGGCCGAGATTCTTGTCACACCCATGTTGACCTAAGGTCAATCTGAACCCCACATGTACAGGACATAACCCATTTAATACATATGCAAGGATGGGCAGACATCTCTACAATGTAATAACTGAAACACAGGCTTATTATATACCTGTGTCTATAGATGTAATATAGGGTACATGAGCACAGACTTTCAGATGACCCATCACTCTCCACTCTATCTAATAACACTGATACACTCAAGCACATATATGCTGAAAAGATAAATAATCACCAATATACGTATCAGTGTTATTAGATAGAGTGGAGAGTGATGGGTCATCTGAAAGTCTGTGTTCATGTACCCTATATTACATATATAGACACAGGTATATAATAAGCCTGTGTTTCAGTTATTACATTGTAGAGATGTCTGCCCATCCTTATATATGTATTAAATGGATTATGTCCTGTACATGTGGGGTTCAGATTGACCTTAGGTCAACATGGGTGTGACAAGAATCTTGGCTTCAGGGTGGCCTTCGAGCATTCCATCATCAGATTTTCAATTGGATGGACGGTTGAAGAGTTGGAGTGTGCAGTAGATTGGAGCCTGTCCATTAAAGTATGAAGATTGTCTATCTTAATATCTATCTGAGCACTTATAGTATATATGTGTGGGAGATGATAATCTGGACCAACTGATGATTGCTGGTTTAGCATGAAATACATATATTGGTGATTATTTATCTTTTCAGCATATATGTGCTTGAGTGTATCAGTGTTATTAGATAGAGTGGAGAGTGATGGGTCATCTGAAAGTCTGTGCTCATGTACCCTATATTAAAAATATGATTTAGTAAAATAATTAAATTATTTTTTAATACATGAGTTTCAGTGAAATATGTAAAATGGAATACTAAAAAGAGATATACTATACTTATTCTTTAATGGGTAACCTAATTATATTCTCTGTTATATAATTCACTATCAAGCAAAATATTAAATAAATGGTATAGATACTCTGTTGACTGATACCTATTTTAAAATTATGTTATTATGGACAGTTTAAAAATTATGCTTGTTGATAATGTTTGGATTAAAATTTATTATAAGATAAAGAGGATGACTAGTTGTAAGATGACTGGACCCAATCATCATAAAAGTGAATGTATTGTTGATAATCTTGAAAACTAATTGAAAATTTAGTGTTGTGAAAAAAAAAAATTGTACTCATCAAGAATTTTTATTCATTTGTTGTCATCACATTACCTGATATAAATAATAGGTAAAACAAAAAGAAACCAATTTATTCTGTGAAGAAGAGAAATCTTTATATATATATTAGTTATGTAGCAGTATATATGAATATCTTTTACTTATATATGTATACAAAAATGTGTGAGATAAGGAAACAACACAAGTTTTAGCATTCATATTGTTGGTGGAAAAAGTAAATAAATATATTAGTAATAGAAAGTGAATTAACTGAGCCACTTCCAAACATTATATAAGCACTATTATATCCACTAATAGTAGAGTTAGAATACATCATGATGAGTTTGAAGAATTTGATAAAAGCATATGAATGTTATTTTGATTTAAGAACACAACTATATTATACTATTTACTAGTCAATATTATAAGACTTTAATTTTAAAAAAATCATTCTTTATTGTATATTGGCATCTTTTCATTAATAAAGCTTTTAATAAAATGCCAAAACTTTTGCAATGGATTTCTCATAGATAGATAACTAGATGAGATCTCAACTTTTTTTAACTGCATGTAGTGTTTCAATCTTCCTAAAGCTATATATAAAATTACATAGTTATATAATTCTTTATAAAGGTGATACAATTCAGACTTCTAGCAAATGTTAAAGCTAGAGACCATCCTTCAAAGCTAGATTGGTTTTAGAATGAAACTCAATGTATGTACTGTAACCTCAACTTTCTCAGCGCAATCTTCACTTATTTACCTCAATAGACTCTCATTTATTTCAAGTAGCTAGTCAATTGAATTTAATACTAACTTTAGGATCAAATATACCGGGGGCGGCAAATTGCAGCTATAATTGTCATGCCCACCAGAGATCATCATCACTAGCCATATTTAGGACTATAGAAGATACTGGAGAAAGTAATTAAATTCTCTCAAAAAAAATAATAATAATAACAATAATATTGATAAAACCATTCAATCTATGTGGTCTTAATTTCAAACTCGGATGAGTCATGTAAATATTTCATGATAAATTTATCATTAAATCTACAATAAGAAGACAACTTTCTTCCACAACTTCATTATAAACATCTGATCTTGAGTGGTTACTACAGAAAATACTATACACAGTTCTCATTTATCTATGACTGGAAATAAATCAGTAATTAATGCAGAGAACTCATAATCTATGTTCACAATATAAAATAATTATTTAATGTAATACTAGATAAAATTTATCACAAATAAATCCTCCCCATTTAATTCCATTACTTTATTTTACGTTCTCAGCATCTATCACTTTCAATAGCTACAATTATATAACATGGAATGTCTGTGTTATGTTCTCTAATCTGAGAATCCCTAATCTTATTTCTCAAAATACACATATATTTTTCGATCAACTATCAATGCATGATCCCTGTTTTTATAATAGTATAATAATTTTATTATAATATGCTACTTGACTTCTAAACTAGCTCTTAGATTAATAATTGAACTTCTCTTTCTCAAGGTCTAGATCTATCAAGAGGTGCACTTATAAGCGATCACATTGTAATGGATATGATCCCAAATATCTTAAGTCAAATTTTAATATGAGTTTACTAGTGAGGAATCACTCTAAACACCGAGAGCAGGAAAGGGATTTTATGTCTGCTACCAATATTTACAACATTATAATGAACCAAAAGATTAAATTTATTAAACTTAACTATTCACTGTCATTTTTATTCTATTAGATCTCATCTATTGACCCAATTTTAATTAATAATTTTAAATCTATCATATTTTGCTAAAGTAAACTATGGAAGTAAACCATGGACATCAATCAGATAAATCAATCAAAATTTACTTATGAAAGTAAAGTACGGAAATAAATCATAAAATCAGCTTATGCAAACTAATTATGAAAATAAATTATGTGAAAATGAAGTTTATAAAAGTGACTTATATAAAATGATTTATGTTAATCGAATATAGAAATAATCAAGACAAAATCAATATTGTAATTCAATCATGGAAATAAATTGTCAATATAAAATTAACTATGTGAATCGAATATGGAAACAATATAATAATGACTACTGCAAATCGATCTTGGGAATAAATTATCAATATAAAATGAATAATTAAATTTAAATATGAACTAATATTACTTTAAATATAGGTGCGGAATGTAAATTCTGGAGATATTTGAAACATCAAAACACAATGTAATCTTATAACAATAATAAAATTTTATTACATTAACAATAATGATAAAATAAAAATAAAACACACTAAATTATAATATTGTTACACTCCCAATATATGATTCAGATCTATTAAAGACTATGGTTCGAATACATGTTTAAAGTAACTAATTTTCTGGATGACTTATTTATTGCTTTGACCCATTTATTTATCAATAAATAATTGATAATAATAAACAAACACAAACGCTCACACATGATATCAGAATTCCGTATATTTTTAACTTTAAGAAAACTTATATCTTGAAAGAGAAGAAAACCTATTAATTTCTACTTCCCCCTTTTATTGTAAACATTATCCATTGGACTATTCCAAAATAACATATTCGTTTCAATTATTCTAACTAGCAATGTGAAATAATCATAAATTTCTAAATCATTTTATCAAGCAATAATTTTCACATTTCTAATGAAGAAGGATGATATGCCATAAAAAATCCCCTACTGATCTTGCAAATGGGTTTAAATTCCAAACCCACACTTTTATATTCATGCCTGTCAGATCTTTACAATTTTGACTGTATATCTCTTGATAGGTCAGTATATCTATTCAGCTTGACGACCTCAATTTACCATCATTCACAAAAATCAACACAGATCGGTTAGTTTATTAATTAAAATCTTTGTCATTCCCCATCATACATATACATCTGACTGAATCCTTATCCTGTCATGGCAACTTTATTCTGTCCCACATATGAAAAACTCTCCTCATATCCCATATCGCCATGCAGTATTTATAACGCGCACACAGCAGCGTCTTGGTAAGGGAAATTAAAAAAACAACGACAACAACTCCTAACTTGAACTGTTTGCTTGAGCCAGAGGGAGATCTTTTCTTAAGATCTAGTCATGTAAAGAGCTCCTGCCTAGACACCTACTCTCTATATTGGCATGCAAAACATTTTCTACTATTAAACAATAACTTTATTAATAATTCCCTATCTTAACAAAATAAATGGAGTGAAACTCAGTCATCTCCGACTGCCATGGTAAATAAATCACGAGACAGCTATTTCCCATCTATTGGGTGGTAGGATAACTTTACATTAGTAATGACAAGCATTTATAGCTTTATATATGCCCGCACATACATTGATTACAGCCTAGATAAATGACAAAGACTAACCAGATCCCGAATCAAAACATATATGAATTATTTTAATTTTAAACAGTCAAGCCAACAACATACATCCAATATTTCTATTAATAACAGATCAACACTTATAGCATAATAATGGGTTTTTCGACGACCATCCACCCACTCTTATATTTAATATTAAGCACAAATTAAAATTTAGTTAAGAATATAAAAAAAAATATTTATATCATTTCTCTCTTTTCCTTTAAATTTAAATTTACGTGAGCATTTATACTTAAATGGTATCAAAATCATTTTCTCTCTTTCCTTTAAACATTTCTAACATAAATAAATAAAAAATTATTAAATTAAGATAATCCAGTGATTAGACTTGTGACATATTATTTAAACAAAATGAAATATAAAAAAAAAACAAATGACATATTATATAAACGAAATAAAATAAAGAATAAATATCAACATTACGATAATCTCTTTTCAATGTCTTTTCCTTCAACTGTCCATCAATCAATTAATATATTCAGTTCATTTTATTTTGAGATAGCTATACAAATGCACATCAGATAGTTATTTTTAATCAAATGTGTATAAAAAACGCAGACAGTCATTTGAATCAAGATAGATAAAAACGTAGATAGTTATTTTAAATCAAAATTTAGCTACAGGATAATTAATAAATTTTAAAAGAGTTCTGTTGATTACCTTCCATTTTGATGAGTTTCTTCCTGAGTTTGAATTGATTTGCTTCCTTTTTCTTCTTTTCCATTTTAAGGCTCAAATTATAGACAACAAGCAGTTTCTGGTTACTAAACATGAATTAACTTTTTAAATATTATACAGAAGTTTGTTGCAGTTCTTCAAATGAATTTTAACCAGCCAAATTCTTTTTCTTTCAATTTCATACAAAAGTTTGACAGTTCTCTCCTTCAATGAATTTTTAATAAGCAGAATGGATAAGTTGTAGCATTTAGTATAAAATATCTTATTAAAAGTTGATTTCTTTATAATTGACGTGAGAAAAAGAAATATGCACCACTTATATATGAATTAGAAATTTATATTTAAGTATACTATAGAACTCTTAACACATTATTGAATTCTGAGAAAGAAAATTTAAAAAAAAAACTTGGAGACAACCTTCAGAGATAGATTAATTTTTTTAGTTAGTTAGCAAAAGTTCTCAATTAGCAAAAGTTCCCCTCATTCACTTTACTCAGCCTCTTTTATAGGGTGAAGGAGAAAAAAAACACATGTTAATCCCCCCTCCCCACAGGTGGTTTTTCTTCAAATCTAATTAAAAAACATCCACTCAGAATGAACAACTGACTCTTTACTAGTTGTTAATTTTGACAACTTTTTTTCCTCATCTTAGCGATTAATTTATAGAAAAATAGTTAAAGAAGATCTAATTAAAAACATAAGCTTACTAACACTTTTTTGGTCAAACAAAAGTTACATTCATTCTTTTTTTTTTACTTATCTAAATAATTTCTTATTTAGATTTACATTTTAAATAATATAGAAAATTATGCCAATTTCTATAAAGGAAAGAAAAAAAATCAAACCCATATATTTGTATTACACACACATACATGTGCAGATCATTCAATAGAAAACTGATCATTCAGGTTATGTGAACATAAATATCCATCATAATTTCTTATAATTACAAGCATAAAATCAATTATAATTTCTGATAATCATAAGCACAAATATCCATTATAATTTCCTATAACTTTAAACCTATTCTCCCAAAAGAAAAAGAAAACTGTTAAACAAAGCTACTGACAATCAATTCAATTTTAATTCTCATCAACTTTTTTTAGTAATAAATATCAAAATTCATAAGACTTTATCTCAATCATATAAATATTTATTTCTCAATTATTATATTGGTAAATTATTATAGCAGCATACAAAAAAAAAATCAATCATCCCCTCTGCATTAAATAATGCTAACTACATTTTATGCAAACACAACTGTCTCTATATATGTTACTCTTGAGCTCTATAGCTATTGATTTCTCAAATAAAACTTAACTTTTCTTACATCAAAAAAAAAAAAAAAATTTCCCACAATTATTTCCTTTTATTACATTTGGTTTATAGATGGAATAAACCAAAAGGCTACAGTACATAATAAATCAAGGTTTTACTTATTGCCATGCTATAAAATATAAAACCATGATATTTGCTTATGATTAAAGATGTTTACACCAATATAGTTATCATAGTAGGTTACCATTCTATGCATAAATTTAGGAAATTTGATATATCACATTAATTATATAGTCATAATTAATGATAACCATCACTAAGGAAATCATTACCCATATTGAAAAGTTTGTAGTAAAACATTATTGCATATTGTTTTTTTATTTTATTATTATATATGTTAAATCAAATATTAATATACTAATTTATGTGTTGAATTGTGGGTTGGGCAAAAGAATTAAAATGTAAAATGCTTTTTATAAAATGAAATCTGTAGATATTGATATTTTTAATTTGGGAGAATCTTTTATTGCTATTACTGATGTTCCTTTTTGACATTTTTTGCATTAAAATAACTCTTTAAGATTATACTATTGCTCTTCTTCTATTAAGCATATAAACTTACTTGAATGTTGAATATGAATTAACTAAATAAACCTATGTATATAATGAGAGAGATATTTAATGATGTTTTATCTATTTATACATTTTCAGAACATGCCATTGATACAATAATATAATGCTTATAATTCTAAATTCAAGTCTAGAGTAGATGGAGACATTTTTTTAAATAATTAACTTCTGAAGATTTTCAAGGATGGTTTTCATATTGCTAGCATAAAGTCTTTAGGTTCAATCTTAAATTTTGAGTATTATAATTTGTTAAAAATTAATTCCACCAAATTAATTATAGATCAATTGGAATTAATTTTAAATTGACTTTTATAATAAAATAGATATGTTTATGAATACACCTCTGAGCTTTATATTAAAAAGAAACATGGATGCAGTATTATTTTCATAGTATTATTATAATACTAATGGATTCAGTCCAATAACAAAAGGATTTGTCACTTATGTCACTATATACTTTATCTTTTTTTTTTTTTTACTATTCAAATTACTAATTACTGAAAGCTATTCTAATCAATACGTGACACAATATTGCCATTTTTTTTAATATTTAAATTTATTCTTCAAATAATTAGAAGAGCAAAGCAATATGCATATAGCCATAATAGCATCATATTTTCTATCATATTTTTAGTCAATTTTCATTAAAAAAGTATGATAAATATTGCTTTATCAAAATATAACATTCAATAACAGTTTTATATAAGCTTAGCCTCCTAAAATAATATGTTTAATTACATATTTATACTCTTTTTAAAATTAAAATTGATGCATCTTAATGTTGCAAAAATTTTTGTAATGTTTACATTGAGATATTGAATATATTGGGTTATGACAAGCAATGGCAGACTGCAATTGATAATAATATAAATTTTATTCCTTGATTGCAATACTATATCCCTTTCTAATTATATCTACTTGCTTTCTAACAAAGAATATAGATTGGATAAACATTGATTTTGCTCCTTGAATTAAATGTGGTTAAACTAAAATATTCTGGTCACAATTCCAAAAAAAATTGACAATCATTGTTCTAAGTGATTAAAAATGTAAGTAATATTGTATTTAAGATTTTGTTAAGTGTTGTAGAAGTGAGTCAGATAATATTATACAAAATACAAAAAAAAACTAATTAAGTGAGATTGCGCTTTACGCAAAAAAGTGAAGCTTGTCTAAATCTTATTACAATGGCTTAGCGCTTTCAGAGACCTTGAGTCTCCATAATCATAGCCTACTTTTAACTGAAGTTTAGCTGTGGTTTATGTAAAATTTTATGCAAATTTTATAACGACCGGTTTCTGGAGATTGCAAAGCACGATTCCTTCCAGTTTATTGCACAATTGTCATTTGCAATAAAACACGCCTCTTTAATTTTCGTTTCACATCATTGCTAGAGTGAAATTAAATATCTGAATTATGTTAAGAAGTTGGCAAGTGATCACACATTCCCATTAATGACAATCAAATGTTATCAATTTATCTTCTACCCAATTAATCCAATCTATCTTTAGGCAGAGAACGTAATATATATAATGTTTTAAAGATTTATTTTTTGTAGTTTCTATTTTACTTTAAATCTTTGAAAAGAGGAACAGAGATAATTGTAAATATGTCTGTACTATATATATAAATTTGCAACACGCCTTTATCCCAAAAAGGACAGATTTTTATGTGAGGAATGGCCATAGCAATCATTACTCCTTTGAATGATGAAGGAAGTATTACAACTGCGTTTTGATTTATAATCAGCAAATGGATACTCATCTGATTTCCACCTTATCTTCAAGCTACAAATATTCATTTACTAACTAGTTTGGATGGATAGTTGAATTGATACCTAATCTTGCTTAAAAAATTATTAGCCACCTGAAAACATATCAAATTTTATCTGTATTTGAACTTCAGATTTTATGATAACAAGAAAACTTTCTTACATATATTTACAAATACTGTACATTTGCACACTTCTGTAAAACTTAAATCTCAAAATAAAACTCAACTGTTGTTATAATTGTCTTATTCTTTTAGTAAAAGTGTACCCATATAAATCTTCTTTTCGTAGTAAAACCAATCCTCCATACTTTTTTCTAAAATATGTGATAGTAGGGCTAGGCAGTAGATCAGAAATCTGGAATGAATATCTGATATATTTTGAGTAAAATATACTAACAGGAAATAACTATCACCAAGAATACTCCCTTTTGTTTTATCTAAGAACACTTAACATTTATACATATGTGGTGGTGTATATTAATAAATTTATAATTAGTTGTAGCATATCAGTAATGAAAACACTATCCAATAAGAGCAATGTGAATATATGTGTATTCCTACATATATATCACATGTCAAAAAATAATCAATATTATAAAACTAAATTATTCCTATTCAAACATATTGGTAGTAAATTTTGATTTAATTGGGCTAATATTTTTAATTTTGAATAGATGTTATTTGGTTATACATGCATGTTGAGACATTTCAGTCTCATGGCACATTAATATATACATATAATTTGTGCTATCTTTAAACTTTTCTTGATCCTATATTTCTGAATTGTAATTAAATAGAAATAAATCTATTTTATGTTTAGAAGAAAATTTCATTTATTCTTTCTCTCATGTAAATTAATTAAAATTTGGATTTCCAATTTATATTATTAATAGAACTATATGTATAAGAAAAATGTGTCTTTTTTTATTTTTAAAAGAGTAAATTATAGTAAAAATGAAAAAAAAAAAACAATTCTTGTGAAACAAAGGATTGATAGCAGATCTAATCTCTATAAGCTATGTCAAATAATAAATCAATATGTAAGTTGTACAGATAGAGTTACAAACCTTAAACAATTGTAGTGAGATGTATTATATCAGAAACTATCTTCAAAGCATTGTTGGCTGATGATATTGAATGATAGGATGATACAAATGAAAACTGTCTTTGAGTGCTTACCTGCCTTTTGAAATTCCTATATCATCCTGAATATCAATATATGAAGGTAACATATAAATAAAAAAGCTATTTTAAGCTATATAAAGAAATTTATGAAAATCTACCAAGCTATAAGTGAATAATGACATATCTTAATCATATATTTGATGTTGTGAAAACTGCTAATATTTTGGCTGGAAAGTCAATACTAAATTTTTCTATAAGTCAATAAAGAAAATATTACTACAAAATTGTCAATAGAATGTTTCATTGCTGTATCTCAAATGCTATAAGTATATAATTTAAAAATTTTTGATTTATTCTTTGTTTAAAGCCATTCAGAAATAATCATTTCTAATTTTCATCTTATTTTAATCTTTCTTTTTTTAGTCTATTTATTTATATACATTTCTGGTCCTGTATTTGGTTATAATATTGCTCTAAATTCCAATATGCTGCTGGAAAGAAATTAAATTTTTCAGATATTGTAATTAATTTTTGATTATAAAATTTGGAAGATGGTGCATGCATTTATGTGAAATTCTAGAGATTTAAATTAATTTTTTAATATAATATTATATTCATCATGGGAGTAAAGAATTCTCATATTTGTATATTATTATTTCATTTATTAAATTTGTTACTTTTTTTTTCTTACTTCATACTTTTATGCTATTTATTTTGTTCCTTTGAACTAATAAACTTGTGCATCCTTTAAGAGTTTCACTAGTGTAAATGGAAAAATACTTTTACAGAAAAAGGGGAGTGTCCTAAACTAAATATTTTTTTTAATAACTTAGGTACTGCTATACATGTAGATTTATATGAAAGTGCATTCTATTAATTAAGAAAGCACAACTTAGGATATAAATTAGCCAGCATTATAATCAATTCAAATAATATGTTAGATATATTTGATTAAGTACTTAACATCATAATATGTACATATATATATAATCACCCTGGATTTATATCTGTGCTACATGAGTATTTTTATGAAGTCTCTTTTTCTTTTTTTGACTATTATGAAAAGATGTTTTTTTTCTATAATGTATAACTTTTGGTTTATAACTCAGATTTTTTTGCTCTTGGTAAAATAATAATAATGAATTTTATATGAAAGTGATGAATATCGATATTCTTCTGGATTATTAAGAGCTTGAGAAAAGCACTGCATCTATCTCAGAATGAGCAATGACAAACATGGTGAGCATGTACATTATAAGTGCATTGTAATGAAAAAGTGTTTTTGATTATTAAGAATGAGTACATAGTTTATTGGGATTTCAAATTCACAGAAAACTTACAAGGATGATTGAGAACAATGATTTCTGTGCAGATGCTATGAATGATTATTTGATAAAAAATGAAGAAACATGACTGATGAATATGAACTGATTGTCATATTGTCACTTTTGTAATTTCCATATTTTTTGCAGAAAGATTTCAAAATTGTTAAAACATTATATAACAATAATATCTTAATTTTGAAAATATAGGAAAGTTGTTTATAATATGTCAGCCAATGAATATGAAAACTTATTTACTGAATGTTTCTATAACCTAATCCTAATAAAATATTGATATTGATGAACTCATATTTTTTTGATGTTTTTCTGAAAGAAAAATTTAAGGAATTCTAGGATTATGTTAACAAAATTATTTATTAACATTATAAACAAACAATTTTTTAAAAAAGGGTGATAGAACCACAAGAATCTTAAAATTCATTAAACCTACAGTCAGCTTAAAATTTGTTCAATGCTATTATATGGTTTCTACACAAGTTCTTTGAAGCAATAGTCTTAACAAGAATTACATTAAGAGTTGTGAAATTTTTGCCTTCAGAATAATTTGGATTCAGATAAGGATCAAATTACTTGAATACATTCTATTTTTAACTATTCGTTCTGAAAAAGTCTTTCAAATTAAATTAAAAATTGGTGTTATTTTTATTGTATTGCCAGCATAATACTAGAAATGTTTAGAATAAAGTTCTTTAAATGCAGAAAAACTTAATTTGACAATACGCTCAGAAAAATTCAAGTGACTAAATAATAACCATAAGAAAACAAGTTTGCAGAATGTTCTCTTATTGAATCCATTTCTTTAATCTACCATCTTTAATATATTCTTTGGCTTTTCAAAAAAGATCTTTCCCAGAAATAGACAAATCTCTTAATAAGGATATAAAACTTTAAATTTTTAATTCAGTTTTGTATCTAAGCAACAAACATATAATAAACTGATCTTAATCTGCAGCTAAAAATTGAAATGTAACTCTGATTCATGCAACTTGGGAATGGCTTTGGAATCTGGTGTTATTTATTTTCCTCATCTATCAAAATTCAATTTAAAATGATTTTTAGAATAACATCCTTTAAAGACTTGATTTATATATTATTTAAGTGTATTATGCAAATGTTTCATTAATATTTGCAAGGTTGAATACTTTGGGTTATACAATTAATCACTCCATTACAGTATTTTTCTGATCAATATTAGAAGAGAAATCTGTCTAGCAAAAAATGTACATATATCAAACTGGCTGAAGATAGTTTTGCACTAGATAACCTCAAAATCTTTCTGGATATTCTTTAAACCGAAGAACTGTGATCCTGGAAAAGAGAGCTTTATGTATATTGCCAAAAAAAAAAAATAATAATATTTCAAATTTAATAGTACAGTTTGATTTGATCTTTTTGCTAGGTACACTTGTGCATTGATATAAATGTCAAAACTTTTGTTATACATATATAAATATATTAATTTTCTTATTGCAATCCCATTATAGATCATTGAATGGTATCCAACTATTTTTAATTGGAAAGTAAAGTAAGGAAAATAGAATGTAAACTTGTTAATTAACCCCATAATTAATAATTTCTCCTTGTTTCTATATGAAGAGATGTTGGAGCTGCCTTGATACTTTGACAAGTTATTTAACATCGTTTTTAACATTTGACTGTTGATTAAATGAATAGTTTTTACTATTAGAGATGTAAACCATTCATATTGTAATACTTGATTCATAACTATGTATTTATATATCATTGCTTATGGTTGTTTTTCAGGTAAGACTGTTTCACAAATGTATATGTGTTACATTCATTATGAGAAAACGTGAGGTTTTAACCTGATCTCGTATATTAAGGATAGTGGGGGGGGGGGGTCATTATCCTGGGTGCTTCATTAAATAGGATACTTTAGTATTTATTTTAAAACAAACATTCTATTATTAATCTATATTTGTTATTGTTGCGTCTGAAGTTTTGCTTCCTTATTTTCTTTTATATTTAATAAATTATTCCAAGTTATCTTAACTAAATGCTAGAAAGATGAGAAAAAAAATAAATGGTGTTAATATTCTATCTGCTATTATAATCACCATAGGAGAATGAGGGTTAAAAAGCAGCATTTAAGAGTATGAGTCACCGTTAAATGAGGTAATGTTTAAAGCTCTAGTTTTTTGAGAGAGACTGATACCTGTCTAGCACTCTACTATTTGTAAATTTCAAGATATGAAATTGAAAAGTATTTTAGTTTGCCAGATAATGGCTAAAAGAGGTAAGTATGCGTTAAATTTTTTGACAAGTAGTATATATCGTTGCAAGCAGCTTAATTTGCTCTTCTTTAAAATTGGAATTGCTGCATTTAGGAACTTATTGCTTCTTTATTAAATGTAATTGCATGGTGTTTTAGTTTCTTAGAATCTAATTTTTTTTTTGTCTATCTTTTGCTTTTTTTTTAGAATTCCTTTTACAAGTTTGTTATGCAAGCTTTTTAATCTGTAACTGGACAAATAGTTTAAAAGAGTAGCGTAGTGATAATTGAGGAAGTGATATTTTAATAAATGAGTTGAAATTTGTCTGAACAGAATTGCATAAATTAACTTTAAATTAAATTTTTAATAAGTTGTTATTAGATAGGAAATAAATTCTAAAATCTCGCTTTTATAATTACTTGTATTGTAGAAAATAAAGTAAAATAACTTCTTTTATAACACCTTGTGAGTGTGTCGAACCGCTAAGAATAATAAGTAGATCTTGAACTGGTCAAGCGTTGGTGGCGTAGCAGTTAGCATAGCTGCCTTCCAAGCTTCTGGCCCGGGTTCGCTTCCCGATCAATGCATTCGACATATGAAAAAAAAAAAGATCTTGAATTATTTAGGTACCTGGATCGATTAGTCATCGAGTAAAACAAAAACAGTTTGAAAAAAAAAAGTCTTCAATTTGGTCAGATGAATGGAATTAGTGTATTAAGTCTTTCATTTCCGTGTCAAATGTCACATGACCTTCAGTGTAATTGGCCATAAAACTATACAAACGTCCAGACATGTCAATTACAAGAAATGATATTTATATGATCGATTTTTTTTTTTAATCTTTTATTATCCTTTTGTATTTCATGTTGTAAATGAAATCAAAAGATTTTTGTAACTTTTTTCGACTTGGGGGGAAAAAATAAACATTCATGGTAATTTGTCAATTTTGAGTGAATTAAAAAAAAAGGAGAGGAAAACTCTGAAAGAACTATAATTTGAAATTGAAAATTAAGCTAAAGTGAAAATTCAACATTTAAAAAAAGTTTGTACATTTAATTTATATAATAGGTCCCTGAAGGAAAATTATTTTGGAAACACTTAAATAGGGATTCTCAATATCTGAGTTGTAAATTGAACTCTCATAAAAAAAATTTTTTTAAAGTGCTTCCTCGTCAAGCATTGGTGGTCGAGAGGTCAGCGACAGCTGTTTTCCAAGCAGTTGTCCCGGGTTAGCGGGATCGCTGCCCGGCTGATGCTATGACACATGAGAAAAAAAAAAGTGCTTCCTCTTCTTTTTTGGTTTGGGGGGGGGGGGTGTTTTTAAATAATTTTAAAAACAAAATAAACATATTTTACTTAATGTAAAATATAATACAAAAATATTAATTAGTATATAATATTCGATGCCTATATTTGTTAAATATATTAACACCATTGGATAGATTTTATTAAATTCTTCCATTGCCATTTTTTCAACGATTTCTTAACAAAAACTTTATATGTTTTACTTTTTTTTCTTTCATGTGTCAAAGCATCGGCCGGGAAGCGAACCCGAAACAACTGTTTGTAATGTAGCAGTGCTGCTTGACTATGTTTTACATTTAGTTTTTTTTTTTTTTACAGAAGCAAAAATTGTATAAAGTGTGTTTAAAGGAATGTCGTTTAGTAAGGATTTGCATTGCAATGATTGAGTAATTTTAGAATCTGCTAAAAGTTTTTGCTGCTTTGTGAAATGGAAGATTACTGGATCATAAACTCACAAGCAAAATGTTTATCAATACACAAACTGACACACACACAAAATGCAAGTAATTTAACAATACAATGGCTATTTTCAATATTATATAGTTATATACCATTTTTTATTGCAGAATTTTTTTAAATATCTGCATTAGTAGTGATAATCCATTACTAAACACTAGATGTTAGTGCCCTGAAAACTCCATGCTGACTTCTGGCTGTAGGTTTTCATCTTTGAAGAATATAGAATTTTTACACACTCATCTAACATTCATCTTTACTTTTTTTACTATCCATGCTAATAATCTATTCTTCAAATACTCCAAAGTTGTGTTGAAATTGAGAATAAAATACCTATGAGAATTAAACATTTAAACTCAGAAGTGCATTATGCAGATGAATGCTTTTAAAATAAAAACTGTTTAATTAACCATAGCATTGTGAAAGAATTCAGTTCTATTTCGGGAGGTAGCTTTCAATGAGGGACATAATATTTTGTGAATCACCGAAATTGAAATTAAGAAAGAGACTGTTAAATTTATTTTGTTTGAAATATATTCTTGTATGAGTAAGATGCCTAAACTATTAAAAAGAGAAAATATGTGTGTTGAGAATGCTTGAAGACTAATAGAAAGAGTAAGAATAGATGAAGTAAATATAATGAATGAAAAAATATTTATTTAAAATATTAAAGAAAATGAAGTAGACATGTTCACAGAGATAAATAATGAAGGATGTGTTTAAAAAATTTGTAGAAGGTGAAAAGAGAAATTCATTATGAATAAATTTTGACTATTTAAATAAATAATGCAAAATATAGAGAGATTTGAATAATATCTAAAAAAAAAAAAAAAGTATGCAGCATATGTATGCATTTATTCATTTGACTAATAATAACACTGAAAGATCTCATGCACGTATCTAGGATAAAATTTATATCTACATGACTATGCTGTCAACATAATTTTGAAAGGCAATAAAAAAAAAATCTCAATTTTTTAATAATGAATTGATGAAAAATTGTTGTATTTTTAGTTTGGCTTTTAGAATGCAAGTCAAAATTAAAGTGTCTAGGAAGTGATTAGAAATAGTAAAATAGTGATAAAAATATGAGTTTGGCAAAAAAAATTATTGACTTTGCAAAAGTGGAACAAATTTGAATACATTCTTAAAACATATCTCAATAAAATAAAAATAATATTTATCCATACATTAATTAATATTGCCAGTAATTATGTCTTGTTTTGAAACTTGAACTTATCGTAAAAATGAAAAAAGAAAATAGGTACATTTGAATCACAGTACTGGATAAATATCTTACAATTTTCTGTATATATTCAAAAAGACTGACAAGTTGGAAATTCAGACTCAGTGGTCATTGAAAATCAAAATACTAAAATAGATTATGAGGGTTGATAAATCAATAAAAAAAGTGTTAATGTTTGACAAAGTTGAAGCAAAGTAAAGATAACTATAAATAAGCAAGAAGCCAAAGAAATGTATATACAAAAACATTACAATATTGTCACCAGAAGTCATTGTAAACTTTATGAAAGTTAACAAATACAAGAAATCTGATAGAAATCTCCAAATTAAGATATGGATAAAATCAAAAAACAAAATCAATCAAAAATAAAAAAAAGTTATGCATTATATATATTTGGAATGATTTATAGAAATTTTCATTTTGTACTAAGAATAGTGACAACTGTATTATAAGAAAATCATATTTTATACATATATGAAATACATTATGTATGTTCATATGAAAAAGAATAACAAAAATAAAAAAAATTGGAACATTATTTATTATGACATTTTATAAAAAAAAATATGGATGGAATTTCAGATAGTTGGTCTTAACTAATCTATTTTTAATTGAAAATTAAAGAAGTTCCATACAATCTGTATTGGTCATATGAACATTAATGCTTGACTTGTAAATAAAAATCAGATTTGTTATGTAACACAACTTTCATTTTGAGAGTGCGCAGTATTCATGAATTTACCACATGTACAACTGCATGCCTTATCAAATCAATATAATTCACTTTTGATATTTTAATCTGAATGTTAGCATTTTGAAATTCTTAATAATTAATAATAAGTTTTTAACTCATTTATTTAATATATGATTTACTATTGTAGCACCAAGGACCCATTTCCTATTAATTAGTTTTATTGTGAATTTCAGTATCATGTAATTATTAAGAATTTGTTATATTGTTCTTAATAATTGATTTATATAATTGTATAATTTTTGTTGATGAGGACTGCAAATGTAATCATTTTGATCTTTATAGATATTATTAGTTTTGTCACTATCTTCATGATATCCACAACATATTTATTTTAGAAGTGGGATTTAGTTTTTATTTTATATAACTAATCAAATACAAAATACTTAAATAATGGCTGAACAATATATGCATATAATGGCAGAATGGAATAATAAAGCTACAAATGAATAAATTCCCTGATTGAAATTTTTATGATTCCTTGTATAGTTTGTGATATTACTTATTTATTTGTATGATATAGAATAGTAAAAATAATATCTTAGTCCAGAGTGAATTTTTTGACAGGAAACAAACTTGTAATCTTTGTTTTTAGCAATAGTATTCTATTCATTAGACTAACTTAGTTTAATTGTGTGTTAACTTTCTTCCAAAGTCAAGTGACTATTGTATTTTTTAATGCATTTAAATAATGTAAATTCTGCTTTATTCATTACATTAGTGACATGATATCTGCAATATTTTGTTTTGATTGCAATACATACTATTAACTGTACTGTACATATATATTATATCGAGCAGCTATTTCTCCTATATATATATTGTAATAGTACTTATTATGACATGCCATATACGTATAAAGAGAAAAGAAATTGCCACAAACGTTAAGCAGCCAATGTAATAGTATGTAATATCTAAATAAAGAAAGATGAAACCGTAATAGAAAATTTTATTTACGTTTGAAGAAATGAAATTGTCCTAATTGTCGATAACCACAAATGGGGTAGGAACTCCAATTGGGATATCTAATGTAATACAACATGGTATATGTACAAATAGAAATGAAATCACTCCAATAATTGTGGATTAATTGGAGTGGACAATCTATTTCCATCATCATGTCTCTCAGGTTTTAATTAATTTTCATTCAAAAATAAATATAACTAATTTCAGCCATTGAATATAAATTACAATAAATCCGGTTATGATATTTAACTTTATTTGAACAAATTACTAATTTATAAAGTTATGGATAATAAATTATCTATACTACAGAAAATATATTACACATGAATGAATGTACTTTAGTCACTACTTATATTGTTACTTCGGCTAGCTATACAAAATAAACCTAGATACTACAGAGCATTGACTAAGGCATGTTAACTGGTTAATTCTCAGGGTTAACTTAACTAACAATTTTGATTAGTTACTAAATATAAATTGGAACAAAGGGAATTTTATTGAATCCAATATATATTTTCACAAATAATATTATATGTGATTAAATATTTCAATTACTGGTGGCTTATAAAAATAATCTACTAATACACAAGATTATCATTTAGTCGAATGGGTGAAATTATCAACCAATTAATATCTGATGTACTAAAAAGAGAAAAGACAGATATTAATAAATTTCAAATGAAAACTCAAAGTCATTCTTTTTATATAAAACAAATGATATAAGCTTTATTCCAAGATTGTGATTTGATATTTTTATAATAGCACAAATATATATGTGAAAAACAAAAACTGTTTTGCTTTTCAAATGTTCATTTTTTTTTAAAAAATATAAATCAAATAAAGGTTTTACCGATAATAAACATAACTTGCAGTTTATATTTTACATAGGAATTGTACAAAACTGTTGTGAAATTAAATCAATAAACAAATAAATAAGTAAAATGATGAAATCTTGTTAAATTAATAATTTAGGTTATAGATGTATTTCTTTAAAGTTGAATCAACAAACAGAATGATACAGAAGGCAATATCAAGAGCTCCTTCCAACTATGCTATAAGGATTTATTCACTTTATTTTAAACCACATCATTTATTAGAAACATCTACTACTTGGGCTTCTTATTATTATAAGGCTTATATTCTAGCATGAAAAGTTCAACATTTGTTCCATAACTTTATTAACTTAAGAGTTTACTAAACTAGCACAATATATATAAAAATATCATATCATCTGAGCCCTTATATATAAGCAAAACATATATATAACAAGACAACTTCTAAATACAAATGTGGGGATATTAATATATAACTTCAATATTTAATACTATAACTTGACCCAATCCTTTCAAAATATATCTAATAATAATACAATTAAAATAATTGAAGAGTTAAGATAATTATTAAATAATGATCTAATTTGTAAATATGATTCTATAAAAATTTATATACAACTTCTATGCAATTAAGTGTAATTTATTGTTTTCCAATCTAAATTGATACATGACATCTATTATTTAATATATATGTATGTAAAATGCAAATCAAATACAATATTAATATATATATATTATTACAATCGTTATTTTACCTTGGCATTTAACAATATATTTGCACAATTTAAGATATAAAATTTCTTTAAAAAATATATATATATTAAAAATTGACTTTCATTATTATTGATAAGTTTAAACATTCAAAAAGAAACTTATAAGTTAATTTTAAATATCACAAATATATATACTTTTATAAAGATATATTTTAAAATGTTATAAAAAAAAAAAAATAGACGTATAAAATAAAAAAAAGATATGACAAATTTTAATTACCCTACTTAATTTGCTTTACTGGCCCTTTACTTCACAGTTCATTAATTATTTGAGGTGTTCTTCTTTTGTTTTGTCCATCCCAGAGTAGATCGAAATAACTTTAAAATATGTATACATATTATCAATGAATTTATAGATTTTTCTGTTGTTGGAGCAATTGATTCTGGGTATTTTCTTTATATTTAACTATAGAAATAATTCGATTTGACTATTACTTAAGATCATTAAAAGAAACTTAAAGTTGAAAAAATATATATGTAGCTATTTTTCTGAAGTTGGTTTGCAAACGCAGGTTTGATTTCCAGCTGCATATTTTACTGGACTTCAATAATGAAATAAGACAGGCAAAAGGGCTGAAATTGCCCCAGATAATAAAACGTACTTAGCCAGACATTTTTTATTTTTGGTCCAATAATTATTTATATTGATATCCAAAAGAAGAATTTGTGGAATAGACAAAATAAAGCTATGACTACTTCTTCTATTTTATTAATTAATAATGGTGATTATGTTCTGGGTTTCCATAGTAATCTTTGTCCTATTGTTATAACTCAACTGCTAAGCTAAAAATCTTTAACACTGTTGATTGTTGATTTTAAAATATTTTTTTAAACACCAAAACAAAATTAATGTTAATAAAAAAAAAAATATTACATTGAAAAATTTATTTTGTAATCCACAAAACAAATAAATAAATAAACAACCAGAACAATATCATTACATCTTTTATAATTTTCAAAAAAAAAAAAATACAATCTAATTATAACTAGCAATTTAAATGCTACTGTTATATATATATATCCATTGCTATTAAAATCTCACCATCATAAAACAAAGCACATATCACAATAAATAAATAAAAATGAACCAAAAAACAATTAACAACAATAACAACCTATTTACAAATCCTTAAGTAAAAATTAAATCAAAAAAGAGATTTTTTTAAAACTATACTGGCACTTCAAAAGAAAGGGTGGATTTTCTATCCCTTACAATATATAACAGACACTTGTTTGTGTGTATATCATGCATATACACAGTAATAGTATAACCAAAAAATTTTAAAAAAATAATAATGACATTAATAATAAATTGAGAGAATACATTTATAAATATATTTACTGTCTGTGTTTACTCATTCATATTCTGTCAAAAAAGTAATAAAAAAAAACTTACTATGCCATATCTTTATTTTTTTTAAAAATAAAATGAGTAATGAAGTGACTGACTGTTCTTGCTGACTTTAAGCTTTTTCATGCAATTCAATAATGTTTACCAAATCATTTACCAGTTTATATCTTTTATTCATAAATTTATTGCCTTAACAAAAAAATTGTCCTTTAACATGGTTATAATGAGCTATTTCAGGAGGGCACAGAACTGGAATGAATATGTTTCTCTCTTTTCATTATTTCTCTAATGGTTGGTTCATTTTTTTTTTTAATACATGACCCTCTATTGAACTTTTTTTTTTCATTACCAATTGATAACTTTTGTTTTATCACTTAATAAAGTGTAAATTTTCTTAAATTATGCATGGAAAATATTTTATCAAATGAAATGGTGTTTTATATCAATTTTTTGGAAGAAAATAGCAAACAAATAATGTTGTGCTGTTAAATGTAGTAACAGAAAGAAAACAGTAAATAAAACCACTTTAGAATTATGAGAGCAATGCAAAATACAAAAAAAAATGGTTCCTTATATATCTTTTGTGATAAATTCTTATAAAATATACTAAATTTATGAATTGTAATGTTTTTATTATTTGTTTATTTTTTTATCTGGATAATGTGTAATTGGTATAGATTGATATGATATATATCACTTGCATTTGTAATATTAAAGTAAAAAACATCTGGTGATTATAATTTTTTTTAAAAAAAGTCTAAAATATATGATATTAAGATCATATTTACTGTTTACCCTATTTATAAATTATTATATGATTGAGAATCTGTAAATCGATAATAATGCATAAAATGAAAGTTAATAACAGTAATAAAAAATTATTATTTGTAGTTGTATTTTTAGTAATCTTAATATTCTCTTCATATATATATATATTTATGTTTTAAAGAAAAGTTTTCAATTTTTTTGCAATTTTTTTGATAGTTTTACAATTAACAGCAACTTCCAACTTTCATAAATAATTATTAGTTATAGTACAACACAGTAGTTTTATTTTTGGGAGAATTCTTTCTCCTGTTCAACTGTTGCTTTGTTTGTTTATTTTTTAGTGATTAATGGAATTCTTAATATAATCTATTTTTCCGGGCTTATTTTCAAGTTCTTGTCTATAACATTATACCCTTTTTTTTGCCCATATTTTTTATTATCAGGAGTAAACTCATCCCTTATTCTATGTATGTACAATGAGTATGTGTGTTTGTATTCACTTTTCAAAATTAACTCACATTTTTTAGTGGGCCTAAACAAAAAAGAAGATACTGTCTATCTTTTATAGTAGTCTGATAATCACATATTTCAGATATTATGTTTAAAGGAGTATATCAAAAATCTTCAAGTCAATGTAGACTCATGTCAATCATATGAATGACATTTCCTCTATTGTATTTAAAAAAAATTTAGTCTAATGTACAAAAATAAATTTAGATTACTCCCTAAT
Source organism: Epiperipatus broadwayi (assembly GCA_028023455.1). NCBI lineage: Eukaryota > Metazoa > Onychophora > Udeonychophora > Euonychophora > Peripatidae > Epiperipatus > Epiperipatus broadwayi. Next base: position 5,411,128 of record JAQFVV010006226.1, read on the forward strand.
AGTTGAAAGACTGTTTTGTTGTCGACATAACTCTACTCATCATCTTATATTACTAAACTTGCTGGTGAAATTGTGAAATGAAGTAAATAGCTGGATACTGGAATTAAAAGATATTTTAATTATTATAGATGGAACCTACTAAATATGCATTAATAAAAACATGTTTTTATTAATAGATATTTTATATTTTATGAAATTGGTGGCTAAAGAAAGAAAGAAAATAATTTCCTTGATATAAAGTTTAAGAAAAAAAAAGGATAATATTGACAAAGCTTATAAAAGAATGAGTGTCATTTAAAAAATAGCATTAAACATTTTCCTATGTAATAGGAATATTGGAAGATGTGAAATGGTTGTTACTGAGTGTGAGTGTGCATGGAAGCATAAAATTACTGAGGAAGATTGAAGTGATTTAGAAACTGAAAAGATTAATGAAATTTAAATTTGTATTATTCTTACAAAAAAAATTATGAAATATATGTGTGTGTATGTATGGATAAAAGAATAAATCTTTTATTATTATTTGTTTGTTTATTTGTTCTCTAATTCACAAGTTTTTATTATATATTATATTAATTATCTGATAAAAGGGAAGTCTCACATTAATCAGATTGCTTTTTGTTCTTGGGTCTTATTTGGGTCCTCCTTGCTGTTCTTTTCTTAAGATCATTAATCAACTTCTTTCTTTTCTTCTTAACTTGATTCCTCTAACTCTCCATCACATTAATAATGCAGTACTTCTAAATATAAAATCAGTTCTTTAACAATTTAAAATTTCCTTAATAAATTCTTTTATATATATATTTCTTTTAATATTTTACATGGTCAACATTATGCTTAAAATTTTTCTATTGCCTTTTCCCAATCATCCAAGTCTCTGGATAATTATGCCAGGTGAGCCAAAAGTCACATAGAAGTTTATAATTATTATAGCTTTTATCATTTGTAATTTTTTAACCTCTTTTGCAAATCCTCATGATTTACATTCTGGAAGAAATTAATTATAGAAAAGTTCATAATCAAAATGTTATATGATGAGTTTTTTCCAGAATTCATCATACAGGCTTGATAATATTTTCTAAAAAGAGAGCCTCATTAAAAATTTATAAAAACATTTATTTTAAAAATATTTACCATAATATTTATATCGTGTTATATCCAAACAATATAAGTTCAGTAGCTAAGACGACCACCCTATATTAAATCTAACAGCAATTAAGCTCTAAATAAGTGTCTTAACTCACTCCTAATCATAATCTAAGGATCAAATGAGGGATAAAACAAATCTATGTTTTTAATGTGATTGTTTTGGCTAATAGGTCTTCACATCTCAAGTTTAATCAATATTTATGTACATATATTAAGATAACATGTCATAAAAAGTTATAGCTATCAAGAAATACATATATATTTTTATAATTATATGATTTATGGCAAAAAAGAAATCATTACTGTACATATTAATTAATTATCTATTAAAGTTTGGATAATAGGTCTTCACATTTCAAGTTTAATCAATATTTATGTACATATATTAAGCCAGCGTGTCACAAAAAGTTATAGATATCAAGAAATCTATATATATTTTTATAATAATGTGATTTATGACAAAAAAAAAATCATTACATTACTGTACGTATTAATTAATTATGTATTAAAGTGCTACATTCTTTTGCATATATGTGTATATATGGCTCAAAGATCACCAAGATTTAAATGTAATATATTTATCAATTAGTAATTATTAGATTTGGATAATAAAGCTCTACTATTTCTTCTTTTATGAACTTTTCAATAATTAACTTCTTCCAAAACTTTTTGTATCTCTGTGTTAAACCAAAAAAATCTATATTATTAAAATAGTAATGGCTTAATTTTTAAAAATTATTTTCTGAAAATTCAATACTACCATCATTTCTAGAAAAGATTTGTCATTGATTTATATACCAGGTCAAATATAGCAATTGTTTTCTGAAAGTTTTATCTTTAACCTACTACTGATATATTTTCAAAGTACAACAGCAAACATAGATTTTATATTAAGTTCCTTAGGTATTAGTCCAGCAATGATGAAAGTCACTGGGTAAGGTATATAAATATCTAATTAAACACATTAACAATCTTCTAAAAAAAAAAAAGAATTAATTTTGTAAGTAAATATTAGATAATATTCCAAGGAGGAGAAAGTTATTAGTCAAAATGTTTTGTTTTTGTTTTTTTTTGGTTGGTTATCACTTGTAATAAATTTAGATTATTAAAAATTTCCTTGTTGGAAAATCATTTCTCACAAAAATGTAAATGCATGTTTGTTTATTTTCACTAAAGTTATAGGTGTTTATTTTTCAAAATAAAAAATCTATAAATTTAAATGGTAGAAGATAATTTCTTACAAAAAAACATAAATCTGTGTTAGTAGGTATTTGTATCATCTCCAGTAAATAAAATTATAGATGTCATTTTTCCAAATAAACATTGCTGGACTTATATGTATGTAAAATCTCACCACTGGACTAAAATGTAAATACTATATTGCAAAATAATTATTGAATTGCTAGGGAAATGGAATGATAGCATATGTTAGAAGATAAAAGGACAGCTAGATTGATGATGATTTTTCAACATACCTGAAATGTTTTATAATAATGAAAATAAGAATATAAATAAAAGATAAAGAATTGAATCCATTTGGTAAAGTTGTGATAAAAGTGTATGTTTAAGTAATATAAGATTTTAAAAAATAGACACGTCTTTTTCAATACATTTACTGTAGTTTGTTTATTCTCTGCTAATTTTTTTTTTTAATTTTATTTAAATGTAATGAGTTATTATATTATTACAAACATTACTTGCAAATTGTACAGAAGCTTTTATTAAAAACATATTGGATTCATTTTATAATAATTTAAATATGTTTACCTTTATAAATGTGGATTTTTGTTTTGCATAATTTTTTTAAGTGAGCTTTATTTTTTTTTTTTATCTGTTTTTTTTTTTTTTTAAATTAAAATAAAGAGAAGGTTTTATTTCAAAGTTTTTATTTTTAAAATAATTTTCTTGGAAGAAAACATTGCTGTTCATACCCTGATTTATAATTACTTTGCAAATGTAACACTATCACAATAGACCAAAAAGTAATTTTATTAAAGAAAAAGGAATATAGTCGATAAAAAAAAAATTGCTTTTGAAAGTATGTTAATTTTCAACTGAAAGATTAAAATAATCATGGAATTTTATTTCAAGGTTTTCATTATGGTATATTTTTCACGCAATGGGGGGGGGGGTGATTAGCGGACTAAAGTGATTCTTAAATAATAATGATTGCAAACCAATCACAATAGAAAGAATAATTTTAGTTTTAATTGAAGAAAAAACGTAATAGTCGATAAATGAAAAACATTGATTTCTTTTTTTTTTTTAGGATTTAGCCTTATGATATATGTAAGAATGAGTTTGTGTGAGAGGCAGAGGTATAAATATGTATATACATACTGTATAGCAGATATGCACACCTTTTTGTAATACACATTATATAACATTAAAACATAATTAGTCTAAATATTAAAATCAAAGTTTTATAATGAGAAAGTCAGTTGACAAAAGTTTTTTTGATGTATGTTTATTTTAAGTTTAAAGAAGAAAAATAAGAGCCATTTAATAAATAAATAATTGATTTTAAAAAGATTATTTTGAAAAATATATATATTAAAGATAGATAGTAAGAAAAAATTATTGCAAAGTAGGTAAAAGATATACTTGTTTTTTTAATTTTTATTATTAGTACTAGTATGTAAATAATATATGAACCTTGTAAAATGTCAAAGGAAAAAAAATTATAAAATTTAGTTACATTTATTAAAATTTGATTATTATTTTACAGTTTTTTGATGTTATTAAAAAAAAATATGCTGCATTGCATTTATAAAGCAAACATACTTTTTGTTGTGTGTATTCGGTTTATAAATATATCTTATACATATATAGCCATGTATACATATGTGGTATTCATTCAAGATAAATGAAGTTATAGTGTTTATTTCTTTAATATTTATTTTTAAAAAATTAATAATTTAATCCAAGTGAAAATAAATAATGTAAATATAGGACTTTATTATAAGAAACAGATTTGATATGTTTTTTTTTTTACTATTTTTATTGGCTGCAGAAAGGTGTTTACTCTTAACTGAAAGGAGATTCTTTATTTCCTCTTTGAAGCCTTAAATGAACAGAGCAAGGCAAATTTCCTAATGACCACTTCCCTATTATTATAATATGATTATTCATATTGTATGCAAACATGGATAAGATGCTTGCCATTATATATCAACCAGCATGGTGTTTTTGTTGGCTTTGAACCTTGAGATTAAGATCAAAAAACATCATGATCTTTCACTTAAATATGTGTGAATAAAGTTTTTTTAAATAGATATTTACAATTATGATAGACAAAACTAAAGTGTGGCTCTTATTCCAGGAGGCTGTAAAGCATAACCAAGACAACAGTTGGTGCTGAAGTTGAAGAAAGCATGTAATGATGTTTTGTTTTTATCTGTAGATCACTTTCAAATGAAGGAAGATTGCATGAATTGGAAAAATAATTGTCTAATATTAAGTGGGGGGTGGTTGGACTTGGTGAAGTTAGAAGTAATGGGGAAGAAACCATTGATTTAAAAAGTGGACATGTAACTTTACAACAAAGTTACAAATATTGGAAGAACAAGTGGAAGGGATTCATTATAATAAAAAGTGGAAGAACAACGTTGTGGAGATTGATGGTATATTGGACAGATTAGTTAATTCAATTTAATTGAAGATACTGAAAACAGATAATTCAATTTATGTCCCAACAAGTTCTCATTGTAATTATACAGTAGAGAATTTTTATATGGATGTACAAAATGCTTCTGATTAGACCAAACAACATTTTGAAATTGCCATTAAAGACTTTAATGCTAGAATTGGTAAACAATTGAAATATAAAAGTACTGTATATAAATTTGGTTATGGTGATAGAAATGAGAGACTTGTGGAGTTCTCGGGAAAAGAAAAACTGTATATTATGCTTCAAGAAAAATGTTAAATAGAAATGAATATACAACAAATAAAGTTACAGCAGAATTGAATTCTATTTTGACTAATAGCAAATATGTATTTCAAGATTGTAATGTTTTTAATAGATTCAGATAATAAATGGTCATTGACTAATAAGCTGTAAGATAAAGTGTTAATGCAAAACTAGAAAAACAAAAATTATTAAGAAAGCAATATTCACAATTGATATTCCTAACTTTCAGAAACATTCCAATGAATTTAAATTAGAACTTGAAATAAGTATTAATAGGTTTTGAGATGGTTTAGATTTGAATCAAATCAATAGATACACTATGATAGGTAGTGCAAAGAAAAGAAACTTGTAGGAGAGACAATAAAAGTCTCAAATGTGTAAAACAACATTATGCTATTGGAAGAAAACTTATTTCTGCAATAAGAAAAAAATGAAAGTATTACTAAAAAGAGAGATAACATTATGAAATGTGTGGAAGAATGCTATAAAGAGTTATATAATAGTAATGTACCGGTCAAAACATGTATATCCATCTAACATGAGCTGGAACTCACAAAATGTACTTCAAACCCAGTCAAGCCCAAGATTTAGGTCCGGGACCAGCCTGAATTCGAGCCCACTTCATAGCTCCAGATCAAACACCTAATGGATAACATAACAATGATGGCACATGAGAATTAATTTTAAATCCGGCCGACTAGGAGAGCAGAGAAGACAATGAGACATCTATTAACTATGACTTAACTAAAATACATATACGCATAGCTGTATGTGTGGAAGGGGAGAAAAAGGAATTTCAACTGCTCAAATAAGTTAGACAATAAAAATATAGTTTAATATAATGACAAATTATTAATTTACATAGTATGTGCGTGAATGAGCAAGTGGTAGATGATTACATAATGTCATTCATGCTATTATTTCTCATATGCTCTTTATTAGCTAAATAATATATTATAAATAAGCACACATCTTTGGTGGGTCCAATATTAAGATGCCAATCGATTATTAGAAAGAATTTACATAGAATTGCTATTAACACTTTTATATGGTTCTGAAACATGGTGACTAACATTATTTCGGGGAGCATTCCGAGATTCATTACAGATATAATATAAACTATTTTCACACCATTATGGTCATGTAATTGTAGGTAATTTTGGTTATGGTAATATAGAAACGAGAGAGGACATAGACTTGTGGAGTTTGCAGAAAAAGAAAAACTTTATATTATGAATTCGTTTTTTTGAGAAAAATGTTAAAAGGAAATGGACATGGAAGCATCCAAATGAAGGTACAGTAGAATTGGATTATATTTTGATTAACGGGAAATATATATTTCAAGATTGTAATGTTCTTAATAAATTTAACACAGGACGTGATCATCGATTAGTAAGGTGTAAGATACGTTTTAATGTAAAACTAGAGAGACAAAAATTATCAAGAAAAACAATATTTACAGTTGATATTCCTAATCTTCAGAAACATTCTAATGAATTTAAATTAGAACTTACAAATCAGTTTCAAGTATTAGTAGATTTTGAACATGATTCAGATTTGAATGAAATTAATATGAAAATAACTGATACACTTTTAAAAACTGCAACAAAGATAGCTGGTAGAAAAAAGCAGCAATTGACCAATAAAATTTCTACTGAGACTAGAGAATTTATGAAGAAAAGAAAGAATATGAAGATATACAAAAATGATGCATTAAAAAGGATTGAATATCTCGAATTTTGTAAAATGGTGCGGAAAAGAGTTGAAAATGATATAAGAAAGTATAACTGTGAACTAGCAAGGAAAGCTGTAGAAGAAAATAAAAGTCTCAAGAATGTAAAACAACATTTTAGTATTGGTAGGAAATTTATATCTACAATAAGAAAAAAAGATGGAATTATTACTAAAAAGAGAGATGACATCATGAAATTGGTAGATTTTTATCAAGAATTATATAGGAATAAAGAACAAGTACCTCCTATATCTATTACATCTTCCGAATTGCCCAGAATTTTAAATGAAGAAGTGAGACATTCAATTAAATGTATGAAGAAAGGAAAGGCTCCAGGTAATGATGGAATTATAATTGATATTTTAAAAGAAGCAGGTGAAGAAATAGAGAACATTTTAGCAAAGCTATATACCAAATGTCTAAATTATAAAGATGTACTGGATGTTTGGAAGAATGCAGTAATAATATTAATATTTAAAAAAGGTGATAAAGAAGATATTAGAAATTACAGACCTATCAGCCTTTTATCAGTTTTATATAAAAATTTTACCAAGATAATTACAATTTGTCTACAGAGAACATTGGATTTCCACCAACCAAGAGAACAAGCTGGATTTAAAAGTGGTTTTAGTACAGTAGATCATATCCAGATATTGAGAGAAGTTATAGAAAGGACAAATGAATAAGAGTTGTCATTATGTTTTGGATTTGTAGATTATGAAAAGGCATTTGATTCTATAAACATTTCTTTAGTGATTAAAGCATTGGATCATCAAGGTATAGATCCAGGATATTGTCATATTTTAAAGAATATTTATAAAAATGCAACAGCAACAATTAGCTTACATAATGATACTGGGAAAGTCAACATTGAGAAAGTGTAAGACAAGGTGACTCCTTATCTCCAAAACTTTTTACAGCAGTGCTGCAAGAAGTATTTTGTGGATTAAAATGGGAAACTAAAGGAGTGAAAGTAAATGGAGATTATTTAAGTCATTTAGATTTCACAGATGATGTAGTTATTTTTGCAAATAATGCTTCAGAGCTGCAGGAAATGTTGCAGGAGTTAACAGATGAAAGTAGAAAAGTAGGACTAAAGTTAAATGTTAAATAAAGTAATGTTTAATCGATTTGCTCAAAATATGAAAATAAAAATTGATTGTGATGAATTAGAAAAAGTTAACAGTTACAAATACCTTGGTCAGATTATTAATACACATGGAAACATAATGGAGGAGATTAATCATAGAATTAAACTTGGTTGGAGTGCTTTTGGTAGAAATAACTTGATACTAAAAGGAAATATGCCTATGTGTTTGAAAAGGAAGGTTTTTAACAAATGTGTTTTACCAGTTCTTACTTATGGATCTGAGACTTGGACACTTAATAGAAGAGCAATATAGAGACTTCAGACCACTCAAAGAAGTATGGAGAGATGTATGTTGGGAGTAACAAGAAGAGATCGAAAACGCAATGTTTGGGTAAGAGAACAAACAGGTGTTACTGACCTCATTGAAAAAATTAAAAGATTGAAATGGAGTTGGGCTGGACATATTGCTAGAAAAGATGATAATAGATGGACAATTGAAATTTTAAATTGGATTCCAAGAGATTGTAAACGACCCAGAAAGACCACATGTGAGATGGATAGATGAAATAAGAAAGTGTGCAGGGGTGATGTGGAGAAGAGAAGCTAAAGATCGGAGAAGATGGATTAAACTTGGAGAGACCTTCATCCTGCAGTGGATTGATAATGATGATGATGATGATGGTCATGAAAATAAATAAAATGCATTTGAAAACATTTGATTATATGACAAAAATACTTAATGAAAAATCTGTTAATTAGCGCTGGTAAGGAGAACGCTTTATTTTTTCCCAAGGCATATAGATACTCTTAAATACAGAAATAAGTTATGACGGTGGGATTGTATAAGATTGAAGTAAATTTAATCAATAAAACTAGTAATAGTGGGCATTTATATATATTTTGAGCAGAGCGCAATTTTAATATTAGTACAGCACTAAAATTAGGTCATAAACAAAAGAAATAATAATAATACGAAGTTTGGACGGTACTGACATAATAGCAAAAAAATAACTAAGAGGAAACGGTTGTGCTTCTGGACGAGAATGAAGTCTAAGCCCCCTTTTTTTGGGCAGTGCTTAGAGAAAAGTGAATAAGGCATGCCGTGGATGTCGCCGGTGTGCAGGCCTTTGATACGAAGAAAGTGGGTAGGCATAGCGTGTGCCAAACATCACAGCCAGAGGCCCTTTTATATGAAATAAGTGGATAGTCATAGCGTGTGCCAAACTTATGGGAATCACCACCGGAGGCCTTTTTATACGAAATAAATGGTCCTGGGTAGATCAACTATTCTCAGGACAGGGCTTGAGAAAAAATCTAGGGGTTTGAACTTGTCGCAACCCCCAGATTAAGAATCACATATATATAAACACAAAGATATGGGCAAATGTCAGTAACGCAGTAATGATAAATGTCACTAACGACATTGACTAAGATTTACTGCTTTAAAAATAAATGACCCTTATTTGAATGCCATAATTTAGACAAATATTACGCTATGCAGTTATATATATATGGAGAGACAAGATTTGACTTAACTAAAATAGTAAAATATACATTAAAATTTATCCCCTTCTCCATCGTCTATTTAAAACGATTCATTTCCACCTTCGTGTATTTCATAACAACTGAGAATATTCAAGCATATATTTTAAGAGTATGGAAAAATAAAAGAAAATGAGCAGTTATAGAAAACCACTAATAGGTCACCTTTTCAGAATTGAATAATAACATTTATAAAATAAGTAAGGTTTCAAAGCGTTAATTAGCCTAAGCTCTGAATTCACCCCGAGTAGAATCCAGATTTAAATGAATAAATTTTTTACACTAAAGCATAAACAAAATGTTGGCATAAAAACAATCTGTCGAGTGTATTAATTAATAACGCATTATATTTTAAGGGGACATTATTAACCTCGATTCATGAAGGTTTACTTAAAAAGAAAGAAAAATTTTTAGAAATTCTACTCGTCAGATTGTGTAAGATTGGCATATTAATAATGAAAATAGACACATAAAATCAAGTACTAAATAACTAAATAAATGACCAAACCAAAATTAAAGAAAATTAGATCATATGAGATAAAGTTAGATTTATAGAAATTATTTAAGACCAAATTACGTTTTAGAAAAGTTACAAAATTAAATTATACATTAGGAGAGGTAGAGTTTGAGACTAGTGAGGCAAGCTAGATTTAGTTTCAATGGTGGCGGTTTGAAATAATTTACCTTGCACAATTTTAAGAGTTCATATTAAAAAGTCCAGCTCACTCATGGCAATTGGTTCTTAAATAACAGCAAGTTTTTATTCTGCATTCCACAATTCTCCAGTTTTACTTCATTCTACGGGAGCATGATATAATGGCAGTGGAAGATGATGACCCAACAGGGCCGAGAAGGGTGGTGGACTTACTACTACATCATTATTTTTTAACTTTCACACCAGCGTGGGTTATGTTCACTGTAGTTCTTTCAATAGTAGCTAATCTGTCTTGATTAAAAATTCGGCCATTTTATCTACTGCTTAGGTATTTCTGGAATGCTTTTAATTACTTAGTTTTAGCTCACAATCTAATCTCTGATCTTAAAATTCTTACTTTTTCTTTATCGATTGTTTTTGAAGATGCAACAGTAAGATAATGTCCAAAAATAAATTTGAATCTATTTCCAGATTAGAAATAGATTTGACAAAAATGTTTATAACAAAAGAAAATCTTTAATCTTCATCCCATTTTAAGTAAAAACTTTAATTAAAATACCTTCCCCAGATTAAAACAATAGTGTTTCCAACCCTTTAATTATTTTTAGACAATTAACGGTTGCATCTTCCATATTGGATTTTATAAAATATACAGTTTAATAAGAAAAAAAACAAGCAATTTAAAAAGAAAAAGTTCTAAAAAATGACATATAATAAAATATTTAAAAAATTAATATTGTTAGTAAGTTTTTGCTCCTATATATATATATATATTTGAGCCGCACCTATAATACTTTAATTAAAAAAAACTAATAGTTAATAAAAAAGAATTAATAATAATTAAAAAAATTGTTAGTGAAACATTAAAATTTTATAATTTAAGCGCGCATCTCAAATATATACATAAAAGATATATACATGGCCAAAGGAGCGGGGTGGGATATAGGGTTTGAATACAGGTTAGTAGATGGAACTATGAAGCTCAATCTTAAGCTAAGATTGACTGCTTCAGTAAAGAAGAAAAAAATCATAGTATCCCTTACAATTACTACATCTTTTGAATTGCCCAAATGTTTAAAAATGAAGGAGACATAAAATTAAATCTATAAAGAAGGGGAAAGCTCCAGATAATGATGGAATTTATATTCAATAAGAAGCAGGTAAAAGAAGAAAAAAATGTTGGCAAAGTTATGTGTCAAAGGGGTAAATGATAAAGATGTACCAGATGATTGGAAAAATGAAGTAATAATATTGATATTTGGGAAAGGTAATAAATTAAAGATATTAGAAATTACAGATCTTTATCAAGATAATTACTGCTTGTTTACAATGAATATGTTCTATTATTCATTAGACTAGAGATTATCCACTCAATGAATAATATTTCTGTGGTGTAATTTTCATTACATCTCTCCCATACAAGGTAGGGACTGATTTCTAACCATTTTTAACATCTTGTGGAGGGGTGTAATGATAACCATATGACCAAAGATATGTGAAAAAGTTGTATGATCCCCAAGATTCACATTTCATATCAGTTGGCCTTGATCACAGTCTCTTATACATATCTTTTTCATTGTTCTGTATATATAGATAGCTAATTACTACAGTTTAATTAATGTGTCATTAAACTTGCTGCCCTCACAATTTTGACGTAAACAACTTAATGGAAATTTATACTGATAAAAATTATTTACACAAATCACTTAATGGAAGTATGTATATACTGATACAAATTATTTATCTACAGCCATTAAATGGTTTGTGTCAAAATTGTAAGGGCAGTAAGTTTGGCACATCAGTTATATTGTAGAAATTGACTATCTATATATACTGAATAATGTTAATGATATGTGTAAGAGATTGTTATTTCTGGGCCAACTGATAAGTGCTGGTTCAGCATGAAATGTGTATCTTAAGAATCCGGCATCTTTTTCACATCTTTGGTCATAGGTTTATGATTACACCCTTCCTCAAGGTGCTAAAATTGGATAGAAATGAATTCCTACCTTGTGTGAGAATGGTGTTGTGAAAATTACGCCACAGAAATATTATTCATTAAGTGGTTTATGTCAAAGTTGTGAGAACAATAAGTTTGATTTATCGATTAACTGTAGTAATTGGTTATCTATATATACTGAACAATGATAAAGATATGTGTAAGACCTTATGATCTGGGTGAACTGATGATTAGTGGTTCAACACAAAATTTGCATCTTTTGGATCATGCATCCTTTGGATCATACATCTTTTTTATATGTCTTTGATGATATGTTTATGATTATTCCTCCACAAGGTGTTAAAAGCAGATGGAAAACAGTTCCTACTTTGTGTGATAGGAGTATAGTGAAAATTACACTATGGAAGTGTTATTGTCCAACTAAAGGAGCAACCTGGATTTTAATGTGGTTTTAACACGTTGGATCATATCCAAGTATTGAGGGAAGTTATATAATGGTCTAATGGTAATGAGTTGTCATTATGTTTTGGATTTGTAGGCTATGAAAAGGCATTTGATTCTGTAGTTAAAGTTTTGGATCATCAAAATATAGACCCAGAATATTATATTTTGAATAATATTCATCAAAATGCAACAATGGGGATTAGATTAAGTGATAATATTATACTAAGATGATTGATATTAAGAAGAGTGTATGGCAGGGGTGATTTTATATCTTTAAAACTTTTACGTGTTTACAAGAAATATTTTGTGAATAGAAATGAAAAGCTTGTGAAGCAAAAGTAATTGGAAATAATTTCAGTCATCTAGATTTTTGCAGATGATGTGATTGTTTTTGCAAATGGTGCTTCAGGAAATGTTGCAAGAGTTATCAGATGAAAATAAGATGATAAGATTAAAGATAAATATTACAAAGTCTAAAGTAATGTTCAATGGATTTTCTCAGAAAAATAAAATAAAAATTGTTAATGATGAATTAGAAGTTAATAATTATAAATACTTTGGTCAGATTATTAATACAGATAGAAACTTAATGAATGAAATTAATCATAGAGTTAAACTTGGATGGAGTGCTTTTAGTACAAATAACTTAATAGTAAAGAACATACCTATGCATTTGAAAAAAAAAAAAGCTTTTAATAAATGTGGTTTAACAGTTCTTACGGCTCTTAGACTTGGACACTTAATAGAAGAACAATTACAGAGACTTCAAATTTAATATAGTATGGAAATATATATGTTAGGACTAATAAGAAATGAGTGAAAGTGAAATTCATGGATGAGAGAACAAACAGGTTTTACCGACATCATTGAAAGAATTAAAAGACTAAAATGGAGCTGGATTGGATATATTACTAGAAGATATAATAGGTAGACAATTGAAGTCTTAGATCACAAAACCTAGAAAGAGACCACATGTAGATTAATGGCTGATATAAAAAAGTTAGCTGGTGTTATGTGAAGAAGAGGAGTTAGAGATTGGAGAAACCGGATTAAACTTGGAGTGACTTTCATCTTGCAATGGATTTATGGTTGAAAATGGATTTTTTCTTCACTAAAAAAGAAATAATAAACACATGAAATTATATTTTCATGGCAGTACATTTGATTGTCATTTCACTAAACTTTACATAGTTTTTAATAATAAAATTGGGAAATGATAAAATAATAATATGCATACAATTAAAAGAATGTAGGCAAACATCTGGAATTAACTACCTTTGTTTATGACCATTTTGTCTTCACATTTTTTCTGATTTGTTTCAAAGGCAATATATTTGGAATCAGCTAAAATAATGAAGTACTAAGGATTTAAACAATTTTTATTTAATGGTTTTTAGGTTATCTACCAAAAAATTTCTGAAGTGATTGTTCAGATACTAGAAATATTTTCGTTTTTACTTTGAACTTTAACCTGAGGCCAAGAATATAGATTAATTCACTGACAAATATATTATTAGACTCTTGAAATAACAAATATAATTTTTACCATCACATTTAATAGAAAATATTATGTAATAGGAAAAATATTTCAGTTTTTGTCAAAGATGCAGAAAAGATTTACTTGATAAGATTAATCTTTAGAATCTTTTAGGGTAAGGTATTTTCCCTAATGTCTGCAACTGTAAGTTTGAAAAGTGTGTACTGTTCATTATAAACGTTAGTGCAAGATAGTTATAATTTTAATGTACCATTTTTTTATTTTTGATAAGATGAACAACTTAAAGATTCTTAGCATTTAATATTAATGAGATTCAACCTATAGTAGTTATTTAAAGTAAATTTTTGTTTTGATCCAGCCAACACTTAGTCCACAGATTCTTAATTGTTGGTCATTTGAATTATTATTTAAATATTTATAACCTAATTTGTAGAATCACTTCTCTTTTTTGTGCATTTTTTTTTAATAATTACTATTTTCTTTGAAATATTCTTTTTTTTTTATGAACATGTCTAATACAATCCTTTTTTAAAATTTTTCAAAATCATTTTTTCCTGTATTTTGTTTTACTTTTAATATATTAGTATTTCTAATATTGTGTATCTAATATTTCTACTTGCCCCATATCTATATGTAACTAGACTATCTACATGCAACCATTTTATTTATTAATATTGTTATCAATTGCTGCATATATATATATAAAAACAATTATTCATTATTAATAGCAGTCACTCACAAATGAGAAATATCACTTCAAAAGAAAAAAAAAGAGTAACATAAAGAATAAAAAGTTAGAAAATAAAGAAATTGTTAGTCAGAATTTCAAGCATTAAATGAAATGGAAATGTGATTGATAACACAATTCTATAGTCACAATGCAAAAAGATGCTGCATGAGAAACTCACAACAATCCTTCAATACTAGCCTAAATGCCCAAAGATGGTAAAGTAAAAAAAAAAATGGAGATAACGTAAAAGGATAATGATAGTTAATATAGATATAAATGTTAATAATAATTATTAGTAATGAATTAAGATAATTTTCTATGATTATATTAAAAGGAAATAGAAATCTACTGAAGTATTGATTAAATGTTTTTTTTTCTTAAGATGTTTATAATATTTACAATAATACCCCCCCCCTTTCCAATTTTCTAATATCAGTTCTGCAATGTTTTAAAATCTAATTGAAAACTTATTTTCAAAATATAATGCATTATATGAAGAACACCTTCACTAGATAGCATTGTTATGATTTTACCACTTTAGGAAGTTGCTGTTAATATTGTATGTAGTATATAATATTTCTCGTATTTTAAACTGAAATAAATTATCATTACCATTGGAAAATGACAATTTAATATCCTTTTTAGTTATTCTAATGGATGAAAGTTTTTTAAATGTTTTATTATCGACTCCAATACTCAAAGCCAAGAGATTTCATTTTTAGTTATTCTTTTTATATGTTCAAGATTTCAAAACTCACTCTTGCTGCTCTAAGACCTGGAAGATAGTAACCTATTTCTTACAGTGAAAAGCCTAAAATTATCTGAGAAATTTTAATGGATATTAACTTGTGATTTAAAAGTTTATTTGAGGCATGACCATTGTCATCTTGGCATTATTCAATTAATCTGGTTCCTCTAAATGTTCATTTATGAGTTCGTGAAATATAATGATTGATCCAAGAGAATACCGTGATAAGTTTGCTTAAATTATGACAATTTCAATACTTACTTTGGAAGAGAGGGGAGGGGCAGTTGACAAAATAAATAATTTTGACAATTATATGATATACATGCATTTGTTCATTGTTCTGTTCTTATGCCAGTGACATTACTGTGTTCATGTTAAACTAGAAATCAATAGGTTTGAAATGGTCGCTGAAGAAATTAAAGTTTCAGATGTATATTGACCTATACAGTGATTTGTTCCACCATGATATTGTTTTTGTTTTTTGCTATGATTCTTTATAATGTTTATCAAGTATTTTTTTACTAAACATTGATTTTTGATCTCTATTGTTTTTAACATGTTTTGTTTTTCCATCTTTGATAATTGCAGACATTATTTTTAAACTTTTCAAGTAATTTAGCAGCCAGATATAAGCAATTTGATCCAATTTAAAGTTAATTGTGTTAAAAATTTTGTCATTTTATTACCATTCTTCTAAGAGTATGCATTGCCATCTTTGTCTCATGATATCACAAATATAATGTTAATACAATAAATATTGTATTGTTTTTTTCCAACTTCTATACTTAATTAATCCAATCTTTTTTAAACTTTTATATCTTTCTATCAATTTTTTTGCTTCTGGAATTAGAATGATCTGATTTATTTAAAAGTTGCTGTTAATAATGATAATAAATAAATGTTGTGCTTTCAGTCAGATAAAAACTACAGACTATGTTTAAATATAAAATTGGAACAAATGAATCTATATTAAGGAAGATATCTCCTCTTATGAATATAATACATGAATGTGTAATGTAAATAATAATTCACCATTTAATTTGATTCAACAGAACACTTTTCTTTCCTATCCAATATTAATTTTTTCAGTTTTAAATTCTTTTTTCCCTAAAGTTGATTTTTTGTATTATTATGTTTATAAAGATTAAAGACTTTATTCTTTAAAAACCTTTAGTTTTTTTTTATTCTCTCCCTGAATAATTTATGCTCATATGATTTCACTTATTAAATGAGTTTTGATTTGAAAAAAAAAAAAAAAAAGTATTATAAAATAAAGATCAAAATAAGTGGAAAAATTGTAATCGTTTAATATAAAAATATTTTATCACCGGTTTGATAATAAATTCACATTTAATTTGCTTAGACAATATGTATTTGTTCCTCTTCAAAACGGTCAGTATTACTAGTTATTATCACTAATGATATTGAATTGAGAACTTAAAAGTCATTCATATCACAGGTGTATACATATATATATTGATCCCCTCCCCTTTTTAGAGCTATTTTAATTTTTAAACTGCCGGAAGCAGCCATATTGAATATTTAAAAAATTATGCTTAGCCACAAATTTTATCATAACTTAAGTTTGTATTACTCAAAAATGACATAATATATATATTGTTTGAAACATAAAACACCAAAGAATGTAATTAAGTTGAAAAAAATATAGTCATTGAAATTCAAAGTAATAAAAAAAAAAAAAAAAGAATAAATGTTAATATTTCTAGTAATTATTTTCATATTATTTCATAAACTCAATCTGCATACAACTTAAAATTATATTTTTGTTAGTAGGTTAGTTGGATTCGTCATAAAATTTCTATAAAAAAAATTGGTATATAATAATACTTACCTAAGATAATTAATTAATCCATCACTTGAAAACTTCATAGAATAAAGACATTAGTACCTTTCATTTTTCCTAGTAGCCCTTCAAAATGTATTTCATACAAGGATTTGCAATGAATATGTCATCCCTAATAACATCCCTTATAACAAGTAGTTAATATTGATCAATAATTAGTATAATTTGAATATTATAATAAAGAACTTCAATAATATTTGTAATTTATTAAAAATTACTACTAAAATAGTCACTATATACAAAATAAAATAATAGAATGAAATACTAAATTTATTATAGAGTTAAGCTTGAGGTACATAAGTAATTTAGAGTCAGTATAATGTAATATTATTTATCCTATTTTTATAGGTTTTGACTGCTCATATTGCTTCATGCTACTATGACCATAAATTTAGTAATAGCTTCATCAACTGCCACCTCTCTTTGCATTTGATATGCAGCTCTGAAATTTACATTGCAACAATGTAAGTGTATAATCGTCCTAAGTTTATATATTGTCAAAATCTTTACTTTTAGCATTTGCGTATTTTTATTATTATTATTAAAATGCAGATAAGACATTATAGAAAAATCTAAATCAGGTCATAATATTTGCAAAATATGTTTATCCTTGTCTCATATCACCTAATTCAAATACTGGATCCAAACCCACATCATACCAAAAAATGCAGATAATTCACGATATAAATTTACACAGATCACGATTTATTTTTTTTGATCAGTGTATATGTTAGTTTCAATAATAATTAAAAAATATATAAAAAATAAAATACAATATAGAAAAAGAATCAGAACTAATTTCTTTTTATGTTGCACCTCAAATATTATAAAAAATAAATATATAAAATTGTTAAAAAAGATAAAGCTTTATAAAATTATAAGTGATAATCAATATTATTCTTTATATCCTAATTCATATGAGAACCCATGTATATTTAGTAAGGTAAAAACACATAAGGAAGATAACCCTTTAAGATTATTATTTAACTTTAACAATTTCATTTTACATAAATTTTGTACATATTTAAATAAATGGATAGCTTATATAATTGGTACGGTCAATATTATATAAAATACAGAGGCTATTATTGATAAATTAAATATTATGTGATGGACATAGAATCGATGTACCCTAGTATCCCTAGAATTAAAGGTTTTATCTTTATATATCAATAATGATAACATAATATTATAAATAAAGCATTGAACTAATAAATAATAGTTTATATTTTAAATATAATAACGAATATTGGGGTATAAATAAGAATGGGTAATGGGATGCACAATTAGTGGACTTATGGCATCTACGTTTATTAATGATATGGAAATAAATATTATAAAAGATAATATAATTAAAAAAGAAGTGCTACATTATTTTAGATATGTAGCTGATAGTTTGATAATTGATGATAAGAGAGCAATATATAAATTATATAAACAATTTAATTATAATGAGATAAGGCATTTAGATATTGAAATTAGTTTAAATCAAAATAATATTATACTTAAGCATTTTATTAAAAGTGATAAATTAAGGAAAATTATATCAATAGATTCAAAACAACTATGGATACAAAAGATGATGTAATAAAGAATTTTAAATATAAGAATGATAGATTTAATACAAATAGCAATATTGCTATATTACAGAAGAATAAATTCAAACAGGTATATATGGGATATAGATGCACAGCGCAGAGTATTGACAATATATTTTCACGAAATAATGTAAATAGCACTGATAATAACAGATGTAGGACTAATAAACAAAAGAAATGGATAAAAATTTCATGGTTGCCTAGTGTATATAATATATTAAATAAAAAAAGTAAAAATTATATATATAAAACATTAATGTAGGATGGGCTAATAGCAAAAATTTAGATAAATTGATAACTAATTGTAGAATGAAAGATGAAGTAAAATACAAGAGAGGAATGGTTTATAAAATTAGATGAAATTTTTGTAATATCGTTTACTATGAACAAACGGCAAAGCAATTGGGAGAAAGAGCTAAAGAACACAATGATGCTATTGTTAGAAGGGATGATAGATCTGCATTATACGGTCATTATTTACAGTATGGACATAAAATAAATTACATTGATAATGTAAGCATTCTAGATTATATTAAAAATGATAGTTGTAAAATATATGAAACAAACTATATCATATATAATAAAGACAATTGTATGAATATATACAAAACATCCATTAAGTTGAATAATAAGTGGTTAATGGATAAAGAATGGATAGTTAATTAATATATGTGGCTATATATCCATTCAATTTATATAATAGATTAATTTTGTAATATGATTACATAAATATTACGTAATAGATCATGTCGGATATCCATTTGTTTATCTGTCTTCTTTTGTGTGTTGATATAGATGTCACTGTATGTACTTTAAATCGTGGTATTCTGGAGACATATTGAAAAGGGCAAAAAACGTAATTTGCCGAAAAAGAATTTTTTATGATAATTATATACTTTGTATAATCTTTGTTGTTTGCAGATATGTATTTTTAACATATTATTGATTGTTAAAAATAAAATAATAATTAAAAAATATATAAAAATATTGGCTTCCAATAATGTTCATTCGGTAATTATAACGTAATCAGGCTTGGCCACTTGATGGCGTTGTTGGCAGTCAAAAACAATACAATACAATGTTCGGGGCCGCATTATATTTTTAAATCGAATCGCTGTTTTTGTTTGTTTTTTTTGGTTATTAATTTATTGATTGCTATAACTTTTTTTTCATGCCTTTTTATTAAAAAAGTTGTTTAATTTTAATTTTGTATTTAGTAAACAACAATCTTTTTTTTTTATTTTTAAATCGTTGTTTTTGGACAAAGCTGCTACTCTGCGATGTCTATTTAGCGATGTCTTTCGCTTAATTAGTGGTAAACGACAACCTTTTTTTTTTAATTTTTAAATTGCTGTTTTTGGACAAAGCTGCTACTCTGCGATGTCTATTTAGCGATGTCTTTCGCTTAATTATTGGTAAACGACAACCTTTTTTTTATTTTTAAATCGCTGTTTTTGGACAAAGCTGCTACTCTGCGATGTCTATTTAGCGATGTCTTTTGCTTAATTATTGCTTTCTACATAACAAAACAACTGTGTAGGGTTAGGGTTAGTTTTAGGGGTTAGGTTTAGGGTTAGTGTTCTGTTGTTTGTAATGCTAAAATAAAAGATATCAAAATCGTAACCGTAGGACAAAAGAAACTCAAACTTTTTAAACAACAACACACACACATATAAATGTCTTATTTACTTATTAAACATGTTTATAATATGTGCTTTCTATGAAATTTACAAAAAATCGTGTATATTTTTATTGGACAGCAGAAATACTCTGCTTCTGTTGTCGGCAACTGCGGAAAAGTTGATCGCCATCCATTTTATCAACTACGTGGTATTTCATGTGAAAACGAGATTTCACACGCGATATCGGCCGAATTCTTTTTTACCTACCCTCGGCAAGCTTTTACACCTTACACATTCTCTAAACAAGGGTGTGGCCATTTAGAAAATTACTATAAATTCATGTTTATTAAATAAATTATAAATACAAATATTGTGTAACGTATATTGTAAAAATTTGACTAATCCAACTAAACACACATATATATCAAACTGTAAATGAAAGATAAGTGTGTGGATTCACAATAACTGTCGCGAAGCAGAAATAGGCCGTATTATTTCTGCATTATGCATCATAAACGGCCTTCTAATGGCTAAGACAAATGTAGATGTTTTCTATAGCCGTAAGTCAGGCCTTGTAAACAGCATTTGTTAGGTGTTTTGGCAAGCCAGAATGCCATCAAGTGGCCAAGCCCGATTACGTTATAAGTACCGTTCATTTTTCTAAATACATCGGTAAAAAATTGTATTTTTTCCTATATAATTTTCAGGGTGAATATTATTTCGTTAACAATGAAAAACCTGAGAGAAAGATAAAAAAAATTCAATTTACTTGATCACAAAAATTATCATAAAATCTTTTCTGAAACTAGAAAGAAAGATGGAAACAAAAGTGTAAAAAGTGCATGAGTAGACTGCGTAAATTTCCATTAATATTAAGCTTAAATTGGATGTTTATAATTTGAAAATTTTTGAGCGTCTTAGACGTTCATAAAAGAGAATATTCATCATTCTTCTCATTTGACTTAATCATTTTTTTTTTTTAATGATTCATAATTAGAAGCAGATCTTTCCCAAAGATTCATATCATTTCTAAACCATGTAATTAATGTTGCTTCAAATCAGTATTCATAAATTTAAGTCACTGGTCATTTCCAGTAATACCTAAGAAAAGAAAAGTATAACACCACTGAAAATATTGTTTTATACTAATCTATGAGTTATTAATAGCACTTGATTGTATTAGAAAAGTTTAATTGAATAAAATTTGAATTTTTCAAAAAGCATTAACAGGTCAATTAGATAATGGAAATACTTTAAAATATCACTGCAAATAAAATTCCATCATCACAAACTTTCAGATAAGTTTTTTTCACAGTATCAAATAACATATTTATTTTGTATAAAATCTAGTTTAATAATTACTGTATTTAATTTTTATTAAGTGAAATTTAATGGTAAGTTAAATAAAAGATATGGAAAATTAAAAAATGCATTATAAGAGTAGATTTTTATAGAGAATATATAGATATTAGCAATAATATATAAAAAGTTTATTTAATTTCACTATTCTGTGTTATCAATTTTATATTTATAACATTAAAAAGAAAAAATGAACAAAATATTATGGAATGATTTAGTGAACATGCATTTATTTGTTTGTATACAATATATATATAATATGTTTTTTTAAATATATTAATAGTACTAATACTCTCAATAAAGATTATAAATAAAGTCAAAACATTGAGAATTTTAATTATTATTTACATATATTGATTCAGATAATAAATGTAAGGCTTTACAAGAAATTGGAATATTTAATATATTTGTGAAGACATTATTTTAATACTTTTATATATTGTTAACCTTACATTAATAACAACAATAACTATGATTAATTATCAAATCATGTGACATTTGAGCAGAGAAGGGACAGATTGGACACAATTTCTTTCAGTTAACCATGCTGAGATTTTTTATTTTATTTTTCTCAATTAGAAACTGATTAAGTAACCTCAACTCTACAATCCTTCACTATGTTATTTTATTAATATTTTTTTTTTGATAAATTGCAGTTAGGTCAAATAAGTTTTAAGATTTCTACAAATGTATACTGAATCCAAGATAAATTAATATATATATACATTTTACAAAAGCAGTAACAGACATCCTATATTCTTTCATTCCTTTTGCAGTACTAGTATTAAATAGATCTATAAAAAAAATTCAAATTTTCTTTGCACATTTTTTTTATTCAATTACATGCCAGTTTTGATTATCTAGAATTGTTTTTGAGAACTGTTGTTCTTAGTATTTAATTTCTAAAAAATATAAGGCAATAAAACAATAGCTCTAAAAAAGACTGCAAGACAATCAAAACTGATGGTAAATAAATAAAAAGCATTGTGAAAAGTGAAAAAATGATCTTTTAGTAATTTATTTAGCAACAATAGATATTCTAATTAAAATTACCTGATAATTATGTGACAATGATTTTTCAGCATGAAAGTGATGATCACAGAAATTAAACTGTATAATAAAGTTCTAAAATTGAGATATAAAAATAAATTGACAGTAAGCAATGATAGCTATCACTAAAGATGGTCAAGAGTTGTTCCTTGGTCATAGTATTATATTGATAAAAGTTTGATATATATACATACATATGTAGAATTATCTAAATGGAATTTAAACTTTTCAATGCACAATTCCTCGTAATCTCATATTTGAAAGAAAGTAAATTGCAATATTCAAATTTATTTATGTACAGTTAAGAAAGAAAATAAGTGTATATTTATAATATCTTAAATATTATACATATGTATATTTAACAATTTTTAAACAATTCAAATAATTCAAATTTAAATGAAGATATATCTATATAGAAAAATTACCTTATAGTGGAATTTCTGAAGTGAGAGACTCCATCGTATAAGGCAATCATTATTGAGGTAACTCTTGTTCAAAAATTCTAGACACCGGTGGTCTGTGATGATGATCACTTCTGAACCCAGTAAGACTTGCCTAAATTTATTGCATGCCCGCACGATGGCCAGTGTCTCCTGTTCCGTGATGGTGTAATTTTTCTCAGCTCCCTTCAATGTACGGTTACTGAACGATAATACTTGGTGATGGCCTGCTGGACTGACCTGAAAGAGCACAGCACCCAAACATTTCTTGCTACTATCAGTCTGTACATAGAAAGGGCATGCAAAATCTGGGTAACGTAACATTACCGTTTGGAGAAGGTTTTCTTTAATTTTTTTAAAATCACTCTCATGTTATGTGGTCCATTCCCATCGATGGTGTGGTTTCACTAATTCTAGTAGCATGGAAGTATCCTTCACGAAGCCTGGATAAAACTTGTGATAATAATTACAGAGGCCCAGGAAGGATCGAATTTGCTTCTGGTTAGCAGGTCAGGGAAAATCCTTGATAGCCTCTATCTTATCAAGATGGGTACGGATTCCTTTTCCATTCACGATGGGACCAAGAAATGAAATTTCTTCCAGGGCAAAATGGCTTTTTAAAGTTCACTGTAATGTTCTTTTGGGCACACTCCTCGAAAAACTGCTGTAAGTGGGCCAGATGCTCTTGAAAATCTTGAGATGCGATTACCACATCATCAACATAGTAGATCAATTTTCTTTTGAGGTCTTCTGATAGGACTTAGTCTAGGCATCTCAAGCCCAGCACCACTATTTATTAACCCACTCTTGAACATGTATGTCTGTCCATTGTTCCGGAAGGCGGTATACTTCCGATCCTGAGGATGCAGCACCATCAGACTTTTCTTTCTCTTTAAGTATCACCAATATAGTTAGTTCCTTTCAATATTTTTTTATTTTAATTACATAAGACCATATTACTTTGAATTTAAGACATTTTTTTTTCCAAATTTTGGACCCTTAAAAAAGGGATGTGTCTTAAATTTGAAGCAAAACTGTTCGATATCTTATTTCTGTGGATGAATGCTTTATGCAATCTACGCACATAGTATTACAATTGTTTCCGTGTAGAATAGCATGTTAGATCTTTTTTAATCAGTACTTTTTGGATTAATTTTGTAAATGGCTTTCACATGCTCAAATCATTGCTTTTTAATTATTTTGGCAATTTTTTCGAAGAGTTTACCAAATAACCTTTATAATATTTTTATAACTAATAAATCAATATAACAATGAGATAAGTCTGTCTTCCAAGGTGCTCATTGGTTGATTATTCTCTCCACAAGAGAGAACCTGTCAAAATTTTGACAGTTCTGATGTTTTTGTCTTGATTTTTAAAGTAAAAAGTGAATGTTTTAGAATCTTTTAATGTTATTTTTCCAATTTTATCGTTATTTTATCAAAAAAACTTTACCGAATAACCTTTACAATAGTTTTACAACTAACAAATCAATATAACAATAACAGCCTGCCTTCTAAGATTCTGATTAGTTGATTGTTGTTCACTCCACAAGAAAGCACCTGTCAAACTTTTGACAGTTCTGATGCTTTTGTTTTGATTTTTAAAGTGAAAACAAATGTTTTAGAATCTTTTAATGTTATTTTGGTAATGTTGACAATTCTGATGTTTTCGTTTTGAATTTCAAAAGAAAGCGAATGTTTTAGAATCTTATTTTGCACATTTTTAATTTTTTTCAGAAAATATTTATAAAAATAAAAATTATTTTAGAAGAATGCTTTAGATTTTAATAGAAAAATGTACTTTCCACTAAAGCAAATTGACAAAGAAATTATAGAATTTGTCTCCAATTTAAATGGCCTGAAGATGATGAACCTGATGGAATAGTGGAGATGAGAATTCAAGTTCTGAAAGTGAAAATATAGAAAGTGAAAGTAGCGTATATCTGAAGAGATTTGTAATAAATTAGGTGAGTTTATTATATTTATATTAGTTTTCTATTTAAATGCATATATGCATCTTAAATTTGGGGGTTAATTTTTTCCCCAAATATTTCAGGCTTAAAATCCTATTGTGTCTTAAGTTTGAAGTAATATGGTATGTGATATAAGGACTCATGCCAACAATAAAAATTTTATTCACTATTTGTGATGGGTCTCCTAATTTTTCAGGACTAAAACAAAGAAGTAATATAGAAAGAATTATTGAATGTTTTAATAAAATTACATTTGTGTTAATTTGTATGTACATTACATGCACATCTGTGTATATATTTTACATGTACTTGCCATTTTTTCATATTGATTGCATTATTTTTCTTGATAAAAACTATAAATAAATAGTTAAAATGTTGGGTTTTAGCCCATTAGCATGTATTGAGGTAGAAAGTAAACAAATTTTGATAAAAAAATTGAAGACATTATTTAATGTTTTTAAAAAAAACATTATAACTGTCAGATGCTAATATGGGGCATTATTTTTCAAGTATTTTTATTAATACTGAGAGTAATATATTCATTAAATATATATGCATTAATAAGCATTCCAAGAATTTTAATGATGTTGAGCTCATTAAATTTATGATGTAGTTCCAAAATGGGATGCTTTGCTGCAAAAATGTCATTTAATTGCACAAATTATTTGTTTTAAAAAAAAAAAGCTTTAAGAATATCATGAGCAGAACACATTCGATAACATCATCCTCACCCATTATTTTTGATCTTTTTTTAAATGATTAACCTATCAATACACTTAATTTGACTGATTCATATAATCTAGGATTTTTATCTTTTAAACACTTCTTGTTTATCTTGACTCACTGTTAGGAAATTCTTAGTTAATCTGGAAAAAAAAATCAAACTCCAGTCTAGATTTGATTCTTGGATCATGGAAATAAACACTATACTAATACTACAAGACATTTCTTTATTATAAAAGAAATGTTTGATCTATATGGGATAAGGACAAAATTCATGTAGAGAGCACTTTGAAAGGATTACCCTATGCATGTTGTCTAATTATAGATAGTAGTTAAATAAACTGATGTCATGAAATATAAAATATTTAATAAATTGCTAAACAGACATTTTAAATACTATAAAGATTATCTAAAAATCTGATAGACAAAAACATAAAAAGACTTCATCTATATTTATGTTGTGCTTTAGTTATTCAACATTTTAAATAAGAAAATGGTAGCTATACTTCTAAAAAGTACATTCATGATCAATTGATCAAGCGTCATTATCCTGGGACCTCTATTTCAGATATTCATTTACTGATCTGCATTGGGTGGCTATGAATGGTTACCTGAAAAAATTCAGAGCTCACCTACAATTTCTCATATTCCATTGTTAAGATGAAACCTATATTATCGTGATGCCAGTTTAGACTGTTTGCGTTATAGCCAAGCCCTTTCATTTATATTATACAGGGTTATTAAGAAATGAAAGTTATAAATTTTGTTTTTTTTAATGCCTATCCACTAGAAATAAACAAAAACATCTCTAAAGACAGTAATATTTATCAGGTTATATATATATATATAGTAAGAAAATCAAGTCATATATCAAGTGACTTAATTTAATAAGCTTGTATTACAAATGTAATATTATTAGCATGCTAATAGGTCCAAACAAGTTTTTCCGTTAAATGCTGGAAGAGAAAGCATTTAAAATCTCTATCTAGAATTATCACTATTCCCAAACCGGTTTTGAGCTAATGGCTCTCGGCACTGAGGCGCTAGGACATTCAAACATTAAATCTAAAATACCAAATCACATCCAGTATTTATCTAATAACTTAACTATGAAGTAGAAAATTGAAATTTTCACACATCTATGTCTTCAAATCCAACTGTCTAACTTAAATAGCTATATGGGTCTGAACAAACTTTAGCCACACCATATATTAAGTCTTAGCAATATAACATTACCAAAGCTTCAAAAGCCAAAATATAATAGTTAGAAAATCAAGTCATACATCACATGACTTAATTTAATATTTAAAACAGCATTATGCTGTTGCACATGCGCTTTGAAGATCTTAACTATAAATGAACGAATATTAACACTCAACCACATGATAAAGTCTTTGGAAAAGATAGAATGGCCATCTATCTTTTCGAACCCAAACGCTTTTGTATGGGCAAATCTTTATCAGACTTTATCATGTGGTTGAGTGTTAGTATTCGTTCACTTATAGTTAAGATCTTCAAAGCGCATGTGCAACAGCGTAATGCTGTTTTAAATATTACAGTTTACAAACAATGCGCTATATAAAAACAATTTATTTACATGACTTAATTTAGTAAGTTTGTATTACAAATGTAATATAATTAGTATACTATACAATATAAGGGGTATACCTGATAAGTGCGATAAGAGAAAGATATTTAAAATCTCTATGTAGAACGTTCCCAAACCGATTGGTTTTGAGCTTTTGGCTCACCTCAATGAGGAACTAGAATATTCAGACACTAGTTCTAAAATATCAACTCAAACCCCAGCACTTATTTAATACGTAACATTTAAGTAGAAACTGAATTTTTCATATATGAAAGTTTTTAACTCCAGCTATCTAATTTAAATAGCTGTATGGGATTGAATCAAATTCAGATTGACCATATATGAATAGTCTTAGCATTGCCAGCCTTAAAGGCAAAATTATAATAATCAATAAAGCAAGTCATATATAGTGTGACATTGCTTATATGAACAAGTATTTTTAAATATGTAATATAGAGAACATACCAATAGCTCAAGCAAACTCTTAATTGATAAATGCAGTAAGAGAAAAATTATTTAAAATCTCTATCTAGAATATTCCCATCACCAGATCAATTGGTTTCGAGCTTTTGGCTCACCTCATGTCCAAAAATTTCAGAGTTTCTACTTAAATGTTACATATTAAATAAGTGCTTGTTTTTGAGTTGATATTTTAGATCTAGTGTCTGAATATTCTAGCTTCTCACTGAGGTAAGCCAAAAGCTCAAAACCAACTGTTTTGGGAATGGGAATCTTCTAGATAGAGATTTTAAATATTTTTCTCTTATCGCATTTATCGATAAAGAGCTTGTTTGAGATATTGGTACACTCCCTATATTACATATTTGTAAATACAAGCTCATAAAAGCAATGTCACAGTATATATGACTTGCTTTATTGATTATTATAATTAGTTTACTAATAGCTCTAAACAAGTTTTTCCGATAAATGCCATATGAGAAAGCATTTAAAATCTATCTAGAATTATCCCTATCCCCAAACTGGTTTTGAGTGCTAAGACAAGACATTCAGACACTAGATCTAAAATACCAACTCATGCCCAGCATTTATCTAATAAACTATTAAATAGAAATTTTGAAATTTTCACATATGTCTTCAAATCCAGCTGCCTAACTTAAATAGCTATATGGGTCTTAACAAACTTCAGCTATGCCATATATTAATAGTCTTAGCAATATAACATCACCAAAGCATCAAAATCCAAACTGTAATAGTAAGAAATTCAAGTCATACATCATGTGACTTAATTTAATAAGCTTGTATTATAAGCATAATATAATGAGCATGCTAATAGCTCTAAACATGCTTTTCTGATAAATGCCACACGTGAAAGCATTTTGTATAGCTGAAGTTTGTTCAGACCCACACAGATAGCTAGATTTGAAGACATATAGATGTCTGAACAGAGCTTGAGTTGATATTTTAGATCTAGGGTCTGAATGTCCTAGTCTCTCACTGATAA
This sequence comes from Epiperipatus broadwayi, assembly GCA_028023455.1. Taxonomy (NCBI): domain Eukaryota; kingdom Metazoa; phylum Onychophora; class Udeonychophora; order Euonychophora; family Peripatidae; genus Epiperipatus; species Epiperipatus broadwayi. The sequence goes on from JAQFVV010006226.1 coordinate 5,440,268, forward strand.
GAGCCATTAGCTTGAAACCAGTTTGAGAATAGGGATAATTCTAGATAGAGATTTTAAATGCTTTCTCTTGTGGCATTTTTTGGAAAAGTTTGTTTAGAGCTATTAGCATGTTCATTACATTTGTAATACAAGCTTATTAAATTAAGTCATGTGATGTGTGATTTCATTTTCTTACTATTAATAGTTTGGCTTTTGAAGCTTTGACAATGTTATATTGCTAATATATGGTTTAGCTGAAGTTTGTTCAGACCCATATAATTATTTTAAGTTACAAAAAAATCAAGTCAGATGTCACGTGACTTAATTTAATAAGCTTATGTTTACAAACGTTATATATAGAGCTAAATGTTATATATATGCGAGCTCTATATATAAAATTATTTAAGTTAGATAGCTGGAATTGAAGACATTTAGATGTTTGAAATTTTCAGATTTTCTTATTTAATAGTCAAGTATTAGATAAATGCTAGACTTGAATTAGTATTTTAGATCTAGTGTCTGAATGTCCTAGCACCTCCCTGATGAGAGGCATTAGCTCGAAACTGGTTTGGGGATAGGGATAATTCTAGATAGAGATTTTAAATGCTTTCTCTAGCATTATTTATCAAAAAAGTTTGTTTAGTGCTATTAGCACACTCATTATATTACATATAATATATATATATATAGTTATAAGAGTCTACATTATTTTATGTTTGTGATATAGCTCACCATAAGAAATATTAAATTAAATTAGTAACAGCCAGCTAGCATAATCAAGTCATCTTTCACTAGCTTGCTATTAAGTTAGGGTCTCAATAAATGTAATTATCTAATCTGATTGAAGGCAAATTCTTTTCCTGAAAAAGCTAAGGATTCTTTAGTTAAGCCTTTAAATGTTATTCTACTTACTATATGGGAATTATATGCAAAAGGGAAAGGTGTTATAATAGTAACTTTATTTTTTGATATTAAAATATGTTTTATTTCTGGTAGGAGATGAAGAGCATATATATAATATTTCTAAAAATCACAATTAGTTACACAGCTTTCTTTTACTACTACATAAAATGATGTCCACATATTGTTTAGGACATAATTAAAATAAACTTTCAACATAAATAGTAATAAAATGCACTAAAAATAAATTTAAAGTGTATACTTTAGATAAAATATAATTGACTTTTCTAATTTTTTATTTAGTATTCTTGAAATATGGAATTTTCAATCAATTCAAATGCTGTTCTTTGTAAAGTTAACAATGAAAGTAAAATATGTATATATTGATTTATATTGATTAAAACTATAATAATCAAATGCATCAAAAGTAATTGAAAAAAATGTATACTATACTTACATTTACTTTTATTTAATTAGACTGCAATTTCAGAGAAACTAATACAGTGGAGCATCATTATGCAAAACATGATAACACAGAGGGAAAAAATTATATTTTACTCATTACACCTGGGTCTCGTTTTACGCAGATTTATTTAACGCAATTTTGAAGTTACGCGATTCATGTTTCTTCGGAAGTTGAACTCCGATAATGCGCTATTACTTTAAATAATAAATTTTGTGCACTTACGTCATATTGAAAGTAATAGCACATTATTGGACTTCGACTTTCATCTTAGTAATTTCAATATTTTCAATGCTTTATAATAGTAAGATTTTATGCAATAAAGAAATTAAAATCATGATTTCCACATTTTATGTATACACACATTAAATTTTACAAGATTATAATGTAAATTTGTTTAAACATTGTGCTGCATGTTAATTTTGCATTTTAAATCACATTCTGTTTTTGCTTTTTAAAAAAGAACGTACTCAATTATTAATCATTTAGTGTCTGCAAGTTTATTTTTAAAAGGTGAGTAATAGCAGTGGGCACAATTAAATTTGACAATTAAAAATTAAAATCTGATTTTTAATTGTAATTAACAATTTAAAAATTACTTAAGGCGACCTGAAATTAATGTGATGTGAAGTTGGCGCTAGTTGTATTTTCTCTTATGAAGAATCTTGACTTTTTACCAGTTTGCAAACGAACCTGTTTATCGGCAAATGGCGATAATAATTAAAACGTGTATAAAAAAAATGTAAATTATTGTACTGTAAATTATGCATAAAAATATATTATTTTGAATAAAATTAAATATTATAGTTAAAAAAAGTTTGTCTTGTATCAATTTTTTTTAAATTTGAAATTTTTTATTAGTCATATTTTATTTCCTTTTTTTTTTTTGCGCGAATTTTTAAGTAATTTTACATTAGTCTTTTGCTTTTACGCGATTTTTGAAAAATCACAGTCTGTATCCCCTCTTTTTCAAGGTGAGTTACGTCTATTTTTGCGCGATTTCGTTTGCGTGTGTTTTCTGAAGAACCTATCTATCGCGTAAAACGAGACCCAGGTGTACTTACTTAAATAAATTATTATTAATAGTATAAAATGCATGCAAAATAAATTACAAAATGTAAAGTATGTTAACTTAAATTTTATTCATTAGCTTCTAATAGTTTATTTAATACATTATCATCTTTCCTGAATTATAGGGGAAAAACAATGTACACTATGCATGTGGGTATTACATCATTTTGTAAATATTTTTTTCTTCTTTCAATGCATATATTGAAGATGGTGGTCCAACTAAAAATATATTGGAAAAAAATGAAAGCACTGACATGTAAACTTCATATGATTACCATTTCCTATGCTTGCTTTAAACTGTTATTAAAATAGGCAAAACTCTATGTATTGCCATTCAGTGCAAGCCAGAGTAATCAATGTATGCCAGAAAACTTGTGCATAAAATCCCCATCTAGTGTCTACTCATCCAATATCTCCAGACTAGTTTCTAGCTTGTGGCCTTCGTCAGTGAGGAGCCTTGAAACTAGTTTGGAGATATTGGATGAGTAGGCACTAGATGGGGATTTTATGCACAAGCCTTCTGGCAATCACTGATTACTCTGGCTTGTGGCAATATGTATAGTTTTGCCTGTTTTAATATGTAAACTTTATAGACTAAAGATTTTAGGTATATAGAACTTTAATTATTATATATTTAAGTTGTATTAAAATGCATTATTTTGATGCAAAACTATTTTTAAGTTTAAAAAAAAAATTTATATAATGTTTATATGTTATTTATACATATATGCATTGAATAAATCAACCCAATTCAGTTATCATACTTGTTTTATAAATATCATTATTAATAATTTTTATTTTGTGAAGAAAGAAAAAAAACCGTAAACATATGTAAGATGATGTAGGTCTGAAATTATGTACAAAATTACAGGATTCCCTTTTTTTAAAAAAAAAAAAAACTTATTTATGATGATCTCTTTTTGTTATTATTTAGTATAGAACATGTTTACAACATGAAAAATGTTTAATTTTAATACTAAAATATTTCTACATGTTAGCTTTATGGAGCATTTGATATATACATATATTTCATATATTATTAAGTTATTGTGAAAATTGTATTTTCAGTGGGGCCATAAAAAAGTCAGTGTGGATGTTTTCAGTAGTGATCCAGTTAATTTACCAAAGTTATAATTCAACAGAATATTAATCTAATCGACATGATTTCAAAATGACAACTATAAATTTTTTAGCAGTAGTTTAAAAAAATCACTGCAGCTATAATGTACTTATTATAAATTATATTAACATTCAAATTAATGTTTTATTAAACACTTTTATTTAATTTAGAAACTGTGTTTATTTGTTTAAGATACATTTTGTGTAATAGAGTTTTAACATACTTATATTAAATGGTTTTCTTCAGATTTTGTATATATAATAGAAATTGATGACTATGCAATATGACAGTGAAGTATTTTAGGATAATCGAATTTGTTTATTATAGTAATGTTGAAAGACTGAATTTCAAATATATTGATATCAGTTCAGTAAGTTTTCAGTGATGCAGATGGGGGGGTAGTATATATTTTAAATGTTTTTATTTTTAAAAAAGTTACACTAAAAAGTGTTAAAGATCATTTAAATTATAAAATAAATCTTACTTTCAATTAATTGTAAAAATTGTCTCTTTTAAAATGGATGAAATTTTATTTTTACTTGATTGTAAAAAAATTTTTAATACATCATGAATTTCCTTTAAAATGGCACACAGACTGCAACCTAGTTTTCATTCGCCATTTTAAATAGGAATATTTATAAAAAAAATATGTGAATATGAAAAAATTAAAAATAATGTATATAAAAATATTTTATAATAAATGTTTTTATTTACTGTGCATTAAAAAGCAAAAAAATAATTATTTTCTTCAATCATAATTGAGATTTTTATACTTATCTTGAAATAAAAGTGTGGAGTATCCGGAAATTATTTAAATCATTAATTTTTATAAGTAATTAAAATAATTCCTGGACATCCTACACTTTTATTTCAAATTAAACATAAAAAAACCCAATTATGGTTGAAGAAAACATTAATTTTTTAGCTTTTTAATGCACAGTAATTAAAAATATTTATTATAAAATATTACATATATTATAATATGCTTAGCAAAATGTTTATTCATTACTACTTATTCCAGTTGTAAAAAAAAAAAAATTTAATCAGATATTCATAGCTTACAGTATATTTTAAATATGAGTTAAATTTTTCATCATACAAAACCATTATAATTGTTTATGTTATATTTTTAATTTACAAGGAATTTTGGTGAACCATTAGCCATCATCTGCAGTAAAGCAATTTATATATGTCAAGATTACTGCTGAAAAAGAGGTTTAGATGTCTAGGTAAAATGATACTAATTGATAAGACTTAATCATATATATACCCTCACTTTGCATAACTCAGGGGTCAGGGAATGATCTGGCACTAGAGTTGTTTTTTTAACATTGATTGAATTTGGTAAATTAAATTTGACTAATTTAAAAATCTGCTTGCAAATATGTTTTGGTAAATCTTAACTTTAATATATTGTTTAGGAATATTGCATATATTTATATTGAATGGGAGCTAGACAATAAGATATTGCAAACAAGTAATAACATTTATTCAAAAAGTGATGAGTTTGCCTTTATTTGCTATCCTCTTAAAATAATTTAAGATCATATACTAAGAGCTACTTCATAAAATAGTGAAGTTTTTGGCATCATTAAAATTGAAATAGTAGATAATTACTGCTTATTAAGTCAATAATAACAATTAGAGCAAATGGAGTTGAGGAAATAAATTGAAAAATTAAAATGGGCCTTTTTTAAATAGTATTTTCAATTTGTTTCAGAGTATATGAAAATGTGTTATTTGGATTGACTAAAGAATGTACTTTAAATTAAAAAGAGAAATAGGATAAGAAATGAATGGTGATATTGTAAAGATTTAAAAAATTAATTTGGATATGAACCATGAATAGACCAAGAAAAGAAGATAATTGTTGGTTTAGAATAATTCTAACTTAATAAGAAAATATTAATACACCTGGGTCTCTTTATGTGGTAGATAGGTTCTGCAAAAAACCCCGCATAAAAGAAATCACATAAAAATAGACTTAACTTACATTGAAAAATGTGGGATACATTCCATAATTTTCAAAAATCGCATAAAAGCAAAGCAACAAGGTAAAATTACTTTAAAATTCGCATAAAAAAATAAAGAAATAGAGTATGACTAATAAAAAATTTCAAATATTTGGAAAAAATTGATACAAGACAAACTTTTTTTTATTAACTATTTAATTTTATTCAAAACAATATGTTTTTATGTGTAATTTATTTTACATTTTTTCATACACATTTTAGTCATTATCGCTATTTGACAATATGCGGGTATGTTTGTGAACTGATAAGAAATCAGATTCATCTCAAGAGGAAATACAATTAGTGCCAACTTCAGTCTCGTGATGTGTTCAATAAGGTGCATCAACTGAAAAATTTTGTTCATGGCTTCAAGTCACTCTAAAACTCAATTTTTGTGTTATCGTAGCAAATTTATGGTTTTTTAAGCTTAAAATGTACTGTAAGGCGCTGATTTGTTGTTGCTCATTTTGAACCAAATGGAGTGTTTAACAATTTTGACAGCTCCAAGTTCTTTGTTTTGATATTCAAAATGAAAATCTATATTTTAGAGTATTTTTTCACTTTTTTTACATATTATAAATTATTTTGATAAAATATGCTGAAAATATAATTATTTTAGAAAAATAGTTAAGATTTTAGTAAAAATTATTTACTTTTACATGAACGTAAATTGAGAAAGAAATCAACGATGTACGCAGCATTTTCTAATAGGTTATGAACATTCTTTTTAGGTTCTCCACTATAGAATATTTTTATAATTATAAATAAAAATTTATTTTTGAAAAAACTTTCATTCACTTTCATAATCTGACAAATTATTAATTTGCTTTTTACAAACAATCTAATATTAAAAGACAAATATATTTTTACTGCTGATTCTGTAATTGAACCAATCAAAAGTTTAAAACTTTAATTCACTCAGCCAATAAAAAATTTTTCAGACTAAAAGTTAATGGTTTTCTGTCAACAATGTAATTGGTGATTAAGCTTTGGGGTGATGATTTTACTAATTGTTTATGAAGCTCGCGATATCCAGACATACAACTATTTAGCTCTCATTGGAATTTAAGAGTTCATTCATAATTAATATCATTAACAAGAAAATGATTGTCCAATTGATTAGAAAGTTGAAGACTTTCTCTAATGATTTTCACTGTGAAATGAACAGGTTCCATTTCTGTTTCATTATCTTTTTCTAAAACTTCTACAGTATCTAAATTTATTGCCAAACCTTCCAACAGGCATTTAAATTATGTAAAATGTAATGTGGGTATATAAAATGGGGAAATCCTGATTTTAATTGAAATATTAACTTCTTTATCACATAAAAGAAAACTGCATAAAAAGATATTAAGAAGAAACATGAATCGCATTAAAAAAATCTGCACAAAAAGAGACCTGGGTATATACTGAAAAGAATACTAATTGAATTGAAATGTTGGTGACCTACCTAATCTTTCCATCAACTTTTAATGAAAATGATACTTTATTTTTTGTGTAAAAATTACAAGAATAATTATTTCAAATGAACAAATCATATAATAATAATTCAACCATATACTTATTACAGTATACTTCAGTAATATAAGCAAATGTTAAATGTAACTTACATTACCATCTTAATTGAAATAAAATACTAGTTTTCTACTTCACCTTTGAGCAGTAAGTAATTTAAATTGTGCTTTACGCAAAAAAGTGAAGCTTGCCTAAAATATTATTAAAGAGTTATATGGCTAAATGCTTTAAGTTCTCTGAAAGCGCTTAGCCATATAACTCTTTAATAATATTTTAGACAAGCTTCACTTTTTTGCGTAAAGCGCAATTTAAATTACTAATTACCATCTTAATGAACATGACTGATAAATAGTAAACAGTAATAGCAGTTCTTAATGGGAAAGAAAAAATAAAATTTCTACATAAGTATTGAACACAAATGGTACTTTGATTAGCTAAATTTTAAAGAAAAAAAATGTTAATCATATATGAGCTCATCAATGTTTATAATGAACCACTATAATTTAAATTCTAGAATAAATTGTGTTATCTAGATGGCAAGTACTGACAACTATCCATCAATAATGATCAGGTATCATTTCTTGATCATAGTACTCTATTGCTTAATTATTCTATGTGCATTTGGAACATGCATTAATTAAACAGCATATTTTATTAAATGGCACATGAAATGTGTATATAGTTTCACATTCTGTCAATCCTTTTCTTTTATATATAATTATGATTAATTAAATTAATTCAAAAAATGTTATGGAACTCATTGACGCAGTATATTATAATTTTAAAAGTGAGCATTTGGATGAATTAGTATCACTGATGATGAACATTATTATCACTTTATTGTAATAATTATTATTTTGCCTAGTTACTTACCCTGTCTTCAGGAAGAGAACTTAATATACTGGTTTTTAAGGAATACATATAATATATACATATGGCCCCAATAGTTATTAATTTTAATATCTGTCAAATATTCATTTTCGATATATATAATATTAAAATTTTATTTTTAGATCTTTACAGTAGCAGTTTATTTTTTTCTGTTATTTCACATTGTTGTGATGTGTATACAGCAGCTTTTAATGTTTACTTCAGTAAAGTAGTATGGTCAGTAAAAAAAAGTTTATTTTTAAAAGATTAGTAATTAAATTTTTATTATTATTATGCATTTCATACAACAAATGAGCATTTGAACCATTTAACTTTTGTAATTAAAATTTTGACAAATTGAAAAAAATACTTTGGTTATTGCAGGTATATTAATTTATTATAGTGTGCTTATTTATTTTACAAATATGCAGGTGCTAATTTATTCTAAAATAAAACATCAAACATATATATTCAGTTGCCCTTTCACAATTTGAATTTTATCAGCTTAAAAGAAGTATCAGACTATCAGTTGCTAGAAATTTGGTTATGTATTTTTATATAATCCACATACATATAGCCCACACACGTAAATCTCTTAGGAGTCAAAATTTCTTTCTCACAGGTCACTTTCTATAACAATAATGCTTTAAAGAATACATATATATTTCAATACATCTTTTTTTTTTTTTGTCATTTAAACTAATTTATTTTTTTAAGTTGTTTCATTACTTTTCCAATAATAAACCATTTACAGTTTAGCAACATTTTACAAGTTGAGGGTTTTTTTCTCTCTCTTTCTTTTCCATCTGTTTAAAATATAGATTTAAAATTAAATGTTAATGTTATATTGTTGAAACCATAGTTTCTGTTAAAGAAGTTGGCAATTATTGGAAAATGAGAAGACAGCCAGAGATATTTAGAGTGTATTTTTTAAGAATAAAGATTAATTAGTTATGTTGTCACTTTCTTTAAATTAGTTTCATTATTATAGCTTTTTAAAAGATATTATATATTCATAATTAAATGAAAGAGGAATTTTTAATGAATGTGTGATATGATGTTTACCTTAACATATTTATAAATTAAGATTTGAATCTTGGGTGAACTTGATTTATATATATATATACAATTAGCCCATAAATACCCAGTTAGCTGTCCAATATTTGCTGAGAAATTTGTATATAGTTATTGATAATTAGAGGGTAAAACATCCCAGGATAGCTAGAATCAATCATATGAGGATCAATAATCTAATTATAAAAATAAAATAAAAATGAAATACTTTCAACTTTTACTGATGGTGATTGACTGGTATGTCAAGCATCTAAAGATACAGAGACTGATTTATTTATAGCCTTTTAATCAATTTGTTAAGGACTAAAGATTTAAATAGAGTGAAAATTAATATTTTGCTTGTGTTAACTGAAAGTAGAAGGGACACAATTTTAAATTTGTTATATATATTTTAATAAGAAATTGTGGTACAGATATGAACCATTTGCTACTCAAGTTAACATTCATAAGCATATATCTTTCTGTCAATATAGTGATCATGCTAATAAGATGCTGCAACTAACTAATGACACATTTATTCCTTATTGATGGTATTACATGTTTAAATCTAAGTAATAAATTTTAATACATGTTTCTTATTATAAAAAAGCCTGTTGTATAATTAAGATATATGTAAGGAGATTAAAGATGGTAGCAAAATGCTTAAAATAATTGTTTTTAAATATAGAACAAATAAATGGATTACTGTAGAAGGCCTTTGTATATATGTTAAATATATATTTTCTTTTTAGGTGGATATTTTCCACTTTTTTTTTAAAGATTTTTTTTTTTTTAATTACAAAATTATTATTTTTTAAATTCTAAGACTTAGTTCACTACACTATTATGTCATGTAATAAATACATTATTATTTTTTCTATATGAGAGCATTGATCTTCAACAAGCTTATATGAATTATATACTCTGGCTCCAGATAGCAATATTTTTCATTGTTTTTGTTTTATTTATTTAGTATTAATTCATATTGTTTTAAGTAAGAACATGGTAGAACAAGTAAGTACAGCATTCTCCATATTTTTTCAAGTCTATATTGGCTTAAGATACCTTTATTAAGAAGGTACTATTAATTTTTGTGTGTGTGTGTGTGTTTAACTCAGCTTTTTTTTTTTTTTGATATCAAATTAAATATATTCTAACAATATTTTTTTTAGCAATTACATTACAATGACATTGTACATAGAAGATTCTGAATTATTTAAAGATTACTTAAAAGTAATACATAAATTTTGGAATGTTTATCTGACAATTATACAGAGAAATATTAAATAAAAATAATCTTGTAATTATTTTATAATTAGTTTATTGTAAGGTCGTACAATGTTCATGCAACCGAATGACAGATTTATTTAGTACAACTGTCCCATTCAATTTTCCAAACTGGATTTTTTTTTCATTTACTCAACTGAGAATTGAATCTGTAATTTTTAGTTCTAAAATCAACCACTTGATCATTACTTTAAATTGTTCAGAGCCAAATATATTTTATAGATATTCATCTAATGAAAAATAAAAACACAGATTTATTTACAGTGGTGTTTTTAGGATTTCTTTGATCAAGTAAAATGGGGTTTTACTGTATAAAGGAAGGTGTTCTTTACATATATGATGAAAAACTATTTTTTCTATGTTCTGTGCATGACAATATATTGAATAGATTATTCTTTTGGAGTTTATAAGAAGTTCAAGTATTGGGAATGTTAGATCTGAGCCAACTACAGACTGCCATTCTATTTCTATAACAGATCATTTAGGCTAATCAGGTAGTTAATCATTCATTCAGTTCACATAATCTTATAAGAAAAATAAATTGCTATAAAAATTCTTTATAATTAATTTTTTTTTAAAAACCCTCATTACAAATTAAGTTATTAAAATTTAACTAAAATAACTATATGGTTGTTTCTGAGGAGATAATAGTTTTAGGTAATTTATTTGTCATATGATTGATTGCTTAGGAAATCAGATGGAGTTTGAGTGTCAAAGCATCAGATTAGCATAAATGTTCAATTAATCTTCAAATCTGGAATCCACAAGTCTATCATTACTTTAGACTGTACAAGAAAAATATTTATGTGAAATGACTGGAACAGTTCTTTTTTAATTTTTTATTCATCTAGGACTTAAAATGATTAAAGTAATTTATTATGTCAGGTAAGGTTTGAGCCCCAATGTAACAGGCTGAGCACAACTATTTATTCAATTGACCAAAGGGAGTTTACTTTTTAGTAATAGGATTGGCAAATCTAATGTAAAATTTAAAAGCTGCATTTACTGGAAGTTTTTCTATCACAGCTGTAGTTCATTGTTAAAGTTTAATGAAAATTTTGAGAGGGGGAGGTGGAATGTAACAAATTAATGCATAAAATAATGGTACAACTTTATTAAAAATTTTAAAACACATAAAAAAATAAATTAAAAGATATAACAATATTTAAATATATAATCAATATTCACTCCATATCTAAAAACATAAATATTCATTTTGTAAATTCTGAATGATGTTGGCCTACTTTTATGGTTTTTTTTTAATCTTAATTTTCAATTTGTGATATTCCCTTTAAGAATGTTGACTTGTTTAATTCATAGTAATCTATGGGATTATAATGAAAAAAATTATATATTTTATGCCAAATTATGTTTTGCATTATGCTCATTCCTTTTATGATATAAAGACTTGTCATTATCATTTATTAAAAATCACCTCCTTATATAATAATATTTTGTTGTTTCATACTTAAGTTCTTTTGTTATAGTATAGATTTAGTAATGAAACTATAAGCAAATCATTCAGAATACCTAATAAAATGTCTTCAAATTTTTTTTATAAGAGAAGAAAATCAAAATCCAAGTATCCAATAATGTGACTGCTAGAGACTACACTATTGTTTGAAAGATTATGTGCCTTAAATTTACATTTAAAGGATGTTATGTATTTCATATAGACAATAATTAATAAGCTATACAATATAAATAATGTTTCTAATAAATGAAAAATCTGTATTGAGTGAAATATGTATGCTGAAAAATAAGGAGCTAATTATATGTTGCTACAGTCTGGTGATGACTGTTCAGCATAGTGGTAATGATTCACAATAATAAAACCATGGAGAAAATAAAAATGTCTATTATCTGGAGGTATTATTTTATATAGACAGATGTAACAAATAATTTAAAATATAGAAATATTCAAAGATTCTATTATATATTGGTAATTCTAATGCATTTCTTTCATGCTCTACTATTTGTTCCATAGATTATGTATAACTAGTCCACTAGCAAATTTCCCCCACTCTTGCTAATATTTTTATAATCTCTATTCAAAATTTCTAAAACAATTCCTTTTTTTTCTTCCCTAAAGAAAAATTCAAGAAAAAGTAAAAAGGGAATTTCTATGCAGTATTATATCTCACAGAAATCTTTCCTTGAAGTTAACTTATTCCAAGAATTAACCCATAGAAAGCTTTCTTCAAAAAAGAAAAGATTCAATATATTAGAAAAATTAAAATTCTGATCATTTTGATGTTGTTGTTGTATTATAGAAGTCTAATAAATATTCATATATTATTCTTTTAGACTGCTAAAAGATTGTACATTTTGTTAATAGATAGCTTGTTGTATAATCTTTGCAGCAATTTAAATATTAACTTAAATAAAAAAAAGTCCATTCTTTACTAAACTATAATTCATGATTTTTTTAAAGTAAAATTCTGCTGATAGGTGCCTCTGCAAGCCGAATCTTGAGTTTTGAAAGGGGGAAATAGTAATCTTAAAGTCTGTGATTTAATTAATTAATTTGGTAAAAATAATAGTAATAATTAATTAATAAACCACTAAAAAACATTGCTACTATTACTGGTCAATTTATGTTCCATAACTTATTCTTCATTTCAAATGTCATTCTAGTTGGTGTAGCACATGCTGGTTATTTTTTGTCTTAATTGTAGTACTTTTTAGAGAGAGCAAGTTAACAGCAACTTGATGAAAGATATTTTTTAAGTTTCTGAAGCAGTGACAATTCATTAACTTTAACTTTTACTTAAATATGACTGAATTGACATCAAAGTAGAACATTTTTGGTACTGATTTAGTATGTGCTCATGGCCATTTTGAATTCTAAGAACTACCCAAAAACCCCGCTGACATATCCAAGTGATAAATGACATCGATTATTTATATGTGGTCGCGATATGATCATTCATTACAAAATAGCAATTTTCATCAATAATTTAAAAAAAAAATTGTCAGCCATTTTATATTCATATTGATTAATAAATAAAAATACTTATTTCAATAAATTAATAAGCATTTTTTTCAAGTGGTTTATTAAAGCTTATAACATAGCTCTGAATATTAGATGCTAGAATAAATTTTAAGAAAATGGAAAGCACTGACAAACTACACTACTGATAATGATCAAGCATTATTTTTGTTTGTAAATGATTTTGTTTAGTTATTTTGACTTGTCTTTTGAGCAGGTAGTATAAATACATAGATGCTATTCTATTATTAATAAATAATATATTATTCAGAAGTTAATAGTTTAAATTTTGTTCTTAATAAAATTAAATAATTTGACTAACTACTGGTTAAAATTATGTGAAGATGTACGTAAAAATTGACCTCTACATTGATGCACTCCATTATTATGCTATAATTTCCTTAATAAATAAACTTTTACTTTATTATTTTCATCATTTCAGTGTTCATTCTCCAAATTCACATTTCAAAATTGCTAATCTTCTTTTCCCAATGACTCTATGCTTCACTCCAAACAAAAAATTTAATAAATCTAATTTTAATAGGCTGCAAAATAATCGACTGTTATTAAAATTTTATTTAGATTACAGTTATCTCTGGTCATTTTTATAACTATTTCCATTATTAGTTAACTAATTTTCTAAATATTTAAAAAGCAGTATCTGATTCTAATATTTCCAACCCAACTATCATTTTTGATATTTTAGCATCTCCACCTATAATCATTAGTTTGACTAAGGTACATTTATTTTCATTGCAAACTTTCTATAACTTTTATCAATCTAACTTAAATTTTTATTGAGCTCAGTCTTTGCAAGTAATCTATATCATTTTCTATTGACATCACTCATCTACAGAATATTTATTTAACAATTCATTTAAATGAATATTTGACGGAACAGTATATAGATAACATCCTTGACTCATACCCTTTCTTTTAATCATCTTTTCTGTAAAAATATTTAATTTTATATCTTTTGATTTTCAAATTATCAAAAGTTGTCTTTGTTTATTTTTTTTTTTTTTAACTTCTAACTAAATAACCCATTTTATTTATCAAATGCTCTTTCAAAAGCAGTGAAACAATTTTTAAATTATATATATATCTCTTATTCCCATTGCACCTCTACTACCCATACATTTTCTAAGTCTAAATTGCTTTTCACTTATTATATCTAACTTGTTTAGTATTTTCAACATCCTTTCAAATTCCACATAAGATTAAACTTTTCCTAAAAATTCTCATACTTTACTGCATTAAGCCTTTTCTCTAAAGTAATTATAACTAGTGAATGAAAATCTTGGCCACTCCTGAATTATAATTTAAATTAGAAACAAAATTAATCTTTATCTAGCTTTGAATAACAATTTCTTAGTAATTTAATTGTTATTCTTTTTATACATACTCTCAAATAATGTATTAATTACATTGTTAATGTAAATCTTTTTCCTCTTTGAACTATAGTTTTTTCAAATTTGTTTTTTGTATTTTCCATCTTTTATTTGAATTTGCATTATCGTTTATCTTGTTGTTATTTAAACTTTTATTTTTTTTTAGTAAACAAATTTAAAAAAAAACAAAAAACAACTCATGTGCTTCAAATTTAAAACACAATTTATTAGTAATTGAATTGAAGCTAAATTAGTGAGGTTTCGAATTTATATTTTAAATTTAGCATCAGTCCTGACACTAGTAAATTGAAATTTGAATCTGTCTGCTTCAGAATGTGTTCATGTATTTTTAGTGTTGTTACTAAACCTATTCAAAATTAATATACATTTCATTGAAATCTGTTTCTATTTTCTAGTACTCTATTTCACATGTGAACCTCTTATGATTTTTAAACCATATATTATTATTATGTATGTTCTTTTTTTCCCCACAGAAATTTATCAACTTTTCACTTTTTTATTTCTTAAACATCTACATAGCATATCAATCTACTACTATTATAATATATTTATTTTTATATTCTTTTTCAATTATTTTTTTCAATTTCTTCCTGTAAGATCATTACTTCTTGATTGTTACATTCACTTATTAGCACATGCAGATGCATAATCTCCAAGGTTTTTTGAGCCACTTTCAACCCATAAACAATCTTTATTGTTCTGACACAACATTTACTCTGTTGTGTGTGGTTTAAATGCTATCAGAACAAATTATTCTATATTTTTTACTTTATTTTTGCATAGATCTATAACATCCAAATTTGTTTTATCTCTAATAGTAGATTCTTCACTATCACAAAAATTTACATTGAGATCTAATTTATAAAGGCCAAGATAGATTAAATTTTTCTAGATCAATTATTTTTTTTATAAATATTTTCAATGATAAAAATTTTTTAAGTGTTTTTTTTTTTTTTGAGATTATGGAAAACATAAAAGTTTATTTTGTCATTCAAAAATGTGTAAATTAATCATTTTCTGTAAAATAAAATGAAAGCCAGAAATGATCCTGTCAGAGGAAATAATATGACTAAAATAAATTATATAAAATCCATAAATCCACATTATTTATTTATACTACTTTACAAAAATTAAAAACATTATAGGGCAAATATATTTTTAAAAATTGATCCTGATTTATTTTTTCTGTTTGCTATCGTATGCTAAATTTTTTCCTCCCCCTTCAAACTATATGATTTTTTTTTCAGAATACATGTAATATTTAATGTCACATTTAGTCAAGTCTTTGGATAACTAATCTTTTCCTCTTATACTATTTTTGCTGTCCAGTATTAGATAACCTAGTGATCTAAAAAAGAATTTGTGTTTAAACATATACAAGCTCACTCCAGTGTTGTGATTGATCGAATACTTTCAAAGAATACAGAAAAACATAAACTGAAATATCAATTTTTTTTTTTTCTCTGAACTAATCAAATTATAAATGACTAATTTTAGAAGACAATGAAAATCTTATGCTATCTTTTATTAAATTTAATTGTTTTGCCATGTTATTATCCAAATGCTTTAGAAGCTGAAAATGAAGCCATTCGTAACCTCTTTTTAATAAGTGGCAAATATGGTCAATGACACTTGTGAGATTCAACATTAAATTCATAAAGGTATTGTTAGTCCAATTCTATTTATCAATGTATATAATCACCATTTTAATATGAATTCAAAAAGGAATAAGAAATGTTCTATTTTCATTTGCTAAAGCAGTTGACTAATGGCTTATGGCAAAATAATTTATTGAATTTAATAAAACTAGATTGGGAGATTTTCATCAGTTCCTTATTTACTAAATTTCACTTCATTTACATCATTATGTATATATGCATTTGTATATTAAATCTAAGATTTTCACAAGCTACAGATATAAATGAAATATTATTCAGGTAATCTGAAAACTGCATTATATCTACTTAAATAATCCTTAAAATTTTCTTGACTTCCATTTGTAAGTAGCACAATGAAGAAGCACTTGTAATTAAGGAGAATAAACTATTCTTTCTCACTCTGTAAATAAATAGCATTGTTTAGCAAAGATCAAGAATAGAATGGACTATTAAGGAGAATAAACTATTCTTTCTCACTCTGTAAATAAATAACATTGTTTAGCAAAGATCAAGAATAGAATGGACTATCAATTTTTAGGTACCTGTATATGTTGATCTTATCAGTAATTGCATATTTATTCTGTCATTTCAGATAGTCAAATTTCATACTTAAAAATTATCCATAATGTTTTCTTTATAAAATTTATTTTTTAAATACCAGCTACAGAGTGAATTGTGAAAAAAAATATTGAAGTAATAAAAATATATTAAAAATTATAAAGAAAATGTTATGAAACCTTACATATTTGAGAAAATATAAAACGTGTAAACATGGTTAAAAAGATTCAGTACAATTAGGTGGGAAATGGTAATTATGGAATATTGGAAACTTTAGGAGTATAATTAAAGTGTTATTTTTTGTAGATTTATTTGTATACTGGACAATTGGATAATAATAACTTACATGTATTTTACTTTTTGATGTTCTTACTATATTATAATTTATGCAATGTCCACTGGATGAAGTTTCTATAGTTTGTCATGTGATAGCAAAAGAGGAGTCATCTTGTTAAGGTTCCCATAAGTAATGAAGATATGATTTTTAAATGAATTGTATTTATTTTTAAGTTGCCTATTGTCAATTTTGTTTAAGTTTGATGATTACTTTAAATTTTATTCAGTCATATATAACAGTTACTGGGATACATTCTACTTAAGTAAATATAAGATTTTTTGGATGCTTAATCGTCAATCTCTATAAAAGAATTAATGAAACTCAACGGCGCAGCTGAAAAAATAATCCACTAAAACAACACTATAGTAATTTTTTCAATGATTGGCTACTAATTAATATATTAATATGAAAAGGAAGATTCATTAGATATTAAATGAATGCTTTCTCTATATATTTTTTTAACTTTCGTCTATAGATTTCTTAGTGGTAGCAATGTTCTCACAATGAATCCATAAAATGTTGAATTTTTATAGTTAAAATTGAAAGAGAAAAAAAAAATGAAATAAGAAATTTTAATTTCTCTTGCTTGTGTTTATTTTACTATCTCCATTAAAAACCAGCAAAAATAATCACTTATGGAAACAACTGTTTTGTAGCAAAATTATATATATTCAATGTTTTAGTTTTAAATTTTGAATTAAATCTTGGTGCTACCTCTTAGACATTTGAGGTCATATGCTTCATTTATTAAACATTTAAAGAAAGATACTAAAATAATATGATGAAAAGGAAGCTGTTTCATGAAAAAAGTTGAAAAATATAGCTCTACATCTTACTTATAAATTTAATAGCTGTTGTAATAATTATAATCAATTTCATTTACATACATACTCAATATTTTATTTAAAACAAATCTTATACAATATATATAAATGAATACACTAAACTTGTTTTTATATGACTATTAAAAAAATATAACTACACCCCAATATTTTGACTATTTCATAATATAATCTTTTTCAAGGAAAACTCAAATCCTTTCTATTACAAACAATCTTCAATTTTCAATGATATGGATGGCTGAAGAATTGGAGAGTGGAGAAGATTGAAGCTTATCCATTAAAGTTTGAAGATTTGCTATCTTAATATAAACTGAGCAGTGATTATATATATATTTTGCAGCTAGTGATCTGGATCAACTGATGAGTACTGCTTCAGCATGAAATACATATATTAGAGATCATTTATCTTTCTCACATGTAAGTGGTCATATGTATCAGTTTTATAAGATGGATTGGATAGCTATGGGGAGTTTGAAAGTCTGACTTCAAGTCCCTTATAATTACATTAAGTTTGGTATAGAAAATATACATGTATTTAAATATTAAAGCAAATAAATAAAAATCAGCAATAGAAACGTATTGTTTTTTAATGTATCTCAAATACAAACACTATAATGTATATATATATATATTTTGTGATCTAAAATAAAAATCACATCCTGAATTGTAGAAATATTAGGCAAACCTCTTTAAGTAATTTTTCCCCCCAGTATAAAACTACAAACTCCATTGCCACGCTGGAAAGCTTTATCTCATTACATGACGTTAGTTTTTGCATGTACATAACCTTTAATGTGAAATAGCCAAAAAAAAAAAAACTAAATGTGTGGTTTTGACTATCTTAACATCATATATCAAGATTTTTTCCTCTTGGAAATTTATTAAGACTTATGCACATAACACTTTGCAATATCATGAAACAAAGAATCATTGCTGCAATGTAAAGAATTGACTCAGAACATGTTTCTTCATATTTCAAATCCTTAGATACCATTGATTGTTTTGAAAGTTACTAACACATTAAATGCCTATAGATTTTTTTGTCTTAAGAATAAAATTTTAACGTGCTCTGAATAAATTTGTATAAAATGTGAATTTGTTATTTGGGATCATATTTATAAGAGAATTAAGAATTTTTGACGAAAAATCATTGGCAGATTATTTACAATTGCATTCAAGTTTTTATAATGTTTGAGCTTTTTGGAATACAAAATGAGTTTAATGTATGTATATATATGTACTGCACTTTTATATGTTTGTACATATATATATGTGTATTCATGTAAGAGTATAGTAGTGATTAGGGAATAATGATAATTGTACATTGTTATTCACATCTTTATTTCTGCTATCTCTGAACTAGTCAGCCCACCTTGCCTTGACTTTAATTATACTGCATATTTGTGGTTAAAAATTTTATTTTATCAGTAACATATCTGACACATCCAGTAAAAGTTGCAATGGTTAAATGATACAACCATCAAATTTTTTAACTTTGAGCTCATATTGAACCTATATCAGGTTTACTCAATATTTATAAACTTTGATTTTATACTTTTAAAATGTATATATAAATAAATAAAATAAAATGGCCATTATAGAATAATTATTACAATAAAATTGTAATAAAAATAATGTATTATAGAATGATAATATATTTCATAAATAACTATAATAAACCACAGAAGTACTTTCAGTTTATTTTTTAACCTTCAGTTGGAAACCATTTGCTAATATTTTATATTTATATATTATTGGTATCACTACTATTACTGAAGAGGTTCTAATTTAGTATGAGCTTAAATAAATTGTCATCTGGCACAACTTTTTATATTCAAGAATTAAATATTTACAATACATACTTAAATATTTTTTAAACTTTTACCTGTGTGTGTGTACTTAAAAAATTATAAAATCGTGCTAGACATCTAATTTGAAATTAATTAATAATAACTTGGTTCTTTTTTCTTTAAATTCTGTTTTTAGTTTTATTATTATGAAATGTTTTTCTCTTCTAGTTCTGATTGTTAATATATGTATATTAAAAGAATAAGAAATCAAATACATTATGATTCTACTCAAAATTTTGCCAATGATGTTTTTATAATTTGGGACCAATTAGTCTATAATGATTGTCATAGCTAGCAAACTCATATTGCC
This sequence comes from Epiperipatus broadwayi, assembly GCA_028023455.1. NCBI lineage: Eukaryota > Metazoa > Onychophora > Udeonychophora > Euonychophora > Peripatidae > Epiperipatus > Epiperipatus broadwayi. The sequence continues at coordinate 5,460,497 of JAQFVV010006226.1, forward strand.
CCACTAATATTATTAACAACTTTATTAAATGAACTTGGCTTTTTTTTTTTTATTATTTAATATTATTCTTTTAGTTTTATTATAATAAAATTTGTCATTGATCTGAACTCTTATTATTAATTTATGGGTTCTAAAAGAACAAAAGATGCATTATAATTCTAATAGCAATCTTTATTATTATTATATACATAAAATATATCTGCATATTATATGTAGTTGTTTAATTATTCATGTTTTTACCAAATTATATAAATCTAGATATTGTCTTTTATTTTAAAGCTTTCATATGCATGTAGTACATACACATTTATTTGTGTGTATATATATATTACACAAATTTACTTTGTAAATGCAGTATTTTTAGCAAGCATTTTCAATAATCACTTTTCAATAAATTTATGAAAGGCCTATTAATTATTTTTTATTAATTAAAAATTATTGCATATCATTTAGTATTAGATACAAACTTAACATTTTAATAAAATTCAAATATATCTATAATATTCTTTTTACGGATTTAAAGTTTTTTTTATATATTCTTTCATCTCTTTCTATGCATGCTTTATGAGCTTATTTATAATTAATGATTTGTTCATATATTTTGAATAAATGGTTGCAGATATTGGAAAAAACTATGTCAATAACTCCAAAGTACATTTTAACCAACCATTTCTCCTCTATAGCTACCAATGTCTGCAGTAATATGTTCATTATGTAAGAATGAGCAATAATAAGCATGAATGTAATTTATTATTTTTAACATTAAGTTGTATTAATATCACATATAATATTATATTTATATCATTATTTCAGATCCTAAAAAACTGAGGCCACCTAATAAAAAGAAATTTGAAAAGGATTTTAAAATTATTGTAGATTCAATTGCAGATAAAGAAACTCATTTTGTATCCTTTAAATTAGTTATTAATTAATAATCATTTTTGTATTCAATATGGTATGTTATGATTTTACTTCTGCAAAGATTGGTCATTTTATAATAGTTGAAACTATTATAATTAGAAGATTAATAAAACTTTGATTATCAATAGAGATCAAGACTAGTTTATCATAGATAAGAAAATACTCTAATAAATAAAATAATTTTATAGTCAGTTAATAGGAATCATATGACTTTTTGTCTTCCAAAGGAAAAATTGAGCATAACACTTCCATTTATTTGATGAAATTGAGATTTTTTTTAACTACTCAGCTGAGAATTGATCTACATTCTTTGGCTCCGAGTTTTTTATTCTAGCATTATATAAACCAATGAGGCAAGAAAGTAGTTATAATCAAAAAGTATCAATTTAGATATATGTTCTTAAACATATGAATACTTGCAAGTGTACAATAACTATATGATTATGATAAATAATTGCTAATATGACAAACAACTAAATAAAATTAATCATTATATATATATATATGCATTATATCTATATCAAGTGATTGGTAATCAAAGTTTTTCTGCATTACAAATGCATTTTAACATGATTTTATTAATTAGATATTAATGATGATTATATTTATTTATAAATTACATTATTATCGGAAGTTTATCTGCTATAAAAGTTAATTAATGTATCAATAATTTTACCAAAATATAATTCCTTAATGAGTATTTCTTAGAAACATCTGAACCTGCTATAAAAGTTAATTAATGTATCAATAATTTTAGCAAAATATAATTCCTTAATGAGTATTTCTTAGAAACATCTGAACGGTAATGCAGACCATGTAAATCGAGTTCGTCTTGAACAGCAACAGAAGAAAACAGGTATTATAGATGAACGAAAAAAAATTAATAATAGTTTATGGGCTCTCAACCAAGAAATAGGGAAACGGGTAAGAGAATTTGCACTTCGTACTTAAAAAATATAAATATTTATATTTTTGAATTTATTTAAATTGTTATTAATGTATTTATATCTTAATACTAAAAAGAATATTTTAAATAACTATTTTCAAACTTCTACATGAATCAAATTTATAAATAATTACAATTTATTATAAAATGTAAAACAAATATATATGAACCTGAAAAGGACATTTATTTTTCAGCATAATTTCTACTGATTTAAAACACTTATTTCTTTGCTTTATTAGTGCATCAAAACCAGAAGCAATAAAGTATTTATTCAGTTGTCTCAAGTGCTTATGCATTTATGTTGCTATCTTTTCATTATCAGTGAAATATTGTGAATATTATGTTACAAGCATTTCTCTTTATGAATAGAAAAAATTTAATTTGGATTTTTTTTTTTTTGCAGGAAATTATTTTACATCCCAAAATAAACAGTAATATATTTATTTCTCTTTGTTAATGTACTTCTAAAATGCAGTCACTGCTTAGCATTTGCAACTAGAATTCAAACCTTGAATAAATTGATCGTTTATATGGTTTTAATTTCTGGTACAATCTCTGTGATAGAATATTGAACTATAATAACTTCCTCATCAGTCTAGAATTCAAATGGTAATAGGTATCTCTGAAAAACATCAGTTAAAAATCAGATATATTAATCTTTAACTGAGATTTAAAGTTTATATCTGTGCTAGAGATAATCTCTAGTTTAGAAAATGATTAGTAATAATCATTATTGTATTTATCTGAGGTGGATGGTGTCAAAGTTGTGAGTGGAGGAAGTTTGACAATGGTAATTACAAATTAACAATTAAACAGAAATCTTTACATAGAAATCTAATTGCACTATTATCCAATGTCCAGCTATGCTTACATTTTTGTTTTCTAATGTACAGAATGGCATAGTCTTGTTTAATTAAAAAGTAAGTTGGAATAAGCCATGTGATACAATGAATTTTATTTTAATGATTTAGCCTTTAGAGTTTGTTAGAATAAAGCATTTCAAATCCAGATTTGTGTTGCTTTTAAAATGGTGAATAATTAACTGATCTTAACTCTGTTACATGTTATTCTATAAAAAAAAATCTTAATGTTCTTTGAATTTTTAGCAATTTGAAATTATGAATTCATTTGCATATTTTAATTTATTAGATTAAATATTTGCTTTAGTAGAAAATTTCAACACCAGTGAATTTCTAATATATTGAATATCTGTAAATACATTTTGCTTCCCGCTCTATGGTGTGTTTTACTGTGATCAGATTTTTTTTGGAAATTATAAGGATAAAATATAATATATAGTAGTAGTTCCTTTATCCATAATTTGTGGTTTCAGTTATCTGTAAATCAAAAAAAAAAAAATGAATACATTAGAAATTAATAAAAAATAAAATGTCCTAAAATTTAATTTTTTAGTTCATAGTGTGATTGGTGGATACTACAATCATCAACTTTATTAAGCAAGTAACAACAATAGACACACACCCCAACTCATAAAGTTGCAATTGACTAGTTTGTATTTTGATGAGTCTCATTCTAAATCTAGCAAGAAATTGTCACTAAATTCTTTTTTATTGAGTAACTTCATCTAAATTAATTACATATTAAAATATTTTATATAGTTTGCTACTTTATACAAATTTTAATATCCATGATCCCAAATGACACAGATAAGGGAAGAAATTTATTTCATATATATAGTTTTTGCAATAAATGGGATCTGATAAATAATTTTGAAATATTTTAGTGACTTAATTCTATTGTAATCTGGATTGTCAAAACATTAATACTATCAATCAAATTTAGAATTATTTTTATGTTAATCAGGTTCAAATCATCCAAATAACTACCCAAAAATATTGATCTATAAATGAATAAGTAGCAATTCTTACCTAGCAATCAAAATTTCACTATATTTAGATAATCAAATGAGAAGAAATAGAATTATAATATGATAATTACTTTCAATATGTATATTTATAGATGCTTAATTCATGGTTTACTTCAAAGGTAGATTATGATTTACATTATTAATGACAGAGTACTATTACTCATCATTCTTTAATGTGGTTTATTCTAATCAAAACTTATTTATAAAATAATGGGTGTCATTAAGATGTATAATAAATATTAAAACTAACTATATAGTTTTAAACTGTTTTTAATTTTTCCACATTCTCTCTCTCTCTCCTTTTTTTTTTTTTCCCCAGACAAAAAATATTTTTCTATTTTATTTAAGTAATGTAAAAAACATCTCAATATCAGATTCATTTGCTTGATTCTCTCACACATATCCATTGAACAAAACTTCATTAAATTTGAAGATTATTTTTATTACAAATGAAGAAACTTTTTTACATCTTAAAAGCCTTCAATTATATTTTTTATCCATATCTGTGCTTCATATAAAATTACACTCAAAACATTTAACAAATACAAGTCTTTAATCTAATTTTATTAAGTCATCAATTAAATTAAAAACATGCATGATTACTGTAATTAGAAAGTGGATAAGGTATTAGATTGCCATGTGTTTTGAATTTGGGGAATTACTAAACTCGTTGTCGGAAGGATATAAGTGAAAGGTAGGAAAAGAAAAGTCAGTCTTAAGCAAAGGATTCAATATAAATGTTTGAAGAATAAATCAAGTATCAGAAAGATATAGACAAATGAGAAAATGATATGGTTGTATGGATTCTACCTTTAAAAGTATAACTAAGAGTAGTAAAGAAATATTAATCATAGTATAAGCTTCAACGTTCTCAAGTGCTTTAATGTGTGCTCTTTCTCCAAAAAAGAAAGTGACATAAAAAAATTAGAAAAAAGTGCAAAATAATTTAGTTTTTGTTTAATTTTTTAAAAAAGCTGATATTAAATTAGCCATAATTGATGTCAGTCCTTATTCTATAATTTCAATCTAATTCCACAAGCTTTTATATATATATACTATATTAAAAAATTAATTAATTGAGTGATTGGTAAAGTAACAGTAAATTAGAAGGAGTCTTTAGGTAGATAATATTGTTTTAGTATTTCATATTATTTTTTGTTATTAAATTCTCATAGTTTATGTTAGAAAAAAGAAAGGGAAATTGTTCAAATTTAATTTTAACTTAATATATCTTCTCAAGTTCTTCTTACACATCAAAAAAAGATAGTCTGATTATTAGGACATTTGTTTCAAATGATCTCTTATTATTTACTTCACAACAATGATTCAATTACTTAGTGTTGATTTTTCTAAACTCATGTTATGATAATGTGTTGTGACTTGGAAAACTGCAGAACACAAAATGATTTAGATTTTGAAGCTAAAATGGATTTTTTTATTATTATTAGATAATAGGAAAAACACAAACTGCTTATCATTATTTTGTTACCCTTAAAAATTAATACTCCTTGTGAATAATCTTATACATAATTTCTTACTCTGAACCTAAGTGAAATTATGTGTTATTTTTATTACTAAGCTCTATTTATACACTTGGCATTGATTAACTAATCAGATTTCAATTGTTTCCTGTCAGTGCAATTCTCAGTATGAGTTTATTGATAAAATGGGAGGGGGGGTTGAATTATTTTAATATTGTGTTTATTGTCATTTGTGGAATAGTACTGAGCAGTTTTTATTTGTTGTGATCATTAACAAATTATAACTTAAAAAGTCTTTATGAAGTTAAAGTTAATTTGTATGTGGATTCACTAATAAACTTTCTAGATCAGCGTTTTGAATCTTTTATTGATAACTGATGTGTGATTATATTGCCAGGTAAATAATGATATGTAATGCTTGTTTTAGAACCATGGTGCAATTATATCTGTATCACAACTATTTTATATTATTAGATAATGTTACTTATAATTATTTAGAAAAATGTAATTATTATATTTTTATTATTATTTCACAGAATTTTTAAAAATTCCACTGCTATATAGTAATTATTATTGGAATATTTTAAAGTTTATCTATTGTTACTGGTCATGCAGGTTTAATTAAATGGCCAAAATTTTAAATATCTTACACCTTTGGAATAGGGGAGCATTATTAATTTCATATATTTATTGGCATTTATCAATTCACACACTATATGAACACTTTTGTACCCATAAGCTTGTTCAGATCATTATGCATGCTATCTGCTTTAAAAACTACTGTTTATAATGACATGCATTAAGTAATAGTATAAATAAAGTTAATATCTCTGCAATAAAGCAGAAACTTGTTTATATATAAATTGTCTGTAAAATTAATTTTGTAATGAATTGCCAGGATTGAAGAACTTTTTCAATCTTATTGTATCAATTGTTATATTATGAACTTCAGCTGAAATTGAAGATTAATTTTCAAAAAATAAAAATGTAAATGCTTGAGGTTTATACATTTCTACTGTTGATTAGCTTTGTATATAAATTATTTGCCTTTGATCAATCGATAACTAGTGAACGTTAATAATATTTTGTTATTGTGTGATACTCAAATGTGAGTATGTTAAACAATATTTTTCCATTACTCACATATGTAAATTAAACTGAAGTAAATTACACTTCTGTATTCTATGAATAAACAGCACTCCTACATCATAAAATATTAATAAAGAATAGGCGTTCCACCTATTCTTAAGTTTAGGTTGTATTTAAATGAACAATTATTGAGAGTGCTCAAAATAGTGTGATATTTATATATTATCCAAATTTTTAAATACAATTTAAATCTTACTGAAATTGGATTTATATATTACAGGACAAAGATGGCATCTCATTTTTAATAATCTGTAATATTAACACAATTTACTTTTATAAATGTAAATACTAAATATGTGTAGCTTAATGTACATGTAAATTAAATAGAGATAAACCATACTTCTACATACTAGGAATAAACAGCACTTCCACTTTAATAAATGTTAATGAGTAGGCAAATCATCTATTCTTTAAGCTTAGATAGTATTTAAATGAACATTCATTGACATTGTTGAAAATAGAATGTAATATTTATATATTAGCTTGATTTTTAAATATAGCTTAAGCCTTACTGAAATTAGATTTTTATATTACAGGAGAAAGGCAATAACTGATTTTTAAAGATCAGTAATATTAATATGAGTTAATTTTATAAATGTAAATACTAAATATAATAATTTTAATATATATATGAGTTAGTGACATAACTGCTAATATAAAAAAATCATGTGATCATAGCAAATAAAATTCAAATTGTTATGAGTTCATTATACAATATAGCACTTTGGAGAGAGAGCATCACATTCTTCTAAATTGATATTGCAATCTAATGTTGGCTTTACAAACAAAATATTTTATTTATTAAGTTTTTTAACATAGCATTAATCTAAATAACTTGAGACTGCTTCAAATTAGTCTAAGCTTAACATAGGGGGGAGTTTTATATATAATTTTACAAAAGGCCCAAGATTTATCTCAGCAAAGAAGAATGAATTCAAATATTTCCATTCATAAGAAATTAATATCAAAGATAAGCTATTGTAAAATCTAACAGATTGAATCTACTCCATGAATCACTAAGACAGATTAAGAATTGTTCATTTTATTGAAAATTTAAGGTAAGCAGATTCGACTTGATTGATGAACATACAAAGACTGTGTATATTAGTTAAATATAGTAAGTTCTATAAATAAAAACTTTTGTTTTGTCTTTTTAAAAAAAATTTTTAAGTTGGATTGTAGAATATTATATATGTAAAAAATATTTATAATGTTTCAAGTTACATACCTATGTATAATTATGCAGTTTAATAAATGATACAAAGAGCTTATTAAAATTTATGATGTATTTCTAAATACTGAGTTATTAGTGAAATTGTGTTAAGGATATAGCAAGCAATGATGATTTACTGCTATCCATTATTGTCTTTTAATGTTACTTAAATAATTCCTAGACTAATTTTAGTGGAAAATTAAAAATTCAGAAATTTAAAAATTGTGTCATGTGATGTTTTGTTTACAGGAAGAAAAAAAAATTGATAACAAATAAGTTTCTATTTTATAAAAGTAAATAGATATAAATTAACTTTAAAAAAAAAAAACATCAATTTAAAACCTAACAAGCAGAAAAATGTTAGCATATTAAAATTGAGCATTTTATTTTACTATTCAATATGCTATTTCTTTTCTGATTTGAACTCTTGGTCAAATAATAATTGAAAACTTATGATGTAATCAATGACATCAGACTAACTTATCTCAATAATAAATTACATCTTTATGAATCAGAATCATATTTTCATTTTAAAAGCTGGAGGCTAAACAATCACTCCTTTTATTTTCATTACAGAAAAATTACATCATTGAAAAGAAACTGCTTAAGAAGTAAAGTAAAATAAAAATAATTTGTTCAATCATTATGAAATTATTTTCGAAACATAGAAACAATCACTGAATGATAAAATAGTTGTTGTTTTTTTTTTTTTATGAATTTATTGTGAGCATATATATGTAGGGTGAATTAGTCATATGTAAATACAAGTGCAGTTGATCTTTGTGAAAATTAAATAAGAAAAATGAGAATTCTCCATTTAGTCATAATGTTTAGAGATTAAAAGCATATAGTTCAGTGATATGAGCACTAGACTCACAAGATAAACAAAAACTCCTCCAATTTTCAAATGAAAGTTTTCTGCTTTAACAATTGAATGAAACTGCTATGTTCAGTGCATCAATACCATTCAATCTCATAAAAAAATTTATCCATATGATAAATAAATTTAAAAAAACATTATGTAAAACCAGAAAAGACAAAATGTAATATTTTCTATATTTCTAGAAAATTTTAAATAACATTATTTTAAAATATGAAAGCTTGTTTAAAATTACAATATTAATATTTATCAACAATCTTTACAAACTCTATATGAATATTTTTATTTATTTATTTTAAAGTGCATTTAATCTGATGTGAATTTTTTAAAATTTCCAAGAAATTAACAATTGTTATTTTTTTATTTTGCAATTAAAGTAACATACATATATAGAAAATAGATTAAATTTAATTTGATTTGTTTTAAAAACTTTTAATTACAAAATAAGATTATTAGCTTTTTGTGAAAATAGATTCCGTTTTTTCTTTTTAATTTTAAATATAAGCCATTTATTTTACAACTTTATTGACTATCTCTTGTTTCTTTTCAAAAACTATTTGTTCAGAGATCATATTTTGTTTTTCTTTTAATACTTAGCTTTTCTCTTTTTCATTTAAATTTACTTGTATTTTTTAAAAATAAAATAATTACATATAATGTTTGCAAAGATTGCTGATAAATTGTATTATGTATTTAAAATGTGCAATCTTTAACTATACTTTATATAACTATTATTTTATATATCAGAAACATTTTAAGTTCAGCCTTCCAATGGTATTTTATCAATATTTTTTTGTTATTAAGACTGTCATATTGATACTCTTTTTATCTGTTCATACTCCAAATTTCAATCATTAGATAATAATGGTTGCTTTTTATCTACATTCAAAAGTCATCTGAGTCAATATTAACTCAATAGACCCTGGATAGCAATACATTTAACTATTTAATATCTGACCAAATAATTAGAAATCATTCTTAGTGTTCATTGAACTATTAAATACTTGAATGATTGCTATAGAGTAAGTTAGAAGCTACCACAGCCTTATAGAATGAAATTTGAATAAAGGAACTGTTCCCAGTTTTAATTTTTTATTGTTTTTATTCCTAATGATGGAAGAGACGCATTAATGTTTAATTCTAAACTTGAAATACTAAATAAATAAAATTATGTTAAAAATATAGCAAATTATTAGGCAAACTGTCTTAGATAGTAATCAAATATTATTGTTTGGCATAGTTAATTGCTATACTTTATAACTAGCGAATATAACATTTATTCTACATATATAAAATCCTAAGTGACTGAAATAGGTAATGGAATTGACAATTTTATGTAACACATTAGATCGGAGTTATTTTAAATTCTTATTTTGTAAGTTATTTTAGATTTTTGTTAAAATATATGTGTAATTTATATAATTTATTTTCTTAATTTTTTTAAATTAAATATTCTTCTAGAGTCTTTATCATTGAGATTGAAAGTTAGGAAAATTTTAAAATATTTGAATCTTTCAGCATTTTTTTTTTTTGACTTTTGAAAAAAATAATTTGAAAGTATTGATAATATATTCTTTGTTATTATATTGTTTCAATATTTTTTTTCTTTATCAATAAATAATCTGCTTTCAGAAGTAGAATTTAGAAATACACATCTACCTTAAAAAGTTTTGCAAAAAATCATAAATAGTGATTTTATGTAATGCAATAAATTGGGTTATTCTAAATCCTACATATATGTATTTGGTGTCTTTTTTTTTTTTTAATTTTATTCCACTTTAATTTAATAATGTTGGAATTTCAACAATGCCATATATATATATATTGTATGGTAAGAAGTTTAGAAATAAATATTTTTCCATAAGCTCCACTAAAAGAGTGGGTTGAGTACTGAAGGTGACAGGAGGGGGGGGGTCATCAGCTACATTCTTTACTGAAAATCTTTAAAATATATATGCAAATTAAAAACAAATTTTTAAGCATAGTTAAAGATTATACCCATAGTCATATCATAATGATAACCAAAGAAAATGACAAATCTGCTGATATAGTTATGCTTTCTATTTACATAAATGAAACAAAATTTAATTTAATCATTAAACAATTAATACATTGTACAGGCTTAAACCTGCATTCATATTTGTAATATAGGCAAGATTCGAACTCAGACCTTCACACGACCCACTACTCTCAGTGCCATATCATATTGCTGACCCACCTGATCACACACATGTTGAAAAGATAAATAATCACCAATATACATATTTCATGCTAAACCAGCAATCATCAGTTGGTCTAGATTACTATCCTCACACATATATATAATCAGTGCTCAGCTTTATATTAAGATAGCCAATCTTTATACTTTAATGGACAGGCTTCAAACTATTACAACTCACAACTCTTCAGCCTTCCATTTCATTGAAAATCTGATGATGGAACGTTCAAAGTCCTTGTTAGTGCCAAGGTTGTCATCCTACCCATGTTGACATATTAGTCATTCTGACTCCTCATGTAGACTAACTGATGATTGCTGGTCAACATGAAATATGTATATTGGTGATTGGTTATCTTTTCAACATGTGTGTGATCAAGTGGATCAGCAATATGAGATGGCACTGAGAGTAGTGGGTCATTAAATAATTGTAAATTTGTTATTTTAAAAACATTTATACAATTTCTTGGGCAGTTAGCTCAGTTCATGTGCTTGCTAATTAATCAAAGATCTTTGTTTCAGTTCCAAATGAAGAAAAGAGAGATAGAAAAAGAATGTGCCCAGTGCTTTCTTATTCATGAAAGTCATAAAATCAAATTTGATTCCTAGGTTCATTTTCACAGAAAAAAAAAAAAAATCCAGAAGTCAACAAATCATGTTACCTGATGTTTCATGACCAAAAAAAGAAAAAATCAGATAGCAATAACAAGTTTCATTAAGATTTTTTTGTTTTGCTACTTTTTTCACTTTTAAAACAAACATGGAAATAGGTCAAGATCTGTATAGTTTGTAGTAAAAGTAAAAATGGCAGGCTTAAAAACTAATGCTTTCTGTATTAATTTGAAGCTGCATAATATTTTTTTTTAATCTGTCTATCAAATTAGATGGATCTCTTGTGTTCAGCCTCTCACTTTAATTTTAGACATAAGCAATTAAAACAAAAACTATCAAAGATTTAATTTTGACATGAATATATATATATATAAATTCTGTAAAGTCAGAAGCTTAGTTTTATATAACTTCATAAATTAATTAAATAATAAGTTCAATTTAAAGACAGTTAAAAGGTTTTGTCAAAACATTAATACAGTGATTTATTTTTAGAATGATTTATGATTATTTATAAATGAAAAAATACACTGTGGAGTTGATTGATGATGGTTACATTTTTGCAGTTCATATATATAGTATATGTTTGTTTCTATTTGGTTCATAATACAGTTTGAAGTATTTAGATAATACCAGTACTATAATTAAATGACAACCATTGATCATCATTGATTGCTATTATAAATTATTGCTTTTCATGCCTATAACACAATTTTAGTGAATATTTTTTAGTTATGATTTCACCTGCTATACTATAAAGTTGGTGAAAAATTCTTACATCAGTAAAATGTATTTATACAAATTTTTTAAGATTCATCTTTAATATATTTTAACAGCTTAAGATGACAAAATGGGGATATGATTATAAATATATACTTTCTTAGATGAATATGACTTCAAAGGATTATAGATGACAAATAGTTTAAATAAATTTTATATGACAGAATGAAGACAAATCTTAATAAAATAAGGATGAAGAGGATAATTAAAACATGTATGTATTTTGCTAATTTATGGTCAAAACAATAAATAGAAAGAACTAAAAAAAAAAAAATCTTCCAAATCTATATCAAACATGGCTAATGACAGTCATTTACTTTGACACTATCCAGATATTTAACAAAATAAATCTTGCAATTCTTACAAAATACAAAAGAAATAAAATATCTTTTATCTCTATGAATACATTTATTAAATTATTTAAGTGCCATTGAGATCTATTTATATTTCAAATATTTCTCTTAATAAATGTTTACTAATAAAGTACATAGATTAGATCTAAATTTTAATTATTTAATGCCAATCTAAATTGGAATATCCTTTCTCAGTCATAGTTTGCTTTTTTATTCTAACTATAATAATTTAAAAATTAGATACAAATTCCTATCCACATTTTTATTAAACATACACCTGTTACAATTTTACCATCACAGGTATAAATTCTGTTAATTAGACTAATTATTATAAAAAATATACTAATTCAAATTTAAAATAACAAAATTTACAAATAAAAATTAAGTTGAACAATTATAAATAATAAAACAACAAAATTAACATTAAAAATTAATATTATGTTGATTAATTATTTATATTAATGAAATTCATTTTAACAAACTTAATTTTATTCTTGTCAACTTTAAATTATTTTATTTTATTTTTTTTATCTTTAAAATTTGTATACTAAATAATTTATTGTAGCCTTTTAAAAGAAGCATTTCTAATCTAATATTATACCCACTTGTAAAAGTTATTCAAAACCATTTCTTGCTGTGGCAAAACAATATATGCAAATAATTGATTGACTTTTTAATCTCTTCTCCTTATTATGATATACAGGTTCATTCACTCCTTTAACATGAACTATTCATAGTGTTAATTAAACCTCCTCAATATAAATATCTTTCTGATTGTATAAAATTCATTTTTGAAGATTTGCTATCTTAATATAAACCGAGCACTGGTTATATATATGTGGGAGATGATGATCTGTACCAACTAAAGAGTGCTGGTTCTCATAAAATGTGTCTTGGAGATCATTTATCTTTTTCACATATGTGTGGTCATGTTTGCCATTTATGTGACATAGAGTGGATGTTGGGGGGAGCTTGAAAGTCTGTATTCAAATCCCCTATGTTACATTTAAATTCCCAAGTATATGAATTATGCTTGTATTTCAAAAATATTAAAATTAATAAGATATTACAATAACCATTCATTATTTAAGATGGATATTATATATGACTGTATAACAATGTGTAAAGAAATTAATCATTTCTACATTTAAAAAAATCTGAGAAATATTTCTCTTTTAAGGAATTTCACATCTCTGTTTTATAACAATAGCTAAATTCTTATATAATATATATAAATGAGTAACCAATGGAGTAATGAATTTCTCCAAGAGGAATAATTGACAGAAGTTATATAAATGCTCAACAGTTGTTTTTTGCGTTTTGTTTTTTTAATGAAATCCAGTACATTTTAAACAAATATCCATCTTCAGTTTTAAAAATACTTTACAAAAAATGTATCTGTACTAAGACTGAGTCATTATTATGCATTAAAATATACATGCATAAACTTGAGTAATATACTCTTCATTGTATATGTATTTTAGTAGTGATAAATTATTTAGAAATCTTGTACTAAAACAAATTATTTCTTAATAAACTCTTAAATCAGTTTATGAATCACTCTACATAACTTCTAATTTTAATCCTTATATCTGTGTTTTCATTCATATCTCCAAATAAAATCTATGAAGTGTTATCTTAGATGTTAAAATTAGTATTTGCTTTTTTTAAAAAAAAAAAAAAAAAAATCTATAAATAACTTAATTAATGACAAATAACTTTTTTAGTATTATTATGTATATATTTCTTTTAAATTTTAAATTAAATAATTCTTTAAACAATTGTTAAAATGAAGTCATATTTACTCATATCTATTATTGACTCAAATCTTCAACTGTATACTATTTAACATTATTGTTCAGGTTTTTCTTGATAAAACACTCTAAAATATATATGATTTGGTTTCAATCCAGCATACTTCAGAACTAATTAATATAATAAACTATCATAAGAAATAAAATTAGCTAAGCTGATATTGATTATTTTTCCATTTGTATCAGTTTGTAATAAAATAAATTATTAATTTATGTAAAATATTCTTACAATTATTCTTTTTTGTATATTGCTGGATATATATACTTTGGCTAGTCATTTAAGAATTTAAAATAATTGTGTTATTTAACTTGCTTTATTTCATAATTATTTTCTTGATATAATGAATTTTCATGTTTTCTGTGATGAATTTGAGTAAAGAGAGGCATTTTACGTGACTTTGAAATCCCCTCCTTTCAAATAGTTTAAATAAATACTTTGTATTAATATTTTTATGATTGGGTAAAGTCTTAATTGGCTTGGAAATTCTACTATTGTCCATTTTTATCAAAAATAAAATATAAAAAAATGTTAACAGATGCTGGAAATTTGATGAATTTTCAAAAGTATTAAATTTTAAGACATTACTGTCATTACATAATTATTTTTAATACTATTTTATATAATAATTTTTGGTACTTGTGAATGTACAGTTTGGGGGGGGGGGGGCATAAAATGTTTACAAAAAAATGCCTGCTAGGAAATATTGTATTTAATAATTACAATATTTACAATTTCTTGGGGGGGGGGGGTTTTAACTTATTAACAGAGAAATGAAAAAAATGTATAAATACAATATTTACACTTAATTCATGACAGTGGCATGCAATCATATCATGACCACTAATGCAGACTTTTCAGGAGAGCGTAATTCCGTACTTTTGGAAATAGTTCACTGCATCACATTCCATAACAGGAAAGTCCCAAATTTTTATTATTATGGGGAAGGTTCCAAATTTTTATCATTATGACAATTTATTAAAAAAAGAAACATGCCGAATTGAACCAAAGTATGACAATGTTAAGAGCATCTCAGTGCTTCCCATGTTACAAGTAAAAAAAATTGAAATACAGCTTTTTAATGAAACTTATCAGAATTTATTTCTTTTTTAAAAATTAACAATCAATTTATTAATTTTGTTTTAATTTAATAACTAACATATCTTCAGTAGATTATAAGTCCTCGAAACTGTACATTTATCAAAAACATAGGGTGCCATCTTGGTTTATTTGAAAACTCACAAGTACCTTTTTTTTTGTTTCTTTTATGACAAGGAATGTAAATTAGAGCAAAAGATATTTACTACTCTTACGAACCTTCTATTTGTTTTAATATTATTTCACACAATTAAATTTTTATTCATTTTTGACACGTTTTTTAAACAAAACAATAAAGAATTACTCAGAATCATTTATTAATACATTTGAACAAGAAAATAATTACACTTTCAAATAAATATTTTATATAAGGTAAAAGTGATTACATATAAATAAATACATTAATTTTATTCTATAATAACTATTAAATAATTATTTTATTAGATTAATATAATATTACATATAAGGTATACATGTGATAATGTTTATTTTATGTATATATTCAACATTTATTATTAATAAAAGTAGTTAGTTAGAAGAAACATGTATTATACATGGACTTAGTAATTCTGACTTACTATTCTTTATTATTTTTAAATTCTATGTTTAAATACCCCTATCAACAGATTCAACAGGATGCATAGTTTTGGATTTGCTGTAAAGTCAAATTTATTATTTTCTATTGTTGGAATTTCTCTTATCAATGAAAAATTAATAATGTTAAAACTTTTTTTGCACAATGGTACTAATGCTCATTTTATTAGTACCTATCCCCCAATTTTAGATTTAGAGAAGGAAATCTTTTATTTTTCATTCAGTAGCATTATTACAGCTATACCATGAAACAGGGGTGGGCAAATAGTGGCCCGCTAAGAGTTTTTATGCAACCCGCCAAGACAATCAGAAAAATCCGCCTTGAACTGAGATTTCCTTCCCATGCGCGATCGAAGATTCGTCTTGTATTTTGCACTAGAATGGCCACATCAATACACATGCACAGTGTAGATATGATGTGCAGTGCTTTTCCAATTGATCAGAATAGATTGAGTATCCGGTACATAGGATAGTAATTTTAGCGCTATCAACGTAGGGCTTAGAGTTTTTAAGCCCATGTGAGATTTTTGTTTAGACAATTGAGAAAGATTTCAGGTGTAAGAGGCAAGATCTAGTAGGTGGAGGTTCGGTTTTTATTAATTATTGCATGTGTTTGGAGTAGTTTGGTAGAATGGGGTTCGTCTTTCTTTTATATGAAATAACTTGGAAATAGTAAAAAGCGTATTGTCTAAAAAGGCTGTCGGAGTAATTTTATTTGAAGAGTTAAATATAGTTTGTCTTTGTTATGAAATAATTTATAGAAAACTGTAAATAGCGTTTTATTTGCTTTTAGATTTTTTTTTTTTAAGAAGTTAGTATTGCAAATTTAGTCTGGTGCGAAAATGGGAATAGTTGAAAAAGATGAGTCAGAGATACAGATGATGATGAAGATGATGATGGACATGGTGAGAGAAATGAAGGAAGAAATTAGGGAATTCAAAGCAGAAATGATTAGAGAAATGAGAGAGCTGAGGGGAGAAATAACGGGAAGAGTAGAAGAAACTCAGGAAGTAGAAAAAGTAGATATTATAAAAGATATAGAAGTTGAAGTAGCACAGGATAGTGCTAGGACAGAGAAGGTCGAAATAAAGTTAGAAATAAGCACAGATCGGGTACAGATAGAAAGTATGATGGAAAATCTAGTAAATGTAGATATAGAAATAGAAGAAAGTTATAAGATAAAGACAGAAAGTCAGGTAAAAAAGTCTCTGTGTGAAACTAAAAATAAATTTGTTTTAATAACTATTTGTTGTGAAAATGAATTTGAAAAGAAGAAGAGTTAGAAAAAAGGTTAAGAAATATGATTTTGAGGTAGAAATAGAAGCCATATATAGAAGGATCTTAGGTCAAACATTCAAAAAGTTCATAGATGATAAATTCTTTCCGTATACTAATGCTGATAGTACGAGTAATAAAATGGGATACTTAGTAGAAGGGTGTTTTGCTTGGCAGAACAGTTTTCCATTATATGAGATAGAAAACAAAATAGAACATGAAAGAGACAAGAGAAAATTGTATAGGCTAAGAAAATATAAGAGAGGGAAAGGAACTTATTTCAGTAAGCTAGTAAACGGAGTAAAAGAACCGCCGGACAAAAGTTAAGGGTTCAGCTTTTTGTAATCGGACGGATTGTTTTGAAAAAAAAAAAGATTTTGTTAATGAATTATGAGAATGGAGAAAGGTTTTGATTAAAATGAAATATTGTTTTGTTTTTCATGAGTGCGAGACAAACGTTCGGCCGAATTTCTAAGAATATTTTTAAAGTGTTTATAGTTTAAAAAAGAAAAAGTTACAGGAATGTTTTGTTTTTTTTTTTGATCACGTTTTGAGGCAGTTGAACCTGATTGAAATCCGATTCAATGGTGTTGATTAAAAAAAAAAAAGAAAAAAAATTAAGTTTTTAATTTTCACTAAACGTTTAATGTTTAAATTTTATTATTATTTAAAAAGAATACGTGTATCAAAATACACACGCGTTTATATGTAAAATGGATCATTTCAATGTTTATCGATTTATTCTAAAATAGTTTTCTTATACTGCTTGTTTTTACTTTAAATCAATTTGATTTAAAAACAAGCAATCTTGCTAATTACATTCCTGTAGCTTTTATATTAATTATTTTAAAGTTCATTATAAAATGCGGAGATTTGATTTTTATGTAGTTGTTTTCGTTTCAATAATCCCTGGGTAGAATTCTTAGATTAGATTGAGCTGGAGATTAATATTTGCCCTGACTTAGGTGTAGCATTCAACAACAAGGAAAGTGTTTCACGGGAAATGGAGCAAGGTATAAATAGCCCCAAAAGTTTGGACAGAGTTAATTCATTATTCTTAAGGAGACAAGCTGTTTCTCAAGTGAAAGTTTATAACAGTTCGGACATTTAAATTCTTAAAGGAAATTAGCTGTTATTAAATCCTTTTGCTTACAACAAGATGACAAATACTATACGTGTTATCACTACCCGAATGGCTTGCTAACTTAACAAAAGACGGATCCCTAACTTCCAAATTTGCTCCAGTAATGCCTTAAACATCTAGAAGAAGCCGGAACCTCTTTACCTCTACCTTGCTGCTGTCTAAGAACTTGAAATGAACTAAAATAATAGTGTGCACTCTACGTGAACATTGTTTTACCGAAAGGTAACTATTTTTTTTTTATTCTTCCCAGGGTAAATTAATTCTTATTAAATCTCCGCTCAATCTAATCATAAATATGTATTCCTAAACAATATAGCCTCATATTTAATATTTGCTGTTTTTCTAGTATTTTGTAGTGTGTCTTGGAATCTTAGTTTTAAGATTCCAAGTTACTTTCAATTTTTGTTTATTGGAGAGTGACGAGTGAGTTTCTATTTTTATGTAAAACCTTTTTATAAATGCTTTAGCAGTCGTGCATTTTAAATGCTTACTTGTAATTATTTTATTATTCAATAATTAATTTTTTAAACACTGTGTTTGCGCTTTTGTAAACCTCCAAAAATCTTTTGGCTGACGACTCTATTGTCTAATTTTCTGCAGGTGGAGATTTCGTTTTTTATATCTCTGAAAGCGGAAATTAGAATTGTTTTTTTTTTTTGTAGTTTTATAAGTCGTCGGCAGGAAGATAATATTTATCGCTTTTTAAATTACAGGTGAGCGATACTTTCGTTCTGCTAAAGTATTTAAAACTTTTAATATTTTCGTACTCATGTTCACTATCCGATAGATTTATTTTGTATTGAATACGTGTGCTTTAAATTTATCAGAGCATGTACTGAGAATTTGTTTGTAAGTTTATTTTCTTTATTTGCTGGGGCAGACGTAACTGGTTTTCTGATGATTTACTTGTCTCTTATTGAGACCTTTAGTTATTAATTTTAGAGTAATATTCGCCAATCGTTTGGCTGGGATTCACCAGTTTTAATTGTTTTTCTTTCATTTTCAATCATATTGTTCGTTTGTTCTTGAGATGGATCAATCACCTTTATTTTAAACGTAATAATCGGTGCAGCTTATACCGACATATGACATTTGTGGACCTGTTACATTTTTCGGACCTCAAAAAGCTTGTTGGCGCTGGTTTCATTGATTTGTTTCAAGAGCGTATTGTTTAAATATCTGAAAGTGAAAACTAATGTTTGGGTGAATCCTCTGCTGAATGAAATTTGCTTCCTCCCTTTATAATTCGTTTATTAGAGAATCAGTAGATCTGCCAGAGCATTGCCTTTAGTCTTTCTGGTACACGCCTGAGCTAATCCTATTTGTTAACTTATAAACTTTTCTTATAAGTTATTCTTCTCTGAATAAAATTTTGTTAAATATAAACTTAATTTGGCTGACGTTTGTCTTTGTCTCAATTGTCTAAACAATTTAAGATCTCTTGGTTTCTCCCTGACTTTAGGTGGCGCAAACCATCATCATCATCTATTCTGATCACAGTAAATAAATTTTCCATGTGATGTGATGTATTTGGCTTCTCCTTAAAGGAAGTCAAGAATATCTCCGCAACTATGCCCAGATAAACCTGTTAGCCACTTTATTTTCCAATCCCCACTCTAAGTCTTCCCATATTCTGCCCCATCCCATTTCCACAACATAATCTTTGTCAACTCTATGGCCTTTAAATCTAAATCCCCCTTATCTTTTCGAAACCCAGCATAAAACTACTAACTCACTTTCTGTATTGTCACTTTGTTCATACCTATTCTCCCATAACTTCACTATCTGTACCCTTTCTGCTTTCAAGCATTTACATTCAATCAACAGATGCCTAATATTTTCTATACCTTCCTTACACAATTTGCACGCTAAATCACCCATAGTTTTCCATTTACATGTATATTCTCTTGTTGCTAAAGATCCCGTTCGAGCCTTAAACAATAAACTACTTTCCTTGCTATTATCATAAATTAACTCACTTCCAATATTCCTTTTACTTCTATATATATTTAAACTCTTCTTACCCTCCATACTACTTCTCCATCTCTCCAACTCCCTATTTTTTATTAATGCTTCTATTCTTTTATCCCATTCCTTACCACTATAACACTCAACAATCCTCCTAACACAATCATCCCACCTTTTATACAAGTATACCGATATAAATTCTTTATCCAAATCTTTTGCATACCGCATTACCTTTCTCACCCATCTTGTTACCTGCCCTTTACTCATAACCCAATTAAACACTATTTTGGCTATTCTTTTACTATCCATAAACTGCAACCTACCAAACGTTTTCATTTTACTTTTTCATCTCTCATATAGAAACTTGACCATCCCATTTCTCCTTGAATTGCCTCCTTTGCTGTCCACATCTCTGCATCTAATGCATGTCTTCCTACTTCCCTTTGTACTTTCTCTAAATAATCTAAAATCCTTTTACTAACACATAATGCATCATTACCATATGTTAACCCTGCTACTGCAACTCCCTTCCATACAATTCTAGCTACATCATATTTATTATATGAAAATACTGTTAGTTTCTTTACCAAACCTTTTCTTTTCTTTGCTTCATTTACCAATTTTTTCTCCCATTCAACCAAGCAATTTTCCTGATTACATAAGATGATTCTCAAATACCTATATCTATCCACCACACTTAACTTTATATCCCCCAATAAAAAAACTACATCCTCTCTTTCCCCAGTATTAACCATCATTATATTTGATTTTTCTTCACTAAATTTAATCCCCATCTCTTTATCCACCCTTGCATATGTCCTCAACATAATATCCATATCTTCTCTTCTTTCTGCACATAAAAAGATATCATCTGCAAAAAAAGACCCGACAAAGTATATACTCCTTTGCCACCTATTAATGGTATCTCTACCCTCTTCCTAGTCTTTCTATTGCTTTTTCCATTTCACTCAAAAACAACAAAAACAAAATCGGTGACATAGGGCATCCTTGCCTTAATCCCACTCCATTTTTAACTTTAACTGATTCTATATCCCCTAATTGGTAAGTATAATAATTATTTTCATATAATTTCTTAATAATATTTACTAAAGCTTCATCCATTCCCAAATTGGCTAATCTTACCCATAATCTATTTCTATTTAGTCTATCATATGCTTTCTCTATATCTATAAAACTCATATATAACGATCTACCTGAATTCCTACTCATCTCCACAAGTTGTGTAACTACAAACAAACTATCTCCTATATGCCTATCTGACCTAAAACCTCCTTGCATTTCCCCCACTACATTATTCTCTTCCATCCATTTTACAACTCTTCCAGCTACCATATATGCGAAAACTTTATATAAAACTGATGTTACTGCTATCGGTCTATAATTATTTAACTTTCTATGATCCTTACCCTTTCCTTTAAATAATAATCTTATTCTTGTATTACTCCAACTACCTGGAAAAACTGTCTTCTGCCATCTTATTAAAACATGATAATAACTTTGGTTTTGCTCTATGCCCTAAATTCATTACCATCTCTGCTGCCCATCCATCTAAACCTCTCGCCTTTCCACTTTTTCAATCCCTTTCCTGCCTCATTCAATTCATTTTTTGTGAACCTAATATTCCCAATACTAACTGCTTTCATGTTTTCTATCACTAATTCCTTCAAAACATCTTTTCTATATCCATTACATATCTATTTAAGATTTTCTCTAGCTCGCCTCTAGAGCTACATTCTATTCTTTCATAATCTATTAATACTATCTCTCTTTCCCCTACATTTCTCCTTTTAATGTAATTCCAAAATTTTTTACTCCCATCTCTTCCACTTTTATTAATATCCTCCAACAATTTATTATTTAACTTCATCCTCTCTCTATAATTATCCATTTTAGCTAGCTTCTTCTTTTCTATGTACTTTCCCCATTTAGCATTAATATCATTTTCACTTTCTTTATTTTTAATAGCACACTTATATTCTCTGCATGCTTTTTTTCCTCTCTTTTACACTTTTACTAACTCTCCTTTTTTTATTACTTTTATTCTTCTTCATATTCTCAACTAAAACCCTATTTGCCACTTTTTCTACTTCACCACACCAGTCCTTATACTCATCCCCAACCAACTGCTCCATGGTTTCTTCAACTTTTATTTTATACTCTTCCAACTTATTCTTATCATTCACTCTCCATCCACATCTTTCACTATTATTTCTACCTTTATTTCTATCCTCCATCACATTACTAACCATTTCTATTACAATAAAGTTATGATCACTATTACACACTCTCTCTTCATTATCAAACACCTTAATTTTTCATATTTTATTCATTCCCTCTTTCTCTACCAATACATAATCTATTGTGTGAAATACATTATTCCTAGACCATGTGTATTGTCCATCATATACATTTGATAAATTCCCAGTGCTCAAATTTACTCTTTGACAAAATTCCTTCAAAAACTGACCATTCTTATTATCTACATCATCAATTTCTTCAATATGCCCATTCATATCCCCTATAACCATTATTCTCTTCCCCTCTTCTTTAAAACTCTGTATATCCTTAACTAGGCATTCATATGTACTATTGTTCCACTCCATTACAGTTTGACTATCTCCAGTGCCGATATACACTACAGCCACCATCCATTTCTTGTCTACCCAACCTTATTTCAAACCACAAATGTTCTTGACATTTAACAGTATTTAAAAAAATTTTCCATATAACACCTATACCACCACCCCCTTTTTTTTTCTTTTCTGTTTATACCTGCCATACTACCTCTTCCAAAATAGGTTCTTCTTCTTCTCTTAGATGAGTTTCCTCTACTGCTAATACCTCAAGCCCTTCATTTTCAATTGCTTTATTTAATTCCAGCCATTTTTCTGGTCTCCTACCACCTTGCATATTCAAAAACCCAATTTTAATAATTTCTTCTTTCCTAACTACTCTTTTATAAATTCTTTTGCTTCCTTCTTCTCCATTACGTTTATAACAAACTTTCTTACCACTAATCTTACAAAACCATTCCTTCTCCACATCTACACTTATATCTAAATCAACTATCTTTTGCTTATTTCTTATATCCCCTCCATTCTTCTTCTTTTTGATAATATTACAATTTAAAAGCCCACCCCCCTTTAAAGGTTTCCTGAATTATATTCTTTAAATATCAGACTCCCTAAAACTTCACTTCCTTGTTTTCCTAAGTGCAAACCCTCTTTACTATACAACCCTCTTTCCAATAAACCAATCCCATACATCCACAAACACAACATTATTTCTCTCACATAATTTTTTCACTCTCATTTATAGAACATGCCCTATCTAACAGATGCCTCTAATCAGATCTTGGTAATAGTCCCACTACTCCTACTCTAAAAATCTCTCTCAAATTCCTAATCAATTCTACATACTCATCCATTACTTTCTCTGATGGCTCTAACAAATTATTAGTCCCTACCATTACATATACATCTCTACTACCTTGCTTTCTTACTTTATCTGTCACATCCCTAATTTTTGCTCCAGGCAAACATACTCTAACATACCTGCTTCTATTTTCCCTTGCAATTATATCCCCACATTCTCTTATTAGTGAATCTCCTATCAACACTGCCTCATAATCTATTTTCTCTACTCCATCTTTAACTTTTTCTACCACCTTCTGAATTTCCTTATCCATTTCTTTCTTATCATTTCTACTCAACAATTCCTTTATCTCCTCATACTTCGTCTCTAACAATTTTAACTTTACTTCTACATCCTTCATTTCTTCCTCTATCTTACTTATTCTCTGGCTAACCATCTCCATTGTATTACTACTTCCTTCACACATATTTTCTGACACTCCACTAAAACCATACTGTCCTATCTTTCTTAACTACATTTTGCTCCCTCTCCTCTGACTTTCTCTCTAGACTACCTACACTTTCGTTCTGCTAAAGTATTTAAAACTTTTAATATTTTTGTACTCATGTTCACTTTCCGATAGATTTATTTTGTATTTAATACGTGTGCTTTAAATTTATCAGAGCGTGTACTCAGAATTTGTTTGTAAGTTTATTTTCTTTATTTGCTGGGGCAGACATAACTGTTTTTCTGATGATTTACTTGTCTTATTGAGACCTTTAATTATTAATTTTAGAGTAATATTCGCCAATCGTTTGGCTGGGATTCACCAGTTTTAATTATTTTTCTTTCATTTTCAATCATATTTTTCAGTTGTTCTTGAGATGGATCAATCACCTTTATTTTAAACATAATAATAGGTGCAGCTTATACTGACATATGACATTCGTGGGCCTGTTACATTTTTCAGACTTCGAAATGCTCATTGGCACTGGTTTCATTGATTTGTTTCAAGAGCGTATTGTTTAAATATCTGAAAGTGAAAACTAATGTTTGGGTGAATCCTCTGCTGAATGAAATTTGCTTCCTCCCTTTATAATTTGTTTATTAGAGAATCAGTAGATCTGCCAGAGCATTGCCTTTAGTCTTTCTGGTACACGCCTGAGCTAATCCTATTTGTTAACTTATAAACTTTTCTTATAAGTTATTCTTCTCTGAATAAAATTTTGTTAAATATAAACTTAATTTGGCTGACGTTTGTCTTTGTCTCAATTGTCTAAACAATTTAAGATCTCTTGTTTCTCCCTGACTTTAGGTGGCGCAAACCATCATCATCATCTATTCTGATCACAGTAAATAAATTTTCCAGATACATAGTGATCTGATGGCGCTCTCTGTATCAGAATATATTGAGTATCCGGCACAGTATTATTAAAAAAACTCTAGTTTTTTTAATCAACCAGTGATGGAAGAGAAATCCTTAGCAACTTTTAGTTTGGATGGTTATCAACTTGAGAATGTAAACTGATTT
Organism: Epiperipatus broadwayi; assembly: GCA_028023455.1. NCBI lineage: Eukaryota > Metazoa > Onychophora > Udeonychophora > Euonychophora > Peripatidae > Epiperipatus > Epiperipatus broadwayi. The sequence goes on from JAQFVV010006226.1 coordinate 5,485,729, forward strand.
AAATATCTTTGGTAGTTTTATAAGTACAACAGTATAGTAGTCTTAGTTGCTAAGATACAACCCAGGTTTCCAATGTGTTGCTGCTGTGTTTAGTAAGTTAGAAGATAGAGTATTTTATCACAGGAAATAACTACTGCAAGTAAGTTAGCTGTATATGGAGCTGATATTTTACTAATTTATTGTATGGAAGTGAAACTCCAACACTTTACTGGTCCAATGTAAAGACATTAGAAAAGTTTCACTTAAGAATGCTCCATAAAATTTTTAAAATGTAACAGTAAATTCATAAAACAATCAATATATACATTCTAAAGAAGTGCAATGTTAATTATTTCCATTGGCGAGATATGGCAGAGAATAGACTTTATTGGAGAACTATAATTAAACATCATATCAAACTATTTTGTTGTTGAAATTAAAATTCAACAACATAAAATATGTAAACAGAAAAATATACTAGCATGTTCCATATGTGAGCAAATTTGTGGTTCACTGATTGGTTTATATTGTCATTGCAAAACTCATTTCTAGAATAGTTTTTTTTCTCTCTCATCTCTTTCTCTTTTTTTTTTTTTGTGAGTGTGTGTGTTATTGGCCATATTAGTTACAAGTGGTTTATTATTATATATATATAAATCCCTTCTAATTACATTAAGTTTAGTGTAGAAACTATATTTGTATTTAGATATTACATATATATATATATATCCATACACATATATCTATGTTCCTCAGATTTTAAAATATCTTTAATAGACTGTATTTGGCAAGTCACTTTTGTTATGATTTTTTTTTTTAATCATTCTCTCCTTTAGTTTTTCTTATATATATTTTTTTTATTACTAGCATTATCCAATTTTGTTTTATTTCTCCCCATTAGATAATAATGTGAATATTTCTCTCACTATGTACTTTCTAAAATATTAATTACATTATTAATTAATTTTGTCAGATCATATAATTACTCCATTTTTTATAATATTTTCTTTTTATAATGTTTGAATATAAAACCTTTGCTAATGTAATATATGATGTATTTGCTTTATTGAACTAGCATTTAGCATTGAGTGAAAGAACTAATCCATAATTTATTAAATAAAAGCAAGAAAATCTTGTATTTTGAAATAAAAATAATTTGTTTAACAAATTATATTAAATAAAGTGTACTTAGCAATAAAAATTATATATTAAATAAAATAAAGCAAAACATAGTCCATATACAAAATGTATATTGAATAAAAGAAAGCAATAGATTTTTATGTGAAAGCAGTTCATTTGGGGATATTGATAAAAATATATCTCATAAAATACACCCAGAACAAAGCATATATTTTTTATACTGCAGTCACCATATGTTTGACGATTCGCTATTTTCACATTATACCAATAGTTGCATAGATTGAACATTGTGACATTAGTCTATCACATTCATTTTGTCAGGAATATAGTTCATTATATTTTTATACATCTACTATAGTATTATTTGTATTAAAATGTTGACCAAAGAATATTAATCAAGACTTTTTTTCTGAATTCTTGAATAAAAATTTAAATATTGGGAATATTTTCTGCACATAATTTCAATTTTTTTTTTTTTTTTGCTGGTTGAAATGTAGTTTTATGTCATGCTTTTATTGGATAGCATGCTGCCATGACTGATTTTGTTTTTACAATTTCATATCTTATAGATTTGTTTTTGATATCACAATGTATTTTATTTGATAAGGAACTGCATTCACTTAAAACATTTATCATCATGGATATTTGCTTTCTTATATTTAATACAATTTTCTTCATTTTATTTAATATATGCTTGTACACATAAATTCAACATTATATGCTGACAATTTCTTTTGAATTTGCATTTCTGTGTACATTTTATTTGTCATAGATATATTTATCAATTAAATTATTCATATTGTTTTGATTAAATAACTTTTTTTAATTGATATTTTTTTTTTTCATTTTATCAATTAGTTTTTCTCTCCTTAATGTTAAGTATTATACAGTTCTATGAAATGGGTAAACCATATACCATTGAAGCATCATAAAATCTTATCATTTTATGTGTTAGATTTTTTGGCATTATCAGACGTTTATTTTCCTTCCTTTCTGTGATGCCATTGTTTTTCCTATAGATTTTTTAAATTGGTTTTTTTAGTGTATGGTTTTTTTTTCCATTTTCCTCTTTTTCATTACATTTTTGATATTCTTATTTCCTGTAATAGTAGTTATTATTATCATTTTCTACATATCATAGTATGAGACTGTTTTCTTGCTAATGCTTTATATTGTCTCCTTGTATATCAGTTTCTTGCTTAATGTGTTCATTTTTCTAATTCTGTCTCTATAATAAAATCTGATCACATTTATTTTCATAGTTCGCAAATTTTTTTATTCTTTGCAGCTATTCTCCACTTATTAATTACAGTATTTTTTGATATGGATTTCATAGTGTAATTTTTTTGTGTGTTCACTTTAAAATATTTAATTTATACAATATATTGCCCTCATAACACATTCACATTTCTTGCTCAGACCTAAGCTTTAAATCTAAAATGAAAGAAATTAATGTCATGAAATGTTTATTTAACATAGTTTTAGATGTAGAATATATGTTTCAGGATAATTTTGCTTGTTAAATAAATACCAACTTTCTTGAAAATCATACAAAAATTTGATTATTAGATGATGCAACTTTCATCAGTATCAAAAAAGTATTCTCATCTGCAGGCACTAAATTTTGATTTACCTTTTATTTGCCTTTGTTGTTTATATTTCTTTTGGTATTTATTAAAACTTGTATTGATACATTGTGCATCATAATATTTATCAGTTTAGTTGAAGCTTACTGAGTCTGTGTATTATTTATCTTTATAGAGTTTGAGAATCATCTATAAGCATCATAAATTTTCATCTCGGATATTGATATCTCATACTTTTGTCCAATTTGAACTATGTAAAAAATGGGCAAATATATAACAATATTAAAAAACAGTCATTTCTTTGCCTCTTATGTTCACATTTTTATAGTTAGTTTGGATAGTTTTCAAGCTTAATTATTTTTTTAAAGACTTATTTGGATCAGTAACTATTATTTGTCTCAACCAGTATAAGTATGATAATTTAACTGTATTAGAAAATTTAATACATGTTATAACTGATTTTTGAAATTAAATTATTTAAAGTAACAATTTTATACTGCATTTATAGATATACAAGTATAGTTTATTTTCAAAAAAATTTATTTATATGTCTTTTGCTATATAAGTTAATTAGTATTATTTTTATGATTTGTAAAAATTAGTTATTATTTTTTTTATAAACTTATTTCATGGAACATTACTAAGACAATTTACAAGCAAGAACCCCAACACCCACTTTTTGTTATATCAACACCAATCTATTTTGTCATTGGCATTGATATTTCAAAAGATGAATATTATTTACAGGGTATTTAAAAAACGATACTTTGGGGATCTTGCATGAAATAAGTTTATATTCCTAGTGTTATTTATTTGATAAACCATCAAATTAGTTTTGTATTTATTAAAATAATTAGTATTTTTATGTATGCATATTAAATCTCATTAGCATGAAATTACATTTACTTGAAAGATTTTAGGATGAAATATTTAATATAAAAAAAACAACATTGTTAAAGTGAAATTAATGGCAAAAGTCATTTAAAAAATAGAATATATTGTAACGGTATATAAATATGCCGTTACATTAATTTAAAATAAAAACTTTAAGTTCACAAATAAAAATAAATTTATTAAAAGCTAAAATTAAAGAGTTGTTAAACGTATATATTCGCACAGATGCAAAACTTTAAAAAAATTTTTTTTTAAATAAAGAAAAAAAATAAGTATTTGAATGTACTTTTTTATAAAAAAAAGTACAAGATCTATGGATAAAATATTTTTGTAAATGGAAATGATTGTTTATTAATTATCAAAAAGCAAACTAGCCCTTGGGGCTCTTATATAATTAAAAATTCAGAGGAAAGATATAGATAAGAGAATAAAAAGAATTAGCTTGACCAATGGAAGCACCAAACCTCAGCTCGGACCCTAATGAAAATGATGGATTAGTGACATTTTGTTCGTTGAATCCAGAGGATGATTATAAAAGGAAAAATATTAAGATTAAGGACAGTTCCAGCTTGATTTTGTGAGAAGAGCGATAAGATGCACTTATCGCTCTCTCACTTATTTCAAACAAAATGACTGAAAAACAGGATTGGACCAGCTAAGGCAGCCTCCGGATTGAGAACTACGGTATGAACAACAGGCTGGTCTTCCAATGGGGGACATCGCGGGAATTGGCACCAAGAACCACGACTCTTCTACTGTAAGCTATTGAACTGAACAATTTTAAAATTTAAAAGTAATTAAGAACTTTCGTCAAGATTTGACAAATTTAATAAACGAGCTAAATCTAATTTTTTTAAAATGAACTATAATCTGACTTTTCGAAATCAATTATTGTTTAATTTTTTTTACATTTAAGTTTACTAAAAATCATTTCCATTTTTTTTATGTTTATTTTTATTAATATTTATTGTAGAAATTATTAAATGCATTAAATTTAAGTTGTGCATAGACACTTGCATAGATTCATTCACGTTTAATTGCGTTTTTGTTTTCATATATGATTAAAATATATAGACATTCGGTAAATAATGATATCTTACGTTGAATATCTCAAATGTATTTATTCGAATGTCTTTTTAGTTATTGGTGTCAATGTGGCATCTTATGATGAATACCATTGGGTTTCTAGTGAATTCCCTCTGCAATTACATCAATGATTTTATATTTTGATCATTTATGTTTATGTTGAAATGTTTTTGAGCATGTAACCTATGTAGTCGATCTATGCTCAACATTAAACAACAAACTTTTATAAAATCCATCTGTGCGAATTTATATAAATGTTATATTTAAGTCGAGCATGAATGGCTATATAGATTTGTAAAGTTATATTAATTAATATGGAGAGGGTAATCTTAGGTTATTTGTTTCGTAGTTAAATTAGGTCAGTGGATTGGATATATTGGTGTAATTAGTAGATGTAGTATAGATCCGCTACGGGCAGGATCGATTTATACGCCGCATACCCCCTTGTTGCCTATGGAAGGGATAGTAAGACGAAACGCAGTCTCTTCCTATGGAGTTTTTATTTTTATTGTTCTTCTTGCCAACAGATGTAGCATTCCTGTTTGGTTGAGAGTCAATATTTTCTCTAACCATACTGTTTAGATGTACATTCATGACAGTATAGTATTTAGTGCTGTCGTATTTTCATGCTACATTGAATACATCAATGTATCAGATGGATTGATGCCGGTTTGACTGCGAATTTTGGCCTAAGGTTAAATAACGGATAGAATATTTTCTTTTCAAATACAATCTATGTAGTTTATTCATACTCGACAATCTTAAAATAAATATAAAATTCATCTGTGTGGATGATTTAAAATTTTAAAGTAATAATTTAAATTAAAAGTTAATATTAAAAAAAATAATAAATGTTATTCCTCAAATTTAAAATGATTATATATGTGCATTAATAAATGTTGTTTGTGTGTTAATTACTGGCAGTGGCTTTTATTTTTTTATATTTAAGATATGAAATTAAAGTTATATATTATTATCTCTGCGTCTCCACTGAGCTAGTGACTTGGGCTAACGGTCTAAATATAAAATAAAGTGGGATCTTAACAGCACGTATTGCCTACTTTATAAATTTTCTAGGTTCAAATGCCTAGATGGAGCCCTTGTAGTGCAGATACGGTAAGACTCATTTTCTTCCAGATCGTTATAATTGGCCACCCAACGTGAGCCGATCTTTAATAAACCACCAGTACCCTGACAATTTTAAAAATAAATCATGCCAGTAACTTTTTTTTTTTTTTTCTGAAATAAGTACATTTTTGTATTAACGTAAAGTTATAGGTTGAATTTTGTTTTAAAAGTACTGCCAGTAAGAAAAATTGCGCATATGTAAAGATAAATACGAGGAATAAAACGAAATAATTAAAACGTAATAGTTAATATAAATCATAATATTTTTTTTTTAAAAAAAAAAGTCTTATTTAAAATCCAAGCGTTTAACGTGCCTAAGTAATACTTAAAAGTAGAAGAAAAGAAACTTGGAAGGGAGGGGGCAGAAATTTAGCTGGTAGAAAGGAATCAACAGTCGACAATTTTTTTTTTATCATTATATTTGTGTGTAATTACTAACCAAAGTTTTGTCTTTTAAAAAAAAAAAAAGTTTAGTATATAATTGTGTAATGTAATTTCTAACACTAAGTAGAGTTTTTTTTTTTTAATGTTTTTGTTTTTTGAGGAAGTTTACTGGTATGTAACTCTTTTCGACCCATCTCCCCGACCGTTATATAAAAAAAATAATTCATTATTATTATTATCTGTTTTGGTTTTTTTTTTAGAGTCACTTGTCAAAAAGTTATTTGCTAAATTAAATGCATTTTTTAATTCACCCTTTTTTAACTACTGCATAAAATAAAAATATTAAAATTTATTAGAAATATATCAATTTTATGCATGTATGTTATTTATTAGAATAGCAGCAGCTATATTTTATTTAGAATGCATTCATCCATTCAGGCACTTTTTCTGCGATTTATGAGAAGTGAACATGTGTCCAATTAATATGAAATGGCCTCACAGTATAAAACTAATTGCCATAGAAATTCTGGGCAAGCTTGAAAGTATTGGTGAAATGCTTCCTGTAAATAATAAAATAAAAGTTATTAATTTAATTTTAAAACAAGAAAAACCATATTTTTAAGTCAATTATGCCCATTTGAGAAAAAATAAAAAGAGAAAAGCAAATTCAAGGAGTTATTGGTTATACTTCTGAAATCACTTAAAGTTTCATCCATAGTATGAGATAAAGTTTTGGATAAAACCAAATGTACTGAATTTATGGTAAAAGGTATGCGCCAAAGGAACATTCTAATAGGTAGCCTCATATTATATCAGAAAGTTATCTATCTGAAGGAAAAGATTGGTTGAGGATCTATTGAAAAATGTAGCCTCAAGCCTTCAATGCAAGCTGAAATTGATTGTATAAATTGAAGCTGTGTTTCTCAATCTTTTTCTCTCTGCAAACTGATAACATAATTATTGTAAGTTTTTTTAACTGTGACATTATATATATTATACCTAGCCCTTTACTCGTCGTCTCGTAAATTTTATAAAAACAGTATTTATATAAAATCAATAAAATGTTTAATGTTTATAATGACGACTCGATCAGAACTTTGTACCTCCCTCTTACACAAAATCCTATCACGGGGCTGTCGGTACCTCGGGTAGAGTAATCAATATCATTTGCAAACATTTGCCAATAACATTAACACTCGTTTACTAGATTACATATTAGCCAATCAAACCTTTTATTTATTTAAAGGAAAAAATCCAATGGGCGCCAGCCGACCTTTGTCAACAAGTCTGCTTGACCAATACGATCTAGTACCCGCTCCCGCTAGCTCAGCTACAACAATCAATTAAATATAATCCGCCTACCAAAAAAAATCAATTTATGAATCTCTCTCAGCGCTAAATTTCTCGCTTTCTCCTTTTCTTTTATTTAATTATTTAATTTAAATCTAATTTAAGTAATCACTAACCCATGAAATCTCCATTCACGCTATTATGCTTCGTTTGGTCTTATAATATAATTAATTATACTTTCGTTCAAGTTCAAATAATATTTAATACAATCAAAATTTCATATTATAAATACATAAAAAATAATTATACACACAGTCACAATAAAATCTCTGGGTAATGGAGCTAAAGACAACTAATAGTGATTGTTCGTACCATAAAGTTCAGAGTTTATTATTCCATTTATTATTACGGCTTTTAATTAGTGAATTAGAAATTGAAATAAACATTACCTAGCTTTCTCCCTTATGCACGGTTCCGAGCGTTGCTTCTGATAGTATTTCATTCGGTCAGTTAGCGCTAACTCTTTGCACTCCTTTTCCCGATGTCGTTGGGATCCTGTGGGCTCCACGTGGACACTCCGTCGCCTTCTTGCTTTACACTACCATAATCGACATTTGAACTGTTGGCTGTTGGTATTGCGGGAAGGATTCGGCCGGCTGTTCACACGATGGGTTTAACAGTGCAGCATTATGTTTAGCTTGAGACGTATATTAATATTCAATGCTCTCGATCTATAAAAATATTTTTAATAATCTAATAATACAATAGAAAATTCGCCCTTTTATATTTTACGGTCCTTATCTTGCGGATTCAATCTACAATACGTAACTAATCCTCTGGTGTTTCAGTTATGGTCCGTGCTGACTTTCTGGTGTTTGCATTGGTCATTTTAATTTCTTTGTACTCTCTGCTAGAGTTATTTCAATTTCTTTGTTAGAATTATTTCAATTTCTTTGTTAAAGTTATTTCAATTTCTTTGTTAGAATTATTTCAATTTCTTTGTTAAAGTTATTTTCACTAATTAGCCGTTTAATGGAAATTTCTTATGTTCGTCATTAGCTCCCATTGTTCACTACATTCCTTTGATTACATATATTTTTTCCTTTTTTTTTTTATTTTATTTTAATTATAAGACAAAACGAATTCCACCTTGGTTTTTTTTTTTTCTTAAAGCAATCTTAAATCAAATTTTAGTTCTTTAGGTTTTATTTAAATACGATTCAAAATTATATTTTATAAAACTGTCTAATTTATGCTTTTAACGATAAACCTATCTATGAGAAAAAAAAAATCCTTTTATTCTTATTTTACCCTACAAGACCTTTTATTTTTTATTAATATTTACACAAATCGTTTATCAATTTATATTTTTTTTTTCAAAATTATGTGTAACTCCGTAGAAAGCACACTCCTTCCTGATGTATCTCGGTACAATATATTACTGGTTCAATTTATGAAATACTTGCTACTTTTTTTTTACTCACTTATCATTGACATAATGTCCCAGTTAATGCAAAAAAACTACTCAAGTATGTTGTCATATTATTCTTTATACAATAAAATTACACAAAAAAAATTCACAGAATAATCACACAAGAAATATTGATTACTCATAAAAAGTACATTTTAAAATCACAAAATATATAATTATTATGAAGATAATATTAATAAGAATAATTATTAAATATTCCATAAAAATCATAGAAAATCATAATAGTTGATTCAAAAATTACAGGTCATAATAATTGTTTCAAGAATTAATAAATATGCCATTGAATTTTATTTCTTTTTTATTTTACTGCATTTTTATAAAATTAAAAAAACAAAAGTTTATAACTGTTAGTTATTTTAAAATGTATCATTTTATGAATAATGGCATAAATTGTACATATGGGATATAGCAGAACCTGCATAAGATCAGAGACATATTAGATTTATTTTCATTGGAAATTAGTTTTGAAATTTATTTTGTAATTATCAAATTAAGGATATATCTTACAAAAAATATTAACTTTCTTACTAGCATTAAATCATTTTTTTTAAAATTGTATTGGGAAAACATTTCATTTAGCTTTATATTATATTCTTTAATTTACAATATTATTTATTTTATTAAATATTCAAAATGAATTTTTTAATAAATAAAAATGTATTATGGTTAATGTGAGTTATTTTTTATATATACATGCTTTGTTATAGTTTTAATAGTGGATCTCTTTTGGTTTAATTAATGTGAAAAAAATGTTGCAAGTTTCTCTAATTTCATTTTAATGAGATTTGATCTCTTAAGTTGTATACATTTTTTGGAAAGATGGTTAAAACTAATATTGTGATCTCAGTAATATGTAATAAAATCATTATTTTTAAAAATTAATATTTTTCTTGTTTTTGTGAATATGAAGTTTATAAATATTTTTATAATAAATAGATTGTATAAATATTTACCCGTGTTAAGTGCTAGGAAAAAAAGATTGAATTGGGGGCGCCACTTACACTACCATAAATCTCATTTCAAATGAGCACCTAATAGATTTTCAAGTATTGTACGATGCTTGTGATTTTTTTTTTTTTTAATTAAATTTTCGTTTATATATTTCAAATGTTTTTTTTTTTTACATCTTGGTTTTAAATGTCTCTCCCCCTTTCCTTCCTTCCAAATATAAACATCAGAATATGCATAGATAAATAATTCAAGAATGGGAGATCAAGTTATGCTTGAGTTGGATTTCTGAAAATAATAAAAAGAGGTCTAAAAAGTTACATTACCATTCCTTTTTTAAAACAAATCCCACATTAGTACCCTTTCTTTAATTAATGATATTTTTTTCTTAATCTATTTTTCAAATTTTCCTTAATTGACTCCTTTCATAAGAACATTTATCATTTTCTTAATTCCAAATATATATTCATAAATGTGTGAAAAAAACTCACAGAGATAGTTAGTACTATAGCCTATAAATGATATTTAAATCCACAAGAGTTTTGGATTTTTTTTAAGTTAACCATTCAATAATTAATAACTAAAAGGGTATTCAGAATTATTATGTGGATTAAAAGAATTTGGATATATGAGTCATAGAACATGAATAATAATATAACATAGCATCCACTTGCACTGAGCCTAGATTTTCCCTATACCATGAAAATTTATGCATGTGTGTATATGTACACACACATGCAAAGCTAATACATATAAAACAAAACTAAAATTCTCCATGTATTTATGCACATGTATTTATTTATTTTAACAAATTGGAATAATAATGTATTAACTTCAAGTCATTAATACATTTGACACAAAGATGTAATTTATTCAGACATTTTCTGTTTAGAATTGCACCATAAACTCTATATCTCATTATATTTAGAACTTTATTATAAATCAGTAGTCTTTATAATTGTTAAGATATAAAAGATAGATATAATATAAATATTTTCTCTCATTGTACTATCTTGTGGGTGTTGAAGTTAAGTTAGATATATATAAAAATAGACTAAATATTAAAAAGCAGTCATGGTTGACTTAGCAATTATTTTTGTAATGAGATATACCATATAAGAAATACTAAATGATGAGAGGCAGTAAATTTAATATTTAACTTTATTATCATACATTCAGGAAGTTATGGTTACATTTCTGGATATCAGAAAGTTGCCCTCTTCATGGTATAATGCATTAGGAGTGGTGGATTCAGAAATTAAAAGTTATTGAACAGATTTCTAGCTTGTCAGTCTTAAATTCACATGATCTTTCAAGCAACTAAGCAGTTTTATTTTTAGTAAAAATTTAAAATAAATATGTAATGTATTTTCAAATCAAATATCACTGCTTGATCTTTAAAATATATCTTAAAATTATTGATTTACTGTCCTAATTATTTTTTCTATAAATTTTTTTTTGTTTATAATACACAAAAAGTTAAGAATTTTTAAATACTCATGTAATAAAAATATATTTTTTTACCTTTGATCAACATTTTTTTTAAAAATGTATTTACATAAACTCAATGTGATGATAGTCCATGATTTTATTAAATCATATTATTAATTTTCAATAAGACCAAGTATCAATATTGTAAATATTTGTCCTTTTCCCCCGAAAATTCTATACTAATGTCGATAAATCATTTCCTAGAATTAAGAAAAATTTATGTCAAGCGTTGGTGGTCGAGTGGTTAGCACAGCTGCCTTACAAGCAGTTGTCCCGGGTTTCGCTTCCGGCCGATGCTTTGACACAGGAAAATATATATATATTGCTGGATCTGTTACCTGCGCTTGTTTAAATAGTTATCAAATGGGAGCCATATATACTGGTAGATAAATTTGAAAAATCTACAACTACTTTTGTGATATAAAAATTTTTGAACAATTATTGGTTGCTATATTAAATGTGATTTTGGATTCGTCTTTTTTTATAAATTCTACAAAACATTTTATTTATGCATGAGTAAAAATCCAGGGGTCGGCAAAGTTTTTATATATAAATTCCAGAAAATAAATAATTTAAATTTTAGGAGATAGATAATATGATAAAATTAAAGATATGTATTCATATATACATGACTACAAAATAAACGTTATATTATATTGGCAAATATTTTTTTTGACAAAATGCACGTATTATATAATCAAATGCCTTATGAATTATTTATCATTAGATTATTATATATTTTTACATTTTATTTGATTGAAGATATTTTTAAGTAGTTGAAGTAAATTTTGAGAAACTTTGTCAGTTGAGTTTAAAAAGTACACTATTTCAGGTTATAACAGTAGCTTAAAATATATATCAGCATCCCGTATAAATAGAATCGCTTGTAATTCTGATTTGCATTTTCAAATCTTTAATATTAAGAAACAATCATGATTTTAATTCAAATGATATGGCAACTTAATCCAAATATCAACATTTTAAAATCTTTTCATTTAAAATTTTACTAAGAGCATATTTTAACTTATCATTCAATAAAAAACAAATGTTCCGTTATTGTAATGTTATTTTAATAATTTATTATATAGAAAATGGCTCTTGAACTATAAAAAGTTTCATCCAACGTCCGTTGGCTTGGAGATAGCCCGAGTACTCTAATAGAATAAATTAAGACTGAATTACATATAAAAACATTGTCAATTAGATTTAAAAAATTAATTGTGTTTTAAATGGGCAATTTAAACTTTTTGAATCTTGATTTAAATATATTTCCTATAAAATAACATGTTTGTTTGTGTGTAAGCTCACTCATTTACACTTTTACTATTACTTTAACTTTTTTTTTCTCGTTATTTTAAAATAAGATTACATAAATGTTTTCTAAAATATTTCATGAAATGATTATTCATTAAAGCTTGAATTCATTATTAAATAATAAATAAAGAAGAATTAAATAATTTATGTTTCGACTTTTTACCTTGAATGAAAAATAATAGTCTTGGAGTTTCATTTAATCAGTCAATGAAAAAGTTTTTATTTGTATGTTTTGGCTAAGCTGTTTTTCTATTGGTCCACAGCTCATCTCATATTTTACTCCCATGAGCTTCTGCTTGCCCATTCACACAATCATTACTATTATGAACTACTTTTATCTTCGTTTTCTTTGGTAAATGAGAAAGATTGTTGACTAGAGAGATAGTAGTGACACCTACAGGCTAAATATACTGGTATGAAGTTTTTTTTTTTTTTTAAGTTTTTTTATTATTATTGATTCTAGTTTGAATAAAACTTTGTAACTGGAATATAAGTGGCTTTGTAACTTACTTTTAAAAATAACCCCCAATGGAAGTTCAATCTTTGACTGCGACATTGGATTATTTTTCACTTTTCTAAAAAAAAAAAAAATCAATGTATGTGTGTACTGTTATATATGCTACGTGCACACGAGCGTGTGTTTATGTATATAAGTATTTACTCAACAGCGCACATATTTCTATCCATGCACTCTCAAAATTATATCGATGAGAGTCATTTTTGAAAAATATCACGCTGATGATAATCTTATCAGGAAGGAATAGAACTGGGATTAGCATATTTCAAACGGAATAAAGGTAAAAGATATGTTAAAAAGAGTCCTTAAATATTCACTTTATAACTCTTAATAGTGAAACAATAATGGGAAACGCATTACATTTACCAATTGACAAGTGGTGATGATTTGAGCATTTATTCGCCAATATTGAATGACTAGTTGGGTTAGCTATATACAAAAAAAAATTCCACCCATATCAGTACTTATGAGCTATTGTTTGTGAGTCCAAATGATGTTCAAGAATCAAAATGATAGTATTTCAATTAATTATGCAGCTTTTCATTCTTTCACAGGCACATCAAGTCAAAAACGTGTGCCCTTCAGCAAAAAGTTTCTGATTCTCAGCTAATTAGTCGTCAATAATGATAATAAAAATGTACTTAAAAGTTTAAAACAGTTTTAAAATTTAAGACTGCAAAATTTAACATTTTAAATTTTGTTTCTATAAATTCGGATCATTTTTGTAAAAATAAAATTAATGTACTAAGAGATTAATAAATTGGTAAATATTCTGAGTAATCAAATTGTTTAGATAGAATTCATCCTTTTTTTATTATTAAAAGTGATAAGAAGAATATTTTTTAAATTGTTTTATGGTGTATCCAAATATTAAGATGCTAGAAGAAATTCTGTTAAAAGGAGTAATAGAAATTGCAAATTATCACCAGTCCAGTAATGATCAGATATCAGATGATTGTAATACTCCATTTAATATCAATTACAGAACTAAATATATATATATGCTGATTTTTAATATGTTTGATTCAGATCTATAGGTTATTTTCAGAATAGACTAATAAAGATAGAAAAAATAAAGTGCTAAAATCAATAGTAAAAATTAATTACAGTTAAAATAAAGTGTATTGTGAAAATTAATAAACAATATTATCTAAGAAGACATCATGTAGATATGTAATGTGGTATTTAGAGAATCACAAATAAAATAAAAAACGTTTAACAAAAAAATGAAGTCTGATTATATCAAAAACTTCAATAAAAACAAAGGAACAATTTAACGAAGACTTTGGATAATATAATCTCCAATATTTTAAAATATGAAGCTACCATATAAGAATGGAACTTCTATGATTGTATAATGTTAAGTCAGATGTAAAATGCTTTTGAATGGTAAAATGGATAAAAAGATTGGAAAGGCTTTTTGAAGAAATGATTCTTGAATAACTTTAAAATAGGAAGAAGGTATCATAAACAAGTTCCTGGCCTCGAAAAGAATATTGGAAATAATATATGTTTTCTAATATACTGAAAGAATAATATATATTAAAAATAAATTATTTAATTGTTGAATGTTCCTTTTAAGCATTTTCCTCCTCTAGTTTATCTAACAAATTAAAATGCATATACATAAATATATAATTATATTTTGGATTATTTCTGTCTCTTTAAATTATTAAATGCTTATATAAAAATTAATGTATTTAGAAATATAAATAAAGCTTTATTTTTTTCCCTGAAAACATTTTATAATTCAACTAGATGGTGGAAATAATCCACCATATAACTTCAATATCACAAACTTACAGGCAAATGTACACATATGATTTGATTCATTTTATTTAAGATTTATTTGTTATTCTTGTGGAATGAGTTTCCTGTTGAAACTTATTTGAAATAATTGCTTGTTTTTATTATACAATGGATTTTTAAAAATTTTTGCAGAGATAAGATTCTACTTTAGAAAAACATTCTGATGGGCAATTTGATTAGAACCATAAATATCTTTAAGTGAATGTGCATAATGCATATAAAGGATTAATTGAATAGAAATGTTAATCAGTAACAAAATTATTTTAAAAATAAGTTTTTATTTGAAAATATTCAACATAGCATCAATCTGTACTTATAAAAGCAATATATTTAATTTAAAAAAACTTTTATTCTAATTTAATCAGCAAAGCATTAATTAGGTGATCTATTCCATCTCTTTCTGAAGGGAGAGTAGTATAGCTTGAAATGAAGCAAGAGCAATTTATGACAAGCTTTTTGTTTATCAAGACTATAGGATGTTTTACTGATGGATGTGATAACTGCTTCATTTTAAAAAAATTGCAATCTTAAATAAGCATAATCAAAAAAAAAAAAGTATTGTAAAGTCACAATATGCACTGTTATCCAATATTACACTTGTTATATACTATCAAAAAAAAAAAATTAGAAACATTAAAATTTGTAACTAATAAATTTTAGGTGAAATCTAGATTATATAAAATGTGGCAGTATCTACCTTTTCCTCCTGGAGCATCCTTGTTAAATATAACTTCTTAAATGTTTCAATTTAGAATTACACAATCTCATTTAGTAATCATATTTTTTTAAATTATGGTGAAAGAATATACCTTTTTCCCTCTTCAGTATGTCGCTATAATTAAATATTTTTTTAAATGTAAAGCTGGAAACTCAAAAATTTAAGAGAAGTTGTGCAATAATTTTATCTAATGATAAAACAAAAGTTACTAATTTAGTATTGTCAGGGAAAAAAGCTGGTAAAATGTTTTTCTTAATGTTCTTATATTATGTTAGAAAGTTAAAGTTTGTGTAAAGAATATAACCAAGAATCTGAATATATTCTCTGTCAATAGAGCCATGTCTGCCAATAATAAAGCTACTATTAAGTTTCTATAAAAAAGATTGAAAGAGGATATCATCTAAAGCAAGTATTTAATTATGATGAATCTGGATCATTGTGATACATCTAACAGCTTCTGAAGATCAGACACATTTATTTCAAAAAAATAAAAACCCAATGCAGTAAATTTATTATTGTTTTGAATGATTGTAAATAAATGAACACATACACAAATTATGTGTGTAAATGTGTTCTCTCAATTTATTATTAATAACTACATTATTTTTTTTATATTATATTGTTAATTTATAAATGTATATTGTGCATGTATATGTTTATGTTGAAATGTTCTTGTATCTTATACGATATATATGCTAGCATAAAAGATGGTGATCATGTGATGTTTAGTGGTTTAACACGAATCCTGCTTAATATGATAGTGGTGGCTATGGTTGTTAAAGAATCAAAGACACCAAAATGTATGGGTGCTGAACTGAGTTCAGACCCATGTGACTATATAAGCTATTGAGCTTCAATTGAAAATATTGTGTTTTCAATTTCATTCTCATAGTTTTGTAGTTAAGTAGAGATAAAAGATGGTTGCTAGAGGGTTGCATTAGATCCTAAGATCTAGGTGCAGTGCTCTCAGATCCCTCACTGACGAAGACCACAAGCCAGAAAATAATCTGGGGATATTGGATGAGTAAGCACTAGATGGGGATTTTATGCACAAGCCTTCATGCATCCATTGATTACACAGGGTGGCACTACTATATTATTTGTTTTTGTTTTTTTTTTGTAATTAATTTTTGAATTTGGCAGCTAATATGAAAAACGTTTCACACAATTTATATATACTGTATGAAATTTATTATGATGATGATGATTATAATGATGTTGCTAATCAGATGTTTTCTATTCTAGGATATATAGTAATATTATGACTTTTTTTACTAGTTGTAGTAATTTTATGAAAGCATTTTTTCTTTTGCTATGAATGGAATATTAATTCAATCTATGTTTTCCATAAATATTGATTGGTCTTGATATAGTCACTGTAGAAATGTTGATTATTAGAAATGTATTATTTTTCAGCCCTTTTATAGCACATAATAGGCTTTTAGGAAGGTTATTTCCAAGTTTTGTTTGTGTTCTTTGTTTTAGCTGCATTTGTATGGCTTTAATTGATAATCTGTGCCATCATAACTGTGCAATTAGAAAGTAGTGCTTTAGCTCTAGAATAAAAATTTCATGATCGTATGGCACTGGGTTATGTAATTGAAGTTTTATATATGTCTATAATTTATGCTAATGATTGGAACTTATCTTCAAAGGCTGTGAAATAGCATTATAATTGAGCATAATATTAAGAGACAAATATGAATATAAAATGTGTTGTGCACTTGTTTTATTGATTTCTAATATAGATAAAATCTTTTTTAAAAAATTGCATAAAGTTTATTTTATGAATTACTACAAATAAAACAATATTCTTGCTAACAGTACATTCTGCTCAATTGTTTATTAAAAATGCCAAGATTTTCACATTTTTGATACTAATAATATATTTACACACAAGCATATATCAGTATTAAAAATATTTAAAAATATTATTGAAGTGATTTTGACAGTTTATGAATTTAGAAATATCCATTATTATGGAAATATTCCTGTAAATTTACAATATTAAAAACAAAACTTTTTAAATAATGGAAAAATGAAAATAATTATATTTACAATTTCCTCAAGAAATTTATTATGAAGGTTTTCTGATTTTATATACTGATTGTATTATTTATTCATACAAACTAAGTAAATTGAAATTGAAAATGAGACATAATTATTTGTATATGAGAAATAAGTAAACAAAAAATATTGGATTGTGCAAAAACTACTTTTAACTTAATCTAAATTACTTATACTTTGAGTTGCAATTACTATAGAGCCCACACAGTAATTCCTTGCTTTACTTTAACATTCATAGATGTTTTAATCAATTTTTATCCAATCTTCCTTATTCTTTAGTGTTTTCATTGAACATATATCCTTCTTAATTATTGCATATTTAATTCTCTATATTCAATAAATATTCTTTTTTTAGTTATTCTTTATTATTAATATTTTATACTTTTAAGATTTTTATTTATTTTAAGCAAAACGTGTAATAATTTTTAGTACTCCTACATTAAACATGATACAGAAATAAGTTTGGTACTGTTAATAAAGATTGTATGAAACATCTTAAATAATATATCTATAAATGTTGTTGACAATGATTTTAAATGATGCAAAATTATTTTTTTAAAATAATAATAATAATGTTCTTTTCATTGAAACTTATTGTCTTTTATTATTAATGTAATTATTTTATGCAACTTTAAATTTGAAATATTAGAATAAATTATGTTAAGATGCTGGCAAGTAATAACACTACCATTGACAGTGATCTAATGTTGCTATTTTGTGTCAGTACTTTGTTTTTTAGTTATTCCCATCTTGCTTTACAGCAATGAATTTAATATATATAATAATTAGATTTTCGTAATCTTAGAGATATAAATATTTAAATATTAACTGATTTTCCCTGTGTATCTTATTAAAACTTTCAACTTATATATTGGGTTAAAATATATATATATATATTTATTTTAATGTTGTTTTTAATCTTTAAATATTTTTTTTATATTTATTTATATGTATATAAAGACTATTAATAATTTACATATAATTTTTGTAGAAATTTTATTTATTATGTTCAATATCATAATTTATGCAAATTTTATTGTTTAATTCAATAAGTATTTTTGAATTTTTATGAGTAGAATGGCATTTCATAATATTAATATATTTTCTGTATAAATACTATTTGAAATTTATTTATATTTATGGTGTTCTATAAATTCAGCATTATAGAATCAATGTTTATTTTTACAAATTATCATACATTCGAAGAAGAGTTACATACATTATGATCTGCAAAAATATAAAATCTAGATTATGATCTTTTGGTAGCACACTGATTGCAAAGATTAAGGAAATGAAATCATTGCATGAGAATAAATTACATAGTGATTGTTGAGGAATCAACTGATGATGATGTAATGGTTGCTATTTTTGCTAATAGTAACAGATTCCCCCAAAAGTCTCTTTGCCCATTTGTTAGCTATCTCACAAATAGAATATGTAAATGTTATCTTTTTAAAAGTTTACATGAAGATGAGAATTTTGTGAATTTGCAATTATATATAGAGAGAATAAATATTGAAGATTTTGTTATGGTACATTATTGAGATATGTAATTATTACTATTTTCATTAATAGTTATGTGAATTGAAAATAATAGTAAATATTGTCCAAATTTTGTATATAGAAGTTTTTATCTTTTGCGTTTTCTATTATTTTAGGTTTCTGAGATACTATTATATATGTATATACATTGTCTAATTTTTTTAATATATAAATTTATTTAATTACATGTCAATATCGATAGCAGATTTTGAGCAATTTAAAACGTTATTTATTTTTAATATCTATATGTATATAATATTTTTTATAAATATTTATATTTAGCTTCAATAAGATCAAAAACTGAATTGTGTTATATTTGCTTCTATTTGGAATTACATTATTGCAATATCTTTCTTTTAAAAGAAGGAGTGGGGGTGTCCACAGCTCTTAACACTTTTATCTGATATACCATTTTGTCAAATTCAAATCCTGATTGATAAATTTTGGAAATTTTTTTCAAGTAGCAAACTGGCTTAGGATTTTTCTTTCAGGCAATTGTCTATGATCACTCTACTAGCAATTCAGTATTAAATAATAAACAATAATGAAGTAAATGTGCCATGTTTTGAATTGGTCAAATAAGTATGATGCACTATTCAAATGATATATTTATTGACCTGGATTTATAAAAAGTTCAAGTGCTGGAAATGGTGCACCAAATCATGCAAGACAATATCAATGAGTGCTGAGGGTTCTGAGTCCATAGATTACCTTTATCTTTATTGAAATGAGCAAAAAGTTTAGACTTTGTGGCTAATTATTCCAAGGTATAAATATATAAAATGTGCTAAAATGCACGGACACACAAAGCTGAAGACCCAGAAATCTTAATACTGTAGATTAATATAAACTAAATTATGTATCCAAGTATGTGGCTAAGCACTTTTGAGGGCCAAGATCCTCATATTCATAGTCATCTTGTAAATAAATAGGTTGGTTAAAGGCGAAGCAAATGTATGTAAGTGAGGTAGTTACGTATTCCATTTCCTGGAGATCTTATAACAAGATAACAACTCCATAAACAGAAAAGACTCTTGTTATAAGATCTCCAGGAAATGGAATACTTAACTACCTCATTTACATAAATTTGCTTCACCTTTAACCAACCTATTTATTTACAAGATGAATATGAGGACCTTGGCCCTTGAAAGCGCTTAGCCATATACTTGGATACATATATTTAGTTTATATCAATCTACAGTATTAAGATTTCTTTGTCTTCAGCATTGTGTGTTCATGCAGTTTTAGTGCATTTTATATCTGTATCTTTATTATTATTTTGTATAGTGACTTGAGGAAATTAGATTTATTTTCTACGCAAATATTTTAAATCACAAGTGGTATAGCAGAAATAACAGCAAATAACTTTCCCACTTCAATCTTATTTTTCATTCATGTTGATCCAGCACTAATTTATTCCAAGATTACAAAAAATTATTTTGTTTAAATTTTAATACATATTTATATATGTATGTACACATTTTAAAGAATTGTTTTGCTATTTTATGAATAATTTGCTGTAATTTTAAGATATTTTAAAATTAATGAATTTGATAATTATTTATTATGTAAACATGTGTATTTAAATTTTCTGCCATAAGGCAGGTTGAGGTTATAAGAAAATAAGATCACAAGCAGTAACAATTGCTTATCATTGGTGGTAAAATTTGCCTTTGCTCACTATCCCTTTAATATAAATTTATTTTAAATTTTATAATTGCATCTTATGACTTAGTAGCAAAATTTCATGTTTTATAATTTTAATTTTTATTTCATTTTTTCCATTAGCACAAAAATATTTCTAATTATAATAAAATCAGAATGAAAGATTGATTATTGCCTGCACTTTTAAATAAAAAAGCCAAATTTTAAGATTTGAGAATAGCACCCTAAATACAAATTCTGTGAATGTTTTTTTTTTTTTTTAGAATTAAAACTAAATAGGGATTTTTAAAAAATTCATTCACTTGACTAAAACAAATCATGTAGAAATTTTTCCAGATTGTGGTATATCAAAATCGTAGAAAAAAAAGTGCATGTTATATGTGTGTATATATAGTATCAATTGGGTAAACTTTTTTTTCTGGTCACAAATAATCCTAAGATTTGTCTTTCAGATTACTGACTCATAGCCACTTGTTCTAGTTTTCCAATATTAGTCAGTAAATGCATGTTTGCATGAGAATATAGGTCTTGGGTTAATCTGTGTTGATCAAATTGTTGTCAGTACATTGGCATTTAAAAACAGAAAATGTGATTGTAATTTTCTATTAGTGGTAAGATGTCTGCAGAATCCATAGTTTACCTTTATCCGTGTAAGTATATATTGATGATGTGCTTAAGCTTTTAATGGATTCCCTAGGTGTAAATAGTGGATTATTTTTAGATATGAGGATAAGTATGAATGGCAAACAGTATCTAACCAAGAGTATTTTATGCTGTCTTGTGAAGTAAGATATTGGTTTTTAAAGGTTACGTACTGTTTCTAATAGGAGCAATCTTTTCTACCTTCTTTTCTTTGGTGTCTTCAGTTACTTAAGTTAATGTTAGGTCTTGTCATGAACTTCTTATATTATTAGTCATCTCCTTATATATATATTTGTGCAATCACATTTCTATTCTTACATGCAGTACAATTCTGAATTCAATTTTCTTTTTTATTTCTTATTTAGCTCAAGGCTTCAAGAGTTAAGAAAATAATGAGACAAATTAAATAAATTTGCAATTCTTAGTTGGGTTTTTGTTCAAGATAGTACAGAAACTAATGAATCGAGTTGGAATTGGATTCAAGATAGGAATCTCAGCTTGGTGAAAATTTATATTTAGACAGTGCTATTTAAGAATCCCCTGTCTACTTTTGAAATGACTTAGAAAGTTTGATATAAATAGCTGTCTCACACAATCTGAATATTGTTGAGCTTGACAGATTATTTATTAAAACTATGCAAATAATATTAGTAAGTATTAATAAAGCAGGAAGCAGAGTTTGTACTAAAGATAAGAATTATACATTTTATTTATTTTTTATAAATATAAGTACATGGAATGTGGGAATTTTACTTGATATAAATTCTTCAAGACAATGGAGGGTGGTAGCTGTTGAGCTACCAAGATTTAAGTTCAGTATAATTGCTCTTAATAAAACCCATCTTCCAGAAGAAGAAAGTTTAAAAGAAGAGATAGATAATTATAAGTTTTTTTGGAAGAGTAAATCAACCAGTGAAAGATATGCATGTGGTTGGATTTGCTGTAAAATTTAAATTAAACATATTTTATTCTTAGAATTTCTTGTTGTATCAGTGAAAGACTAATGGTGTTAAAACTTGACTTGCACAATGGTAAGAGTACACATTTTATTAATGTATATGCTCAAATATAGATTCAGAGGAAGAAAGCTTTTATTCTTTGCTAGATAGCATTATTACAGCAATACCATTAAAATGTTAACTTTTCTTCTTTGTGTTCTTATAAATAGGAAGGAGGCTTTGAACCAATAATTATTAGAAATAATGATATTGGTTTTATAAATTCAACTGGTCTGCTGTTATAGAATTTTTGCATGACATATGGATTGATTATCACAGATATTTTGTTTAGGTAGAAAAATCACTATAAAGAAACATGGATGTCCCCACACTCAAAATAATATAGCAAGTAATACTATTATAGTTGGGAATCAGAATACAAGGAAAGTTCATACTACATATGTTGGACAGATCGTAGATTAGAATTATCCAAGATTAAAATAATAATTGATTAAAAAAATAGATCTTATTAGAAAATTCATATTTTTTAAAAGTATCTGTTATTTGCATTAAATTTCAACAACTATTAAACATTTAAGTTGCTAATTTGGACTTTCAAGATTGTTATGTTAATGAGACATGGAATATTCTTAATGAATTTGTTATGGATACAGGTAATAAAATCATCAAAAAGAAGAATCATGATTGATATTCTGACATGATTTTATTACAATATTCAGTGATTTTATTAAAGGATACATTCAGCATTTTCTACTTGGCAGAATAATAAATTGAATGTAGAATTTCACAATAAATATAAATATTTGAAGGCAAAAGTTCAATGAATAACAAGAAAGATTAAAAATTATTCTTGGATTAAAACTGCAGAGAAGATATAGTCATTCACTGTTTGTGATCATTTAAGGTCTTTTTTTAAAGCATTGAAAGTAACCTATGGACCTGAGAAACAGTATCACTTATCATATTAAATCCAGCAATGGCTCTCTTATATGGTGACAATATTTTGAATTGGTGGAAGGAGAATTTTGATCTTTCAAATAATGTTAAAAGAGTTGAGATGATGACTTTAATGATATAATAACTATTTTATCTATTGATTTAGATTTGGACAAAAGTATTTAGCTTAGTGAAGTCAAAATAATTTTCTGTAATCTTAAAAATGGGAAGGTTATATTAACTTCAAAACATTAGAATTTTTTAGGAATGCGTAGATTTATGAAGTTGTGTTTTCTGGCATTAAGGATGTTTCTATTGTTCCAGCTTTTAAAAGTAAACAAAATAGACAAGATTGCAGTCCGCTACAGCCAAAATATTTTCAAGGATTTTCTTAAATAGATTGCTTCCAATCATAGATGAAGGATTATCAAAAGCTGAATGTGATTTTACAGAATAAGAAAGATTTTTGACCTTGTTTTTTGTTGCCAAACAAATTTGGAACAAAGAGTGATATATATTAATTTTGTTAAGGCATTGATTTAATTAAACAAACAAGTCTATGGCACTATTTGAAATTAGTCCATTTTAGATTAATAAGATTTTGACTTTAATAAAAAATGTTTTATTATTAACTTTTGTATTCCATTTTCCAATTAAGAGTAAAATAATGCTGTAGTTAAAAACTTATTCACTTGTACTAAATGAAGCAGTTGAGCTGTATTTTGTCACATTTCGGGATAATCTTGATTTAATTTATTACTTCAATGTTTTGTTTTGTTTTTGTGTGTTGGATTTTTATGGATGTTAAACCATTTAAATATTTACATCACCAAATAATGATAATCAAGGAAGTTATAATGACAGGTATATCAATATGCAAATAATCTTATTATTAAATAGATTTGAAACTGAAATGGAGGAAAATATATAATTTTAGAGATTTTTAAAAAATTAGACATAAAAGAAATTGGATAAGAAAAGGATGAAAGAAATAGGATAGTGAGAAGAAAATTAGTATTATTTGAAACACCTTGTGGTAGGATAGTGTATTGCCTGCAATGTCATGATATGGGGTTCAAATTTAATGGAGTTTAGAAATTTTGTAAATAGCTGGGGATTTTTCAAAACAGCTTAGAAGTTTCCAGGTTGCCTATATATATATATCTTTCATTGTACATCAGTAAAAGAATATTAGTTATTCTTGAATAGAAGTTACAGGTCCCAAAATATTTTGAGCTGATTAGACAAATATTACTGTGTTGACCATAAAACAAAAATATGATTACAGTGAGTTTCATTGTTCATTAGTAAGGAAAGAGATCCATCTATATTTGCTTTGTTTTTTTAATATTATTAGAATTTTTTAAAAAAGAAAATCAGGAAACAGACATACAAGAGTTAATTTGAAATTGTTAGATTTTTTTCATAGTAGTTAATGTATGGCGATATTATTTAATATACACCTTTTACATTCTTTAATGAGATAGAAATAAATTATTGCAAATTCTGTGCACTATCAATTTAAAAAGTACATTATAAATTTTAATTAAAATATTTTGCTTCATAATTTTCTTTTTACCACTAGAGGGAGCGTATTGTCAATTCTTTCTTTTACATATATACTGTATTATCATTATTTGTTTGCTTATTAACTTTATCTTTTAATTAAAAAAGAAAATATTGTTTCAAATTTTTAATTAAATTTTTATTCAATTATTACTGTTATTTTGTGTCTAGGTTTGTAATAATGATGTACTTGTCTATTGTAATCATTAAATTGTTTGCTGTTTGGAGATATTTGGGTTTTTTATTATTTTTTAAGTCAATTTCTTTGCAACATTATTTTTAAGTACTGTAAACACAATTTAAGTGCATCTCAAAAATGCATCAAGTTTTATAAATAGACTTCTGTTTTATTTTTTTAAGTGGGATTTTATTTCTGTTTTTCATTAAAATTTAAAGAAACCATTAAATATATAATATACATGTACTATATATTAGTGGTGAATTTGCCAAAATGGGAAATATTCTTGTGAATTTTACAAAGAGAATTTGAAGCATACTTTTTAATAATAAATACACTATGTGATGTCTTTCTAAGAAATTGCTAATTGCAGAATCATTGTTTGTGTATCAGCATCTGTATGCAAAATATATATAGCCCCAAATATTTTTAAAATGGATATCTTAATACTGTAATATCCCCAAAATGTAAAAAAGTAATATCCACTGATTGGTTATATTAAAAAAAAAAAAGGTTGCAGGCTATAGCTGACAACATCCATTATTGCAATGCATACATTATGCTCTTTGTCATGACTGCTCTGAGTACTTGCATAAGTTTTTTTTTTTTTTTTTAAATATATATATATTGATAGTGACATTCCATTTATTCATTGTAAGTGTAATGTTTCTACCTTCAAAACTTGAGTTGAATATTAAACATTTTAAACAATATTTCTCTGAAGTCTGAGTATCAGTATTTTTAATGTGAAAGAGGAAGAATCCAATTCCAAATTTATCTTAGCACATAACTATTCATTTGTTGATGTTAGTAGATATTGCAATAGAGAAAATTCATCTTTGACAGAAATGAATTAAAGTTGATCATCAGAAGGTTAAATTTTAAATGACTACTTTTAATTCTCATGCTGAATCTCAAGTGCAAATATTTCACTTACTTTCTAATTGAAGATTAAAAGTGGTTACCAAAATACTTTGTCAGTTTCTGGTAAAAAAGTAAAAATTGGAATAAATTACTTTGTCTCTGTTGGAATAAATGACAAAAATATTACAAAATAGCATTCTATTAATAATGAGAAATAAATGATATATATATTTGTGAAGACAGTACATAAAAATACATTCTTTATAGATGATATTTTTTTAATAATTCATAATTTATATTGCTAAAAAATTAATGAAGCTGTTTATCAAAATAAATCTTGTTTTATACATAAATTATAATTATACATTAAAGGAATATCACAGTTCTATATCGAAAATATCTAGTTTAATATCTGTACCAAAATAAATAACAGAGGAATACAGAATCCCACATTAGATTAAAGTAATCATTGTTAATGAATTCACTGCTGATGAACTCACAAAATATAAATTAATTTTATGAGAACTTATGAAATACATACAAATATAAATTTATTTACCTAAGTAAATGTATTATTATTTTACAGTATATGAAAAATTTTTAATATCCACATAAATTGGTTCAAGATTTGATATAAACTTAAAAATCTCTATTTATATATATATACTTGTATTTTATAATATCAGAATTTTTAATTTTTATTGGATCTTGAATTTTAAATATTATAATAATAGATTCATCTTACTTTTGATCATAATTGAATTAAATGAAGTTTACATTTTTTCTTATTCTAATACTTTTATTTTTATAAATGGGATATTTTTTATTGTACTGGATAATCAGAAGTATTTTTTGAAAAATAAAAACAATTATAAACATTTTAGGTTAACTCAAAAGTATTATTTTAAAGTTAATGTTATAGCTGTATACAAAATTAATGTTAAAATGACTGTAATATATATATATATTGTGATGATTAATCTATTATTTGCAGTCTATTAATTGGTTGCATCTATTTTACTTGTATTAATGGTTGTAAATAAGTCCTGAAAAATATGTTAAATATCAATCATTATATTTATCAAAATCTTATCTTTGTATTCGAACATAAATATTATAAAAATTTTGGGTAATAGATTATGAAGTTTATTGGTATCAAAAAAAAATAGTTTATCTTGCATTGAGGGTTGAATACTGATAACTATTGTCAAAGGAGAAGGATGGAATGTATAAAATGTTTGTTAATTTTTTTGTTTTTTAAAAGGGAGTGAAATAGGATTGCTATAATAATCATGAGCACTTTACTGGTAATAATAGTCTGTCACCTATACCTGAGCTCTCATTAGATGATAGATTTTGGACCTAAGTACACCATTTTTAAAATTACAGCAGGATTAGCAAATGAGTGTAAATAGAACTTAGTTGAACTCATATTTTATCATAACAATATGTAATCCACAAAATGATGTGCATCATATAATGTAGACAGAAAGTAGCAACACAATTGCCATTAATGAAACATTTTTTTTTTTTTACAATTCTCTTTTCAAAGAGCCTCTTTGGAATTAACAATTTCTGCTTTTCACAAATTCCCTAATGTATGTGTATATAAATATATTGCATAGTTTTAACAAGTGTTTTTAATTTCTTTTCAGAGGGATAGTCTAAACAAGTTCAGAGCAGGTCTCTACTATCAGTCTGAATTGAAAATAAATGAGGCAATAGGGTAAGTATCAGCTGTAATATTATATATAGAATAGGATGATTAACCAATGTTGTTATTATTTTTGTTAAATAAATTTAAACAATGTATTGAACACAACTCCATATATTAGTAATCTTTATTCGCAGCAGTTTTTTTTAATAAATTCTTTTGTAAACATAAGTAATTATTGCATACTAAACACTGGTATGAAGAGATATTTCTGTCTTCAATAGATTAAACAAGTAACTGAATGATGTATTCCTTGGGAGTTTATAAGAAATTTCAGTATCAGAAATGTCAGAACTAGTTGCAATCTGTGGTTCTTGAGCCTCAAAGAATGCCACTCTTTCATGCAAGCAAGAGAAATCATATTCTTAGTCTAAATCACACTTGCTAAAAGCTCACTGATTTTGTATACTAATGGAGAAGTTCTTAGGCATTCAGAAAAGTTGTATCTAACTTAAATTTTTTTGGAGGATAAATATAGAAAAGGTAACTGATGTTATTGTAATATATAATTAGAATATATTTTAACTATAGTATAAGAAAATTGGATTAGGCTCTTAATATATTTAAAAATTGTATGCTATTAATTTGAATCATATATACAAAGTCATGATAGTTTTCTGGATGAATTTAGGGAAGACAAAGTATCTAAGAAGAGTACTAAACTAGAAAGTGATTAGATCTGTTTTGATAGTAATATCTAGAATTCAATGCTTTTAGAAATGCTCTGAAATAAAAATGATTATTCCTTTCAGATGCAGATTGAACTTAAGCTGCAATAGTCATGGAATGTTTTATTGTGAGGTGTGTTAGTATTATTTCATGCAATATTATTCTTTATTGCAATCTTTCCATATGAAAATATTTTAGTTTTCAAGATTGATGGGATCAGAAGGATTAATTATTTCAATCTCGTAAAGTTCTTCATTTAATCTGTATAATTAATATCAGAATAAGATACTTATTGGCAGTAGTAGTGTGTCTTACTAAATTAATATTTATATTTTATTTTTACTATATGTAGTTATTGTTTGCATTTGTCATAGTATATTTATTTTTAAATGTAACTTATAAGGGACTTGAACACAGAGTTTCCAGCTCCCTTCAGCTATTCACTTTATCTTATACAATCAATACACATGATCTGGACCAACTGATGAGTGCTGGTTCAGCATGGAATATGTATATTGGAGATCATTTATCTTTTTTTACATGTGTGGGGTCATGTATCTTGGTTGAATGAGATAGGATGAATAGCTGAGGGGAGCTTGAAAGTCTGTGGTTAAGTTCCCAAGTATATGAAAAATTGAATTTGTATTTAATCAAATATTATATTTTTATTTTCTATATTTTTTAATATAAAAAAGAAAAGAAGTACATTACTAATGATATGAAATTTTTTTGTACATTATTTTGCTCCAAATTTTTGAAATTGTAAAACTCTTAGTTCTTAGTCAATCTGAAATGAATAACTTATGTTTGATTTATTCAAGGTATAAATAATATTTTTTCCTCTTCAAAAGCATTTATTTAGAAAACTTTAATTCTTGAGTCTGCTATTCTAATCACTAGGCTAAATTGCACTAGGCATTTACCTTATTAACTAATTTATTTAAAGATATCATATGATATTATTCCCAGAAATTGGTTTATAACTAAGTATGCTTAGTGTAAAATTTTGAATGTAACCTTCCATCAGAATATAAACCTTTTTGCCCTATGTTTTTTTTTTTTTTTTTAAGATTATTTTCTATCATCTTTTCCCATTCTTTATATGTTTTCATTTTTAAGTTGTAGAAGTAATTTTTTATGCTTGATTATTTATTCATAAATAAAAATTTAGTGTAACATTAATAAAACAATCCACATTTTTGCTGGGTTTTTTTTTTTTGCATGAGTACTTAATACATGCAATTTGTTTATATATCAACTGTTCAACAGAATGTACATACACTAATACATCAAATATGTACATATTGTATACTGTATATATATATATACATCAAAATTTTCTCTAGCGTATATGCTTTAAAAAAGTTTTTATCTTTGTAGAAAATATGTATATCAGATATATATCTACAGTGTGATTCTTTATATATGTATTTACAGATCTGAGGAAGACTTGCTTATTTCATTTGAAAATAATAAAAACGATTGCATATTTTGAATGCATATGGAAAGTGATTATTATCATTATTATTTTTTATATTTACTACATCATTCTTGAGAATTTTATTTACTGACAGAACTTTTTTTTTCTATTTTTAATAAAATGTATGATGTTTTTTGGGGGAAAATTATAATAAACAATTTATATGCATCCCAGCCAGGTTGCAGTTACATAAACATACAACAACAATAAAAATAAATGTGTTATTATACTTACAAGTAATATATTTATAGATAAACAAACTAAATATTAATCCTTGATTGAAAAGTCTCTAACATAAACATCTTTTAAAGTGTGTATATTGCTTCACTATACACATTACTTGATGTTAAGAAAATCAACATCTGATTTTCTAAGCTTTTGCACACACACTTACTCTGTTAGCTGCTGATTTTTTAGTGTGTGGGTTCTTCATATAAATAGTTAATTTGCATAACTAATTTTAGTCCATGCTAATTTCTTATAAATTTTGCTAGAGTGGTTATTATGTAAGTGTTGTGCAATAATTATTTTCTGTAATAAATTTTATTTACATTAATAAATATCATCAATACATATATATCCTCATGCGTTACTTATAGCACATTCCTTTACGCATTCTAAAAAATTAACTTTTATTTCACAAAAAATAATTATACTGTCTTTTAGATTTCTGCTGTACTTGGGCAGACCTATTAGAGTTAAATATCTTTTCCCCTGCTGCTCAGCAGTTTTCTTCCAGTGAATGCTGTTGTGAATAGGATAAATCTAGGTTCTGGCAAAATCTAATTTATTTAATGATTCATTTTTCTCAGATAAGTGATTATTATTTAAAGCTAAGTCTGGCAGCTCTTGACCTATATCAGTACTTCCTTTTTCTTTTAGTGAAGTAGTATCATTTATCATTGGATTAGCATTAACATTTGGTTCTTCTAATGATTCCGGATAGCGAGTAGTCAAATTATTTCTGTATATTGCCATT
This sequence comes from Epiperipatus broadwayi, assembly GCA_028023455.1. Classification (NCBI taxonomy): domain Eukaryota; kingdom Metazoa; phylum Onychophora; class Udeonychophora; order Euonychophora; family Peripatidae; genus Epiperipatus; species Epiperipatus broadwayi. The sequence continues at coordinate 5,516,766 of JAQFVV010006226.1, forward strand.
CTTGTACCATTTGCGTTTGCACTTTTCTTTATTGTCTTGAACCAATGCTGGTTATTACTCCCCGAAATTATTTTCTCTTTAACAAATTCCATATCCAAACAGCATTATCGATTTCATAGCTTTCTTCATCTAAGTCAATTTTCCTCAATGCTCTATTGTTAGGCATTAGTATAGAAAGGTGGATTTGACATTTTTAAAGCAATTACATTTCAGCCAGTGTGTTTTTAGTCAATGTACATGAAATGAAATGTTGATGGAACACAGCTTTGATTAAACTTTGGTAATATCACTATATAAATTTTTTTTAATGCTATATTGCTTTCTCTGCCAGACCATTGGACTCTGTGATAAGATAGAGTTACTACATGGTGAATTCTGCTCAATCTTTAAAACAAATTATATGTGAAACCAGGTCTATTATCTGAATCAATAATTTCAGAGTAGCCATGATATGGTAAAATTTCATTTAAAGCTTTCACAGTGTTTTCCACACTCGTACTCTTAACTGTTTTGTATTCTGTCAGTTTTGAGCAAGAGTCTATCAGTATCAGGAATATATTTTCATTAAATATACTAACATGACTTACATGGAGTCTCTCCCAAGGCTAGTCTATGGTCTTTAATGAAAGGTTCTAACTTCTTTGTAGGCATCATATCAGTAAACTGATAGCTTTCACGACACTTGATAGTCTGTACAATCTGGCTATTCATGCTCTTGCTGCTGCTATTTCTTATACCAGCCCAGATTCCTTCTTGTGATTTGCATTATTGTTGCAAATCATCTGTATTTTTTCTCTTTATTCTAATTCCTAAGGCCCAGAACAACTTCCTTTTAAAATTGGAATTAGTTCTCTTTTCATGATATACAATGGCAGTAATTTTATTTTGGCCTTCAATTTAACTAGTACCATTACTTTACTTCATATATTAATACTATTTCTATTTGCATCCATGACTATAATCTTTGCTTTTTCCATAGTGATTTCTTTCTTGCTTTCTTTATTAATTGTGCTCAAACTTTTAGTGAAATTAAGGATAACCCTTTACCACTATCAATTTCCTTTTTTTTTTCCCTGCAAATTTGTACATTTAAACAAGTGTTGTTATTATCAACGCTGTTACTAATTTTAACAGCACATACCACTGATTTAAATGTGTAATTTGTACAAATTTAATCAATCACAGCACAGTCTCATTCAAACATGCTACTAAGATAGCCACTAATAATAAGTTTCACTCTTTTTAGATATGTGTTGATACGTTTATAATTTATACGGTTGAAGGTCAAATGAAAGAGGATATCTGCTTTTATCAGACTGAATGTATTGACATTGAGATATGAAAAGTTAAATGGTTTGCAAGTTTATTAAAAAATGATTTTTTATTAATCTACTTACAAATCTACCTGAATAAAATATTTGAATGAGACTGTTCTGTTAGTGATTATCTAGACTATTTACTGTTTTGCTTTAATTTTATTCTTGAGTCTTCCTCCCTGCCATTTGAAATCCAGTTGTAACTCACTTTTTCTAATTTTATCTTTTGTGTGACAGATGCGTTGTAAATAACTGGTTTCCCACATATACGGCGTTTTTAAATTTATAGACCTTCTTTAAGTGTCCTCTTCCTCACAATAATACCTTATAAAAGACTTTATAGGGATTCGACAACTCATGGTCTGAACTTCAGTTTTATTTACCATCATTTTTTATGTTACTACATCTCTATAATTTTGAAATTCTCGGGCGGCATTTCCTATGAGGTTCTTGTATTATACATTTATCAATCTTGATGTAACTTATTGTCAGTCATCCCCCATTGTCACTGACCAAGGAGTATGTCATCCAGTACAATACTAAAATCACAGTATTTCTCTTTCACACAGTGCTTTATTATATTGCTGAGAATTCTCATTTGATGCTTGATTCTTATTACTGTTATATAGAAGTGACACTTATTTAGACATAGGCAGTTCAAGATATGTCCTTAATTTTTCTTTAAGTTCAAGGTACACTACTTTTTCTGGAGGCTTCAGTTCGCAAAGTCTTTTTGCTATATGCAGAATATATTTGCTCACTAGTCACATCAACATCGCTACCTTTAGGTGCGTCATCTTCTGTTTTATTAATGGGCATATGTTTCTCTATGGCCTCCACATACAAATACCATTTTTTTGCATCATTAACATCAAATCCTTAACATTGTGAAATGTCATTATCGGAGTTTGTTCAATTTATATATAAATATCACAATTCTTTCAATTACAACATTGATACTCTAATTGTCTGAGATAAACTTTTGTTGTTTGCACAGATTCTTCTGTCGACTGAAGCCATTCTGTTGTACTTCAGGTCTTCTGTCATCTGTGACACTCTAATGTGTATGCTAAAGATGTATGCATACCAGCTGGATCACAAATAAACAAAAATAAATAAATGTGCATTTATTATACTCATAAATAATATTTATATAGATAAGCAAATGAAATATTAATTCTTGATTGAAACAATCTCTAACATAAATATGAATTCTAATATATATTGTAACGTTTATTTATATACGTTGCAAATAAATTGGCATTTGTTAAAAGCTAAAAAATAAAAGTAAATTTAGATTTTTTTTTTTGACTAATTTTTTTAAAAAAAAAAAAAAAAAACGTACAATGAAAGTTAAATTATTCTTTCGTTTTTTTTTTTTAATGTAATTAGAAATGAAAGTAGAATTGGAAAGAACAAAAGAATTCCAAAAGTAAAAAAAAGATAAGCTAAAAGAAAAAGTATAGCTAATTAAAGATGGCCAAAGAAACTTGATGAAAAATGCGAACTTAGTAATTGAAAAATGATAAAGATTGTATAAGATTATAAACACAAAACGCCATGATAATAGCATGCGCAGAAGTCTGAAAACTGGACCTCTAGTATAAAAAGGAGGGGTTTGGTTGGAGGAACGTCTTGGTTTGCCTGATATTCTTTTGGTTGATTTTGAATTAAAGAATCCAGACCACTCTATGATGAAAAAGTTCTTCATACGTGAGTAGACCGGAGCTTTAGCTGATATCGTTACCGATGGACACCAGAGAAGCTTACGTGACTAGCCTATGGAACCAGCACCAAGATCAATTTATAATCAATGGCCATGAGCTCATTTTAACCCCGAAAAACTATGCATAGTTATCTACAACCATCATGAATTCACTCAAACTTACCGGTAAGTTATGCTTCATTACTGCTGATTGTGACCAAATTAAACGTTTTCAAACAATTTCTAAAAGTATGTTTAAACAATCCCGGTAGAGACATTGATTTTTTTGTACAAGAGACATTCATTTTTAAGGAAATTTCTAGAAGAAATTTGGAAGTGAACAGTAATTGTAAAATTGTTTTTTTATTAATTGATTCGCGTCTGAATTAAGTGTGTTTTCTCCAATTTATTTGATAAATAATTTACTTCAAATATTTTTTTTTATCTATTAGAATAAAAATATTTCTAATACCAATTTTCATTTGTACGTTATTAATAATAGTTATTATTTTTTATTATTAAATTTATTATTAGTTTAATAAGGTTTAAAACGTAATTTACCTTTGCCAATATGTTTGAATAAGCCCAGGAATAATAATCTTAAAAAAATAATTCTCGTTACAGTATGATGCAATACCTATTAGTTTAAAAGTATTTTTCTTTTTTATTTGCGAGACGTTATATGACGAATTCAGCAAATTCTTAGGAATTCTGGCGCCCAGATTAAATAAATTAAAAGCTGATTTTGTCAATAGCATAATTCTCAACAATTAATAGGTCGAGTTGATCAGGAAATATAGCTATGTTTTTAGAATAGAAATACAACTTTCTTCTTTTCGACATAACTTGATCAACTCGCGCACAGTTTATATTAGCGTGTAGAGGCCTAACAAAACGGAAAACATTATAATATATATATATAATTAATTTGCCTAACTAATTTAAAGTTCAATTCATACTAATTTCTTGTAAATTTTGCTAGAGTGAATAATTATGTAAGTGTTGTGCAGTGATTATTTTTTGGAATAAACTTTATTTATATTAATATCATATATATTCACACACTTATTATTCTTCATATAATAGATATATATATATATGGGAGATAGTGACCTGGGCCAATTGATGAGTGCTGGTTCAGCACGAAATGCATCTTGGGGGTCATTTATCTTTTTTTGTATCTTTATTTATATGAATTTAAAAAGAATGGGGAAGTATGGAGGTTGTTTAATATATCTATTATTTATAACACTAAATACATTTCACAAAGATAAAAATAAAACAGTTTTTAAATAGTTTATTATAATGTAAAAGCTTCTCTAACAGTTCCTTATACAAAAACAGTGAAGAAGATAGTATATTCAAGTCTTACCAATTATTAGATGATGATGATTTGACAAATTTTTTGTTATTTTGACCTCTTGCTAAGATTAGCTAGATATCTAATCACCCGCTAATATTGTTTGGGTTGTTAGATTGCATATGAGTCATTTTCATAAATAAAAAAAATCCAAAACTTGTTAAAAAAAAGTTCATGCTTATATTTGAACCCTGATCACAGAAATGGCGAGCATATGTGCTACTGTTGTTCTTTAAGTACTACTTATTTTTATTTTTAAAATGATTCTAAATTTCATACATATATTGTAATTTTAGTTTGTCATATTTGTTTTTGTGTGTGTGTGTGTTTCTGAAGCTTTGACTCTTTGTTTTCTGTGAATTTCTTTAGAAAGAGATAGAAAATATATTGCGAAGTATATAATGTGTTATTTCTGAATTATTTTTTATTAACTTGAGATTTTTATTTTCTTATTATTAATTTTTCAGATAAATACTAAATGACATATGAAATTGTAATAATAATAATTATTATTATTATCATCATTATTATTATTTGTTGCTGCTGCTACTACTGTTGTTGTTATTGTTGCGGGTGCATTATACACTTTTTCTGACCAATCTAAATTTTGAAAAAAAAAAAAAATTTTTTATTTTTTTTATTAAAATTTGTTTTTCAAGCAAATTTTAAAATAAAAATTATTTAGCCTGCTGACAATCTGTTCATACTTTTAGACTTTGAGCAGATTTTAAGTGATTTCAGTTAATTTTAGAAATAGGTTCAAAATTAAATAAGAAATTAATTATCCAACTATTTTTGAATTAATTCAAAATAGAAAGGAAAATTCTGTAATGAAAGATTATATACTAGGTGGTTGCTAAAAACATAAGCTGCATTATATATAACTAAATATATATATGTATAATATTTTGAGTGTATATATATTGAAACCTTTGGTTTTCAACCAAAGCTTCCTTAATTCAAAGCTGGGTTTGTCAACATTAATTTAGATCAAATTTTTCCTTATAAAATGTGTTAAATTTGATATAAAATTATTTAAAAAATATTAATTTTAAATTAAAATAAATGTTTGAATAAACTTTCATGAATTATTTGATAGTAATAAAATCTTCATAAGTGCTTGAAATAAAAATCGTTTATTTATAATGTAAATGTAATAGACAATCAAATTTAATATAGTTTATTTGTTAAAATTGTTTTGTAAGTAGTTATTAATAATTTAGATGGATCAGAAGATGGGGAATAAATATTTTATAAAGTAAATTGGGGGAGTAAAATTTTAGCTATAGAATATCTTTTGGAAGAAGGGTTAATGTAAAGTGTTGAAACTGTTCAATCAGAACAATCAATATATGTAGGATTTTTTTTTTTTAGGATTTTAATTATAGAAATAACAATTAATTATTGTCAGGCATATATGGTATCATCGGAAAGCTTATTGAAAGAGCAATTTTTTTCTCTTAATTTCATATCCATAGCAGTCAGTTCTCATTCAAAATCTTTAGTTCAAATTCGGTCTGCTATGTATTTTTTTTTTTATTAAAAATTTTCATTTTGTTCTTTCAAGTAGTTTTCCAGGAAGAGTGGAAAAAGATCTAGCAAAAACCACATGATTCCTGTCTAAATGTGAATAATTAATTTGAAAACAATAGTAAATAACCAATTAAAATGAGGGTATATGGTTTAATTGACAGAAGGCATCAGTTAGGGATTGATTGGCAGGACATGACTATAAAAACTCAGCCATTTTCTGGGAAGGGGTTTCTTTTCATTTTGTCTGGGGTATAATTCTGTTTGGGTTTGAAATCCTTAATTTAAACTAATATAGAGTAAGATTTATCATCCTGCCTGGCTCAATCTCTGACTGAAAACTTGAATCAAAATTTGTGTTATTGTGAAAATATGATATGTGCTTAAGCTTCCCATATCAGGCATAAATTAATTATTCCTGAAATTAATCATCATCTTGATTCTTTATATGACTGTCATGGCCACAACTAATCGGAAAGTAATGCAACATTGGCCAAAGACAAAATTTTATTTTGAGAAAAGTACGGAAACTATAAGTTTAATGAATGTTTATTTTAATTATTCATTTCTACTAATGAATAAATACTCCTGTTCATATTACAAAAGATTTAGTAAGAAAATAATCATCATAAAAGAAAAGTGTGGAACTGAACTACAATACAAATGTATCTGTTAAATCCTGCCTAAAATGCTGCTTGGATCATCAATACCTTAAAAAGTGGATGTATCGATGAAAATCAAATGGTTATCATATGACAGAAAATGTATATGTTTATCAAACTGAGATATCAAAAAGCCATTGAGAATTTGAAGGAATATGGTGCTATGATTTATGTAAAAGAATACCTCAAGTTATCTGACTTCGCCAACATAAGCAGTAGTGAACGAAAGACTCATTTGTCACCGGGACAAATTAAGATAAAGCTGGTTAAATTATATTATATTGGTAAATGAAGTCCTATTCAAAGAAACATAAACTGCTTGAAAGGAATTAAATAAATGTTTAGAAAATTATCGCCTCATCTAACTAAACATCATACTATAATTGGATAATGTGAATCTTAAAAACAAAACTCTGTTTTATTTTCTGCATGTCTGAAAAGAATGATATATTTGTAATACAAATTCTAATAAGGAAAAGAGAAAGGTGCTTCACTCTTGAATAGAGAAACCTTGCAGATTACTTAAAGAAATGATTCTTTTAAATTTCCATGGATTTCTTGTTTAGATAATGTGTGCACCCAGAACTATTAAGGGATAATTACCACTGCAGGAATATGAAAGGAACTTGGGATGACTATACTGGAAAGAGACTATAAGTATTATTTTTTATTAACTGTTATTTGTTTCTATAAGCAATTTGTTTAATGCATTACAGTACCATTTATCATACGTATAAGTTAAATGAGTCAAATATTTATTTCCTTTAAAGTTAAGTTAGCATAGTAGTTTAAAAATATGCCTTCTTTGAAATAATAAAATATTGCTTTATCCTAATGATATGAAAGAGAAATATGAATGGAAGGATATAGTGTATAAGATGTTTATTAGAATGATTTATTACTTTAAAATTTAGTTATAATAAAATTTGATATGTTTTATCTTTGAATGCATGTTGTTTTATCTTTGAATGCATGTTATTGATAGAACGAGATAACCTTGTCCCGGTTGAGAGTAAATTATTGTATGAACAATGCGCATTTCTTATTTCTAGTTATTAAAGATACAAATTGATTTTATGTGTAAGCGTATTTAAGCTTGTAAAATTATTGGCTGATACATCCGTGCAATATTTTGTGTGTAGAAGTTCAAATTCTCATATATGTATTGCTTGAGATTGGTTGAGTTATCACCACCTGGCCAGTTAAGCTGGAGCATAGCTCGCTCATTAAGTAGTTAGTAAAATTTGACATAGTTAGAAATTGTGGATGAATTTCCTACCCTATGTTCATGTTACACCATAAGATGATTTCTGCATTAATGGCAATAGTGCTTTGTGCAAGCCCATCCATGTTCGAATACCTAGTGACCAGTTCTAGCATGTCTCAGCCCTTATGAAAAGATGCTCTCTCATTTATGGGTCATGGCTGACACTTATATTGATTCTGATTTTTTTTTCTTTACTGGTGTATATTTGTTTGAAAAATATTGAGTAAATATTGTTAATATTGCTGGTAGGGTCATAGAATCAGGTCATTGTTTCTTTATGGCATGTAAGAGTTAAAGTACAAACTATTGTAGTGATGTATCATGCCTGGCTTGGCTTTACATAGCTGGTAAGAGCCAATAAAAATTAGAGAATTGAATTTCAAATTTGGAAAATACTTTTTTTTTTTCGTTGTGATAAGCAGTATGCATCGAATTTCCAGATTACCGTTAGAGCTGGACTGGTAAGCTAAATAAAATGTTACTCTTGTTGGGGACATTGGAAATTATATATGCGTGGGTATGTGAAAGTGACCCATATGAGAGCTAATTCTTTAACGCTTGAACAGTTCATCTATGGTTGTAAGGGTAAGCAAATGCTCTAAAATATTTAGAAATTTAAAATAGTCGATCAAGGCATATTAATTTGCTTGAATTGATACATAATTTGTAAGTTTATTTCTTAGCTTAAAGTGTTTTGATGACCAGTGTCATTAACCGTATGCTAAGGAAGGTAATATAGAGTTAAAATTCAAGAATTTAAAAAATATATTATAATAAGTTAATAATTGTTTGTTATAGTATTAAATATGTTCTGTAGCTTACTGATAGTCAAAATAGGATATTCCATAGCAGCTATGAATTCCATCTTGTTATTAATATAATGTTTTATATTTTACATTTTGTTGCTGTTTGAGAAAAGGGATAGTATGGAGATTTGTAAATAATGTAAATACGTTCAGATTATTACTGTTAATAAAATTTTATAATTTTAACTAAAAGCCTTGTCTGTGTCTCAATGTTTTGTGGATCCTTCAAATTCCAGAAATCCAATCATACATCATTACCCTAATATTTGAATTTAATTATATTTTAATTACTTATAACTGGATTATGATAAAGTACTTGAGAGATTATTTTATTATATTCAAGATTCCTATAAAGCTTTCATTATAAAATTAAAAGAGAGAAAATTATTTCAAACATTCCAAACTCAGATAATAAGTATGTGGATCATAATCAAATAAATTTAGCAACATTAAAATTAAAGTTATTATATGCAATAAGGTTGTCAGGTGATATTGAATGCTGTTGGTGGACATAAAATCCCTTCTCCATTCACTGTATTCGAATACTTTCCCAGGTGAGCTTTAATAATTAAAAATTTAAACAACCGAAGTGTTCAAGGTATTTTACCAACAAAGATTTATAGCAGAAATTATGTTTATTTATTGTTTTAAAATAGGGAGATTGGACATTGGCTAAGCCAAGGTCGACTATAACTATAATCACTGAGAGAGTATTTTGAAATCACAAATAATTTTTTATCAGTATTTGTCACACATTGCTATTCTGAAGCTCTGAGATGAGATCGTCATATAGTAGGAAAGAGTTGGCTAAGGGGAATTAATCAGAAAATAAAGAAAAGAAGTTTATAATTAGAAGTTAATATTTGCAAAACTAAAGTATGATCGATAGTATGATAGAGAGATGGACTGTGATGATGATAATGGGGCAAGAAATAATTTAAATTTACTCAAATTTAATTGTGATTTTGATGAGAGATGGATGGGAAGAGTGTTGAGAGATTTAGTGTGGAGTTGAGTTGAGACTCTCTTCTTCTCCAATAGCTTTAATAAGTTACTAAGTTATTATTAATTAATATCGCTCTCAGTGTTTATTCGTTAGAAATTTTATTTGTTACCCCATTCATAAGATATTAACATAGATAATTAGGTCAATTATTAACCGATACTAAGAGTAATATATAAAGTTTTTATTAGAGTTGCAATTTGGTGCCCTGGCATTTCATAATGTGTTGTCCCATCACCATCGATTCCGAGGCCATCCACTCTGAAGATTGCCTGTGTGTGTGCAGAAGATGAAAAAGTAACCAAGAGGTGGAGGGAGAGGTTACGATATATATATGTATAATGTATTATTTATATATTTTAGTCGCTTAGAATATCAACTGAGAACACAGAACTTTAAACTTATTGAAGAAAAGAAAATTGTTCAAGAAATTGATAGTTTGAAGAGATCCAAGAAAAGTCTCAAGTAAGAATCACAATTACAAATATTTATAAAAAGATGAACAATAACTTATTAATATTAGATACATTTAATAATTCTTAATATTACTAATTTTTTTCTTAAGCATATTAAATCCAAATAATGATAATAAATGTATATGTGTATATGTTTTTAATTAATCATGAAATATTTTACTTTTAAATTATTATTTTAATCTGTTATTATATATTTCAGCATGCATTGTAAAATATTGAAGATGATTGCCTATAACAGTCTAAATATTTTATGAATAATAAATAACATACTTAATAGAAAACAGAAAATGTTTATATAGAACATTCATTGTATATAGTGAATAATAAAAGTCATATAGCTATAATGTTTTGATGACTTATTAGAGCTGTTTTTGTGTTAAGCAGTTGATTAGCAAAAGTATATAGCTAAATACTATAAAAACAGGGTTCAGAACTTGCTACAATAATCATGTTCCAATTATACAATAATCATGTATCATCACAATAACTTTGCTCCAACTGTAAGAAAACTTTTAAATCCATTGTTTTAAAACTATTCTTAATAGATTAAGATCAGAATAAGCTTAGACAAAATGTATTTAAGGATTATTCATTTACTATGCAATCATATATTACATGTTAGCACCTCTTGATTAAACCTAATATCATATTTTCAGATTATGGAATATGGAATTTTTTTAAAATTCAAGTGTTTTTAAAACTATGATTCATTTCATAAATTGGGCAGAGTAGCAACTATTATGAGTGGAGTCTATTGTGATCATTTTACAACTATATCAAGATATAATATATAAATGTGTAATTGCTGGTTTTTGTTTAAGTTGATTATGAAATTATTTTTTTTAAAAAGTCATCAAAGGAAATTTTAGTTTAAAAGTAAATTAAATTTATTTACATTTAAAATCAAGACAGTGGGAAAATTCCAATTAATTTATAATTTTAACAAAGTTCTAAGTAACAAATGAAAAATAAAAATTACAATAAAAGCTTATATAATTAAGAGTTTGATTGCAATCTAAAATTCTTAGGAATGTATTATGAGCAGAATTTATTTACATGAAAACAATAGTAAATATAAATTTTTATGTGATTTCAAACAATACCATAACAAATAAGAAAATACTATTAAATAATTTCAGATAATATGAGAGATGAGTAATCTTTTTTTTAAAAAAAAAAAAAAATCATTTTCATTATCTTGAAATTAGTCTCTTTTGAGAACTGATCTTTGTTAATTGATCTTTATTATTTAGACTGCTAGTTAGTTATTAACAAATCATTGTAATAATGACAGATATTATCTCTAGAAGCAAAATCCTAAGTTTTTGAATAAGTTAAAGGATAGAAGTTTTAAAAAAAATATTGTAAAGTTTTTGTAATTGTCTATATGATTTTGTCAATGATTTATAAGATTGTAAATAAATATAAATACCATATGCCTGCAATCTCTTTAAACTTGATAGAAAATATCTCATAATTGGAAAAATGAAGACATTAAATTTTTTCTAATAAATGTGTTTATGTAACATATAATGAAATCATGCAGTTTGACCAGAGATGTACAGTAAAAGAAAAGCTGTTTTTATACTGATGTCTTTGATAAGGGATTTAATGGATTTAAGGGAGAATGGGGAGCAATGGTGATATGAACATTGATTGTTTTTGTTTGCTGAAAAATGCCTGACCCTAATCTAAAGAATATGCTCCTCAAGATATTTTAAGATGAAGAGGCTGCTTTGTTTTCAGAATTCTTTTTACTTAAATACTTAATTGAAAAAGAACAAAATGTAGCAGTGGCAAAAATAGTAAAGATTTACTTTTCTAGCATTTATTTCCACATGAATGCAACAGAAAAATTGCCTCTGTTGAATATAGAAATATCAATAGAATGTTATTCTTAACAAAAGAGTTAAACATTTGAAATTGAATGTGCCTGATAAGAAGAAAGATATTGTCAGAAAATCTTTTAATGTGCAAAGGTGTTAAAAGTTATATATTTTTAATGGATCAAGAAAATTCCTTAAATTTTTAAAGTAAATATTTTCAGTGAAAAGAATGAACAGATATAGAATATATTGTCTTTGGGTAAAAAAAAAATTATTATTAACTTTATTTCCTCTTGGGTAATTGCTTTCATCTTTAAATTTAAATAGTAAAAGCTAATATTGTACTATAATATAATTTTATTTTACTGAAGTATTAAAATAAAATTGCCTTTTACTAGAATTATATGATTAGCTTAATTTTTTCATCGGTAAAGATTTACTATAACGGTCTATGGGTGTTTGCCCTCTATTGTTTAAAATTTAAACTAAGTTCTTTGACAATCTTACGTGTATGTTATATTACAAATAAATTAAAATTTATTCAAATGTAAAAGATAATTAAAAAAACATTTACCTTTTTAAACATAATTATATCCTATGCACACTAGGAAGTTGGAGAAAAAAGCGGTATTGCTGTATCTACTCCAGAGGGCAAATTCATGCAGGTACGATGAAAACAAAGCTCTGCTAGTGCCAGATTGGAATTTCAGCTTATGCTTTGCTCTCATCCACGTTTTCAATATTCTGGGTGTGTATGTCTTGGTCTTCGGGATGCACGAAGTTGTCCTGATGGATGACAACCGAATGCATATACACACCATTATTGAGACTGCTGATGTTATTGTACGCAGCCCAGCCATCGGAAATAATGTGCGTACCTGGTAAAATGATCCGCTGTATCAGCCCCTCCAGTGTATCAGCCGTCCTGTTTGCAACTTCTGTCAAGAAACACTTTCTTGATGCTCTCTCTAAACCGCCAGAATAGCAGCAACACTCAAAATTTCACCATCAGGTACTAAGCATGTAGCAGACATTTTTTCCAACTATAAAACTACACGTGTGCGTGTAATTCGCGCCGTGCTATAAATGTAGTTATTTTAAATTCTTAAGTTGTAGACAGTTTAAATTCTTAACTTTCAAACAAATTAAAAGTAATTCTTTTAATTAATGTGGTGTAATTAATCCAACATTCAAAAGGTTTTTTATAAACTCCCTAATAAATGTACAATATCTTACATTTTGATAATGTTGAAAATCTCTAGCATTTTGTATTAACCAGACTTAATAAATAAGTAACATATACATAATCTGTGAGAGTCTGGAGATTTAAAGTTACATTTTGGGAGGTGTGAACATTATTATTTAAATATTAAAAGATGTTCAAAGTTTGATTCCTTCCAGTTATTAAGCAAAAAATATCTATGTGAAATAAAAAAAATTTAATAAGCCTCTAGAAAAAAAAATATTGTTGAAAGTTATTGTTTAGAGGAAGCTTTCATATTGAGAAGAAATTTGATTTATTAGAAAAAGAACTATGAAAAGTTTGGATATTTTGAGTTGAGAATTTGGAAAAGGTAAGTTAAAAATATAGGATTTGTAATGTAATGGGGAATTGTTAAAAAGAATATGAAAAGTGATTCATTGAGAAAATTTATGAAGTGGAATAAAAGAGAAAAAAAAACCTGATTTATTATTTTTTAAGGACAATTAAGTTACGGGTGTCTGATTGCTGGAGTTGATGTGTAGCAATGACTTCTTTGGAAAATAATTAATAATGATATAAGAAATATAATTCATCATTTCATTACTTAATGAGTGTTGTGGTACACATTGTTTATTTATATTTCATTATTAGAAAATTTCTCAAAAGTTTCAATGAAAAACTTAGCCTCTGTACAAATAACAAAATAGGTGCTTGGTAAATAGTTATTTTATGCTATTAGATTTGTTTTATATGCTTTAAAATATAGTAATCATTTGAATATAAATGCAGATTTACAGTATACTTCTGTTTATCTCAGTGGAGTTAATGAAAAAACTACACAGCAAACCGTATATAAATGATAATGGGCAAATTCTGAGATTCCTTTAACTCGGGATTGTCGGAAACAATTATAAGAGATTATTATTAATATATCTTTTCTTGGTTGATCATTTCCTTTCACAAATAATCAAACAAATCATTACGATTTTATCATAGTGATTATGATTCATTATTTCTCACTGATAAAGATCACAAAGTAGAGAGTAGTCTGGGGATATTGACATGACTAGTTATTAGCTAGGGATTTTGATCCACAAACCTTCTAGATTCCATTTATTCGTATGGGTTGCACTGGTGGCACTACTGTATGGAGAGAATTGCTACTATTAAAACAGCTTGTGTAAACTTAAGAAATGGAATCATGTGATATGAGAAAACATTACTGTTTTTAAAATTGTTTATAGTGAATCAATGAAATTTTCTTTTATTTTCACGTATTCTGCTTTATATGTGTGAGTGTTACTTCATAAAGATTTTCATAATCAAAAGATGGGAATAAAGTTTTTTAGCTTTATCATGACTATTCATTAGTTTAGCACTGTCTTTTTGCTCTGGCCTTATTTACCAGCATTTGAGTAATATGTCTAGTGACATCCAGTCAAAATAACATTTAGCATTGCTAAAGCTGTGATAATGGATAATAGACTGCAGATAATTTTCAAGTGGTTTAACTGTAACTCATTTTATTCAATCTGCAATTAAGTACAAACAATTTGGTTTAATATCATAGTGGATTTGAAATTTTTGATCAGTAACTTAATTAATTTAGTAAATATAAAGCCACTTTATAAGGAGTTTTTATCCTGACAGTTTCTTCTGTTCAAGTAATGAATATGCTTGTATTGTCATATACTAAACTAGTGGTAACAAATCATGAGACTTCCCTTATCAATATTAATATAATGTACATTATGTTACATTGAATTTTTGTTTTATCACTCATCTGACCAACTCATCTCTAGCTAACTAAGATTAGCTAGATATCCATTTACTGAGCAATAATTATAACTAGCAGGGATTATAATCTACTAGAAATTTTTTTTTTATATCCTTAGAATTTTTCAACCATCTGAAAAAGTTTCATTTGAATTGGGGCACATGTGGGCAGGGCAGGTAGGTGTCACACAGTTTTTCATTTGTTAAATAATTTGTTTAAAAGTAAATTTATAATTTCAATAAATTTTTTTTCAAAAGTATTTATTCTTTATGGATGATATCGTGTCTTTAACCAGCCCTTTATAAAAAATTAACTTTTTTTTTTTTCAAAATCATGAGCATTTGTGTTGTGATACAGCTGAAGTGATGAAGAATTTTCTAGGTTGTCTAAGAGTATGGTTTTTAGTATCACTAAATAAAAATAATAAACAAGGAATGAAAAATAATAGACTTTAAGTAAGAACAAATATTTTATATTTTCTAATATAATAGTGTACTGCCTACAAATAGATAATCCAAATATATTGGCATTTAAAGATCTTATTACAATGAAAGTTAATTTTTTTGTTTTGAATTATTTATTTATATAATTTAATTAAAGTTAAAAATTGGAAAGAATTAAAAAAAGACATGCAGATTACTAATCCACATAAATAAAAAGAAAGAAATTCTGAAGTAAAAGATTACAATCAGTAAAACCTTTTTGGAAGCTAATTAAAGATAGTAGAATATGTTGGAAAAAAAAAAGACTTTGTAACTTAAATTTAAGAAAGCACATATAAGGTTATTATCTTGTATTCTGATAAAAGAACAAAAGAAAATAGATGTGCAGAGCAGTCTAAAAATTGATCGCGAATATAAAAGGTCAGAAAAATTTCAAACTGGGTCTTTGTCTTTTCCTTAACTAGCAGTTTCCATCGTGTCTGGGATAGAGAAATTGTACTATCCCGGACTACTTATATGCAGGACTACTACTATTCATCTGTTGAAGTGAATCTTCATGTGGAGTGGAACCGATGTGTTTACAGATACCTTTCTTTGTATAGGTCACTCAAAAAAACCATTGAGCCCTAGCCTTTAAGACAGACCAGAAACATAGAAAAATGCCGTCAGGAGAAACCCATTAACTTCTAATGAGCTCAGGATCCTGAGAATCTACACCAACTTATTAGTAAGCTAAGATTAACTAATCCCGATTGTGACTAAATTAAGTGTTTGCTTATGATATAATCCAAATAGAGACATTAATTTTATTATTCAAAAGACTTCTGTTTATGGCCTAAGAAATCTAAGTGTAATGTAAACTGTGTTAATTGATCAATGTTATTATCTGGCTTAGCGTGTATATGCTTTCCAATTTTATTTAACAATTTATCTTTTAAATATTTTAATTTGTTAGAATAAAATAGTTATTTCTAGTATCACCTTTTCATTGAGCGTTATTAATGTTAGTTTATTAGAATTTAAATATATAATTTGCCTTTGTTAATAGAATTTGTTAGAAGTTAAGCCCCATGTTGGGTGCCATTGTAACATATTTCACATTTCGATAGGCCAGTTAATCAGGAAATATAGCTATATTTTAGAAAGATGAACGAATATTTTTTTTATTTTTCATAGCTTGATTAACTTTCACTTGATAGTGCATAAAAGAAGACCTATCAAAATGTGAAAAATGCTACAATGGTAAAAGATAAAACATCACACAAATGTCTTTTTTGATAACTAACCATCAATTAATAAATACTGTCTTAATAACTAAAAATACTTTATATCAATGCTAATACTCTCATAAAAACTGATCATGGCTGATAATGATATTAATATATAATGCATATTGATTGAATCTTATTACAGTGAATGAAGACAGAAAACATCAGTAAGTTAGGTCATTTAATATTTATATTTAGTATATGGCCTCACATGATCTCATCTACTCATTAGTAGATATATTTGTGATCCAAACTAGTAATGAAACTAGTGTTTCTGCTTTGTATAAATCTTTTCCATTTTTTTATTCAAAATGCTTTTGAATCTTTCTCTTTTTGTTAAATAGAAAATTTACATACATTAAAAAAATAATTTATAACTTGAGCTTATTTATAATTATTTGTTGTGGAAGTTTATTTCTAATAAAAGCTAAAATACAAGTTTTATATATTTTTTTAATTATCATTATTTTAGGGAATATTTAACCATGAAGGCTGAATTAGATTCAATGAGACAACAGCAACAAACTATGCGAGACCAACGAGACGTAAATATATATTCTTAAACTTTTTAAATTGATATTATTTGGCATAATTATTTTAATAAACATTATAAATACTGTTTTGAGCAATTTAATAGTGTGTGCTCATGTAAATCATACTGTTTACAGAATGAATGTAAAGCTGTTAACTATAACACATAAAGGTTTTGATTTTTCTTCATGTATGTTGGTGTATTTAGAGTATAAACATATCTAAAATTATAAAATAATATATAATCTTCTCCAACAAAATGCTTTTTTTTTACTATAATCTTCAGTTTTTTTCTTTTAAAAGAAATATGTCTACTTTCAACTAAAAAACAGACAACTATTTTAAATAATTGTAAAGTATTTATTACTAATAATAAACAATATAGTATAAATATCACAAGTGAGAACTAATTATATTTTTTATTGAATTGTTTTTATATAGTTATATATAAAAAAATATTTGTTTCCAATTTCATAAGTAGTCAATAACCAAATCAAAAATTGTTGATAACGATAATATAAAGTTGTTACTAATTTTTGATTTAGCATATGCAATTATTTTCAATATTATTTAATTAATATTTACTATTATACATAATATTTATGTTTGGTGACTCAAAAAGATTTCATCCATTTACTACGCTAAATAAATAAATTGTTTTCTGTGTATATCTTGTCAATAGCTAATCCTGAACAATTTTCAAAGTGTTTGCGTATACTAAAGCTACTCTGTGTTCAAACATAGGTTATGGATAGAATAAGCTGATCACTACATAATAAGGCTCTTCATATCAATACATATATATATATGCATTATTGGGAGTTTACGTGTAATCATTTTTTTTCTTAGTACATTTTGTAGATCTCAGTTTGTAGATGTGTTGGTTATTTTAAACAAGAAATTTTTCTTATTCATTTTTATATATATATTTTTTTTTTCTCGTCCCAAGTAATAAAATTTTATTAATAAGGTAATATATTGTTTTATAGGCATTATATAAGAAAGAAACACAATTGAAATTTAAAGAAGAGGAAATGAAGAAAGAATTGAGTCAACTTCGAACTTCATCAGATGAAGTCAAAAGAGGTAAGTTTTTTATTATGAATATATTTTCAATCACTTGTTTGTCGGTTTATTTTTTTCAAATTTTATGTTTCTATACATATGCCTTTTTAAAAAAATTATAACAACTTTGACTTGTTTATGTGTTATTTTTTGAAGCAAATCTAATCCTATAAAAAAAATTAATTAAATGTTATATATATATATAACAAATAAAAACTGCAACTAGAATATATGAAATAAATAAATGAGACTCTAATTATCTCTGCCTTACACAGTATGTGTTTAAGCCTTACACAGTATGTGTTTAATGTTATGTGTGAAACCAATTCATCCCAAGTCCAATGCTTCGTTAGAATATAAATTGCCAGGCCTGAAAGATTTTTCACATACAAACAAGATGTTATCTTATACAAGGCTGATAGAAAAATTAATATTGATTCATATATTAGGGATTTAATAAATATTGGATATACCTATAATAAAGTAATAAAAACAGTTAAAATTTTTATATTAACGTGAATAAGGTAGCTGATAATGGTAACCCAGTTAAACCCATGGATAAATCTACCGAACATCCCCTCATATGGCAATAAACATTCAAAAGATCTATGCAGACACTTTCAGAGTGGGATTCAGATATCCCCTCTCTCAACAACCTTTTAAACAACACTAAGGATTGAATTCCATTTGAACATCCCCACCCCCCAGATTGTATATAAAATTTTATGCCCTGCCCCAGTTTGTATCTCAGTGTATTATGGAGAATCTCATGCTAATAGGTCAACAAGTCACCCAGCACTCATATTTATATAATAAAGCAAAGTCAAATTATGAATCTAAATCAATCTTCTTTGATCATGATCAGGTTATGGCACACACACCCCCCCCCATGCTAAAACAATATGTGCAGAGAGGAATGATAGGAAAATAAAATATAAAGAAGTGTGGATTATTGCTAGGGATCCTCAAAGATTTCTGCATCCGATTGTCAAAAAAATAGAGAATCTGATTTACATACTGCATTTTATTTGCATATTGATCTTTGCCACAAAATATATGTATTTTTAACAACATAGTTGCATTATCATTCTGGCAGCAAACTGCCGAAAGCTAGCTCAGTGCTCTTGATTCTTATTGTATTACATTTATCTTTAAATATAAACTTGCACCAACAAGTACATTATAAATCATTCTAGCATATTTTGCAAGTGGTCTATGATTTAATACACCTGATGAGACTATTGAACAAAAATATATGTATAATGTGAGAGAAATAACATGTCATTTTACATTGGATAATGACATTAATGTTCTTAAAAGCTTATATGTAATATAGTGTACTAAAGTTTATATATATATCCCTTTGAAAACCAAGCGGCCATTGTTAATTTTTAGAAAAATTTACCCTAACTCTAATAACTTAGATATTTTGTGTTTGAATGCAATAAATATATAAAAAAAACATGTTGTAAAAGCAAGGTCATATATGAAAGAATGTAATGAAGCTGTTAAAATAATCATTTCATAAAGAAAAAGTTAAAAAAAATACTATTTATAATAGTTTTAAGAATGTTTATTTTTACACTGATTCACAAATCCTAAATTTTGAAATTCAAATGATAAAATGACACTTTCATAAACAGCTTCATCACATCCATCACAAAATTACAAAAAAAATAATGTATTGGAAGTCTTACCTGAGGTAATTTTTCACTGAGAAAATTACTAAAACAGGGGACTTGCTGTGGTCCATTTTCATTCTAGAGCCAGATATGTTCAGTTTTGTAAATTATATGTAAAAATATGAATGGTTTTTAGTGGAGAAAAAAGTAACAGAACAGTGTATTCAAAAATAAATAAATAAACTCATAAAAAATAAAATGAATAAAAATAAATCAATAAAGATAATTTTTTATTATTATTAACAATGATTACATGTGTGGAAAAAAGGCTGAGTTCAAATACATGGCACTGTAACACAGAGTGGATGGATTGATGAAGCCAGAAACTGTGTATAAAATATCCTATATTACATGAAATTCCAGTTGTGTAGCATGAACTTGTATATAAATATATTTATTATTTTGCATAAAAAATATGAAGAAAGGCCGAGTTCAAATACATGGCACTGTAACAATAAGTTGATAGATTGATGAAGCCAGAAAATCTATACAATATCCTATATTACTTGCCTAAAATTGACACAAATCAATTGAGGGTCATAACTTTAGCACTGATGCAATAATTCGTCCATAAATTCAAACTTGGTCACGCGTGATACACTATTCATATTTATAATCATGCCAAAAATGCATTAGCTCACGCAGTGACAGATACCCCAGTCCCCAACTTTTTTCCATTTTACAACATATTTATTTGAAAATATTATAATTTATTATTCTATAGCATATTTATTTGTTTCAGTAAATAGAAAATATTATAATTTATAAAAAAAATATATATATAAAAAAGTAATTACATACTCTTGAATGTTATCAAAAAACGTTTATTTGTTTCAGTACATCGAAAATATTATAATTTATTATTATATAACATATTTATTTGTTTTAGTAAATATAAAATATTATAATTTATAAAAAAAAAAATATATAAAAAAAAGTAATTACATACCCTTGAAAGTTATCCAAAAACGTAATTTGAGAAGAGGGCCCAGAATCACGGACAACTTCAACGGAAAATCACAATAAAATCTTCAGTAATTGATCCAACAATTGTGGAATAACTTTTTTACGATAAATAAAATGATAAAAAAAAAATTTTTTAGGTATACTTCGCTAAAAATATTCATAAAAAATCTAAAAATTGTCGTACAGAAAAAATTCTTAGAGTTTCAGGTAGATATTGAAATCGCGCAAAGAATGACATATTGCGCGTATGTGTGACGTTTACGCGTAAACTCAGCTCAAAATAGAAATTTCTAGAAAAGTCGTACTGGGGGTCAAAGGGTTAAATATATATATACATTGATATTATGGTAGGAATTTTCCATGAATTAAACAGGAATATGTAAACTCTTATGGCAAGATGCTTAAGTTATAATGAGGATTCAGAAAAGTTGCGAATCTTCAAATTTTCCACATAAATAAATATCTAGACCTATTTAGTTCTTTTATAAAATCTTGAATGTTAAGTTGGAAGTGGCGATCTTTTAGCTCAAAGCTAAGAAGTGCTACAATTAATTACTAGATCACATTCAGCTTGTATAATCCATTTTAATTGGAGTTGCCTGGTTACATTATAACTGAATGCTTATTCTAGTGCAAAACAAGGAAAATTGTCAATATATTATCAATGTTTTTCATGAAAATATTAATATGCTTATCAAATGATATTAAGAATTCATTAAAAGTTTAAAATATAATTAAATTTTAAGATGCTGCAATAAATTATATTAAGAGAATCATGAAACCATAGCAAATTATAAAACTTCAGGTAGGGATATGTAACATATATATTAAAAATTGTTCATATAATACTTTTCATATGATTATTATTGTTAAGACTAATTTATATTTATGTTGCTTAACCTTTATGAATTTTAAAAAAAATTAACTACTATTTGTTAATTTGCTTTTCTAATCTGGATTTAATTATAGTATATTATTATTGGAGATCAAATGTTAAGGGTGAAGTTCATTTTTATCAACTGTTTTTATTTTGGTGTTTTCTATTTTTTTTTTTACCAGTTGTTAACACTGCATTAAAATATTTTCTGTGATTAAATCTTATATGATGCTGTCTCACTTGCCTCATTTAACTATGTAGTTAACTCAGCAATAAAAATGATTTTATGATCTTGTGGTTTCGAGATAAATACAATAACTATTCAGCTAATTACATACTCTTAATATAATATCATTAATTTTAAACATTTTTACATAAATAAACTCAAGATTAGAGCAGATTAACTCTTCTTATTATTAACAGATTAATAATTATTATAATGAGAATGTATTATTTATAATTATCATTGTTTTTTAATTACTCAGACAGAAAGATTAGGTCATTGGTTTTAAAGCTATACTTTATGGCAGGGGTGGGCAAATAGCGGCCCGAGGGCCACATGCGGCCCTCTAAGAGTTTCTATGCGGCCCACCAAGATAATCGGAAAAATCCACCTTGAACTGAGATTTCCTTCCCATGTGTAACCAAAGATTTGTCTCATATTTTTCACTAGGATGGCGATGTCAATATGCATGCGCGGTGTAGATACAATGTGCAGTGCTTTTCCAGTTGATCTGTTTAATTTCAGTTTTGTCTTTGCATTAGCAAATATATACATTTCCAACTTTAGTGAAACCATGAACCCTCCAAAAAAATGTAAAATCGGTGATGAATGTCGTGTGTTTAATGAAGAATGGACAAAACAAATATTTTTTTGGTAAAACGGAATAAAGCAGTGTGTTTATTGGGTCATGAAAAGAAGGGTGCGGCCCTCCGCTAACCTTTACTTTCACAAAATGGCCTCCAATGTGGCCCTCCGCCAACCTATGCGGCCCCTGAGCCAAAACAATTGCCCACCCCTGCTTTATGGGATCATCTGAATAAGTAAGTTTAGGTGATTCTCATTATTAAAATTGGAGGATATAATATTTAAATTAACTTGAAATAGAAAAAAAATGTTATAGAAAATGAATAGTAACATAATATTAATATGATAATAGAACATTGTTAATATTGAAATATATATATTATAGGGGGTTTGAACACAGACTTTCAAGCTCCCATCCACTATCCACTCTATTTCAAACCACCGATACACATGACCACTCACATGTGAAAAAGATAAATGATCTCCAATATACTTATTTCATGCTGAGCACTCATCAATTGATCCAGATCATCATCTTCCACACACATATATAATCAGTGCTCGGTTTATATTAAGATAGCAAGTTCTCCAACTTTAATGGTCAGGCCTCAATATACTTCACTCTTCAGCCATCCATACCAATGAAAATATGATGATGGAATGCCCAAATCCCATACTGATGCCAATATATTTTCATTGATATGGATGCCTGAAGAGTTGGAGGGTGGGGTAGATTGAAACTTGTCCATTAAAGTTTGAAGATTTGCTATCTTAATATAAACTGAGCCCTGTTATATTTGTGTGGGAGATGATGATCTGAACCAACTGATGACTGCGGGCGGATTCAGCATTAAATATGTATACTGTACATCATTTATCTTTTTCATGTGTGTGGTCATGTATATCAGTGGTTTGAGATATGGAAGGGAGCTTGAAAGTCTGTGTTCAAATCCCCTATAATTACAATTGAACTCCAGATATATGAAGTATGCCTGAATTTCAAATATTATATATATATAAATGTTTAAAAAAAAAAAAGGATTGTTTATTCAAAGTAATTATATAAGGAAATAAACTATGAGTGCAGATTTTTTATTTCATGTGTATGGAAGTAGAAAAATAAACAATCATTTTATTACTAGAATTAGATTTAAATATATATATATGTTGTGAAACTGTGAAGTTCTTGTTTACATTGGATGAAAAATAATATAGAAATAAAAAAGAAGTAATGTGGTGGAAATAAAAAGATTTTTAAAGTTAATGTAGAAAGAAAAAAAAAAAGAAATGAAAGTATATTTAACTCAAAAAAAAAAAAAAAAGACAGATAAGTACAATGTAACTATCTGCCAAGAACTTAACTCTGATTGAAATTTAAAGTCTGCTGATGGAAATAAATGATCTTGAAAATATGCTTTTATATGGTGTTATGTATTCAGCAATAAAAGGGAATAATTGAAGCAGGATCTGAGACATAGAAATATTTATTATCATTTTCAGCAATATGTTATCAATGTAATACATAGCTGAAGTGTTGTGAAGTCACAAAGATATGTCTATTAATTTTTCGAATTTATGAGATATGACTACTTTTGAAAGCTCTCGGTAAGTGTTAGAATGCTTATAAAAGACTATTCACTGGAAAAGTTTTTCTCTAAATAGGGGCTTAGATCTAAGCCAAAGATAAAAATTATTTTGGAAGCAAAGCTATCTTATCTTATAATTATAAACATATACATCATTTATATTATCAGACAAATTTCTTAAATGAAAAATTTATGTATTTATTAAAACCAAGTAACCCATGAGCTATGCTGTGTTAAATTGGTAGTACAATTGATGTATTAATGTTGTTTTGTTAATGATTATTAAAAATCACTGCTGACAATGCTTTGTTTCCCGTGAAAATTCTTGCTTTGCATCTATCTAATGATTATTTTGTCTGTAGTATGTTATCTAGATAAATGATTGAAATTTTTATAAGATCCTAATGGCTTGTACTCAATTCAAGTATCTTGTTTAACTTGACAGGACTAAAACCAGCTAATGATTAATATTTTAATGAAACCTTGTTTGTTTGTTTTTTTGACAAATTGCAATATGTATATAAACCAAATATCTCATGTCTCAATCTCTAAATAATTCATTTCATCCTTGCACCTTTCGATGACTGACAGTTTTGACTGATTAGCAGTCTTTGGTAGAGTTATGATTGTATTATAATATTTCTTGTTTGTTTACACAAACATATAATAAATGTATTTTGATATTTTTATTAAAAAAACATTATTTATATCATTTTATTTTTAATATAAATATTACTTTTAATCTTATAAATATTTTTAAAAAATCAATAGTATATAGATTTAAAAATATGATATATATGTCTATGTATAAATAAATGTATTCATGGAACAAACAAGTCTGAATACATTACTAAGATAATTCACAATTCAAATTTCCAAAGAATCATTTAAATGAACTTGTAAATAATACCTATCTTTGTCTGTATAAATGTAAAAAAAAAAAAATGTAATAATTATATTTTAAAGCTCTGACGAATACTGTTAGGCAATTGAAACTGTCAGACATTTTAATAAAAAGCATTGTGATAAGCACATTATTTAGAGATTTAATTAATGTTAGCAGTGCAAAAAAATGAAAAATAATTGAACTTCTCGTTATTCAATTAGTGTACTTCATTGCATTAGATAATGATTATCTCTTCTAAATGCCATAAATAATTATTAGTGAAAAATCTGTTTGGAATGAAAAATAAAGTCTTCACCCAGAATTAATGGCTCCTGTCATCCACAATCTGATAAATATGACAAAATCTTATCTTTGGAGGTGACAGGGACTAATACCCACCTGCTGAATCCTGGGTGATGGTTTTATATAATATTTCAATTCAATAGACTTATTTATACCAGTTGTTTATTGTAAAGTGGTTTTAAAGTAAAAATTAAAGTAAAAATTAAATAATTATTTTTCTATTTTGCTTGATTGGATTTAAAGTTGGGAGTTGAGTTATAATATATTTAAAAATCATCTTTACACTCTGGTATTAGATATTATATATTGTTGGAATTCTGAATTCTGATTGAAGATACTTACTTTTTTTTTTCTTGTCAGTAGATGCTTAAATAATATTTATTTGTAGTATTTAACATCATTCTTTCTAATTATATATTCGTAAATAAAGATTTTGGATACTTCTTATAGCATTAATATTTCAGCCAATCTCACTTGCCGTTATCTGATTAATATGAGTACCTAGATGTGATTTATTCAAAACTTCAAAATTATAAATATTGATATGTAGGAAAAAGCAAAAATTTGTTTTCTATCTTTCATCAGTGAAAAACTCATTTTGATTTATATCACCACAATAGATACACGTATAATAGACACAGAAAGCTTATTAAAAATAAATTTGTCATGGAAATTTTTTTTTAAAATAGTGATGTTAGTTTGTCTTTACAATTTGAATAATTGATTAGTCAATATGTTATCAAAATATTAAAAGATGCTCCTATAATATTTAATATAAAATATTTTAGATAAACTCTGTATTGATCTTGAAATTTCATATGTAACTTTATCATTCTTCTTATAGAGATTGATGAACTTTATAATCAGAAAAGAAAATTAAAGAGTGATTTCAATAAACAGTGTGTGGATTTTGGAGCAGCTATCAAATTGAAACGTCAGTTGAGCAACAAGAAAAGAGATGAAGAACGAAGAGCCCATCAAGAAGCCATTATAAGAGAAAGGTTAGAATTATTGAAACATATAGATACCATATTATTGCTTATTATTTTACATACATTCACCACTAATTTGTGACATTTGTTTATGTTATTAAAAAAACTAAAGTGAGAATGAATTATGACCTCTATTAATAAAATGTTTTTATGTATTATCATAAAGCAATATGGTATTTTAACAAGACATTTGAATATACTAAGCAGCTCAATCTATAACAGATATATTATTATTATAAAAAATATATTTATATGTATACAAACATATCTAGAATTAAATATAAGTATTACATTATTAAAATATTAGTATAAAAATAAATTCAAAATTGTGAAAAAAATAAATAAAACTATCAGTAAAAAAAAATCAATTAAAATTATCAATAGAAATATTAAATGATTTATTTTATATAAAGTATGTTGTTTTTGGTAAGATTTTATTTTTTATTAATATTAGTAAAACAATCGTACTTTCAAACACATCATTTAGAATTTCAAACAAAATAATTAGAACTATTACATTCAACCATAATTGTAAATATATTGTAAAATTTTGGAACATTATTAACTAGTTTTAATTTTACTAATAGGATTAACTCTTTATCACTTACATTTTTGTGGAATCATCATCATTTTCTCACATACCTAGTGCAGAATGAAGGTCTCTCCAAGTTCAATCCATCTTCTCCAATCTCTAGTATCTCTTCTCCACATTACTCCAGCATACTTTATTTCATCCATTAATCTCACGTGTGGTCTCTTTCTAGGTCTTTTACAATTTTTTGGAATCCAGCTTAAGATTTCAACTGTCCATATATTATCATATCTTCTTTCAATGATATCGGTAACATGTTTGTTCTCTCACCCATGTATTTCATTTTTGATCTCTTGTTACTCCTAATATGCATTTCTCCATATTTCATTGAATAGTCTGAAGTCAATGCATTGCTTTTCTATTGCACACGATTTTTTTTTGAGTACCATTACAATCATATCATCAATTTCATCAGAGCTTTATACTAATCTTTAAGTAAATTAAATATAATAGAAAATTATAATTGGAAAACTTTTTATTAATATTGAGAAAGAAAATGAGATACCATCCAAAGATTGATAGTGCAAGAAATTCACATTGTACATCAGAAACATTTTTTCTTAAACAGTATGTTGTTTAAAAACAATATATTGAAAATTTCATGTTAATCTGATATATATTTAATAAAATTGGCAGCATATGCTAAATTACATTTGCAAAAGTATTATGTTCAATGATTTTGAAACATTGTGTCATTCTTCATGGCAATGAAAATTTAGGATTATATTATATTAGGAACTGTCAAACTAAACTGTATAAATTATATCTAAATACAAATGATTTCATTTCTGAGAAAGATATTCTGATAATAAATTATTCTTCTCAGGTTATGGAATTAATAATAAGATTTTTCTAATGGTATCTAAAAATATATATAAGTGATAAAAAGTCAATCCTTTTAGAAAATGCAAAACTAGTTAATAAAGTTTAAATTTTGCAATGTATTTAAAATTATACTTAAATGCAGTATTCCCAATCATTTGGTTTTTTTTTATTATTTGACAATTTATATTATGTTTCTTATATTTTTTCACTATATTAATATTGTACCGGTCAAAATTGTATATTCATCCAACAAGACCTAGAATCTGAGCAAAAATACCTCAAATCCAGTCATGCCCGAGATATGCAGGTCAGGAGCTTTGCATATTTAAAAGAACAAGATTTTTGTGCATCGAATTGTTGTTGAATTATTAATGCATCTAGAAGCCGTTCACTTAAAGGGTAAAAAGCTTAAATGCAAGCTTGTTCGCAACATTCTAATATGATAAATTAATGAATAACAAAAGGTTTAGGCTTATCACAACATTACAACTTATACATGTGGCTTAGGCATGAATCTAAAATATTTATAAATGACGGTACTAACATGAATGTCTGCAATAAGGGTTTCGGTCCATTTCCGGCTGACAAGATGCTTCAACATTTAATAAAAGTAGAAAGTATGCTCACTCTTCCGGCGGAAAGATACTTGGAGAAGAGGAAGGTAGGAAGATGCGATGAGCCGGCTGTCCAGGGGTCATCATACACAGAGCGTTTGCTACTCCATCCAAAAGTTTTAGAGTGAGACCACTGTCCATCCAGAACAGGAACAAAGAAATCGGTTCAGAGTTCCCGACTATTCCATAATGACAAAGCAAAATATATAATTACGAAGACTGACCTATGCTAGAAACTTTGTGAATAAAGTAAATACACCTCTAATGACATTTAAATAATTAAAGCCTAAACATAAATTAAGATCAAGCATAGTGACATGATTTATATACTAAACCAACTGTAAAATAACTACTATTAAAAATAACTGAGTAAATGTTATAATAATAATGAATATATTATCCCTTCATTAAGTGAGTCCCCTATGTGTTTGAAATAAGTAAAACAATATTTATTAATTGTCATGCTCTTAGGCGCTACAGGTAAATGGTTATTTCGTTATAATAATCAAATAAGTGACAGTCATCAATAATATTTTAAATATCGTAAATAGAAATTTAATAATAGCATTTATAACTAACAATGAATAAATGTAACTAAGAAATAGTAGCAGCATTTACTAATCTGCCTTTAAACATATAGCATTTTTTAATCATTACCAAACCAACGAGCGAGAGTGTTTATCATAAATGATTTAAAAGAATTGAACATCCCTTAAATGAGTGGGATTTATAATACTAGTAGATACACTCATGAGGTTTCGTTAGATTGGCATATAATTGACAGTTTAAATAAAATGCATAATAATAATAAAATGGTACCACACTAATATATAGAATAAAATTTAGGCGTGAAATAGGTGTGAGAGATTACATATAGATTTGTTAGGATTATAGAGAGTCATTAGAAATTAATTACAAGTAATATAACTGGCCTTAGATTACTAGCATGTTAACATAGACAGAAATACATTTATAAAGTTAAATAGGGCTTAATGGATAATTATAGCAAATTAAATAAGTCTCTAAGGTGGTATTGAAGATTACCTTTCAATGTGATGGCTTGACAAATCCATGTTCTTTGGGAGGCAATGTATATTGGAGCATGAGTGGTCCTTATTTCATTGAAATGTAAGTAGCATTCTGTCTTGAACTTATTTTTAATAATATTTAAAGGCAGTCCATTGGTTTGGAATTAGAGTGCAGCATTATGGCATGGAGACGATCTTAGAAAGATCGGGAAATCGTGAATTTAGTCCCCTCTACTCAGCTGTCACAATGTTAAAAATTTGAGCAGCGTGGATTCGGCTTAGCAACCGAATTCAAAATTAACTGTCTTCTTGTTGGTCGCAACAAGCCCTATTTGTTCTTGGTTACAGTTTTTCCAGGAATGTTTTTAAAAAAATCACCCGAAGCAATGCGGATACAACTTACCCCATGTGATCTCTATCAGCAGGAAATGTACTTTTGTTTTTGTGCAATAGAAGATGCAAAATATTGATAGGTTCTTGAAGATATTGTTTGAATCCATTTCTATTTAACGCATTCGCATAACTATAATTTCAATTAAAATATTTAAAACCAAATTTAATTCAATAGAGCGACTTTGCTAGTTTTGACTAATGGATTTCTCTATTATTTGCTAAACTTTCCATTACTTTAAGTCCTTTCGAGAATCTTCCAAAATGTTGCATCATTCTTTGCCATCATCTCATATTAAATAAGAATAAATATAAATAATAAAATATTAAACCAAATAGTATTAATATTTACATCACATATACATATTCGTTGCATATATGTGAAGCACATAACACGACTACATATTATTTAAGGGATTTTAACTAGAATTAAATTTATAATTCTAAATATCAATATTATTTATCTAAATAGTTATTTAGGGTCGGGGAGAGTTATATGGATGTGCGTGCTGACTCTATATTGTCCAGGCAGGTGCAGAAATGGATTTGAACCCCATTTGGTGGTTAGTTAGGTTGATGGGCTGTTAAGCTCGAATCTGGATTACAGATTCACAGCTTTAATATTGCATAACATTAATGTGCTGATTTTAGTTTTAAGTTTGTTTATTGATTACTCAGTTAATATTATTTAAATAAATAGTTTTGAATAAATTTATACACATATATTTTTAAAATAAAAATTAACCATTCTAATCATTTAGAATACAATTTTCGTTGTTTTTTAAATTGAAGTTTAAAAAGCACTCCTTTTAGTTGACCACGGAAAAAGAAATAAAAGTGGAAAATATGTTTAATGATTACATTTTTTAAATAAACTTTTTTCTTTAACCTTAATTGTATTATTCATTGTTGGGTATGTCATTGCAAAAAAAATGAAATAAGAACAAAAAATAAACTACAATTATTTATATTTTTATTACATTTGTTTAGAAATATACTGAATATTTTGTATATTTAGTGCAATATAATTGACTTGAACATAAAGCTATTTAAAAATTGTATTTCCTATAATTGCTGGGTTATAATTTAATAAAATGCAATATTCAGTTAATTGTAGTAATTTAATATTTTACTTTAAAATGGTTATATATAAATTCTATATAGTTGTATAATAGTCTTTGGCAGTAGTAATAATTTCAAGCTTTCTTTCATTCCTGATTGCAATTTTCTCTTTGTATTGCTATTTAGCATTTATTTATCAATTCTGTTAATGCTGTATAACCACAACATTATTCTATTGTTACATTAAATATCTCTAATGTCAAAGTATTTTGTATATTACATACTCTTAATATCATTTTATCTTCTTTTTAAAATGAATCTGTGGATAAGCTAATTACTTTGAACAACTGTATATTGATCTTTTTATAACTGAACTTTTGATGTAAACTGATAAAAGTACCATTATTATCAATATGATTCAACTGAGAATGCATTAAACTTAATTTCTTTTTTTTTTATTATTGATTTCAATCATTATTGATCCATTCCAAGATGTGTTTCTAAGTTTAATTCAATTTTATCAATCTATAATTTCATCAATCTATAATTTCATCTTTCACTTTAGTTTCAACTAGCTTCCTCATCTCATCCATCCATTTTACATGTTCTATGTCTTTTACAATTTTTTAGGATTTACTTTAAGACTTTAATTGCCCATCATTTATTTATAATATAAAAAAAAAGTGAATAAACCTACTACACATAGTTTGACTTTGAGAAAATTTCAGTAATATTTCATTAGATATTAGTATAAAATTTATTAGAAGAAAGTCCATGGAGGTTTTTTTTTGGGGGGAGGGGGATTAATACTTAAAAATAAAACTAGTAAACTCATCATTCTGGTTTGTATATTTTGGTATGAAACTCATTCATGTTCATTTAAAAAGTGAAAAATTACATGGCGTTAATGCTGCAATAACATGAACAAATATATAATCATTAGGAATTTTTTCTACCTATTTATTTTTAAACTCTCAGAGAGAAATCCAAAGTTTTCTTTCATTTAATAGCAAGCCGTATTTTCAGCATTTCAAAAAATATATATAAATAAATAGTAATCATCAATTTTTTTATATATATTTTTTTTTTGCTTAGATTTTAAATCCTGGCAATTTTAGATAAAAACAAGCTTTTATTATGTATATATATGTTTCTAAAATATTAGCAAAGAAATATTCTTATTTTAAAAAATGAATATGTATAATAATTATTTTAAAATGTAACAATTACCATTATTATATTTTAAATAAAATCCATTTTTTGCTTGAACTTTTAAAATAGGGAATTTCTTACATTATAATGAATATTTATAATGTAATAATTTTATTATAAACAAAATATTAATGATTTATTTAGAAGCAAAATTCTCTTTTGCATTTTATTTTGTATTTCGATTTAGATTAAAAAGAAGACTAGGTTTTATTAATTGTTGCACTATAAATACTTATACTGTACATGCATATGGAGTTGTTGTCAGTATTAAGTGATTTTGAATTTTATTTTTTTTAACAGCAACTTGATTTATTAGTTTTTATAAAAAGATAATTATATTTTTATTATTAAAATAATTGCATGTGTTTAATGAATGATCATTAGCTATTTTTTAATGTGCACAGACCCAGTTAGCATATAGTTTTTCTCAAGTTGGAGCATTAAATGTAACAGCTCTGAGTGAAGTTGTTTTTATATAAACTAGTTAAATTAAAATAAACCATAAAAGTGCATTCTATTGCATTATTTTATTTTTTATTTTTAATCTTTTCAATAATCTCTTTAATTAGCAAATACCAGAATGGAAATAAATCTGCTGATTATTTCAAAAACAAAGGAGAAAAATTTGTATTATTTTTGTATTCAGATATAAATAATTAAAATGCAAACTTTTATTTAAATAAATATTTCTCAAATACAATAATAGACATTATTTAATAATTTTTTTTTATGATAATACTATTGTTTGAATCAATCTCTGACCATGTAAAGTGTAATGTTGGTCTAATTTCTCAACATTAGCCTTTTGTTTACAAGATACACTTATCAATAATGGATATTTTTTTCATTATTCCATATGTAAAATGGTATGACTATCAAAAACGAGAATCTTAATTAATTCAAAGAACTTATGCTTGTAAGCTGCTATCTTTTACTCATTCTTTTGCAATATACACTTTTAAAATCTGCAACAAAGATAGCTGATAGAGAAAAGCAACAATTGACCAATAAAATTTCTACTGAGACTAGAGAATTTATGAAGAAAAGAAGGAATATGAAGATATACAAAAATGATGCATTAAAAAGGATTGAATATCTCGAATTTTGTAAAATGGTGCGGAAAAGAGTTGAAAATGATATAAGAAAGTATAACAGTGAACTAGCAAGGAAAGCTGTAGAAGGAAATAAAAGTCTCAAGAATGTAAAACAACAGTTTGGTATTGGTGGGAAATTTATATTTGAAATAAGAAAAAAAGATGGAATTATTACTAAAAAGAGAGATGACATTATGAAATGAGTAGAAGACTTTTATCAAGAATTATATAGTAATAAAGAACAAATACCTCCTATTTCTATTACATCTTCTGAATTGCCCAGAATTTTAAATGAAGAAATAAAACATGCTATTAAATGAACAAAGAAATGAAAGGCTCCAGGTAATGATGGAATTATAATTGATATATTAAAAGAAGCAGATGAAGAAATATAATTTTTTTAGCAAAGTTGTATATCAAATGTCTAAATGATAAAGATGTACCAGATGATTGGAATAATGCAGTACTAATATTTAAAAAAAGTGATAAAGAAGATATTGGAAATTACAGAACTATCAGCCTTTTATCAGTTTTATACAAATTTTTTACCGAGATAATTACAACTCATCTACAGAGAACATTGGATTTCCACCAACCAAGAGAAAAGGCTGTATTTAAAAGTGGTTTTATAATAGTAGATCATACCAAGGTATTGAGGGAAGTTATAGAAAGGACAAATAAATATGAGTTGCCATTATGCTTTGGATTTGTGGATTATGAAAAGGCATTTGACTCTATAAACATTTCTTCAGTGATTAAAGCATTGGATCATCAAGGTGTAGATCCAGGATATTGTCATATTTTAAATAATATTTATAAAAATGCAATAGCAACAATTAGATTACATAATGATACTGGGAAAGTCAACATTGAGAAAGGTGTAAGACAAGGTGACTCCATATCTCCAAAACTTTTTACAGCAGTGTTGCAAGAAGTATTTTGTGGATTAAAATGGGAAACTAAAGGAGTGAAAGTAAATGGAGATTATTTAAGTCATTTAGATTTGTTTTTGCAAATAGTGCTTCAGAGCTGCAGGAAATGTTGCAGGAATTATCAGATGAAAGTAGGACTAAAGATAGTTGTTAAAAAGTCTAAAGT
This sequence comes from Epiperipatus broadwayi, assembly GCA_028023455.1. NCBI lineage: Eukaryota > Metazoa > Onychophora > Udeonychophora > Euonychophora > Peripatidae > Epiperipatus > Epiperipatus broadwayi. The sequence goes on from JAQFVV010006226.1 coordinate 5,551,020, forward strand.
AATGTTTAATCGATTTGCTCAAATATGAAAATAAAGATTGATTATGATGAATTAGAAGAAGTTAAGAGATACAAATACCTTGGTCAGATTATTAATACAGATGGAAACATAATGGATGAAATTAATCATAGAATTAAACTTGGTTGGAGTGCTTTTGGTAGAAATAACTTGATACTAAAAGGAAATATGCCTATGTGTTTGAAAAGGAAGATTTTTAACAAATGTGTTTTACCAGTTCTTACTTATGGATCTGAGACTTGGACACTTAATACAAGAGCAATACAGAGACTCCAGACCACTCAAAGAAGTATGGAGAGATGCATGTTGGGAGTAACAACAAGAGATCGAAAATGCAATGTATGGTTAAGAGAACAAACGGTGTCACTGACCTTATTGAAAAAATTAAAGGATTGAAATGGAGTTAGGCTGGACATATTGCTAAAAAAGATGATAATAGATCGATAATTGAAATCTTAAACTGGATTCCAAGAGGTTGCAAAAGATCCAGAAAGAGACCACATGTGAGATGGATGGATGAAATAAGAAAGTGTGCAGGGGTGATGTGGAGAAGCTAAAGATCGGAGAAGATGGATTAAATTTGGAGAGACCTTCATCCTGCAGTGGATTGATAATGGTTGATGATGATGACTCCCACTAAGATGTACTATTTTTTTTTTCTACAGTTTTTATTGCCGAATAGATATAGTTTTCATTTTGTCCAATATGATTAAATTAGTTTTTCTATAAATTTTTCAATCATATTCTAGAATTGTTAACTCTCCATTTCATCTTATCTCCAAGCAGATTTTTCATTTAATTTTTATTTTTATTAGTTATATAAAATTAAAAATCAGTAAAACAGAAATTTCAAAATGTTTATCGATATGTTTATTGTATATTATCACTTAATGACATTAAATATATTTTAGTAGCAATGTAATGAATACATTGCGCTCATCAAACTCAAGTTATGTAGAGAAAAATTCTTTATAAACATATGTGGATGATTATCATGAACAATTAAAACTATTTCACTAATCTATGCTTTGGTCTCGAGTTTATGAATACTGTATTTTTTAATCTAAATGACAGCAATAATAAATCCTGTATGATATTTATGTTTATTTGGGCATATAATTTGCTTCTTTTTTCTCCCAAGGAACTATTTTTTTCATAGAATATCCATAAATGAAATAAATAGCCTTTATCAGAATAGAGTAACTGATTTTCTGATATCAGTAAATTTGGCAGTAAAAAAATATGCTTGTGGTCTTGCTGTTAGAGTTTAATTAAAGAAATACACTTGTTACATATTTATAATGAAGGTTATTTTTGAAGTTTTAGAAATACTAATATTTGATAATGTGGTGCATATAAAAAAAATTTCTAGATTAAAAGTATAATACTATTATACAAAACAATTAAAAAATTATGATTGTTTTTGTAAACATATACACACATACATTCATATATATATATATGTGAATATGTTTGATTTTATTATTTCATTAACTGTTTAAAAGTAAACGAAAAACCAAAACAGTAATATCTTCAATTCCAAGAGGATGCAGTTATAAAAAAAGAATTATATATACAGTATACTCAAAAAACAAAACTTATGAAAATCCCTAAAATGATATAAATAAAAGAAGCATATAAAATATTTATATACACTCCTTAACAAAATTGATAAATTATGAAAACCCTATTCACCAAACTAAAAATAGATTCACATTTTTGTGACAAAGAAATGGATATCTAAAAATTAACTTCATCATTTATCCTGCCATGAAAGAACTGAATTTGTTTGCACAACTTCTGCTGAAGGTCTGTAAATCTTATTATTATATATGCATGCCATTCTCATTTACTGCCTCATTCATTCAACCTTTATGCAGACCTTCACATTTGAATAATAATAGAATACCATGATAAATATTTGAAAGGTCACAAATACCTAATATCATAAAAAATTCATGAAATGATTTGAAAATATGGGTCTAGTTTTACGTCATAGATCATACCACTCTATCCCATATCAAACTGCACAGGATAATTAGCAATAGCAAATTACCATTGACAATGATTAAACACTATCACTTGTTCATAAGTTTTTATTGCTTTATTACTCTTACTGCTTGCAGAAGAAATTGCGCCTAGTAATTTTGTTTTAATTTCCCTTGCATTTTTTCCTTGTTATACATGAGTGTATATTTATTTGATAGTTGGTATTTTTATTTGAGAATATTAATATATTAGAGGTACATGATTAAAGTTTATAAAGAAAAAAGTAAAGTATCTTTTTATTCTTTAAAAAACAATTTCGTTTTGTTTTTAAAGATAAAAAAATTAAACCTGTTTTCCTTTTTATTTTCTGGAAATAGATTTAGTGCTCTAAATAACAAAATTTTATCTCTTCTAAATCTAAAAATAAAGAATCAATTTACTTAAAATATTTTTTTTGTACAGTATATTATAATACATGCATAAGAAAATTATAAAATGTGCTATATATATTTCTATTTATAACATTATTAGACAATGTTATTGAGTTATGGTCTCAGTTAAGCATCATGAACATTATTCCTTTATGAATTTTGTACTCTTGCTGTGATTCAATTGAACTATTTTTCTAGAATTGTTTGATTGCAACGAATAACACTAGAATTTTAGTGAAATTTATAGTATGATGATAAATAAATCCTATTTGTCTCATCACTGTTTGGCTTGTATCGACTGGATTATTTTAAAGAAATGTCAATATTTCAGATGCATATGACTGGTCAACGACTTAAACATAATTTGGATCATATCACAAAAAAATAAAGTTGTTGAAATTTAATTTTTGACCTTACAGTCTTTTTACACATGGAATGTCTTAACAAAATGAGTCAATTCTTATCACATTTACTCCAACTTTTTCTGTAGCATCACATTTTCATTTGCTGCATTGTTTACTAGTAAAGTGAAAAACATTTTTTGACCAAATTAACTAATATATGGTGCAAATCAAACATTTTTTATTATAAAAACTGTACATAATTAAACATTCCTATTTCTTTTGAATAACTGTAAAATCTTATACACAACAATTCCTTTGTTTTAAAAAAATGCATTTTTTTTTTTAGATGAATATAATGATTTTTTTTAAAATTGTGTATAAATGACCTTTTTTTTTAAATCATTATCCTATTATTTTCATCATAGTTTAAACTTAATAATAATATGCATGCATACTCAGTATGTTGTTTTGTACTTTTGATTCAAAATTTTATTTTTGTATATATATATATATATATTTTATTTAATTATTTAGAGAAGAAATTGCAGAGCTGGCTGATCCTTATTTTGAAGAGAAGCAAATATGTGCTGCCCTTATTCACTATTTACAACGATTTGTTCGAGATTCCAGCCATTCTCATAGTAATGCTGAAACTCCTACCGAAGAAACTGTAACAAGTAATTTCTTGTTTTTAATTGTCCCTTCTTTTTTTATTTTCTCCATTACTCAACTGAGAAAAATATCTATTTACACTTTATTCTAATTTTCTTTATTTTGCTTTTTTTTTTTCATTTCAAAACATATTTGTAGAATTATTTATTCTTTGTTCTTATGGTGATTAAAGTTTCTTTTAGAATATTTATTTATTTTATTCACCTACTCCATGTTCATCTCTCTTGGATGTTAATTAACAGTCGAGAATCTTAATAGGATACAGAATTCAACAGTTTCTATTCATCTGACTGAGATATATATATTTTCTCATTTGGAAATATAGAAAAGAACCATTAGTTTTGAGATTGCAAATAGTTAAGACAAAATATTCATTTATTGTAGATGTTGAAGTACTGCTATTATTTAATTTTGAGGATGCTTGATATACATCTTCATTGTAATCACTCCAAATCTTGCCTAGAAAAAACATCTTCATATAGCATGAATAATAATTGGAGGGGTTGGGCTGCTATCACATTATGGGTTGAAAGATTTTCTTTAGATTTATTTTGCAATATTTTAAGTTTATCACAAAATTAAGGAAATAGTTTTCTGTTTTTATGTCTAGATAAAAGCTGAAAGCTATTTTTATTTATTATTAGTATAGTTTTTATGTCTAGATAAAAGCTATTGCTTTTATTTATTTCTTATTTTCAAATCTTAATTTTAATCTTTGTTTTTTGATTTGCTACAAATATTTCTGTGCAAATGATGGGTATATAGAAAACCAGTTCAACATTATAAAGCACTCTAGGCTACATTGACTGATAAAGATGTCTTGTACTGTTTAACATAATATAGTTACAAAATGACAAACTGTTAAAAGTTCTCATACTTTACATGACCTCCCTAGCATCCAACCATTTGATTACTATTATTTATATTAAATACTTTTTATAGCTGAAAAATTTATATCTTTCAAAGCAAATTCTTTTAACACAATATGTTTTTTAATTTTTTTTTAAAATATATTAATAATAATTTGCATCTAATAATCATAAAGATTTTTTCTTTTTTGTAATGAAACATAATTTATTTTGGTAATTTCTGAACTTTTTTTTTTTTTTTTACTGAAAATTAGTTCAGAATTATTTCAGAAGACCCTAGAAGACAATAATGGAATTTAAAAACATTTCAAATAGCACAAGGTTTTCTGAAAATATTATATTTTTCTTGTCTAGGTTTGAATCAACAATTCAGTTTTTTTTTTAATCTTTTAAACAAGTAACCATTTATTTAAAAATGTATTTTTTTTAAAAATGTATTTTTTTCTTACAATTGCCAGATAGATTTTAGTAAAATATCTATTACTGTTTTTTTCTGTATTAATAAATTCTATATTTATAATTACAAACTATATATTATTCAATAGTTATCTTTCATTAATATAATAAACTGATTTCAGATATTCATAAAATATTCAAACAATACTTAAAGAGAATAATCACTCTCTTTACTGGCTATGAATTAAAAATAATTAACACTTTGATTGTAATAATTAAATAAGATCTAATATGTGAATTTTAAATTAAACACAATTCAATGTTCAGTATAGTAAACTAAGAGAGTAAATTACCCCCCCCCCCCAGGCTATGAATTAAAAGCACTCTAAACATTGAACAAAAAATCAAGAATATTTATATCTGAACAGAGTCCACTGATACTGGTTCAATCTTAGTGTTCTAATGCCACTTAAATACAATCAGTAATCAACCTTTAATATTTTTATATATAAACATCTTTGCAATGTTTTTTTTTATTATTATTGTTGTTGCATTCTTACTATATATTGATCTTGTTTTTATACATCTGGCTAATTTTTTATTTTTGTAAGGATTGAAAGACAATGTGGCTTTTTTGTTTTTAGGTTCAGATTCTTGTTGAGCTATTTTTTTTTAAATATTTTTCTTTCTCTCTCTCTCTCTCTCTGTTTACTTTTAGTTTTTCTATCCTTTTTCCTTCAAAAATTAATATTTGCATCTTAAAATTTTTGAGAAAATAAGTTCCTGAGTCTTATACTATCAAAGAAGCCTGTAAAAGAAATTCTATTCCATGTCTTCATTTTTCTGGTTGGATCACAGCTTTTCATGTATTTGTTATTTTTAGCAACAGCCTATTGAAGCTCTCTCCTTGTAGCTATTTTAAGATTCTTAAAGTCTTTTATATTTTGCTTTTATACTTTTTGCTACAAGCAAAAATTATATTAAAACTACTAAATTTTTTATGGATCTATATGTTAGTTATGTTCAATATCTGAAGTATAATTAATTTAGTAATATCACTTGATAATTATGCTTTGGCTTATCACAATTTATTCTAACAATTCAATATTTTGAACTACATCAAAAACTTTAATGAGGTCTTTATATAATTAAGAGTTTCTTACTATTAAGTTCGATGTTATTTTTATTATTATTTTATGTTTTGTTAATATTGATTTAAAATGATGTGAATAAAAAAATTAAATGTTTACCGAATTTTCTGTCTTGAGAAGGTCAGTCATAACTGTTATAAAAGAGTTAACTGGATAAAAATTATTTTTTAGAAAAGAATGTTGTTTAATTAAAAAAAAAAGTCCATCCAAGACGGAAATTATTGATCTAAAACTATGGTTTTTACTTTAGTAGAAAAAAAGTTTCAACTAGTAGAAAAAAATCTCCCTACCAAAATTTAAAATTTACAATATCATAAAACTCATTTGTTTCTTGTTTTGTATAAAAATTTGAGCATTTTGAAAATTAAAACTTTGTTTTACAAGATTTTTTCATCTTTTGTTATTTTTTTTGTTTTGTTTTTTTGTTATGTAGTACCTTTTAAAAATATTCCTCCAGAGGAAGGAATGTATATTCTGAATAAAAAGAATGAGGAAGAGTTATTTTCAGGCATCACTAGAGGGCGATCCAGTAAAAAGAGCAAAAAAGATAAAAGGAAAATTACTCAGGTAAAATAGCAACAATAAGTATTCAATTATATATGAAAGTCTGAACGTTTCCCTTTTAATTAAAAATATTTTAATATTTTAACTTGGATTTTTTTTTTGTTGTTGTTGTAATGAAAATATTTCTTTTATCATGAAAAAAATTTCAAATAACAAACGTAAACAAATGGTTTCATAGTTTTATATTAATATTTAATATATTTCAAAAATGCTTACCTTCTATACATATATATGTATGCTCTTATATGTGTGTGTGTTGTATATATAAAAGTGAACTTATATAATTGTTTAAAGTAAGTTTTATTTATATAAAATAAAATTATAAAATACTAGAATTAATGGTATTTAGCAGAAAATAAATTCATTTAGAAGTAATTACAGAAAAAAAAAAGTAAACTTATTTTGTGATGAAAGAAGACTTGTATTATTAACAACCATTTATAAATTAGTATAGCAATTCTAATCCCAAAAGAAGAAAAAAAGGAAGACATAATAATTTGTAATAAAATAAATCATTAGAGTGAACTCTAAAGTTTTCAATCAATTTATATATAAATAAGTAAATGCTATAGCCAGCTTGTGGCTTGATTGGCATCTTGATTAGCATTAACAGTTAACTTCAAATATAAGGTGACTATAGTTTTTATGTTAGCATATTGAAAATTGTAGAGTTAATTCCAGTGTTTTGTTTAAATGTATATAAAACATTAAAGATTGGTTTTATAATAGTCATTGAATCACAAATATTGTCCACCTATTACATACAGTTTTTTTTTAATTATTTGATATTTTGTGATGTTGTCTTTTAATTTCTTCTGTGATTAATTATATTTTTTGAAAAACTATCATTATTACATTTCTTAAGAATATTTTTGATAGCCTATATTACAAATGGGGTCTGCTTTTTCCATAAAAATCGTACTCAAGTTTATGTAACTAATTTAATTATGCTAATTATATCATTGATAAAATGTTCTATTTTTTAACTTGTTAAATCCTGCAGCAGCACATTGGAGCCTATGTTGCACCTCATTATCATTACTTTTCTGCATAAAGTTTCCAAGATATTTAAATTGATTTATATTTTTAAGTTGATAATTATTCAGTCTGAAAGTTGGTCAAGATTTCTTCCATCATGATAAAAAACTTAATTTGTTGTTGTTTTTAATATTAATTATTAAACCCAAAGTCTTCAAGGCATTAAGAACATTTTGTGGATCATTTCTTGAATTGGCAAGAATAGTACAATCAATGGCATATTGTGTAAATCTAGTCAAAAAGGTGAAGTTTTTATTTTTGCTTTAACCCTGTTTAGTACACATCCTTGTTTAACATGAATTTTTATCTCAAATGCCTCTGACTTTCTATCAGTAATAATCATTTCTCATATCATCATGTAAAAATTTTATATCAGTTAATTTTGATATACAACTAGCCAATGTCAAACTTTATTACAATTTGTTTTTTGATTAACTGAATGAAATCCTTGACCAATTCATTAAAAATATTATTGCTCATGATACTTTTTTTGCATTTGCCTGGCAACAAAAATTATATTTTTGTTACCAGTAATTTTTTATAAAACCACATTCATTTATGACTGGAAGCAATTTATTCAATAAAATTCTTGAAAGCTTTTTTGATATAATGAATAACAATAAATATTCCATGGTAATTACTGCAGTTCTTTTCTACTATTTTTTTTTTTATAAATTAAAAATCAATAGTAACATCCTTAAGATCAGAAGACATAATTTCATGGTCCTTATATTTTTAAAAAAGTCAAATAGTTTTAAAGCTAACATATTACAACGATAGTTTATAAATTTTCCATCTTTTTCATTTTTCAGATTACAAAAAGCTGTTAACTTCACTGGGCTGACTATTTTTGTCTAAATCTGAATAAGTAACAATCATGGATATATCATTACACAAAATATCAAAACATTCTTCATCTGTTTCTATAAAAGAGTATCATCCACATTATTTTTATTACATTAAAAAAAAAATTTAAGATGACCATGATCAGAGAAGATCTGTATTTTTTATTTTTTTTTTGCAAGTTTTAATTCACCAATCATTCTTAAATCTTTTTATCTCTTGTTGAACTTTTGCCTTTAAATCTCTACATTGATTGTGAAACCACATTCAGTGTATTATTTTACCAAGCAGAAAAATTATTTTAATCAAGTCAACCACTAAGAATTATTCTTTTCAGTGAATTGAAAAACAGTATCCACAACACAGAAAAATTTCATGTCTCAGTTACATGAAATTGGCATTATTAAGAAAATTCATCAAATTTTATATTAATATGATTAGAAAAACATCTTTTTTAATGCAACTACCATTTTAATCTTAGAATATATTAATCTATGAACCATCTCACAGTGCAAGTGTTTATGTAATATGAACATATCTATGAATACATCCAACTTGTTGTAAAGTGATTATTCTGTCTAATTAAAATATTCAAACCATGTGTTATGTAAAAATTCAATAACAGCAAACCAGTTGAATTTAATGCATCAATATTATTATTTCCAATATCTTAATGACAAAGTTTACTATTCCTACAAATAATATTGATGCACCAAAGCCAGCAAAAAAAAAATTTTTTTTGGTCTTTTAATGGTATTGATATAATAAAATACTAGGCAATAAGAATTAAGATCTCTGTACAATTGTACAAATCGTAGTTTTATATAAATTTTTACGTATATATCTATTCCAAGAATATAAGAGACTAAATTAGACTTCACAGCAAATTAATATCATGCAAGCTTTCCTTCACTCAATTGTTTCTCTTTTCAAAAAAAACTTAGTGTGTTGAATTAAACTTTTTATCTCTAGAAGATGACTTTAATAAGAACAACTATGTCAGTCAGTTTTTTAGTTATGAATTCTGTTTTTTGTTCAAATCTTATTATTGCTACTATCTTCTGCTTTACCAATATTAATATTTTTTTAATTTACAATTGTTTATATTATGCTTTAATCAATGATCTGCCAAGCAATGTGATCTACTAGCCAGATTTTGAGAGACAAGCTATTTTTAGACTACTTGGTTTACTTTCTTTTTATTTCTATAGTAGTTTGGAAATATCTAAAATAGAACTATCTAAATATAAATTCTTTGTTAAGTTTAAACTTCTGTCTCAAATCAAGTTTCAAAGTAACTCATTACTAAGTATACTGCTTTATGCAAAAATCAAACACTTTCTGAGTTGCTAGGAGCTTATGCTCCAATGAAAAATTGGAATCAGAACTGCGGTGTCTTATTAAAGAATGAAAATGTTACTGTACAAACACAATTCTATGAATATAGTCAGTGAGAGACTTATGATATGATGATTGGGTTCTTTGCTAATTTAAGTGATTGAAGATAGTAAGATAAAAGAACACAGAGAGGAGACAGGAAAGATTGTATCAAAAACTCTACTTAGCCTTTGCTTAATCATCATTATATCTTACAAAATAGCTCATTTGTTATTCACAGTTATCTCTTTTATTTGCAAATTGTTTCACTCAACATCATTTGTGGATTCATGTGTGACCTGAGTAAAGCACCTGACATTCTTATGTAATATTATAGTCGTAGATAAATAGAATCACAAGTTGTGGGTGTATTAACAAATTAAATTTATAATGCTTTATTAATTTGTTGTGCATTATTAATTGTAAAAAAATAAATGTGATGGTTGCTGGGTTAGCTTGCCATACTCATTACATGGAATTAAATTCAATTGAGGTTGAACTATTCTTTTTTGGTGGATAAGTATTTCCCATATATTCGTGTCAGTAAAAGTATGTTTGATTATTTATAGTTTGGTGATATAAATAAATCGGGCTTAGTCAGGAGAATGTTAATGCTGATTAAAGTATGGTACACCTTTTGTCATTCACACATTAAAATTTTAAGAGTAATTAAGTCCGAAGTTGTATTTGCAACACACTAATGAGATTATGGTTTCTGTACATGGAAAATCTGCTCTAACATTGCAATTTTGTTGAACAATATACAGTATTAATCATGCTGAAATTCATAGAAAAATGTTAGCACAATATCAAATGTATATTTGACTTAATGTAAATCTTACAAAATAAGTAATGAAGACATGAAAAAAACAGTTTATTCAAAGCAGCAATATCAGAAAGAATCAAAAACTTCTGATAGAATTCTGTAACTGTTGGATTATACATGAAAAATGTAAAGAACTGCAGTAGATTATGTGTACATTGAAAAATAATGTTGAAGTTAGATATGTTTCATTTTGAGTAAAGCCAGTAAAAAAAATCAATTTTCTTTTGCATTTTTCATTGTACATATCTATACACACATGCCTTGAGTGCTGCAAGATATCATCAGGTCTTAGAATTATCAGTTCTAGAATAAGAATTTTTAAATTGTAATCAGATAATAACATTATTCTTGATGCTCATTTCCCAAAAAGGAAACTATGAGCATTTTTATCAAGTTTATTTTATTTAATATTATTACTTTTTTTTATTACATAATATTGGTCATACCTCATGGTTCTGCAAGATGTACATTGGGAAATTATGAATGTGTGAAAGCTGTTCCATATAATTACTTCAAAATACATGTGAATTCTTTCAATATAAAAACTAAGTATGGCTGATTGTTTGAAAGTTTGTGATGACATTTTACTTGGGGTTATATGTTGGGCCATTTTCATCATTAGTTTAGGTCGTTAAATATTAATTGATGGTTACAATATTCATATATAATATATTTGTGTGTATATATTAAAAGTAAGATTTTCACAAGCAAAAGATGTATTTTTCAGATTCATCCGTGCAGAATTAATAATATTGTTGTAACAAAATGTCAGAACAATAGTATTGTTAATTATACATAAAAAAATGACAGTATATTTTATATTTAATGTTTTCACAGTTATATGATGTAAATAAAGTAGTTTTTCGTTTAAACCATGTATTATTTTGTATGAATTCCCAATGTTTCGATGAAATAACATTCATCATTGTCATGGTTAAGAACTTAAAGAACTGTTACATCTTTAATAATGAGATTGAAATAAAGAAAAATCATTCTATTGTATATTTTATAGTTGATTATTCAGAATATGTGGATTAACAAAACGTTTATTTCTTTCAGTTTTACAATGAATTGATTTCAAGTTAATTTTAGAGAAATAAAATAAACAAGGCTGGAATACATTATACTTTAACAGATTTATTTAAACCATTCAGTCTTTTTAATATTTCAATAAACTCTCTCATGGTTTCCAAATAATACTTTTCCAAATTAGCAAGCATTTTAGCATTATCAAAATCTGATGTGTGATCAATTTTTAAAAAATGTGAAATAAAAGCTGATGCATTTAACTTTTATTGGAAGCATTTTTACATCCCTTAATTTTGACATTTATCCATCTATTATTGGATTGACCAACATAATTTTTTGAGTACTGTGAATGTGGAATTTCATAGACAACTTGATATTCTAAAAGTACTTGGTCTTTAGATTTATGGGGGGGGGGGGTCATCAATTTTGTTGCTAGTAGAAAAAGTAGTCTTTATGTTGAAATTAGATAGTCTTCTACTGATCTTATCAGTGACTCCTTTAATATAAAGTAAAACAACTCTATAGCTAGTTGACTTATCAATTTTATTATCTTTTACTTATTAGTATCAATACTATGTATAGCTTTATCTATTTTATGTTTTTATTGTAACCATTGGAAATTAGAATATTTTTAGTTAGTTGTACTTCTTGATGAGTAAGATGGTCTTTATCAGATAAACTATATGCTCTCATCAAAAGATTTTTTGCTACAGAAAATATTTGAGCAAAATATTAGGATGTCATTTCATTAAGAAAAAATGAGAAAAGAATTAAATGCATAATACCATGAGGGTATATAGTAATTGTATCATCCACATATCTGAGCCAAATAGAAGATTTCTTACTAGCTGCATTTAATATTTGATTTTCAAAATTATTCATGAAGAGATCAGCAATTATAGGTGATACTGGAGGACCATAAAAAATATATTTTCATGGCAATGTTTTGTTAATGGAATAATAAAATTAGGTAAACTATTCTATTGAGCTATTATAGATAAAGTTTCTTTGACAGGAATGCTAGTAAACATAGAAGAAGCATCAAAACTGACCAATAAATCACTTTTAGCTAGCTTTAAGTTTTTAATAATTAACATAAAGTTATTTAAATGTTTAATTCTTGATGGAATGTTATTTGTCAATGTTTGTAAGCATTGGGCTAAATATCGAGCCAAATAATACATGGGGAAACTATAGCACACACAATAGACTTCAGTGGTATCTCAGGTTTATGAATTTTAGATGAACCAAAAATTTAAATATATTTTATAAATCCACTAAGAATAATGGCTAATAATAGTATAGTACCAGTGGGTGGAACAAAATTAATAAAAAAGAGATTATCCACTTGAATAGCTGAACATAAACATATAATGCTGACTTTTCCAGGATCTAATTGTACACTTTGAATGAGATTAAACACTCTCACATTTAATTATGAACTACAAATTCGTTTATTTCCTTAATAAATGAAATCAAATATGCTTCATGCTATGAATATTTACAAATATATCTTAGCAATCTGGTGTCATTAAATTCCATTTGCAAAATTATTTAATTCTAAAATAGACAAATAATAATAATTATGGTATCTCTGCTTAGATGTCAGCAAGAAAAATTGTTAAATGATGATAATTTTAAGTCTTTCTAGTTATACTACTCTTGATGCATTCTATTGTAAGCGAAATCAGCTAATGTCATGGATATGATAAAATTTTGTTGAAAGATCATGAGAATTCAGAAAGCACTTTTATAACATGAGCACATTAAAGAGATTAGACAAAGACATTTTCAAACATGAATTCTTTTAATGGATAATTAATTCAGTGATTAAGAAAGATGAATAATATACAAATGTCAAAAATAATTGCATAACTATAATTTCCAAGTAATAAAACTCTAAATAATGTAAGTAATAATCATAATCTGATAAAAATTACTTTATTCTTTATTAGACAAATATATAAAATAATATTCTTCCTAATGCACTGTGTATTGCAGGAATAAATACAATTATATATCAAATTATAGAATTATTTTATAAAAATGATATATATATATGAATATTAAACACTTCTTTGGTAATTAGAATCTTAAAATTGTCCTTTGGGCTATTAAAATTTTCAGGTGTAGTTTTCATTGAAACATTTAAACAAAATTACTTTCATATCTTTTATTTCTGTAATGTTTTAAATATTTCCACTGGGAAATTCCTTTATGTTTTCATTATTTTTTTTTATTTTTTTGTAAGATATTTTAAGGCAAACTTTTTTGATTTGTATGACTTTTATCTTAATGAGCATTGGTATTTAGTTTAGTTTGAACATTTTATTTCAAGCATAAGGGACTGGCATGTTTTTTTAAAAAAAAACAACAAATTTAGCATATTACATTGGAATTTTACCTTTTCTTAAAAGAGTTATGGAAAAGTTCACTTTTCAGTTGAGCATTTTTGTTCTGAATATATATATATATAGCTTTACTTTTGGAGAAACTTTTTGAGAGATTTATTTCACATGTGACAATATTTATAGGCATATCCTTTCTAGGATGAATGAATTCCTGACCTTTCTTTCAGAAAAATCCTGATTTATCCCTTACTCATGATTTTTCAGTTAATTTGATTTTTATGATAATGCTTTGAAGAAAAAAAAAAGGGGAGGGGGGGACATGCTTAACAAAAAAAAAAAAAATGAGAATTTTTTTTGTAATAATCGATTTTTACAAATTTATTGATTAAGAAAAGAAGAAATTAATATTATTTATTTTTGTGGTATTAGGAAATAATTAGAGATTTATATATGACTATAATTTTTTACCTAGTATATACACATACTGGTCATTTATATTGCTAAACACAAAAAATGAAGATGTGCTCTAGAGTTTAAGAAAATGAATGGAATAATTATTTGTTATTTAATCAAATATTATATGAGTAATCTAAGGTATTAGTATGACAATAGATTTAATATATATATATATATATATGACTACATGATGCCTGACTACTCTTGAATACCTTCTTTTTTTATGTAATGAAAAAAATAAACTATCATCTTGATAGAAATACACACATATATATTTTTTTTGTTTACAGAACAGGCCCATTACTCATACTCCTGAAACACTAGCACAGTTTGCACAGTTAAACATCCAAGCACCAGCTACCACTATAGAAATACCTGCCACTTTGGATCAACTTACCAGTAAAAAAGTAAGTTTGTATTACACTTACATATAGCTGTGGGATGTTATATCCTAATAATAAATCTTAACATAAATAGGTCATTCTAAATTGATGGATATTTTTTTTTTTTTTGTAAACTTAGTCTAGCTTATTCTTCCTCCCCACTCCCCCAAACAAGTTTAAGAAAGAATAAAAAGGAATGCTTAAATATTAATAAATAACTTTATTTCTTAATGTGCCTTAAGATATTTCTTACAGATCCTTAGTCAGTATTTGTTATACTGAATTATAGGTTTCAAATATCACAAAACCAGGATGGTCTAAGAATGAATTTTATTAGTAGTACTGTTTTCTGACCTAATTGTTACTATCATGCTAGCTGAGTGGTTTTTTATTATACATATCTTTTTAAAATTGGCTTAATTATAAGATTAATTTTGGGTGAGCAATGTTTTACTTTAATTCCTGATTGCTAAAATTAAACATCACTTGACCTTATGTATTACCTAACATAAAAGAACTTTTTCATTAATATGAAACCATGATATGCTCTGTATCAATATATACTATGTTAATTATATGCTATCCAAAAAAAATGTAAATAAGAAATAAAGTCTATAACGGACGGAATGATTACCACTAGCCCCAAACATTGCTGACACCAGATATAACAGATGGTACTCTTCATCAACAATCATAAGCTAACCAAGCCCAACAATGGTGTGCCAGATGTAACGGATGGTCAACTAACTTGCAGACTGTAATACTATGCAGATGTAGCAATCTGGTGTGGGATAAGTTAATATGCTCTAATTTATTGCCCCTAATGAAACAATCTGCAGAGACCTACCAGACTTAGAAGGGGAAAAGTTGCATCTAACTGTGGTCAGACTTTGGGTCTTCTGATAGAATGCTAATGAGAACCTGATGAAATGCTTAACCAACGATTGCATACACTTTAATTGACTAACTCTATCCCTGTTTAATAATATTAAATGCAGTTTAGGTTAGTTCATCCATGTTCCTCCTTTTCAATTCTGTTATGCCCTAATATTCAAGCCCAGAGAGAATATTGCTTTTGACTCCTTTAATAGGTATGAACAGATACACACAGCAACTCCTGCACCTATATATAGGTTACAACTAGCATTTATTATAATTGTTTACGTTAAAGCTTTTTTATATGACAAGAAAAATAGATGTGTGTGCATGCCTAATTGTTTATAAACTGTGGAATGTCAGGACAACTCAATAAACTAGAGACTAGAATAATATAAACTCTTAAACATTTATTAACAATAATAAATGACATAAAGTATAATAACAATAGTAATGATAAAAAAATAATAATAATCATATGTACATGTGTCACATGTGAACCTCTACCATTTTACTAATTAATGATTCTCCATATCCACCCCTTATACCCCATGGTAGAAATCCATCTATGTCACTCATTCATTACAAATCATAATTATATAGAAAAATAAACTTTAATAATTTAAGATAATTGAGATGCTGGCTAGCTAAATTATATATTTACTGATGTTAACAATCTATTTAACTTAAGTTCCCCCCAATTTATATATATGCTAGAGATAGAAATTAATACTAGTTGATTAGTCAATCATACTGGAAAATATATATACAAGGTTAATCAACAAAATAAAACATATAATATGTATTCTGTATAAGTGTTGCAATTTAATCTATGAAAATAAATGTAGAGAATCTTACCTTACTATTTATGTGGATAACCTGATGTGAAGCAGGTGGGTTAATCTAAATTTTATTTACAATGAAAATAGAAAAATATCAAAGTAAATAATCTCCCCTTTTCTTCTTTGCTAATTCTGAAAAATGAGGCTTCAGCATCAGAGTGTGAAAATACAACATAGATAACAAGAATAAAAAATAAATAAACAAAAATTTACAATATTGATTCCTTGATTATAAATTGTAATTGGAACAAAGTTCATAAAAATCATCCTAATGGAAGTAGTAGTAGTTGATAGTTAGGCAAGTTGTTCTTCAAAGCAGTTTCACTTAGTAAATCATTTTCCTTAGCAAGGATAGATAGGTACAATGGTGTCTCCTGTAGTTGTGTTTAATGGTAAACACCTTGATCCTTATTTGATTCACCATTAAGTATTCCAATGCTTGTTTACTTTGGACTGCAGGCATCCTCTTGTGTGTTTTACAATAAAGTAGAAAATAAATAAATAATGTTTAATGCAGCTGTTAGGAAATAACATGATGCACAATAGCATGTTTTGCTTTAGCCCATATTCATATTAAAGTACAATTCAATAATTATTTGTAATCATAAATTTATATTGGATAATATAGAAGCACTTTATGTATATATATATATATTTAGAAAATTATTTCTTTTTTTTTTCTTTTCCAATTTTCAGCAGATTAATTTTTGTTATTCTTTTTGAAAAGATTTAAAGTATTAAAAATTACTCCAACAACTTTTAAAACATGCTTTAATTATTACAAAATTTATCAGTTATTCTTACTTCTTATTTCACTTTCTTTCCTCTGAATTTGGTAAACTTTTAGTTATAGCATTTGACTTTTAAAAATTTTTATGATTTAAATAAAAGAAAAAACAAAACCCCATTTTAGCGTTCTAAATTTTAGTTTAAATGCTTTATATTGTTATAGCTGCTATAATACCGATAAAAAAGAACGATTTGTAAAAAGTTTCTATTTTTATACAATTTGTGCACGTAAATCAGAAACGCTGAGATTTTTAACTGCCTATTGTTTAAATACATTTAGATTTTTAAATGTATTGTTTAAATACATTTTATTTATTACAGATAAAAAAATTAAATCAGTTTTATTTTCACACACGGCACCTAACTTAACCTCTGGCTATCCCTAAATCCTTTAACTATAAAATTAATATTCAATTTTAAATGTAAAAAAATATATACATTACAGTTTATTTAATCCAATAGTATATATATACAATATTACCTTCTAAAATATTGATCGTATTAAATTTATTATAACATAATAATTTATTGTGTATTATATGTATATATGTAATAATAACAAACAAATAATCTTTCTTGTATTAATATAAATTCCAAATGGATTGGGTTCAATAAATAGGCTTGATCTTTTTAGGAATATGTGCATTGTAAGCTACCCTTTACAAGACGTACAATTTCTAAATTTGATAAATTTAATTTTTTCATCTCAGCACCATACACAATCAGATTTACTAATAATATTCTTTCAGCTTACTTTGAAATCACATATATTTTATTTTTCATTTTATTATTCTTTCCAAGTTTGGTGTGGTACAATATTTCATATAATAAAATATTTTCCAAGTGTCACAAAATTTAAGAAAAATTATAAAATATCTTTCTTAAATGAGAAAATGAAAGATATTATTTTAATAGTGGCAAAAAAAAGGAACTTTAAAATGTTCTTGTATCATAACAAAAAGTTTAAAGAGTTGATCTGAGGATCTGAAGTGAGTAATGGCAAGTAGTGAATTATATATGTTCTGAATTTGATATGAATTTAAAAATAAAACCATCTAGAGGTCACAGTCTGCTGATAATGAGACTGCTATTCTATTTCTATAGGGGAGAAAAAAATATTGAAGAAAAAAGACATCATCCAGAGCGTGTTTAATTATAATGAATGTCTGACATTTCACTATTTTTTAAGTAAATGAGAATGAATGAAAACACACATATTAAATATATATGTAAAAATGAATCCCCATTTTATTATTAATAATTGCTTTATTATTATTTTCTAATATTATTTACATTATAGTCTTAATTTATATATTCATAAGTATACTTGCACAAAGCATTTTTGTTATATGTGTGTGCATATTCAAAAATATTGTATGTATGCAGTTCAATAAACAGTACGTATTCTGTTATAATCAAAGTTTATCAACAAAACATGAGCTATTAATACAGTACAAGATGTATGTGGAGGAAATTTGGAACAAAATATAGGGATGTTATGGCTTCATTGTAGTATTTTGAACAGTCAACACCATAAAGAAGTAACCACTGAGATTAAAGAAAAAACTTCTGCTATTAAGATTTTTTTTTTTTTCCCAGGATAAAAATCAGAATTATTTAAGCATGGTATTTTCTGTTACTCATTTATAATCATATTGGCCATTTTATTATCAGACTATATATATAAAGATACAAGCATAGCTAAAGGGCATTAATCTCCATATCTGTATTCTGGGAAACAAAGATGGGAGATTTTTCAGATAATTTCATTCATAAGTCTTCAGTCAATCTGAATCAATCAAATGAGTATCAGTACATTATCCATAAAAATATAAAAAATAATGAAAACTTCAGCATTGCTGAAAGATGGATTGAGGTATCACAGACATATGAAATAATATTTGTTTACTATTATTAGTTTCAAAAATTTAGTTGATGATAGTAAGCTATGAAATGAATGGATATGATCATGAAAAATATGACATTAAAATTAGACATATATAATTGAGTATAATTACCTGTTTAGCTTATAATCAGGAATCAAGATCATTTTAGCTATGGCTATCTCGTAATTTTAAGACATTGACAAGTGTAAGTATGTATCTTTAATAACTAAAGTCAGAATTGTTCAAGTAATGATATTTTTTGTGACTTTCTATTAATGTGAAAGTTGAACACTTAAGAATAATAAGTTTTGTCAAAAACTTGAGAAATACAAGAAAAGCGAACAATGTATCAAAACTCGCTTGAAGCACAAGTGACTATATTGAAATTATCTTGGATCATATTATAAGATGTAATCCATTTGAAATTTGTATAAAATTTAGAAAGGTTTTATCCATATTTAAAGAAGATCGTGTGCAGTAATGAGATGGATGAATTCATCATTTGGGCTGAATATTGCCATTGTGCCATTTAAAAAACCAAACGTCAATGTTACAGGATAGAGTATCAAATTGATGGCATTTAATAATTTATTTCGTCTTCTTTTTTTTTCATTTCACTGCAGTTGGATAAAATTCATAGCTATTCTATTTCAAGCAGAATTATCTTTAAAGGTATTCTAATTAACTTTTTTTTTATGATCCTTGTCATTGTTATTCATTAATTAAGCTGTTTATTATTATTTAAGAATTTTGTTTTTTTCTTGTAGATTGACCCTAAAATATGTTCAGTTTGGGACTGTAATTAAACTACTATTGGCATAATTTTCATGATTGTTATTTCATAGGAAGATTTTCTTTAGAAGTGTATGAATATTTATTGATTCTAATTTCTCTTATTACTGACACTAAATCAGAAACTATTTTAATGATCTTAATGACAGACTATCTATCAAAATTAATTTGCAGTAGATAATGATAACCTCTGTCTCTTATGTATGCATTGGTGAAGTCACCAGACATTAGATGGCAATATAGATTTTTATGACTGATTTTTAACTATTAGTCTTTAGCAGAAAATATGTATTTGTGAACCTTTCAAAGATATTTTAACACATTTTTTTTCTTCTTGTATTTAAAGATGGTTAGAATAGATCTTTATATATCACAGTTAGTCCAAAAATATTTTCACAACTAAAATCTATTTCATAAACACTTCTCCACCTTCTCTCATTTTTATCTTAGCATATGTATCTTATTCGAATATCTACTTTGTACTCATCTTTAATTAGTGTCCAATATTTAAAAATTGGTAAATTTTCAATTACAAATTAAAAACTATCTTGATAAGTTTTGTGTACATCTTAATTCTGTATTTTTTATAACAAAATACTTTAATCCAGTCACACTTTGGCTCATATCCCATCAAATAATTACTTAATACATATATCCATTTTTAAAATTTTTATATATCTAAAGATAGACCAGTATTGTTGCTTTAGTAAATTTAGTTAAATTTCCAATATGAAACATTTATATGACAAAGATTAAATATTATAAATTCTTGCATTCAA
Source organism: Epiperipatus broadwayi (assembly GCA_028023455.1). Classification (NCBI taxonomy): domain Eukaryota; kingdom Metazoa; phylum Onychophora; class Udeonychophora; order Euonychophora; family Peripatidae; genus Epiperipatus; species Epiperipatus broadwayi. Next base: position 5,571,721 of record JAQFVV010006226.1, read on the forward strand.
AAAAATAGTTGGATAAAATTCTGCATCTTTTTAAATTATCTCTATAATAATACTTTATAATGATTATATGATGCAATGAACTAGGTTGTGATTTATAGTATTATTAAAAGTTTTTTTACATCAGTTTGGTAATCTTTGAATCAGTTCAAGTTGTTACTAGATAGATGAAACTTAAAAGTGATTTAGTATTGAAATTGAGATATTTTTTTTTTTACAAAACAAATAATAAACCATAGTGAAATATTTAAATATATATATCATTATTATAAGAAAATTAAAATAAGATTGAATTAAAATTGCAGTTTTTTTTTTAATTTATTTATCATATTAATTATAATTTTTTTTTTCTCTATTTCCAGAAATATTATGAAAGTTTGCAGCTCATTTCCCCGTCGACGCCAGTAGCAAAGGAGTTTCAGTTTATATTATCTCTGGATGAAGCTAAAGCTGCCTGTAGTACAAATACTTATGATATTACATCTCTGCAATTAAAAGGAACAAATATTTTTTTAAATAATATTGATTCGAGAGAAAATGAAATATCCACTATTTGCAGTCCTGAATATTGCGAGTCTCTGCTGGATACAGAGACTGCCTCATTTGATTTAGATAATGAAGGCTCTAGTGTTGGGGATAGACAAAGCCTTAGTCGGCAAGTGAGTGATGAAGTAAGAAATCATATGCAATGTGAGGAATTAAACTCTACCGATAGCGGACTTACTGATACTGATATAGAAGAAGAAAATGTATCTATGCTGCCTTCGCAAACTCCAGAGCAAATGGACTTTAATAAAAATGATTCTTTAGAATTAAAAAACATTATTGATGGTTTAAGCCGCCAAACCTTTTTAAATGCAGATGTTCAGAATTTATGCTCATCGGAATTAGTTCTCAACAATGCCACTTCATCATAGCTATAAATGCATTCATCTTTGTCAATGATTTTGAAGACTTTTAATGTATTTTTTAACTCATGGATTGAAAAATTTTAAGAGTGTGTGTGTGTGCATGTAGAGAATGTTTTTTATTACTTCAAAATTGCATACATGCAATATATAAATGAAAATTTATTTTATGGTTAAAAATGGGATAGAATCAAATCGTTACGCAATAATGGTTTTATTTACTACATGCTTTTGTAATGTAAGCATTTACAGCTGCAATTTAAACATTCAGAAACCTTGAATTTGGCGTCTTTATTTTTTAATTTATTATTAAATTGCCAGCAATGATATTTCAATAATATTAAATATATATGTATCTGAAATGGCAGTCTTTCTCTGTTTATATTCACTGAATATATATTAGTGGTGAATCTTTTATAAGAAAATCTATTTTGATATTTTGAAAATATTGCACAATAATTTTTAAATGAATTTAGATTAAATTTTATTCTGTTTGATATTTTATTTTTTGATATTTACTATGCAACTTGTCAAAAATGATCAGAATTGGATAATGTTTCGTATAAATAAATGTAAAATATTTTTGAAATCAAAATTTACAGTTAAAAGTTCTCTTTTAATCTTGACATAATATTATCTTAATTTTGATAATATTGAATTATAAATGAAAACAATTAATTTAATTATAAGCATTGTAACTAAAATATCTTAGAGAGTCTAAAAAGTTACATTTCTATTTATTAAAAATTTAAAAAAAAATAAATTGTGAAGATTTTCATTATTTACAATTTCATTTTTGTATAGTATATAATTCCCAGTTGTGGGTCTTATAAACATATTTTATATATTTAAATTTTAAGATGGTTATAATTTCAAGTGTTTCTTTAAATCTTTCAAAAAAAAATAAGTTTATTATTCTTTTTTAATCATAATCTTTTATAAATGTATTTGGAAAAAGAAAATAAACTGACAGAAATATAAAAATGCCAGACCATAAGTTAAAAGTATATGAAAAACATCATTTAAAAGCTACATTGAAAGATTCATCATTTTTATATCATAAAATTTTGTTTATAATGATTGCTTTTTATGTAAAGTTTTTTTTTCCTCCACATTTTTAAAGATGTTTGAGCATCACTATTATTAAACAAAAAAAAAAATGTATTTTTCCGAATGTTTATTTTTCATCATGTGTTATCTTGATAAACTAACACTTTTTATTTTTCTTAATAATTTAAAAATGGGCAAATAATAAGGTTTTGTTTTTAAAACATTTACTATAATCTTATAATCTAAACCAGTGTTATTCAGCATCCAGGTTTATTATTGATATATAAATGTTTCATAAAAAAAAAAGTATTAATTTATACTATAAACAAACTTTATTATAATGGAAAAGATTGATTTCTATACAGCATTTTATATTAATTGAATTAATTTATTACAAAATAAGTATTTAAATCAAAGGAAATAGTATTATACATAAATATTTCAAACAAAACTTTACTTTTGAAATATCAGATTTAGAAAAATAGTATTACCCTATGGCATGCTTAAGTATTTTAACTTTAGCATTCTATTGTTTGAATGTTATTTCAACAGCGTTAACTTTTTTTATTTTTCATCAATAAATATTTTGAGTAGTCTTCGGTTCTCCTTCATAAATTTTAACTTATAGAGAAAAAAACAGAATGTGACAATTTAAAACAGTTAAAATTTACATTTGTCTGAAGGTTTGTAATGATGGTATATTATAAGATGTGATATGTTGGACTATTTCCATCATTTATGAGTGAATGTTGAATGTATAGAAATTTTTTTTTTTTAAACTTTCCAAATACAAACAACTTGTTAGTAATAACACACAAATAGACAACATAGATTAGTAATTACACAACGTTTTATGGGGAATAATACTACTCGAAACGTTGTGTAATTACTAACCTGTGTTGTCTATTTGGGTGTAATTACTAACAAGTTGTTTGTATTTGGAAAGTTTAAATAAAGTTTCAAAAAAAAATTTCTATACATTCAACATCACATCTTAGTCAAAATTCACCTATTGATTTAACAAAAAAAAACATGCCTATAAAAAGAATCTTAAAACAGATTTATTTATGAAACTATAATGGGTTTATTTTAAACTTTTTTCATCTAAATTTCTAATTACTGAAAAATGTATTAGTGCTGAATAGTAAATACATTTATATATATAGATACCATTTGTATTACTTTAAAGCGGTTTGCAACAGTTTAGACATAATAGCTACTTTTGTCTTCACATTTACAACATTATTGCCATTCTCAATAAAATTTATCTTTTTTTCTTTAAGTAATTGGCCCTTTTTGTTTTGTTATTATTAATACTGGATTTTAAAATGAAAAAAATAGCATTCTCAGTTATAAAATTCTTGAAAACTCTTAATGAAGGGACAATTATTAGAATTTTTAAAAAAATTGTTTTGACAACTTTATTAACATAGATATATAATAATATTAATCTGTAATACAATCTAATAAAATAACCAAAAAATTATGTAATTATTGAAAAAGTGTAATAACAATAGATAATTTATCACCTCTTGTGTTTCTCCAAATTTATTTGATGAACTGTATGCATACACCTATTAAGTTAATTAATTATAGGATGATTGTTATAAGTCATCATCATCAACCATTATCAATCCACTGCAGGATGAAGGTCTCTCCAAGTTCAATCCATCTTTTCCTATTTTTAGCTTCTCTTCTCCACAACACCCCCGCACACTTTATTTCATCCATCCATCTCACATGTGGTCTCTTTCTGGGTCTTTTACAATCTCTTGGAATCCCATTTAAAATTTCAATTGTCAATCTATTATCATCTCTTCTAACAATATGTCCAGCCCAACTCCACTTCAGTCTTTTAATTTTTTCAATGAGGTCAGTAGCACCTGTTTGTTCTCTTACCCATACATTGAAGTTTTCGATCCCTTCTTGTTACTCCCAATATGCATCTCTCCATACTTCTTTGAGTAGTCTGAAGTCTCTGTATTACTTTTCTATTAAGTGTCCAAGTCTCAGATCCATAAGTAAGAACTGGCAAAACACATTTATTAAAAACCTTTTCAAACACATAGGCATATTTTCTTTTAGTATCAAGTTATTTCTACCAAAAGCACTCCAACCAAGTTTAATTCTATGATTAATTTCATCCATTATATTTCCATCTATATTAATAATCTGACCAAAGTATTTGTAACTGTTAACTTCTTCTAACTCATCATAATCAATCTTTATTTTCATATTTTGAGAAAATCTATTAAACATTACTTTAGTCTTTTTAACATTTATCTTTAGTCCTACTTTCATCTGATAACTCCTGCAACATTTCCTGTAGCTCTTAGATTGTTATATATATATATATGATTGTTATAACACCAAATAAGTTTGGTTTAGGATTAAATATAATTATTTTCTTATCTACTTGTTTTATTTTCTTACTAATTTTATATGTTATCTTTGTTTATGCAATAAATTCTTTTGATAGGTCTATTTGATAACAAGTAACTGATTGCCTATCCTTGCTTTAAAATTTAGTATTATATAAATGTTAGATTATATAATAATAAAATATGCTTCAGCCCACATTAATATTCTAAATTTAGTATTTTATAAATGCTAGATTATATTATAATAAAATGTTTAATCTGTAGCCATACCAGTATTTTACATCTAAAAACCTATTTTAAATAACTAAATATATAAACATGCCATCTAGAAAAATAAAACAATAAAGCATGCTTTCTTTATTTCTCATATGCATTAAACACTCAGCAAAATATTTTTTTGATTTTTAATTAACGAATCTGTTTTTTTTTTTTTGGTTATTGCATTTACTAATGGCATTTATTTTCTTGTATTTTTAGAAAAAAAATTTTTTTTCTTTCTCTCAATCATACAAATAATAAATTTATGGGAGAAATGCAGAAATAGATCTATTATCCATATTTGTTGGGTTAATCTTCCTATAATAAAGATTAAAGTAATAATGGTTTTATTTAAGTTAGAAACTCTATTTGTTTGGATAAAATTTTGAAATCAAAAATTAATATATTTTTATTAAATGGATTTCCTTCAAATTTTATATATATATCATAGTGATGACAGTGAAATATTTTAAGGTAATGTCATTGTCTGTTATTATTGAGATGTTGGCAGATCAAATTTCAAATATATTGATGTCAGCTCAGTTTTCAGTGATGCTTTTGAGAGAATAGTATATATACAATTTTTTTTTTAAAAAAAAAGCTTAGTCTAAATAGTGTTTTAGTGGTCATTTAAAATAGAAATAAAAACAAATCTTGATTTCTCTTTATAATAAAAGTTAATTTTTTTTAAACAACTCTTTCTTCATAAACAAAACAATATTGTAAATGATCTTCAATGTGCAGATTTTTCTTTCAGAATTAATCAGTTTAATCTCCATTTTAAATTTTAATAATTGCAAAAAATCTCCAAATACTAAAAAATTATAAATAATATATATAAAAAAAATATTTTATAATAAATATTTTTATTTACTAAGGATTAAAAAGCAAAAAAAATAATTGTTCCTTCAACCACAATTAGGGCTTTTATATTTAACTTTAAATAAAAGTGTGGGGAATCCAGAAATTAATAAATCCAATCACTACTTTTTGTAAGATGTTGAATTAATTTCTGGACACTCCAAACTTTTATTTAAAGTTAAATAAAAACATGAATTGTGGTTGTAAAAACAATTATTTTTTGACTTTTTAGTTCATAATAAATAAGTGTCTATTATTATTCGAATATTTATTACATTATCATGGGAAGGATGAGGGCTTACTTTTTTAATTTTTCATTTTAATTTAATTAATCATATGGGAAAGTTCACTTAATAGAAACGTTGATTCCAGCAGGAGTTGCATACTTCTTAGAATAAGAATTATTTTTTTAACGATAATAAATATGGTTAAAAAAAGGTCAGTTTTCAGTTCAGAGAGTATTTTTGTTTTATTAATTGTCAAATTAATCATTAAAACTCACATGCCATGCTTTGATAATTTTATAAAATGAGAAAAAATAGCTTTAATATTAGTCTTATAAATAAATTATAATGGAAAAATATGGTGATATAGAATGTTGGGAGAAGAAAAGAAAGTTGCATTCTATCTGTATATCTAAGTTTCTTATAGTTAATCTAATTTTCTATATTTGAATGATAAAACAATCAGATTTAAATAATTTTAAAAATTACTACTTAATGTATGCAAAACAAATAAGTAATACTTACTAATGAAATGAGGCACAATAATAGTCATAGAATATTGAGTTAATTTAAACATCAGAACTTCCTAGCAAGATTTGCTATTTTGGAATTCTTAATTTAATTAATTCCTATTGACATAATAATGATGATTCATTTAATTATTAATAATTAGTAAATAATTAAGTTAAGAACATAACTTTTATTAAATCATATTTTTGATTATATTTATAATTTGAAAATTATATTATCTTTTTACAGTGTTTTAATAAAATATTAAGAATAAACATATGCAGGCATTGGTATATAAAGACTGAACAATTAAGAATTTTTAATATAATGTATTCAAACTTCTATTTTTTCTATAGCTTTATTTATTCATCTTACATTTTTTGAAATTCTTTCGATCATTTCATTTTCATTCATAAATATGTCATCCATATTTCAAAAAAAAAAAAAAGCAAAATATCTTTATAACTCTGAATATTGTTTTTCTTGAGTAAAGAAAATAATAAATTAATTAAAATAAATGGATTTCTTCTTTTTATTTTCAGCAGTGTAATTTCATTGCAAAGGCAAAACATTTCTTATAACCGTCTTAATAAAATATATTTGGTAATGAATTCACATTTGATGTCAACTTAAAAAGTCTGAAAATAACGATCCTTTCTTAGCTTTTCAGTATATTGAGATTTTTTACAATGTTATTAAGATATACAATTATTTTATTTGAACAAAAATATCAAATTATATTAGCTTCTTTGGTGTAACATTTGTTGATTTTCAGTGATATCTTAGGTAGTCCATTTATATCCATTTTAATGTAATAAATTACTAAATTCAATTTTTCAGTTTTATTATTTTTAAATATTAACATTTTTGATAGAACTTTTTTTATGTGCTATGCCTGTAAAAATCATTTTGTGCAATCAATATTGAAATTATATAAAACTATATTCCTTTTTGTATTATCTTTGTTTTATACAATGAAATAAATGATTTTATCAAATAAAATCATTTAACAAAAGTTTTCCTAAGGCTACTTTCAGTTTTATTTATATACAAATTGACTTCAATTAAATTAGTGCATCTCACTTTAACAAAACAGTATTTCATACTTTTAACTATTAATATAAATAATAAATAAAAGTTAACCTTTTATCATCAAAGAAATTGTTTTTTTTCTCTCTACTTTTACATATTATGAAAAAGAAAATTAAATAAATTTCTTTTAATTAAATGAAAATGCTCAAAATCATCAAAAGTCAAAGAAAATATTAATATTTTTATTGTCATTAATAAATATATTTTTAATATAAAATAATAAAGATGATGAAAGCATAAGTTTCAAGCATTCACAACATGCATATCTCATTTCATCATATACGTTGTCTCAAATATATATACTACTGAATGATAGATAGTTTATCCTACATCCTACCAGATTTGTCTATGTTTGGTTTCTTCCAGTTATACTCTGCCTTTTTTTTCTTCAGATTATTCAAACTCAAATCATGAACATCTTCTTAAACCTGAAGAATTGAGTGATTTAAATTTTTCTTTAAACAAACCTGGTTATTTAATGTCTTCTATAAATATATATTCTGTGCAATACATTTTTCCTCCATATATATATTAATTTTAATATTCTCACAAATAAAAGGAGCTTCCATGTAATAAAAATATAATAGCTGACATTTCAGTACAATAACAAATATTTTCATCAGAGCTTCTTCTTTCTCAAATTATAAGAATGTGTAATATATATATATTGTAGTTTATTTGACTGTATTTTACTGCCATAATAGTGGCATTCCAAAAAATGAAATATTTATAATAATAGTTTCCTATTTTAGAAGTTAACATGTTTAAATTAGATTTTTCTCTGCTATTTTTAATATTCATTACAAATTAAACCCCCTTTATGATGGCTCTAAAACAACAATTCTCAACTTATGTTTTGCATACCATTTTTCTCTGCTATTTTTAATATTCATTACAAATTAAACCCCCTTTATGATGGCTCTAAAACAACAATTCTCAACTTATGTTTTGCATACCATTGTTCCTAGGCGAATGATAAACTATTTTGAAAAATTATATTTAAATAATTTATTCAAATAATGTAAAATTAGTATTAAAAAAATTGCAGATAAAGCTTATATTAAAACTTTTAATGCCATTTTGCATCAGGTATTTATGTGAAAAGGGATTTTTAATTATGTTATATTTAAAAAAATGAATATAGAACAAAATTAATACTTGAACCTAATTCACTCTTAAAACTAAATAACATAGAGCCTGATATTAAAAATAGGGTTTTGCCAAACAAACTCAAAATTCTCATTAATTTTAATTAAAAAGTTTTCTATAATTTTTTTTTTATACTGATTTTTTTATATAATGATTTTGGAAATGCTAATAATAATATTTCTAAATAAATTGAACATTTAACTCTTATTATGGTAATTATGTTTTGGTTACCAAAAAAAACTAAAATAAATATTTTTTATTTGCTTATCTATTTTTTTATTTTGATGCCAATTTTTTTATATAAAAAATGGTGGTATGGAGAAATTTTGATATTCTTTGGGTGTACACAGAACATAAAAGGCTGAGTGCCACTGCTTTCTAAAGGCAAATTACATATGGAGAAAAAATGAAAAATATTGAAGCTTAAAGACAAACCCAAAATTGAATAAAGCCATTCCAAATCCCCCCCCCCCCAGGAAAGCAAAAAAAAAAAACCCCCAATGACTGTACAAAGCAATTATGAACCATAAATATGTCTACACATAAAGCATACTGTTCAACTTTTTTGTTTACTTTATATTTTACAATGTTTCCTTTTAGTTTCCTCAACAGAAAACCTTTGTGAAATATTTCAACACCCATGTCTAATTGTAGCTCTCCAATGTATTCTATTCTCCGTCATATCTTCTCAATGGAAACAATTGACATTGCCCTTAGAATGTCTTTGAGATAACCCTTGTTTCATAGGTAGGGTCTACATCTTCCACAAAAATCATGCTCAAGTGCACCATAAAACACTCTTTAGAAAGTCTTTCATTGTTCATTTGTTTTACATGTTCAATCCAATGGTGTGATTTTACAGTAGCGGGCGGACTCAATAGTATCACATCCATCAAGATGAACTTATTGATTGGTTTTACAATCTTGCCATTATTAAAATTTTATGAAGCATCTTCAAAATGAAATATCATTTTTACATTATGCTGAAGAGTGTCCCAGTTTTATTTCCATACAATAAGATAAAATAATAGCTGTCTATATAGCTAATTTACTTGCAGTAGTTATTTCCTGTCATGAAGTATTATAACTTTAATTTGTTTAAACTAGAAGCAGCACATTGAACTCCGTATTATATCCCAACATCTTTAAAGCCACCTTTCTATATATAAAACTACCAAGGTATTTAAACAGATTTACATTTTCAAGTTGATAGCCATCAAGGCTAAAAATTGCAGAGGATTTTTCTTCCAACACTGGCTGGTAAAGAACTTGAGTTTTTTTTTTTAATGTTAATTGTAAATCAAGATCTTGATAAGGTACATTCAACGCATTAATAACATTCTGTAAATCATCTTTTGAACTATCAAAATTAAGATAATCATCAACATACTGTAAATCCAGAAAAAAATGTTTTTGCTTTTAATTGGTTCAAATTAAAAATTCTACCATTAAATTGTATTATATCTTTCCAAAGTTCACTGTCAAAAAAAAGAAAACAATGTTGGAGCAAGTACGCGAGTTTTGATATCAAATGCTGCAGATTTTTTATTTGTTTTAATATCTCTTTCTCATTCCATAATGTAGAAGCTGTATAATATGAATAAATTTTGGGGTAAAACCAACTACTTTCAAACAATGCCATAGACCTACTATATTAACGGGATCAAATACCTTGATCAAATTAATAAAAGCAATATATAAATCCCTTTTTTGTTCTTGATACTTTTCATTCATTTCTCTGGCAACAAAAATCATATCTATATTACTTCTTGATTCTCTAAAACCACATTAAGTCTCTATTAATCATTCATCTACAACTGGAAGCAACTTATTCAACTAAATTCTTGCAAGTACTTTTGCTGTAGTGGAAAATGATATTCCACGATAATTATCAGTCTATTCATTTTATTTTTAAAAATTCCAATATTTTTTTGAAGCTAGCTAATATATCGCCACCATATTTTAAAAACTTCTCCAGATATTTCATCAGGATCTGCAGCCTGTCCAATTTTAAGATTACAAAAGGCTGTTTTGACTTTCATTAAGCTGGATAAATCTAAATGAGTAGATAAAATGGTTATATCATTAAAAGTAGTCCTCTCAATTCAAAATACTCTTTCTACTTGTTTGAAATGTCATTGTCATCATATAAGAGAGTGCCATTGCTGGATTTAATAGGATTGTGATATGATTTCTCAGATCCATATGACCATGGTCAGTGGATGTTTATATTTTCTTTGCATTTTTAATTCACCAATCATTTTTAAACCTTTTTCTGCTTTCAGATAGATGTTGATATTTATTATGAAGTTTCACATTTATTATTTTGCTGAGCACAAAATTCTATGTTGCCTTTTAATTAAATCATTAATAAGATCATTGTCAGAAAACCAATCATCACTCTTCTTTTTAATAAATTCAATAAAAGATTTACGTGTATTCATAACACACTCCTTAAGAGAATTCCATGCTTCAGTAATATAATAGTCCAGACTGATTAAATATAACACTGGATCATCAATTATATACATTTCTCAATACATACAAATATTTCCATAACAGCTTTTAAAAATTTTAATTTGCTCTTTTTTTAAACAAGAATCAAATAAATCTGCATGAAATAAAAAATTAATCCCAAGAACCTGGAACATTTCTTTTTGAAGAATAAATTTAAAACAAAAACATTTTTTTAATAAAAGAACTTTATTATTTTAAAGTGGTTATTATTAGTAATGAGCAAATGCAATTGTAAATAAGCATTCTTGCTTTCATGTGTAATTCTTTTTTTTACTCTTAACTAGCTGCATCATATGCATGAATTTATATTAGCATAGTTTGATACTTCAAATATTAACAATCTATATAATAATGTTTTCATATGCTGTTAATAAAACTGTATCCTTAATTGTATTTATCTTTATTTTTAATATATTAAATCTTTCTAAATAATGTGAAAAATCAAAATAATAACACTAACAATCTCCTAAATTTGCCATTATTTGGAGAATATTGTGAATGGTTCTACAATTAATAACATTGCTTTTTTTTTTTTTTGCAATTGCAAGGAAATCAAGTCATACATCACATGACTTAATTTAATACCCTATATTTAAATATTTGATCCCTTTGTTCCTGAACTCCAATAAATTCAAACATAAGTTATGTTTAACCTTTTATCCATATAGTGAATATAAAGTTAGAAATTAACATGCAATTCCTTAGCACCCATATTTTCATAATCTTTATAAATACAAGTATAATTGTGTTACATTCAATATTACAAACATTAATAGTAAAACAAATGAATGATTTAAATTATATATAGAAGTAACAAATTATATATGTAAATAAATAAATAATTACAATTATTACTGACAATTATATTTTTAAGAAATCTTTAAAACAAATTCTTTATTAAGTTGTACTGATTTTGTTACTGCCATTTGCAATGGCATTTAGCTTCAAATGTGTCATTACTTTGACTGAAAGGGATAAACTTTAAATGAGCAAAATAAATGGAAATTAGACTGGTTCATATGGATTAAAATTACAGTTTCTGATAAAGCCTATCATTTTTTTTGTTGCCAAGATTGACACTTAAAGTTTCTTGCTCCTTTTATATATAGATCTCGTGGTGTAATTAGCACTTCTGTTTACTATTTTTATGATTTGGATTCAAATGCAGACTGGGGGATAAAATTGAAAATTTCAAGTTCCAATCAGATTTAGGATTTTTTTCCAGATAATCTAACTATTGGTCAGTAAGCATATAGTCATTGTTAGCTTAGAGATAAAACAGGAATGGAAATCTGAATAAATCTTCACTGCGTGCTAATTGGAGAATCTGGTGATGCCTTCTCTTCTGTAAAGGGTTGCTTGAGGTGCTTTTGCCCTGCTGTGGGCTATTTAATATATAGTGTACTTTGAACAATTAAATACATAGTGAACAAAAAAAGGATAATAATTGGAATAGCAACTACTTTTTAAATTTAACAATTTCATTTATTCCAAATTACAATAAATATTTGTAATATTAATAAGCTAATGCACATGGCTTTGTAGATTTAACTATATAAATGAATACTCTCACTTTCCAAAATAAGTGAGAGTATTCATTTATATAGGTAAATCTACAAAGCGCATGTGCATTAGCTTATAGAATATTACAGTTTATAAAAACATAGCGCTATATAAAAATAAATGTTTTATTAAAATAAATATTTAAATGGAGCAACCAATTAATCAATTCAAACTTTTTATTTTCCCTACTTCAGCAATAGAATTTACAGTTTATTATCACATGGTTAGCGAAATTTCGATCAGGATTTCAACTATCTAATTATTGTTTTTTCATTAAGTTTACTTCCCAAAACTTAATTGAGTAATAAGTAATAGTGTACCATCATATAATCAAGTAATGATTTTCATATCTTGTATTAGAACTGGCTAATTAATATGTAAAGATTGTCACTATAATAATTTAAAAAATAAAAGACTAATACATATCAAAAGTTGTTTGCTATTAATGGTATGGAAAATTAATTAATTATTGATAAATATTCCATCTGGATGGAAGATATATTTCAATATCTTTTTTTATTTTATTTGAGAATTTATTAAAATGTTCTGAGATTTTGGTAAAGAAAATTTAAATTTATTCAAAAGACTTGTTAAATATTTAAAATATGAAATTATTAAATATACAATAAAGTAATATAAATAACAGCGATTAAAATGTCTTTTGATTGATAGTTATAATACTTTAGTATAAATTTATATGAAAAAAATTGCATAATGGATTTCCATTTTTAATAAAATTATAAAATGTGCATTTCTATAATTGAACTTATATTAATTCAAATATTAGTTAAAGCATTCCTTACTATATATGTCTTATTTTTTATTATATATAAAGTTTAAGAAACTTGAGTTATCATTTCATTAGATTTATATATGTATCTACCTGTGCAATCAATTTTACATGTTAAATTATTTGCCCATGGCAATCAATGTGACAGGAAGATAACTTTTCAAGCATTTTATTATTTTGAATATCAAATTTTAATGATTTAGATTAGAAAATCTAGCCTATAGATTATCAATAATTAATGATTCACTAATGTAATGGATGTCACTCTTAATATGTTTAGTAATTGACTTTCAGGAGTTAAAGATGTTCACCTGTTTTCAATCTTATGTGATCACAAGGCAGTTATATCAATTGATGGCTGCATCAGATTTATTATATCACATTCTAGTCTGATATAAAGTTGAAGCACTGGTTTAGATTTAAGACTTTTGATTCCCTTAATGTATCTAATTCTATAGCCTGTTTAAATGTGTAACTTGTATCAAGTGCTTTTTTTACCCCTCCACTTTATGTATTTGAAATTATCAAATATATATATAGCTTATTTTATTAAGATTCTAGAGTCCACTTTCAAAATTTCTTACCATAAATACACACATTTTATCTCGGGTGTGTTAAAACAGCAATTTTCATAGGAAATCATAAAAAATAAAAAAATTAACATGACTCATGAATAAGAAATTATACTGAAGCTATTTTGAAGTAGTAATTAAATATTATTTATTTGCATTAATTAAACTCAGTGTGATAAGATAATCAATAAATTATTTTTTTCTAGTTAAAACTTTTAAATGACTTGTCTAATGTTTGTATATTTTTTGCAATAAATAATTAGTTTCAAATTGTGATACATTAATAGGATGTTATATATATATATATGAATTATCTCTAATGAAAGTTATACATTATTTTTAAAAATTTATATTGTATTTTCATAATTTTTTACAATTGGTTAAATGATATTTGTATAAATGAATGATGGAAAATATTAAAATTTTATAAAATTGCAATTTATTGAAATGTTTCCCAATTTTTTTGAAACTAATTTATATTTGCTCACTGATGTTAATTTTGTTTGGGGGGGGGGGGGGTTAAAAAGTTGTAAACTTATTGCTGTGATAAAAAAAATTACTATGCTTTTGTTTAGCAATTAATTGGGTGGAGGAAAATTATACTGTCTTTAATTCATTGTATTAATGTACTATATTTTCATAAATTTTTATTAAAAGTAGAAATAAAGGACAAAACATATATTTTCAAATATAATAATTGCACAAGTAAAATGTAAATATTTGGGTGATGTTATGTGCTTTATTCATGATAAGAGCTTCCTAGAAGAAGACTCTCTATATCAGGGATTTATTATGAAATTGATGCATTTTGTTTATATGCAGAAACTGTAAGATATATTATGGATATTTTCATTAATAAATGAAATAATGTAAAAACATGTGACTTCTTTTAAAAAGTTCCATATCACCCTGCATAATAAAATTAAAATTCAAAGCTTTTGTATTACAAATTATTTGTTATTCTAGTCTTTTTTCAGATTATAATCATTTTTTAGTTTGGAATTTAAGATTACTCATTAATTTTAGCAATGCAAAATTTCAGATCATAAATACATATAGACAATGCATAAGCATGCCCATAGTTCATTTTATTTTATGTATAAACCTTGCTATATCTATTTATATATAATCTTCCAAACTTTCTGTGACATTTTATATGCAAAAAATTAAGATATCTTTAAAATAAAATGTGAATAGTTAATTTTTTTCTAGTTTTCATGCTTTTCCCCCTCAAGAATATCAATAGAATTCTTCTTGATTGTATGTATAATCCTTTGAGTAATAGCCTAAAACTTTTACTTCTTAATTTATTTTTATATATCTGATTGACAATTTACCTATCAAATTTGATTTAATATATCTTATAATTTGACTAATGCTTTGGTAGAGATGGATTCAAAAAAAGATTTCACGAGCCAACCCAATTTATCACTTCTGATGCTCTAAACATCACAACTTCCTCAACTATTGGATTTATTAATACAATAGACTTTCAGAATTATGGCATTCTGGGTTTTACTTAACAATAGATACATATAGATAAGCATATATGTTTACAAAAACTGATTCATATATTATAACAATCATTTGCAGATTTTTTTTTCTAAATATTTTAACATTAAATTTGCATATAAATGTTTTTACAAATGTATTTTTTAATTAAATCTTTATAACAAGTTTTTTTTTTATTATTGATATAGATTCCTTTTGAAGGGGTTAAAGAAATTAAGCAGGGCAAATCCTTAATGTCCACTCCATACTTTCTTACCATTGGAATTGTTTTTACTATGTGATTATTCATATAGAACATCAGTGCACAATCTATGGGTTGTGGCTCCTTGAGGTCAGAAATAAATTGTTGGGGTCATGAAAATTTTGAGAAGTTTTCATGTTAGATAATGAATTTTCAACTGGAAAAACAAAAACCTAAACACTATTTAAAAATACACAAAAACTGCTAGACTCATTATTGTATGTCTGACTGACCCATTTTGTGTAAGAACACTTTATATTCCAATCCGCTTTGTATAAAAAAGTACATCATAATGGTACTTCACTTGTACTGCTTTCATGTTCAATCATAGTTTTGTTCTTCATGCAAAGTATCTCTCCTAATGTTGATTCATAGTACATTTTTTGTTAATATGCAGTTTTTTCAAAGACCTTATCAAATCATATATACTGAAATACAATTGATATGTAATTGTATGTGATAAAATGACTTTTATTCTTACTAACCTAATATATTTATAACAGGTCACATAAAATTTCAGTCACAATATTGGGGATCGCAAGTATAAAAAAGTTGCGAACCACATATAGTAAATGAACATTGATAGGCTGCTTACCAACACTCATCAGCTAATGTGGTGAGTTTATTAGCTTTTTGCTGAGTTTAAGACCAAGAAGCACTATCTACTTTCTTGGCTATCTGATAGTTAACTGAATTATCAGTGGAGTTTTTTAAAGGCAGGATGTGTGTGAATGATTTTTTTTAAAAAAATAATTATAATCTAGATATAAAACAACTCGGTCCTTATTCTGAGAAGACTATAAAAATGCTAGCCATAGTAGTAGTTGCGCCAAAGATAAAGGGTGCTAAAAATTCTTTTGATTGTAAACCCAGTTGTCATTCAGTGATGAATTTTATTTAGTTATCTACAACTGCAGATTACTTTTAAGAAAAGAAAGATTAAATGAATTGAAAAAAATGTATAATATTGCATGAGACATAGCTCGGAGCTTTGGGAAAAGATGAGACAATTTAAATGAAAAGTGGACATATACTTGACTATAAAATTACAAGTATTAGAAGCACAAATAGAGTAAGATTCATTATAAATAAAAAAGTGGAAGAACAACACTATGGAAATTGATGGTTTATCAGACAGAGTGGCAAGATTAATTATTCAAATTGATGGAAGATACTAAATCAACTTATTCAGGTTTATGTTCCATCAAGTTCTCATTATGAAGTAGATTTTTATATGGATGTACAAAATGCTTCTGATCAGACCAAATATTTTAAAACTGTCATAGAAGACTTCAGTATTAAAATTAATTGAAAGATAAAATTGATGGGGGTAAATTTGGTTATGTAACAGAAGTATGAGAATATACTTTTGTGGAATTCACAAAAAAATTGTGTTAGGAATTCTTTTTTGGGGGAAAATTACTAAAGGAAATAGGCATAGAAATATCCCAATGAAAATATAGCAAAATTGGATTATATTTTAACTAACAGAAAATGTACTCTTCAAGAGTGTAATTTGTTAATAGATTCTACATAAGAAGTGATTGTTAATTAGTGAAATGTAAGATGTGTTAATCCAAAATTAGAGGCATAAACTATTATAAATATAGTATTAATAGTTGAGTTTCCTAATCTTCAGAAACACTTTAATAAATTTAAATTACAACTAATTGTTTAAAATATTAACAAACTTCTGAAAAAAAATAAATGATACTTTAATAAAAATGATAAAAATAACTGGTACAAAAAAAAAGCACTAGTAAATTTTCAACTGAAGCAAAATATTTAAAAATTTCATCCATTAAGAATTGAACATCTAGAATTCTGTAAAATTATATATATATAAAAAGAGTTAATACTAAGGGAAAATATAACTGAATTGGTGAGTAAAACTATTGACAAAATCAGGAAATTCATCCACGACCGCTCCCAAATGGGAGTAAATTGTATCACCTCAATACGGGACTGTATAAATTACAAAATTTTTGGACTGATCAGAATTGCAATCTTCATCGTATTTTCATTATGGAAAACCAGATGTAAGATAGTTATTGGAAAATCAGAAGTAGTTCAATTGTTTTGTAACAGTTGGAGAAAATCAATAAAAGAGACGAAAGCTATTCATCAGAAAAAATGATTGAAGATACATGGTCATATTTGAACATTGCACTTTTGGACTAATATACTCTGGCCTTCATTGATTGCCCTATTCATGATTATAATTCTCAATAGAACGAGAGTCGCTAGACCTTGTTTAATGATTGATTGTATGTAAAAGTTTTCATTATAAATAAATAGATATTGTTAAAAGTAAAAAGAATATGTTTCAAAAGTATAAAATATCTTATTGAAAGAAATTATTTCTGTAATAAAATGGAACTATTTATTAAAAAGAGATATGGTATAATGAAATGTATGGAAGAGTTCAAAAATTTTTATAGTAATAAAGAACAAGAAAACAAATTAACCACTACAATTAATACATCTATGAATTGTTAGACATTTTAAATTAGATATGCAATGAAATTTGTTAAGAAGAAAACTTCATGAAATTATTACTATCTTAAAATAAGCAGATAAAGAAATAGAAAAATTGTTGAAAAAATTTTAAAATGTCTGATAATGATAAAGATGTACCAGTTGATTGAAAGAATGCAGTGGTCATATTGATATTTAAGAAAGGTGGTAAAGTATTAAAAATTACTATCACTCTTCTATCAGTTCTATACAAAATTTTTACCAAGATAATTTACCCATAGCTTAATTTTGAAAACAAGATGGATTTAAAAGTGGTTTTAGTGTACTACATAATGTCCAAGTATTGAAAGAAGTCGTAGAATTGAATAAAAGTTGCCAATATGCTTTGGATTTACAGATTATGAAAAGGTATTTTATTTTATAAGCATTTCCAAAATAAAGTTCTGGACCATCAAGATATAGACCCAGAAAACCATTGTATTCTGAATATCAAAATGTAGCAGCAATGATTACATTACATGATAATACTAAAAGTAACATTGAGATGGGTATGTGAGAGCGATTCCATATCTCCAAAACTTTTAAACCAGTTTTACAAGAAATATTTTATATTCTAAAATAGAAAACTAAGGGAATAAAAGTACATGGAGATAAGTTATTTAGATTTTTGCAGATGGCTGCTTTTATAAATATTGTTTCAGATCTTCAGGAAGAGTATTGCAAGAGTTATCAGATGAAAGTAGAACTAAAAATAGACTAAAGTAACTTTCAATGGCTTTTCTCAGATAAAAATAATGATTAATAATCAAGAATTAAAAGTTAATAACCATAAGATGAAAACAATGCATTAAATTAATCAAAGAATTTAAGATTGGATGGAGTACTTTTAGTATAAATAATATTAAAGGGGAATAGCCTATGGATTAGAAAGCTTTTAGTAAATGTTTTATTGGTTCTTACTTATGGATCTGAGACTGATACAAGTGCAATGCAGAGATTTCAGATCAGTTAACAAAATAAGAAATGTTTGGAGAAAGGGATTGAAAGCAAAATACTTAAGTAAGAGAATAGATATTAACACTATTGAAAGAATTATGAAATTAAAATTTTAAACTAGATCCCATAAAACACCAAGAAAGAAAACATGGAGAGCTAGATTGATGAAATAGTGAAGTTTGTTAGTATAAAGTTAGAGACTGGAGAATGTGGATTAAACTTGGATCATCTGCAATGGATCAATGTTTGAAAATGATATATTTACTTATATATGTTTATGCTTTTAAATTTTCAATCAAAATAATGTTTTTAAAGTTTTAATATTTATCTTGATTTATATAAATGTGCATATTCGTTTGTATTTACTATTAAAGAATGTGGACCAACATCTTAATATTTGTATCAAACATCCACATGTACATACTTTTAACTTAAATGCTGCATTTATTGAAGATGCTGTTATTTTAGTTTATTTTAAATAAAGTTTACATGTTAGGGCTGGCTCTATTTTCAAATTTTGTCGTGTTCTTCAAGTATATATACACAAAAATGTCTTATTATCAGTATTCCTTCAATAATCATAAACAGATAAGAAAGTTACAAGTCTTAATCCAGAAAATTTTATTCTTTACAGTCATTAAAATCCATTTCCAATGAATTTATAGATAGAATACCATTAATTTGACTCCCTATATTTGAGCAATTTCTACCATTAGCACAATTTTCAAGACTGCAGATATATTAAATCTAATGAATGCCTATAAATTACTAAGCTGTGAGTATCATTTTTTATTTTTTCTATCTTAGTCAAATAGTTCATTTAAAATATGACTTAGGACTCATCATCCAAGGAAATAAATTAAAATTTGTAAAATTATTTCTATGTGTTTATTTAAATCACGCACATTTTAACAGCTTTATATTAAAAAATTTAATATGCACAAAGTATCTGTAAATACATACATAAAATTAGATATTAATAATTATTTAAATTTTTACCAATATATAAATACTTTAAAAACATATTTATAAGAATGGAAGTAACATGTTGAATTACTGTATATTCATTTAACCCAGATACTTAATGAAGATTCTGTTATCACTCACTAATTAGCCAAATTATAGTTTGCTACGTGAAATAATTTATGAAAGAAAAACAAGAATGCCTTTAAAATATATGACAAATTAAAATAGTATTCTGCTATATTTTTTAAGGACTATAAAAATAGCTGAAATGTATCTTACAATAAAATGTATTATAAAAATTCAAGGCATTTATGTTTTTTCATAAAAGTTGTTTGAAATTCTTATTCTCAGAAAATTTTATGTTCACATTAAATGTCATCAAATATCCTTTAGCAGTCAGCGAGGTCTCTGCAGCTGTATTCTTCTGGAAAGAGAATTTTATGACTGGGTGAATTCTCTGAAAGTAAAGAATGAAATTTTTATATTAAAGCAATATAATTTATCTGTAACTTTGGCATTTGTAAACCAGATAAATTATTTAGATACTTCCTGCATGTATACAATGTAAATAATTTTTATCTACTTAAATTATTTAATATTAGAATAAAATGTGAAGCAAAAATAATAATTCCAAAGTAAAATTGTATCATAGCCATTCAAAGTTGATTGTAACAGATATTAAGAAAATATAACAATTACCTGATTAAATAAAAAATGTAGAAATATTAAGTCTCCTGGAATTAAAAAAAAGTCACTCATATTTTCAAAAGAGATTTCAGTCTTGATTTCAAATACTAGCAACTGTAAGGACATGCATGTAAATAAATCGACAAGTGATCTTAAAAACAAAGACTGTAATACCTAAGATTCATTTTAACTGAAAAGCAAATGGATTGGAAAGATTGGTATTTTAAAAAGTATCAGTCATAATTAAAAATTAATCATCTGATAACATTACACATACTTCTAATTGCTAAAATAGGTTTGATTGTAATTTTTATTTTGTATAATTATTTGACCAGAAACATCAAATTAAACAACTTTTATTAGAAAACATCAAATATACATAAGGTTCTTTATTTGCATAAGTAATCTGATCTACAAATAATATGATTAATGCATAAAAATGGTATTAAAATATCCTCCTTCAAATATTTCTAGAATTATATTGAAAATCTTATTGTAAAGAATATTTTATTTGAAACATCATATTTCTAAACATATTTTAAATTAATAGATACCTGAAATTAATAAAGTTTACTCTGGTGCTAATCAGTAAGACATTTTCAACTTTGACTAGAATAAAAAAAATAGAATTAATTAGCTGTTAATGAAAATTCTTTTCTCTTTGTCATACTATTAAGATGAATTATTAAGGTATGAAGTATGTCAGACATTTATATATACTAAGTTTATGCAAGTATGGAATTTTTGTAATATGTGGAACTTATATTTAATTTCCGAAGACTAAAACTCATACACTTAAAACATCACATGACCACCATTTCCTATGCTTACACAAGCTGTTAAGAGTTCTAATTATAATATCATATTAAATATAAACATGTAAATGAATTTTAAAATATACACATGCTAAGATTTGCATTTATATAAATTTATAAGTTTATGAGTACAACTAATAAGAAAGTAATGGCATATATAGTTGTTTAAAAATAATTAAAAGCACTTTTAATATATTTCTTTAATTTAGATTTCATTTACCTCATGCTTTTCTTCAAATTATAAGCAAATCTACAAAAAGAAACTTGAGTGAATAATTTTATCATATAACAATATCAATCTGATGTTTAACATTTATAAAGCTGGAAAAAAAAAAACTTCTACTTTAAAAAAAAAAAATCCTGGTTTGTTTTAAAATACTTGCAAATATTATTTTGGAAACAATATTAACATTTTATTTTATAATTTTGACTTTTTTGTAAATGTATTTTCCCATTTTTTTTTCAATATTTAGAAAAGTAAGACAAATAGAAGCTGCAGAATTTGAGTATATGCTGACTGCAGTATATTCCTCTTATTGAACTATACTGATTTTCATAATTTCACTCTCAGAAATTAATTCCAATCCAGTAATTTTTCCAACTATTTTTTTTAATGAATTCAATAAGCCATTACTAAAATCTCTACATACTCTTTATGCTTGTTCAAGGAAAAATATGAGAGTAATGCAGACTAATAAAAAATATAATCAAATGCATAATTCCTCAGGCGATCATATGACATTTGAGCACTAAAATTCAGATTGAGCTTTAATTCACTTTTAGTCTGACATTTTATTGCTCCACAACTACTAAATAAATAGGGTTGTTTCTGTTAGGAATTAATTTAAATCCCTACAAATCAATGTAGGTAATACACTGACCGCAATAGGATGATTATCCAAAGTCTTCAGGACTATTTGAAGAAGCCTTAAAAATTCTTAAGAGATCATCTACCTCACATTTACAATTGTTAAAATAATCCAGTATACGAAAAGCAATAAAATTTAGAAAAAAATATTACATCTAGATATATATGTAATTTATAAATTTCATTTAGAAAAACTGACTATATACACAATACAGAATTATTTTCTGGACTTCCATCATTGGTGTATAAAGACGATTACAATAGATAATTAATTGTATAATGCTGCAGACATATGCTACTGTATTTCCAAAATATTCCATTTATTTCTAAAAACAAAATTTATATTATGACACATAATTCATATCAAAAATATATATAAAAAAAGACTATACAGAATAATGTATAAATGATGTTACAAAAGAATAACTAAATATTTAAAAAAATTATAAAGTGGAATGTCGAGAGGTATTTCCAAAGTTCTTTCCTTGCTTCATATATAAAAAATTATACTTCAACTTCTTTAATGAGTCTTCAGTTAGACTGCTTCGGACTATATGTGCAAAAGATTTATGAATTGTGGCAACCTAAAAATATACAAAAAAAAAAAATCTTGAATCAGTTATTATATATTTCATTATAAAGATATATTTCAACTATTTATCCAACAAAATAAAAAAATATGAAAAAAGATATATATAGATTATGTAATAACAAACAAAACACGCCCATTGATTTCAATATATAAAACAAATATGCGCTTTCTTTATAAATCTTGATTTATTACATGAACTATTATAAAAATACTCCAATGTTTTGACTATATTCTTTTATAGTTTTTGTCAAGGAACAATTAAAAAATATATAAATACAAATATTCTATAATAATCCAATATATATAACAAATACAAATCACTGATCTTACATCTCTTCTTAGAAACAATCTTAAATTTCTATTACATTCTAAATATCTTTCTTAAAATAATCCAGTCTGTAATTATATAATTATAAATTCCACGTTAATTAAATCAACCTATTCATTCATTAATTGTACAATGCTGCAGACATAGTACTGTATTTCCAAAATATTCCATTTATTTCTAAAAATAAATTATATTATGAACTCATAATTCACATCAAAAATTTTTAAAAATGACTACGTAATAGAAATTTAAGATTGTAAGAAGAGATTTAAGATAACAGTAATTTGTATATTATATATATTGGATTATTGTGGAATATTTGTATTTTATTTGTGTTTTTTTTTTAGTTGTCTGTTTATTGAGAAAAATTGTAAAAGAATATAGTCAATACTTTGGAGTATTATTATAATTTATTTAGCGCGATGTTTTTTATAAATTATAATAACTAGCTTGCTCCACTGCATGTGCTTTTTACACATGGAACGCTAATTATAATGAATACTCTCCTTTCCAAACACAAGATAAGTCGTTTTAAAAGATAGAATGGATCCACTCTATCTTTTTCATCCATACTATATGTATATGCAAATCTGAAACATTTGGAACTCATAAGCAATTTAAAGTGATTAGTTAAATATTTACACTCTCAGTTCCAAATGCTTCAGAGTGAATCCATTCTATCTTTTAAAAAGGCTTTATCTTTTGTTTGGAAAGGAGAGTATTCATTATAATTAGCATTCGCATGTGCAGTGGAGTAAGTTACAGTCATTAATAGTTCATATAAGAAATCAAGATTTATATAGAAGGTGCATGCAACTTGTTTTATATATAATGTACTTATATTTGCAATTTTTTTACATATATAAAATATCAGTAATAAAGTGTAGAAAATATATAGATACAGCTGTTAAACAATATTATAATTTTAAAATATAAAAAGAACAAGATACTGACAAAGTCCATAAGCAGAAATATTGAAGCCAATTAAATGAAGCATCAGGGTTAAAACAGCAGAATTGTTTGTTCATGATTATTCTTGAGGGTAACAGCTGCTTTCATTATTGAATGGAGCATGAAACTAGTAAAAACCAATTGTGATTTGCACAAATCACTGTAATATTTGACATATGACTACTGGTGCCTATCAAAACGATGAAGAGAACATTTCAGTTTAAACTGCCATTACAAAGTCACTATTTTCTACTATAATGCCAAAGTAATGGTATAATTAGCAAAAGAACAGGAGATTAATCATGTCATGATTGAATGAATCTTCACATTTTTTTAATCACCAAGTATATGGTGGTATAATTATCATAAATTTGTTAGTGATATATTGTTTTCATCCCATCATTACTCTACATTGATGCATTATAACTGAAGACATTCTCAGCATGCTTTTAAACAAAACATACAGCTTTTTCTCTTGGCTTTATCAATCACTCAATTTAAATATTGAGCCTCTGACATGTTTGATAACCTAATGCTTTTTCTGTAAGAGAGATAATACTTTTCTATTATTCAAACATTATATAATTATCTTATTATTAATAAAGCTATTATTACAAACCATCATGTTATTTTCTCAAACTTCTATATATTACAGATATATTAAGATGTGTGTAGAATAGTGTTAGATGTGATGTGATAAAACATCTTTGTTGAAGTTAGGAATCTACTAATAAGCACAAACTTTATTTTTTTTGCTAACCATCATATTCCTTGTTTTTTAACTTCCATGGATTTTAAATTATTTATTTTCTAATTTACTTCCACAGCAATATCTTTTTCCACTCAAAAACTTTAAAGTAATCATTTAAATATATATAATTCATTTTTTTCATAAATGAATTAATTGTATATGCTGTAGTAAAAATATTTTCTTTATATAGTTTACAAAGCAAATCTTCCAAAATATTGTATTGGTAAATACATTTTCTTATTACCATTGCTACTCTTATTTTCTATATCTGCTCTCTGGCTCTTTATTATTGAATCAATTAACTGTTTTCATAATACATTCATTCTGCTTTTTATACAGACAATTAATACAAAACCTTTCTAAAATTCTTTAGTATACTCATATTCTTGCTTGCCCTTTTATTATCCATAAATTGCAATCTATCAAACATTTCCAAATTGTTTTTGCATCCCTCATATAATTCCATCTCCAGCATATCTTCCAAATTCTTTTTTTTTTTCCCTAGAAATATCCTACAAAAATACACTGCATCAGTCTCATGATTGCTATGTCATAGCTATTATATAAAAAATAACTATTTCTTTTCCTAAGATTTATCAATTTTATTTCCTAAATTTATTTTTATTTAGCATATGGATTTTTTTTTTGTCAGCTTGACTATTAACAAACCATCATCAAAAAACGTATAGATTCAAGTCAGGAAGTAGATTCACCAGTGCCTTTATTAAATCCTTCAATTCTGCCATTGTAGCCGTAGATTTGAGTCATTAATTATGTCTCAGAGTTTGTATTTATCCATTTACATAGATCTCTTGACTGATAGATGCCATTTATGAAGCAAATAAGCATAATAATCATGAGTAATAATCTGTTGAAGAGACTCTAGTTGATTCTAGAAAGATTAAATCTTACTGGCTTTGCTGTTGGATCTGGAAGAAAAAACTTGTTTGGAACATCATAAGAATTCCATTTTTCACAACATAATTCTTTGGTTGAAGATTCTTAAATTTAACATCCCATATGGAATCTTGATTTGAGACTAGTTTTAGATGGTAAAACTATATCAGGAGTGGGTAATTTTTGTCAGCGGTCCAAATAAAATTTTCTTATGATGACATGGGCCGAAATAGATTGAACGATTTAAACAAAAAATTCAGAACTTAAAAAATATTGAATCACCAAATTATTAACATTTTAAATACAAATTTTACTGACTAAATAGTAATCAATTATAGATAAAATCTAAAATTTGTAACAAATATTTTTATTGTCATGACAACAAAGCAGATACAGAAAACTTATTGGTGAAAAAACTTTAATGTGAGGGCTTGAATTTGGAATGCTGATATATGATTGCATCAAAAGTGAGATTTAATTTGCAAGTGGCTATTCGTAGAACAGCTTCTAAATTTTCGTGTTGTTCATGATCCGACTTTGTTCTTTGTATTTTTCATTAAAGCAAATGTAGCTTCACATAGGCATGTCGATTCAGTAAACATTTCTGTATTTAAAGAAGCATAAAAGTATGTTATTGTTTTTTCAGCAAATTGGGCTCTTTAATATTAAATTTGATTGCAAGTTTAACAATTCCAACTGGACAAAAGATGGTGCATCACTGATATTATGAGTAAATGGTAAGTTTATTAAAAATAGATCTTTAGAAATTTTGAGAAAAATCTTCAAGTTTTCTGATAAATTCATTGAATAAGTCACTTATAACCTCATATTTCTTAAAATCAGCACATTTTAAAGTTTTTTTTCTTTTTTGCAAGATTGGAAAGTGAGTTCCTTTTAAAATTATGAAAATAACTTTTGTTGTAAATGAAATGACATTTGTATATATAAAAATAAATAATCCTTTCCCTTCTAATGATTAATTCATTTTGATATATTAACCTATCAACAGAGAAGAAAAAGTTAAGTTTGTCTTTAACATTTAAATTAACAATTTCATATGGTATGGAATATCAAGTCACATTCAATTTCTTTCAAAAATGTTATGAATTCCCAATGATTTAAAGCTCTTCCATGAATAAAATTAACTACTTTTGTTACAATCAATATAACATGCTTGATGAAATATACAATGTAAAAAAATTACTTCTTTTTCTGAAATACGCTTTATTTCATCGCATATTCTTTTTAATAATCCAGTTTTTTCCTGTCAAACTAGGACACCCATTGGTCATGATGTTGATAAATTTTGTCCCATTTTATATTATGATCAAAAATTTTTTGCCAGTAATTGTTTTTCATAGGTCATGCAGAAAATAATTCCTCCATAATTTCAAATGTATTATTTAGCCCTTGAATAAAGATTAAAAGTTGATTTGTATCAGCAGTATCACATGACTTATCTGAAGCCAATGCATAGTTAAGTACAATCTTCCAATTTTAATTTTAACTGATCACATAAATTGCTTGCAATATTATCACTGTATCTCGCAAGTAGTGAGAGACTAATTTTTTCAAATGTCGGTTTTTTATCAGGGCATAACTCAACAATATTTATTAAGCATTTCTTTATAAATTCTCCATCAGAAAATGATTTGCATTGTTTTGCAACCTTATGTGCAACAATGTAACTAGCTTTTGTTAAAACTCTATCAGTAACAGATTTTTCCAAAGTATTTTGCTGTTTACACAAACCACTTTTTAATTTTTCTGCTTCAATTTTCATTTGTTCCAGTGAAAATTGCTTAAATTTGTCAAAATGTTTTGTTTGAAAAATGCCTTTTTAAATTATATTCTTTAAAAATGGAGTTTTGTTATAAACCAATCAAACAGCTTTATTGTCTATATTTGCAATTAAATATTTGAATGTCCAATTATCATTAAAAATGCAGCATTCAGTATCAATTTTTATTTTCTTTAATTGACTCATTTTATGAGCTATAAAGGCATAAACTTACTTATAAAATACCATTCAACGATATTTTTTCAATAAAAAGTTGATGAGATCCAAAGGAACTTTGTTCAATCAATGCTAAAATAATACTCTTTGATGCATACATAGCATCATATGGTTATCTGCCCACTAATAATTTGTGGTCTATTATTCAACAAATACTTGCAGCATGTAGTACTTCCTAATAGTGTAAAATCATTATGTATGCTATTCCTGTATCCCGCATGTATAAGTGTCACTGCAATTCCAGCAGAATATTAATTTTGCCACCTTTGCTGTCGATAAAGACATTAATGAGATCATTGTCTCTATTACTGTTAACTATACAATGTTTCCATAATTTGTTAAGTATGTATTTTGTCTATTTATTCAATGGGCCAGATTCAACATCATTCGGTCAGCACTTGCCCACTACTGAACTATATTTTGAATTACTGGCAAGTCTGATCTGCTTAACAGCTTTTTATACTTTTTGGAACCAACTCTTGCAGTGGAGAAAATATTTGAAAGAACAGGAAGCCATTGCAAAGGAGCAGACTTCAGTCATATTTTTCGTGGTAATATTTAAATGACTATCCAAAAGTTTAGTGTAGACACTTTTCCTCCAAACAAAAGCATATTATTCACCAACAAAATACGCCGTCCTTAAAATATTTGCATCACAATTCCAACTAGTGCCAGCTAACTTTCCAACCGAGGTTAGTCCTAGAAATTAATTTTGATCTAATCTTAGCTAGAGGAGAAAGATTAGTTGAGTTACAATCCAAGATTAATCCTAAATACTATGGGTAGGGTTGTATTTCAATCTGTTAAATATTCAGGGGTTCAAATCCATAAATTTTGTTATAAGTAAAACTCAACAACATAAGATTGTTAACTAAAAACAAAACAAATGACGAACAATTTCTATGTACCGATTTATTCTACACATGCACAAGCTTACCTTTGTGTACATAGTCAGTATTTGCATGTCCTCTCACACATACTTTGGATAGATTTCTGCAGTTTTATATCACTAGAATAGTCTGCATACATCCACATACATTAGTTTAATGCAAATTTAAATGCATGATTTGCAAATGTTAATTTTTTAAGATCGTTTACAAATTGGGGGATTTTATTTGCTTTCTGATTATAATTACAACACATTAATGAACTTTATTTACACAACATAAAATATCCATATGTACTCTCACAGTGCTAGATTTAGTCAGTACGTTCCTTCACTCTGGAAAGTAGCTTGATTAATCACAAATATAATCCTTATTCATTATGTAATTAAAAACAAATATAATCTTTTAATTTCTGTGGTCTTCAGCAATCTCACGCATCTAGATGATGTTACAAGTCTTACATTTACTGGTTCTAACGGTTCATTTTGATAAATTCTAAAATGATTAATGTGTCTTCTAATTTCAATTATTTGCCAGCTGTATCAAACTTTGTTTTGATAAAACTTAATACAACTCCAGACGGCCACTTTTTTCTCAAAATATCATGTATTCACCCTGTATCTCTAAAATTAAATTTTATGTTGTCAAAATGGTTTTCTCTTGTCGCACTCTTATTTGGGACTAATATTGAGATATGTACAGAATTTCAATATTTTGGCTGGTATTTTCCTAGTACTTGGAGTAAAATATTGGTCAAACATGGCAATCGTTAATGCTTCATCAATATATCTAATACAGGTTTACTTAACGTTGACTTCAAATATTGCATTGCCTTTTCAGCTAAATCATTAGAGTGATATGGATGTAAGTATTAATACATGACAAATCCCGTTGTTAGTTAAAAAATCTTGAACGGTAGTAAAACAAAACCTGCTCCATTATCAGATACTATAGTTTCAGGATATTCGTGACATGAATAATTCATTTAAAACTTTATTCTCTCTTCTTGTGTATTTAACCACTCTTTATTAATTCCATTTACAATACGAATCAATGACAATCAGAAAATATGCCCAATGAAAGATCCAGCATAATCTATGTATAGTCTCTGATAAAATTGAGTGAGGTATGGCCAAGGTTTCTAGTTTATTGAAGGTAGTTTAGCTGTGGATTGACATTCTCTACACCACTTTTTTTCAATCTCACAACTTATACTGCAACACCACACAAATAGTATTGCTAATTCTTTCATTCTAATGATTACCAGATGTTCTTTATTACTTCCTACCTTTAGTTGGAATTAAAACATGACTCATCATTAAGATGCATCCTTTGCACATGGCTTTTGTGCATGTTCCTTATAAGCTCCACAATATAACAAGATCAATTTCCATGCTATCCATATATAATCCATTTCTTTAATATTTGGTGACCGGAATCTTGTTTAGTCCATTTGGCAACTATAACATTGTTTAACACATTCAATTTTATCAAGTCTATATAGTTTATTTCTATGATCTCAGACTCGAACTCGCGCATATCTGATAATTTCGAATGTGCCTGCAATGCTTAATTTCTTTATCCAGCTTATAGGTGAGTTTGAAATCATGATATCAATATATTAATCCATCGTATAATTTTTTGGCTAATATGATCAATTTTCTTTAAGTTCCCAACAAAGGTAGACGGCCTATGTAGATCTTAACCTCACATCCATATACATATTGGTGAAATTTTTTCACAGCAAAAATTATTGCCAAAGCTTTCTTACACAGCTGACTGTAGTTCTTTTCTGCCCCTGCTGTTATGGGATCGAACATTCATTTCCATAACATTGATGTGATATTACATCGCGGACTTCATATTTAAGTAAGTGTCAGTTATAACATACTTCATGGTCATTTTGGTAATGGATAAGGAATTGACTCAAGATTAGTAAATCTTTAGCTTTATTTGAATGCTTTATCATTTCTATTGCTGTTTTTTCTTTAATAATTGATATAATAATCATGTTACTATGTGATTTGCTTTTAGGAAATGTTTTTTTAATTTAGCAATACTCTTGATAGCTTTCATCTTTTCTGAGTTTTGAGTATTTTCCTTTATGGTTTAGTACATGTCGAAATACACTTCGAAGCATTTAATGATCACACCAATTTTTTCTAGTTCAGCACAAACTTTATAGGCACATTATCGATCTGCTGTTCCCACAGTTATTAAGATATCACCAAGGCAATGAATAATTCCTTCCATGCTCTGTATCAAACTATCCATTTTCATTTGGAACATTTTTTGTGCTATGGTTACTTCATGTGGCAATTTGTCGCATTTAAATAATCCTAAGAGAGTGTTGATAGTAAAAGTTCAGCGATTCTGGTTATAGGAATGCTGATTTTAAATTGATTTTAGAAAAGTACGACACTTCCTCTAATAATGCTAAGATCTCACGAACACTGGGTACAGGAGTTCCTTTGTTGATGTATTCCTTTAATGTCATGTGGCAGTTGCAGCTAATACCATCTCATCTGGCTTTAATATTACTACTGGTGTTGCCCGTGGCAATTCTTCAATGAGATAGAATACCTCCCCTTTTAAGCAAATCATGAATTGTTTCTTCCACCTTGGACTATAACCTACAGCACAATTGATTGAGCTTTTACTAACTCTATAACAACTAGCTGTGTTTATAACTGATAAGTCAGAATTAAATAATTGTACTAATGATTTTAATCCAAATCCCTAAAGATTTGAACAAATTTCTATAATATCAAGCTTAAATCTCTTTTCACTATATAAATAGATTTTTAATTCTTGAATTGCCTTTCACATTCATTTATTTTTATCCTGTTTCAATTAATGTCAGTTGCTACATCATCAGTTTTCTCTAATATTATTTTTATCCTTACTTTTTGTTCAAAGATATGTCACATAATATGGTTATTATCCACATCATTAGTTTTTTTTAAGATTAGATTTCTCTTTTGTAAATGTCTCCCCTATCTCATTGTTCTTTTTCTCTTTAAGACATTCTGCAAGTATTTAGTTCTTCGAATGGCCTTTCTCATTATATCATATCCAGGTATTAATCATACTCCTATGAATCAAACTTTCTGTTTTATTTACAACCATTTGGAGTTTTTTGTGTCCATATTATTTTGAAACTACTGC
Source organism: Epiperipatus broadwayi (assembly GCA_028023455.1). Classification (NCBI taxonomy): domain Eukaryota; kingdom Metazoa; phylum Onychophora; class Udeonychophora; order Euonychophora; family Peripatidae; genus Epiperipatus; species Epiperipatus broadwayi. The sequence continues at coordinate 5,603,747 of JAQFVV010006226.1, forward strand.
ATTTTCTAGCACTATCATAGGCTAAACATTTTTCTATCGCATGTTTGTACATTGAATCAGTTTCGCTCAACAGAACTTGTCAGAGCTTACTGTCATTCATTCTTCATAATAATTGGTCAAGAAGAATGCCATACAACTTATTATTGAAGTTGCATTCTTTAACTAAAGTATGCAATCCCACAATGATCTTGAATTTTCTCATGATGCCTGGTTTATTTCTGACTCAGAGATGTGCCACAAGTTTCAATGTGGTAGATTTAAAATAGGTGCTTCTCTTTCATTTCATGACAAAGTACTTCCTTGGAAGCTTTAGAATCACAGTGTCAGTTTGCCACTTCCAGTATCTCTTTATCAGTCATTAACATTATAAACTTTCATCTTGTCCACTATATTGTTAATAAGCACATATCTCTTCAATCTCAATATAGATTTTCCAACCCACTGTGTTAACATCAAATTCACTAATTGAGTTATTATGCAGTGCCATTATTCTTTAAAAATCATCTGTGGCATTCAGTTAAAACTCACAAATCTCATGAATTATTGAAATAAACCAATCTACCAAGTCTAGATAACATTTCACTATTGACAAAATTTTCTTGGATGTCAACTGTGCCAGTCTGCTAATTTCCCAATACCAGAGTATGCATCAAAAAATTTTATTATACATAAAAACACAAAATTTGAAACTTAAAATGAATTTATTAATTCCAGGGAAAACTAATAAATATATGTATGAAGTTAAATACAATTACTAATTTTCTTGGATAATGAACAACATAATTTCTATGTATAGATTTATTCTGCTAGATTTATTCTGCACAAACAAGTTTATCTTCTTACAGTGGGACTTGATCATGCTTTGTGTACATTGTCAGTACTTGTGTCCTTCCACTTCTCCTCTTGATAGATTTCTGCAGTTCTTATGTCACTAGAATAATTTACATACATTAACATATATTAGTTTAATGTAAATTCAAATACATACTTTGCATATGTTAATTTTCAAGAGTTTTTACAATATGGGGGATTTTATTCACTCCCACTACTATTTATACAATATAAAATATACATATATATGTGCACACCCAATGCTAGATTTAGTCAGACAGTACAGTCTAGTGTTTAGATGGAAACATGAACATAGTATCTCCACTAGATTAGAAATAAGACTCCAGTCTTTGAAATAGTTTCTAATCTTTTCATTTCCTTGTTGAGAGATTTTATTAATTTCAGAAAAGGATCTCTTTAGAAAAGTTTACATAAATGAATTTCCTGCATATTGTTTCAAGATCACTGATGACGATATTAAATAAAATAAATAAGAAAAAAGAATCCTGAGAAAGATCATTCTATAAAATTTTATGTCTACTATGATTATCATTTATTGAATTTTTTGGGGAGCATTTTATCAAAAAAATTAATGGTTTTTCACATTTAAGAATTATAGAAATTTTTAAACAGAATCATTAGTTGAAGTTCGATCAATAAATTAGATTGCACTTGTTTTATTTTGAGTTGTTAAAGACAAAAATTGTTCACAATAACTTCTTCCTGGCTTAAACTCAGCTTGCTATACAGGTAGATGGCTTTCAAGTAATGGCAAAATTGTTATATGATTATTTCAAAAAGCATGTAGGGAACACAATAATATTGGTTATAATTTTTTGGATTATTGAAAGACTTGTTTGGTTTTAAAACTAATACTTTTGCTTTTATGCTAAATTTTTGGAATAGTTTCTGTATGCTTTTGCTTTAAGTTAATTTTTTTATAAACTCTGGAAATCTACTATCTGCTCAGACAATCCAAGTCACTTTCAAGTTTATCAACATCTATAGCAGGGATGGTCAAGATGTCGACCGCAAAGTCTTTGGAAGTCAACTGTGAAGCTGACATGAACATTGACAAATTATAGTGATAAATTCAGAGCTGATCTGAACATAAAAATAAAAAAGTAAAAATTCAAAATTATTCTCATTTAAAAATAGTTAAATTTAAAATAATATCTGTTGTTATTGTCGATCTCAACTATAGATCCAGATAACACCTAAAAAGCCCTTAAAAAAAAAAAAACCACCAATTCGTAAGTACATTCTAAAAAAAAATAGAACTTAGAACCATCATTTCTTTCCATTCTGGGTTTCGTTCGGACAAAAATTACATTTTTTTTTTCCCGGTTCGAAGCCTTGAAAAAAGCATAGTCGCCCTCAAGTACACTTTCACCAAAAAAGTTGCCCCCAATCTCTAAACATTTGGCCACCCCTGATCTATAGGTTTGATTAAATAGATATTAGTTGGAACATCATGGCAAAAAACTTGCAATTCTGCTCTAATAATGCTTTTTCTCACATTCATCTTGCACATCTAAATGTAAAAGTTTTACAGATAAGATTAGTACTATTAGCAGTAATAGTTCTTTTAGAGATATTTTTATACCCAACAAACTAATAAATGTGCCACAAATATGACTATATCTTGCAAAATTTGCTTCTCCGTGATCTCACTCCACTTTTTTCTTCTGACATTATTCAATAATTTTGTAAATTTGTTAGTAAATTTTTGGATCATTGATAGACAAAAATTGTCTTTAAAGATCATTAATAGTTTTTCTCCAGTCTGGAATGAATTGCTTTTGATATCCTCAAGGAATGGATTTTCTGGCAAGTGATATTATGAGTTTGTTAAACCTATCATAGCAAGAGGTAAATGGATAAATTAATATTCTTTTAAAGATATCCAGTATATTGACTCCAGTTAGTTTTTAAATTCCATTCAACTGTAGATTTGGTTTACTATGATTCGCTCAGCAGATAACGTTAAAGTTGAAACAAAACATAAATCACGAGTTGTTTTGGTTTTTCATCTATCTCAATGAAAAGTACATCCTTGATTGCATCATAAATACATGTTATTCAAGCTTATCAATTCCAAAAATTAAGAACTTATTTGATCTTCATTTACATATCCCAAAACTGCTATGAAAGTAAAAGATTTTGAAGAGAAACCACTTTATATCAAGATGTGTAAACATTGCATGCGTAAAAATTATCTATATGAATTGTGAATCCAATATTATTTGAACCATCTTCAATGGAAGTTATTTACCTTACTAGTTTGAAATATTAGTAGCCATATTTCATGTTGACAATACCTTTGATCAACAATCAATGTGTTATTAGAAGAATGATGAGACTCCTGATTACAATTATATCAATTTTGGGCTAAATAATTAATTTATGAAGAACATCCATTTTTGATTTTGATATACTCTTAATATTATATTGAAATATTTTGTTTCCTAAGTGAAAGTTGGTTTAAAGAGGGTATTACTGGCATCGAGAGTCTAGGAATTTTCTAGCGAAGTCAGAAGTTTATGATAATAGTTTTATTATATAATTTTATTATTTACATTTTCAATTACTTAACTAAAACGAAGTCTGGTTTACATGTGGAAACTTTATTTTGTATGCTAATACATATTATTTGTAGGATGAGCCATGGGAAATCTGTCATCCATTCATCTCAAATCATGCAAGCAATCTTTTTTTTTTTGTTTGGTAAAGTGATTATTATTTAATTATATTCATTTGTCTCCCCTAAAAATGTATCATTTTCTTTCCCTTTCTGTAGTATTTACTATCATTACTGACTACTAAATTTAATTCCATTTTCTTAAACACTCGCACAAGTCTGCAAAAATAATTTTGTCCCTTCCCTATATCCTGTATACAAAAATTTATCAACAAAGAAAAAAAAAACTGATGAAACCAATATTTATCATTCATTAACATTATTTCAGCTGACTTCCCAACTGCTTTACTTGTCATCTCAATTTATTTTGGATATCCTTTCCAGCACCACTACCCCTTACCGAGTTATTTTTAATTAAATTTCTTAATTAGATTCATTAATATGGCCATTCCTGTATTTAACTAGATTGTACATTAGACTATTTCTATTTGCTCTAACATAAGCCTTCTCTACGTAAAGCCATAAACTTTATTATTTCTGGTGTATAAATAAGAAGGTTCCGAATCAACTAGTCTATTAAACTATCGGTAACTGTATATTTAAAAAAAAAAAAGATTTTTATATTGAAGCTTTGCTGGTTATTTGACTTTGGAACACTGAATATGATCAAAATCTGTCTGGCTAATATTACTTTCATACCCAAAGCATCCTAAACTTGTCAATGTGATTTTGATAATAATCGAATATCGTTTGAATTCACTAGATAAATTGTCAATCGTTACGAGAACATTCGAATGTGGTCAGTGACCAATTTTACATTTTCGGTTAATCTGATGAAAGATCGGCTATTTGATAAAATCTATAGCTATCATAAGCAACCATGTAACAGGAGTCAGAATGTACGGTAGCTACTTTTATCTACTAGATAAAATATAAACTCTCAAATCTTTGCGGTAGCACTAGCAGCAAAGCCATCAGACCTTTGCGATGGAGAAATGATAAAATATATAACTAATGTAACGATTAAAAAAAATAAGACTGAGAATTTTAAAAAATGATTTCTTAATATATATTTTTTAAAACCAAAACATTCATTTTTAAATCAATAAGCATTCTTACTTGATCGCTCCAGCTGTATCCGTATTTCCATTTTGTGACATAATGTTCACAATTTTTGTAAATTAAATTATATTCTACTTCTTTATCCAAAAAGGCTTTAGCATTTCTGATTACAACTTCAGGTGAATAAGGTGTTAATTCTTTAGCAATAGCTTCTTTTTCTTTATTATTTACTCGTAATTTACAAGGCCCAGTGACAACATCCAATTTAGTACAGCGAATAAAAGCGGAATTTGCGGTAATCTCTTGGCCACTTCCAGTTACTTGAATTACTTCCCAATTTCCTACGTAGACGCACCAATGCCTATACAAACCTCGGTTAATTTCTATTAAATCTCCAACTCGTGGTTCCTTTAATTTATCCAGTGATACAAATTCCATTATTAAAGAAATAACGATGACTCCACAATTTCATCTAAACTTGGGAAAATTCCCAGATAGCATTAGTAACACAGAATCTTCCTGGAAAAAAAAAGTGCAAGACAATATAAAATCGTTTCATTGGTTAAAAATAAACAATGCGATTTCTTTTGATTTATTAGTTGAGATTTTTATTAATTTTATTTGCATAAAAAAATATTATTATTAATCTTTATTTTATAGAATAAAATAATTGATCGTAACATTTTTTTATCCCGTTCTATATTATGCTGACCTCTTTTAATTATAGCATGAACTAATTTATAGATTTATGTTATACTAATTGAATTTTTTGTTTCTATTTACAAAAAAATACATAAATAAAAAAATCAATTGTATAAAAATTTATAATTATATTGTATTTGTGCATAAGTGATAATCTTTAAATAATCAGCTTGTATGCAAACTTTATTTGGGATCCCTATATCCATCTCTCCCCCCCCCCCCAATAATAAATCATTTAATAAAAACTTAACAGTAAGTAAAAATGAAATGTGAACTATATTAATTATAAGTTTATTGAACAAAAAACAAATTACAAAATATATATATATTAAAAACAAACATACAAGAAGAATACAAAAATAATTTGGTAAAAAAAAATAATTTATGTTATTTGGTAAGAAAATCATTCGCGAATTGCACTTCATATAATTTTTACATAAATTAACAGATTTATAAAACAAAAAACATCAAAAATATTAAATTATTTTTTATACAAATTAAACTATTTACTTGGCAAAAAAAGTACCTTGTCATTTGTAGTTTATATAGGTATAAATAAAAAACAGATAAATTTACAATTATATAATATAGAAACATTAAATATTTTTGGGTTAAAAAAAAAAAAGGTAAATAAATATTTAAATAAAAAGAAAAATCACTTAGTGAATTGAACTTTTTTAGTCAGCAATATAAGATGGCACTGAGAGTGGTGGGTCGTGTGAAAGTCTGAGTTCGAACCCCGCATATATTACATATATAAATGCAGGTTTAAACCTGTACAATGTATTAGTTCAATAATATCATTTACACTAAACGTCATATGATCACAATTCTTTATGCCTGAGCTTGAATTGAAAACATTATTGTGTTTTCATTTTGGACTCAAAGCTTTATAGTTAACTAATAAGATAAAACGGTGACTGCTGGAGTGTTGCATTAGATCCTAAGATCTATATGCAATGCTCTCAGATCTAAGGCTCCTCACTGATAAAGGCCATTATCTAGAAACTAGTCTCAGGATATTGGATGAGTAGGCACTAGATAGAGATTTTATGCACAAATCTTCCTGCATCGACTGATTATTTTGGCTTGCAGTGAGTGACGCTAATATAATTTTCTTCTGTGTAATATCATTTACATCAAGTTGATCCAAAATATCTGATTCTCATGATATAATGGCAAGATTTGAAAATCTGTCTTAAAACATTGTGCAGAGCAAAGAGTTTTAATAATTTTAAGTTTGAAAAAGGGCCATTCAGCAAATGCTACAGATATCAGTAATGACAAAAAAAATCCAAAGAACAATTGTAAAGTTTCGATAAATTGTGATTAAATTGTTTGAATAAATTTATTTGATACATATCATTTTTAAAATTGCAAATAACTATTTAAGAGTGTCAAATATCTACTCATAATTTGTCTGCAACAATGTCTGAATAATTCTTATGTATTAATTTTTATTGTAACTTTTTACAAGATAATAAATATTCTTTATTTTGTGAAGTAGTTAACAAGTACAAAAACTGAAATGAATTTTTCTTTTACTAAGGTAAATCTTTCCTGCCAAAATTCTAATGTTCGATCTATTATGTAGAGAAAAAAGTTTCAATGAAATTTCAGAATTTAATACTATGTTTTCATTTTTGTAATCAAATTACATTGCCTTTTTATTCATCTTAATTATCTATTACTATAAAATACAGATTCTGCTTCAAATTTTACTGCAATTAATTTTGAGCTTGCTACAATTTCTACGAAAGTTTCATCAGACTTATAATAATTTAAAAATTGATTTAAATCATTCAATGCTTCAAAACCAAGTAGAAAATTCATAAGTGAAACCTGCAATATTTTTCTGGCAAAATTCACTTTATTTAAAATATAAACTGTAATACAACAAATAAATATAAATATAGCCATTTTTTCAGATATTTCGCCTGTTATTTGGGTTGTTAATTTAGTTTTGAAGAGTCATTACAAATTTCAAATAAAGCATTATACATTTCAGATAAATATTTATAAAGAGGTTGTTTTATGGCATCATTTCTGGTTGACCATCATGTTCCACATAATTGTTTTAAAGTTAAATAAATCACACGAATAGTTCAAATATTTCATTGGTAAACAGAAGAGGAAAAATATACATAAAACTCATATTAAATCAAAAAAAAACCAATAGTTCCATGACTTATATTCACAGTGTCATTAATTATTAAGTTTAGACTGTGATTTGAGCATGGGACATAAAAATGCACAAGGATTGTAAAAAACAATTTTGTAAATATGTTTTTGCTGCATATATTAAAATTATTATTATAAACCTAACCACTTAAGTTATTTATGTCTAAATTTAGTTTATTCATTAAATCAGTAAGAAAAATTGTCAATTCAATTTCTGTAGCATCTAAAATTGGATAGAATACTAAAAAGTGTTGATGTATTTCAATACTTTTATATCCTGAATTTAAATGAATGAATCTGATTACCACCCTTATTTGTTTTATATATGGTATGTTCGGAGTACAATCTAAAATAAGTGAAAGATATTTGTATTGCTGCCACAGGTTAATATTTTTTTTAGTATTTGATGCCAATAAAGTATTTCTTTTTGAATTTTATCTCCTAAATAGGTGAGCATATTTTTGAAGTCAGGATCATTAGTTACATATCACATGTTCTGGTGTAAAAGAATCAATCTTTCCTAATATCACATGATCACTATTCTTTATACTTATACAAGCTGTTTACACATAGGCTAAACTCTTCATACAGTAGCGCCACTCAGTGCAAGCCAATGAGCTTGAGTTGAAAACATTATTGTGTTTTTTTATTTTGGACTCAAGGCTTTATAATTAGCTAATAAGATAAAAGGTCTTGCTGGAGATTTGCATGGGATCCTAGAACCTAGGTGCAGAGCTCTCAAATCCAAGGCTCCTCACTGATGAAAGCCAAAAGCTAGAAACTATTCTGGGGATAATGGATGTGTAGTCACTCGATAGGGATTTTATGAACAAACCTTCTTGCATTCATTGATTACTCTGGCTTACACTGAGTGACACTACTATACAGAATTTAGCCTCCGTGTTTCTTTTCTAACATCTCAATAAATTTTAAAATATTATTATTGATATGGTCATAAAGTTTATTGCTTTTATCATGAAAAGCAAGATATTGTTTGCCTAAAAAATGTACTACAAAAATTATTTTTTTATAACTTCATTGTGACTTTCCATTAATTATCTAAAACTGTTTGTTGCAAATGATCAGTTTTATTTTGTAATTTATTCTGCCTATGTTTAGTAATTTTTCAAATATTCAGCAGGTTCACACAACTACAGTTGCACCCGTTATTAACATTTTTAAAGTTTTCCATGCTTTTATTAAAACCAACCCCACAAAATAATAAATCGATCATGACACTCTTTTTTTTAAAAAATAAAAATTGTAAATAAAAGCCAAAAATATATAAGTTTTATATTTAATTACATATTTAATTGTTATATCTAATTAGCTTAGATGTGATGTGATATACTGTGGCTTTTCCTTAAATGGAGTCAGGAATCTCCCAGCAATTATAAACCAGAGAAACCTGTTAGCCACTTTATTTTCCATTCCCCACTCTAAGTTTTCCCATATTCTGCTCCATCCCATTTCCACAACCCAATCTTTGTCAACTCTATGGCCTTTATACCTAAATCCCCCTTATCTTTTCCCAAACCCAGGATAAAAACCAATAATCCACTTTCTGTATAATCACTTTTTTCATATTTATTCTTCCATAACTTCATTATTTGTACCCTTTCTGTTTTCAAGCATTTACATTCAATTAACAGATGTCTAATATTTTCTATTCCTTCCTTACACAATTTACAAACTAAATCACCCATATTTTCCATTTACATGTATATTCTCTTGTTGCCAAAGATCCTGTTAGAGCCTTAAACAATAAACTACTTTCCTTACTATTATCACATATTAACTTGCAAGCTAATATTTTGTTTACTTCTATATATTTTTAAACTCTTTTTATTCTCCATACTAGTTCTCCATTTCTCTAACTCCCTATTCTTTATTAATAAATCTATTCTTTTATCTCATTCCTTACTGCTATAACACTCAAAAATTCTCCTAACACAATCATCCCATCTTTTATACAAATATACTAATATAAATTTTTTATCCAAATCTTTTGCATACCGCATTACCTTTCTCACCCATCTTGTTGTCTACCCTTTACTCCTAACCCAATTAAATACTATTTTCACTATTCTTTTATTATCCATAAACTGCAATCTACCAAACATTTTCGTTTTACTTTTTGCATCTCTCATATAAAAACTTGACTATCCCATTTATCCTTGAATTGCCTCCCTTGCTGTCCATACATCTGCATCCAATGCATGACTTCCTACTTCTCTTTGTACTTTTTCTAAGTAATCTAATACCCCTTTACTAACACAAAATGCATCATTACCATATGTTAACCCTGCTACTGCAACTCCCTTCCATATAATTCTAGATACATCATATTTATTATATGAAAACACTGTTAATTTGTTTATCAACCCCTTTTTTTTCTTTGCTTCATTTATCAAATTTTTCTCCCATTCATCCAAACAATTTTTTAGATTACTTAAGATAATTCCCAAATAGCTATATCTATTCATCACACTTAACTTTATAATTCCCAATAAAAATTCTACATTTCTTTCCCCTGTATTAACCATCAGTATATTTGATTTTTCTTCACTAAATTTAATCCTTATCTCTTTACCCACTCTCGCACATGTCCTCATCATAACTTCTATATTTTCTCTTCTTTCTGCATACAAAAATACATCAATTATATATATTATAATAATATAATAATTGTATATATTATAATATATCAATTATATATTACATGTGATGTAATGTGATGTATTGTGGCTTCTTCTTAAACAAAGTCAAGAATATCTCAGTAATTATGCCCAGATAAACCTGTTAGCCAGTTTATTTTCCATTCCCCACTTTAAATTTAACCATATTCTGCTCCATCTCATTTCCACAACATAATCTTTGTCAACTCTATAGCTTTTATATCTAAATCCTCTTTATGTTTTCCCAAACCCAACATAAAAACCAATAATTCACTTTCTGTATAATCACTTTTTTCAAATATTTATTCTTCCATAACTTAATTATATATACCCTTTCTGTTTTCAAGCATTTACCTTTAATTAACAAATGCCTAATATTTTCTATTCCTTCCTTATATAATTTATAAAATAAATCACCCATATTTTTCCATTTACATGTATATTCTTTTGTAGTTAAAGATCCTGTTCAAGCCTTAAATAATAAACTACTTTCCTTACTATTATCAGATATTAACTCACACCTAATATTCTGTTTATTTCTATATATATTTAAACTCTTTTTACTCTCCATACTATTTCTCCATCTCTCTAACTCCCTATTCTTTATTAATAAATCTATTATTTTATCCCATTCCTTATTACTATAACAATCCTCTTAACCAATCAATTTCAACTGTGCTGCCAACTGGAATGTGTCAACATCAGTATTAGTAAAGGGACAACATTATTTTGTTATTCCTTAACTAACACTGACACATATGATCGAAACTGACAGCTTTAGACAATCACATCCTTACAGACAATCTCTCAATAAAACTAAAAATAATATTAATAAACATTATTTATTTACCTCTTACCTTCTTTTTTTTTTAGCATACTTGATGTTAACCATTTTGAATAACACCCCTGAATTTAGGTATATTACAAAATATTGCCAATCATTAAGTCCCTAAATAAATTACTTACTTGGAATTGGAAAGTTCGAAAAGTTTGCAGTAAAAGCAATAAACTTAATTTTTTGAAACTTCATAAATTGACCAATTTCTTGTTATTCTTCACCATTTTTTAAATGCCTTAATAAAAACTATCATCTGGAAGAATCATGTAGAAAATTAAAATCTTCAATTTCTTTAAAACCCATTACTAAAATAACTTGCTTTGTTGTGTGCGAAAATGTTTCCAGCCAAAATCCAGGATCATCAAAATTAAACACAATTATTGTACTGTCAATAAATTCTTTGTGTTTTGAATTACTCAAAATGTCTGCAGTATTTTCATTTATTGTTTCTTCTGTATTGTCTTTGGGACCTGATGAGCAACAGTTTATTTAGTATAATCATGATATGTCCTCTGGAATTTTTCTTCAACAAATTTATTGGATCAAAAATATTGTTATTACAACCAGGAATTGGTTCTTGAGTCATTTTTCATTACTCATTTAATGAAATATTGAATAATTCTGCAAGCATTTCTCTATTTTACTTATTGCTGTTTTTTTTTTTTTTTTTAAGTTTTGATACCAGAAAGTTTCTTTTTCTTTTCCTCTTGGGACATCTAAGTAAAGCAAAAATGCATAATTATAATAAATTTTAATTTTCAAAATTAGATTTTTTTTTTCATAATATTAATTTAAAAATCTTAGTACAAAAGGCAATTTTTACAATGAATATTTCTTGTAAAAATTTATTAATTTAAATAAAAAATAATATCAAAAGAAAGTGTCATAATATTAAAAATATACACATTAATATAATTTCTAAAATAAAATAGAAAATCATATAACATTACAATACTAGCCAAAAAAAAAATTATTAAAATAATTGCATGACCATGGTTTCATCTATTAACAAATAGACCTTTTCGAGTGAAATTCAACAAAACACACAACATATATATATATATATAAACAAAATTGCTTTCACATTATTTACTTCAAAAACCAACTTCCTTTAACATCGAAGGATGTCTTCATGAGATTGATGACTTCAGATTCAAGAAAAATGATCATGCAGTTTTTTTTATTCTTTATTCAAATTTACTTTTTAATAAAAGATAACATCTGCATTGTCAAATAATATTTTATGACTTGTATTCAATTCATGAATATTTTAAGGTAAATATCTATTTTAACTCTACTCTTATGAACTTTAACTCTTTCATTAAGAGTTAATTTACTTTGACCTATATAAATTTTATCACAACTGCAAGGAATCTTGTAAATTACATCAGGAATAGATTTGCTATCAATTAACTGTTTTCAACTATTATATAATGAACTTAAATCAAGATCTCATATCACCCAATAAATAACTATTCTTATAAATCAATTTATAAATTGAAAAATTAACTATTAAAGAAGTAAACTCTTTATTTTCCCTAACAATTAATTGTTTATTCTTAACAGACTTATAGATATTTTTATTAAATATAATATTTCTAATAAATTCATGATATTAGAATCAAAAGCTTTCCATCTATCAAAAAGATCATTTAATTTGTCTTCCTAAATAACAAATAAACAATCATCAACATACTTAACTAATAATTTTAAAAAATAACAACAGGAAAATGATTAATAACACTATTCTCTATGAACCATTATACACAGGCACTTCAAAGGAAAAGTAATATAACCAATAACTCATTCCTCTTTAATCTTATAAGACTTATTATTTTATACAAATACATAAAATTCTCTAATAATAATAAATCATAAATAACCTTAATCTTATTTGCAAAAAAAAATTCATGTGTCTTTAAAACAGAAAGAAATACATTAATGCTTTTAATTCTGACCAATGATTGATGCATATTTTCAATATCTAAGTTACCAAAAACGCAAACATTCTCTAAAACAAATCCATTAATTTTTATCAAATGCATCAAAAGAAAAAGATAAAATTGACCTAAATTTATATAATTCTTAAAATACCTTATAAAATATTTTGGAAATTTTATCTACAATCTCCCCTGTTATATCAAAAATATACCTTAAAAAATTATCTTTATGAGACTTTAAATTACAAAATGTTAGGAGCCAAATAATCGCTATATTAACAACTGAAATAAGTAGTTTTATATATATATTACTTTCCATAATTTCACTTAACTTAGATTTTATTTTCTTACCAAAATCAGATTTGAATGAAATTAATATGAAAATAATGATACACTTTTAAAAACTGCAACAAAGATAGCTGGGAGAAAAAAGCAGGAATTGACCAATAAAATTTCTACTGAGATGAGAATTTATGAAGAAAAGAAGGAATATAAAGATATACAAAAATGATGCATTAAAAAGATTGAATACCTCAAATTCTGTAAAATGGTGTGAAAAAGAGTTGAAGATGATATAAGAAAGTACAACTGTGAACTAGCAAGGAACACTGTAGAAGAGAATAAAAGTCTCAAGAGTGTAAAACAACACTTTGGTATTGGTAGGAAATTTATATCTGCAATAAGGAAAAAAGATGGAACTATTACTAAAAAGAGAGATGACATCATGAAATGGGTAGAAGACTTCTATCAAGAATTATAGTAATAAAGAACAAGTACCTCTTATATCTATTAAATCTTCCGAATTGCCCAGAATTTTAAATGAAGAAGTGAGACATGCAATTAAATGTATGAAGAAAAAAAAGGCTCCAGGGAATGATGGAATTATAATTGATATATTAAAAGAAGCAGGTGAAGAAATAGAATTTTTTTAGCCAAATTACATCATCATCAACCATTACTCAATCCACTGCAGGATGAAGGTCTCTCCAAGTTTAATCCATCTTCTCCTATATTTAGCTTCTCTTCTCCACATCACCCCTACACACTTTCTTAATTCATCAATCCATCTCACATGTGGTCTCTTTCTGGGTCTTTTACAATCTCTTGGAATCCAGTTTTCTAGCAATATGTTCAGCCAACTCCACTTCAATCTTTTAATTTTTCCAATGAGGTCAGTAACACCTGTTTGTTCTCCTACCATACATTGCATTTTTGATCTCTTCTTGTTACTCCCAACATGCATCTCTTCATACTTCTTTGAGTGGTCTGAAGTCTCTGTATTGCTCTTCTATTAAGTGTCCAAGTCTCGAATCCACAAGTAAGAACTGGTAAAACACATTTGTTAAAAACCTTCCTTTACAAACACATAAACATATTTCCCTTTAATATCAAGTTATTTCTACCAAAAGCACTCCAAACAAGTTTAATTCTATGATTAATTTCATCCATTATGTTTCCATCTGTATTAGTAATCTGACAAAGGTATTTGTAACTGTTAACTTCTAATTCATCCTAATCAATCCTTATTTTTATATTTTGAGCAAATCGACTAAACATTACTTTAGTCTTTTTAATAATTATCTTTAGTCCTACTTTCCTACTTTCATCTGATAACTCCTGCAACATTTCCTGCAGCTTTGAAGCATTATTTTCAAAAACAACTACATCATCTGCAAAATCTAAATGACTTAAATAATCTCCATTTACTTTCACTCCTTTAGTTTCCCATTTTAATCCACAAAATACTTCTTGCAGCACTGCTGTAAAACATTTTGGAGATATGGAGTCATCTCGTCTTACACCCTTCTCATTTTGACTCTTCCAGTATCATTATGTAATCTAATTGTTGCTGTTGCATTTTTATAAATATTCTTTAAAATATGACAATATCATTGATGATCCAATGCTTTAATCACTGAAGAAACATTTATAGAATCAAATGCCTTTTCATAATCTACAAATCCAAAACATAATGGCAACTCATATTCATTTGTTTTTTCTATAACTTCTCTCAATACCTGGATATGAAGCATTGTACTAAAACAACTTTTAAATCCAGCTTGATCTTTTGGTTGGTGGAAATCCAATGTTCTCTGTAGACAAGTTGTAATTATTGTACCAATATCGTATTGGTACAAATCTCTAATATTGTTTAAAAATTATTAAAATAAAATACAGTTCATTGAAAGGAAATAGTATATAAAAGTTTAAAGAGTTTGTTTTCAAAACGTAAAATTAAAAGTCAAAGAGGTTTTTTTTCTATTATTAGTAGTTGAAATAAAAGTTACAATTAATTAATTAAAAGGGGGGAGGGTTTGCTTTAGAAACGTCAAGTTAAAAATTTATAAAAGAGGTTTAAAGAGTTTTTTTTTGCTAAAAACAATTAATTAATAGTTATGGGGAAAATTAAAAGAAGTTGATTTTCAAATAATTAAAAATATAAATCTCTTTTATTTAAGTCAAAGAAAAAAAAAGTCATCTTAAAACGTAAATAGTGAATTGATCTTAAATTATATATGTGCGTAAATGACGAATTAATGTGAGCTTGTTGGTAAAATATATATGTGTGATTGTAAACAAAGCATAAATACATGCATGTTAAAATGAAATAAATGAAAGTTAAAAAATTAAAACCACTCAGCGATGGCTACTAAGTTAAAAATCTATAAAACAACAAGTTTTGTGATGGCTATTAAATTAAACAAAAAACAACAACACTACACTTGCAATGGCTGCTAATTAACATCTCCAACATCAGGATTAAAAGCTTATCTTGAGGAATGCAATTAAAAACAAGGAAGAATTTTGACACTACTGGTGGACATCAAAATGACAACAGGCCTTAAGTATAAATAGCCTAGTATTTCATCAGACAATCAGTTGAGATTACAATTGAAATTGAGCAGTAGAAAAAAGAGTTGAAGTTGAAAAAAGTTGAGAAAACAGTTGAGTTGAATTCTTTAATCAGTCAATCAATCAGTGTATCCAGAATCAAAAATGCAGTGCTAATCAGCATTGGAATTATATGACTTTTCTAGCCTGATTCCTGTGAACATCCAACTTGCCCGGAAAAGGATAATGCTTGCATAACAACTTGAAATCAGCCGTCAATATTTAACTGTCTCCAAGAATAGTGCCACTGAATGATAATAAAACTCCTCAAGAAAACATCCCAGCCGGTTGGAAATATTCTCACTAGAAGCAGCAACCAGGAAGAAAACGAAGTCCTCTATGAAAATAAATTTCACAGCAAACAGCAAGAAGTCCATGTTCAAAAATCCTAGGTAATAACATTTTCTTATTCTCATTTCTAAAGTGGCCATCACATTAGTTTGAAACCTCCCAGAGTTAAGTAATAATGAACTCTATAGCATACATAGATGAACTATTGATGCGTGTTTTTTTAAAGTCAGATATTATTTAATGCTTGTTATATGATATTCCAGTGTATGAATTAAAAATGTGTGTGATCATTGTACCAATGTTATGTTATTTAAATAAGATTTATAAAAGTATTTAAAATTAGTATAATAAATGTTAATTAAAATAATTTTTTTTTTAAACTTAATGTTTAATTTTGTCAGTCAATTCTTTGCCACTAGTTAAGGAATAAGTTGTTATTGAATTAAAAATAGACTGAGCTGGATTATGAGCCTACTGTCCGAACATGTTAGTTTTAGAAACTAGCTGGCACCTGAGGTTTACTCAAAACAAATAAAGTGTTTGGATAGTAGGGGTTTGAATCTAGCAGTCGAGGTGGGCCACAATCTGGAAATGTAATCGTGTTACGCATTACATAGTTCAGTCTGATCATTGGTATTGTTGACAGCTCTGCTATCAATAATATTCTCCACTCTGCTCAAATAGGCTAGTTGGATCACATAATATTTATAATATAAGATTATAAATTTATTATAAATAAGGTTTAAACTTAGCTTAAATCTAGCATGAAGAGGATGTTGGATCTCAACAGTATAAACCCGCCCCATTACCTTGGTAAAAATTTTATATAAAACTGATAAAAGGCTAATAGGTCTGTAATTTCTAATATCTTTTTTATCACCTTTTTAAAATATTAATATTATTACTTCATTTTCCAATCATCTGGTACATCTTTATCACTTAGACATTTGGTATATAACTTTGCTAAAAAAAATTCTATTTCTTCACCTGCTTCTTTTAATATATCAATTATAATTCCATCATTACCTGGAGTCTTTCCTTTTTTCATACATTTAATTGCATATTTAATTATATATTAAATGTCTAAATGATAAAGAAGTACCAGATGGTTGGAAGAATTCAGTATTAATATTTCAAAAAGGTATTAAAGAAGATATTAGAAATTACAGACCTATCAACCTTTTATCAGTTTTATACAAAATTTTTACCGAGATAATTACAACTCGTCTATAGAAGAACATTGGATTTCCACCAACCAAGAGAACAAGCTGGATTTAAAAGTGGTTTTAGTACAGTAGATCATATCCAGGTATTGAGAGAAGTTATAGAAAGAATAAATGAATATGAGTTGCCATTATGCTTTGGATTTGTAGATTATGAAAAGGCATTTGATTCTATAAACATTTCTTCAGTGATTAAAGCATTGGATCACCAAGATATAGATCAAGAATATTGTCATATTTTAAAGAATATTTATAAAAATGGAACAGCAACAATTAGATTACATAATGATACTAGGAGAGTCAACATTGAGAAGAATGTAAGACAGGGTGATTCCATATCTCCAAAACTTTTTACAGCAGTGCTGCAAGAAGTATTTTGTGGATTAAAATGGGAAACTAAATAAGTGAAAGTAAATGGAGATTATTTAAGTCATTTAGATTTTGAAGATGGTGTAGTTGTTTTTGCAAATAATTCTTTAGAGCTTCAGGAAATGTTGCAGGAGTTATCAGATGAAGTAGGAAAGTAAGACTACAGATAAATGTTAAAAAGACTAAAGTAATGTTTAATGGATTTACTCATAATATGAAAATAAAGATTGATTACAATGAGTTAGAAGAAGTTAACAGTTACAAATACTTTGGTCAGATTATTAATATAGATGGAAACATAATGGATAAAATTAATCATAGAATTAAACTTGGTTCGAGTGCTTTTGGTAGAAATAACTTGATAACTTATTACTAAAAGGAAATATGCCTATGTATTTGAAAAGGAAGGTTTTTAATAAATGTGTTTTATTAGTTCTCACTTATGGATCTGAGACTTGGACATTTAATAGAAGAGCAATACAGAGACTTCAGACCACTCAAAGAAGTATGGAAAGATGCATGTTGGAGTAACAAGAAGAGATCAAAAATGCAATGGGTAAGAGAACAAACAGGTGTTACTGACCTCATTGAAAAAATTAAAAGACTGAAGTGGAGTTGGGTTGGACATATTGCTAGAAGAGATGATAATAGATGAACAATTAAAATCTTAAACTGGATTTCAAGACATTGTAAAAGACCCAGAAAGAGACCACATGTGAGATGAATGGATGAAATAAGAAAGTGTGCAGGAGTGCTGTGGAGAAGAGAAGCTAAAGGTCGGAAAAGATGGAATGAACTTGGAGAGATCTGCATCCTGCAGTGGATTGATAATGGGTGATGATGATGATGACTTACCATTATTTAATTCTTAAAAAACTACTTTTAAAATCACAATTATTTAACGATGCAAAACAGTCATCTCTGTCTTCTCTTAATAGAGTAACATCATTTGCTTTCAATCTTTTTTAAGATCTATTTGAGACAAAAACTTTTTTTTTTTTTTCAAGTAATTGCCTATTCAAAATTACATAGAAAGACATTTTATTATTGTCTGGAATATTTGTAACATTTAATAGCAGAAATAGAGTTAATTACTACATTCCTATTGCTAAAAGGAAGAAAAGAAGAGCTTTTATCTAAAATTGCTAAATCAGAATCATTTAAAACAAAATTAGACAAATTTAAAACAGATGAAGTATCAGTCCTTTTATTATAATAAGCCTAAAATTTCTTTTATTAACAGCATTCCTTTTTCCAAACTTTTTTACTAACCATTTTGCATTGTTAAATTTTAGAATTAAGTAATGGGAATTATTCTATTTTAAATTCTGATCCAAGTAAAAAAATAAAATGTAAGTTAATTGAAGTTATAGAAAATAATATATATTTCTTTTGATAGAACTACTTATTTAAATTGTTATTCTAATGATTATTTGGCTCCTAAGATTTTCTTTAATTAATAAATTTTTTTATGATGTTTTGATTTAACAGGAGCGATTGCAGATAAAATTTTAAAATATCTTATAAGGTATTTTAAGAATTATATAAATTTACGTCAATTTTATCTTCTTCTTTTGATGCATTTGATACCATTAATGGATTTGTTTTAAAGAGTGATTGTGGTTTTGGTAATGTAGATATTGAAAAATATATATCAATCACTGTATAGAATTAAAAGTATTAATGTATTTTTTTCTGTTCTAAAGATACATGAATATTTTTTTGCAAATAAGATTAAGGTTATTCATAATTTGTTATTATTATTAGAGGATTCTATGTATTTTTGTGTAATGATGTGTCATATACAAAGAAGGATGGGTTATTGATTATGTTACTTTTCCTTTGATGTGCCTCTTTATATTGTACCCTTACTTCTCGATGTATAATATAATT
The DNA here is from genome assembly GCA_028023455.1 of Epiperipatus broadwayi. Lineage (NCBI taxonomy): Eukaryota > Metazoa > Onychophora > Udeonychophora > Euonychophora > Peripatidae > Epiperipatus > Epiperipatus broadwayi. The sequence goes on from JAQFVV010006226.1 coordinate 5,623,288, forward strand.
TGAAATACAACTAGCTCAAGTAAATTATAATGCTCAGTCAAAATTTACATGTTTATTTTTAATATACTTTTATATTATCATACTCTAATTAAATTTATTATCAATTATCAAATCAATATAATTCTATAGTATGTACTAATTAACTAAATATTTATTAAATCATGAGACTGTGAAGTAAAGTTACAAAGTAGTAAGTAGATTTACATTGAGTCAATATCTCCTAAAACATTGTCTCAATGGCATAAGAATACTATTACCTCCTTATTATCTTACTACTACATCTATAGCATTCTTATGACTTTCAAATAAAATAAATTATCTTTAATAATAATAAAATAAATCTCAACTTTATTAAGGGAATATAATTCAATAATCTCAGGCTCTTCTAATTATCTTAAAGTAATGATAACTCATGTAAATAAGTATGATAAAGGATTTTATATCAAACTTAAATACACCTAACTTATTCTAATAATAATAACAATGAACAATACTACTTTTAGGGTATAATTTAACCTTATCTATTCCTATTATATTATTAATTATTAAATAAATAAATAATCATATGTATATCTTTTATTTTCATATAGTATCTTAATTTTAGAATAAATCAAAATCTTATAATTTAATAATATGTGGCAATAAATAATATTGTACTCTTATATTATGCATTATAATTACTCTATGACCATTGCAATATGATATGTTAATGTCAATCAATTCTCATAAAATGATAATCAGGAAAATATTGTATTTATTTCTAAAATAATATTAATAAATTCATATTGTGCAAATATTATGTTTATTCAAATTATCTGCTGTCAAATGCTGTGGTGCAAAATAATGAACTCGACATACTTTTAAAACAAATTAAACAAATTTATTTACATTAACTTTAATTAAGAATCTATTTACAATATTTACAGTTCAAATTAGAAAAACAAAGAAAAATAAAAATAAGAAAAATAATAATACAAAATGTTTACACTGTTATTAGCTCATACTCCTATTAAATAATCTATACATTTTTTAAAATGCTGTACTAATAGCATTGAAGTATATTTTCAAACTTAGACTTTAAATAAATATCAATGAACTTCAATTATTATACAGAAAATTTATGTAAAACAATATTTATGTAGCATATGTAAACAATTAAACTTTACTAATTAAATTGCTACATCATTTAAATATTATTGTTATCTATTTCATAATGTATTAACATGTGTTCACTTAATATCAGCATTACTTTAATAGCATATAATATATAAAATAATGTATCTTTGTAATGTAATAAAAAATAACTGATTATAATTTATATTTCATTTAATGCAATTCATGCTACATGTTTTATTAAATATGCATTACATACATGTACTGTTAAAATAATAATATTTAAATTATTCATCAATTTCAAATTCATAAAGTATTATATTAGATAAATTCTATGATTCTTTTCTCTGTGAAATTATTACTTTACTTTATGTGCTATTCTACTCCTTCTTAATAAATTTCTATCTACAAAACATTCTCTAAAACTTATTTAAAATTTCCGAAAAAACAATCTTCAACTTTAAATAAAATACTAATTCCAAACTATTTATACTTCATCATCTATACTTAATAAACCTTCAATCCAAATATAAACTTCTACATAAAACTTAACTTAATTTATTCAATAAAACAAAAATAAAATATAGACTTTAAAATCTCTTCCTAACTTGCAATAAAATAATTACTTATGAATAATAAATATAATTCTGATACTATAACATAAAATAACAATATTAAAATTTATTTATGAAAGAATCATATAATTATTTCTAAGCTTCTTATGTAATATTGCATCGTATTTATATCATAAATTCAAATTATGCATATTCAAATAAACTGTCACTGCCAATGTAATGTGTGTGTATTTTTAAAATATTTATACATTCATTCCAAACAACATAATATTTGGTTGATCTAAAGAAAACATATTAAATACATAAAAATTATTATTATTACAATTTTTACCATCAATAATGATTTAATGTACAGTCCATCTTCCAATATTCTTCGGAATTACAGCTTCATAAAATAATTCACATTTACACTCACGATCATTCTTTAAAATATTCTGTGTTATATTAATTATAAAATAAACTTATGCAATTAATCATTATATTATTTTTAGTTATTATTTAAGAAATGTACCTATCTTATTTTTAATAGATTAATAATATTTAAATTTTATATTAAATAAATAAAATAGAATTCATATTACGTAACTCCAGCGATGTCTTCTTTTCACCATAATAGTTCTTAAATCCTAGGTACACATTTACTAAAACACCATTTCCGTTTTCCGGTCCATCACGTGTTTTTTAAAAGTTTATGAAAAAATGAAAACGTTCTTTTTTTAAAAAAAAATAAGTTCCCCAAAAGAAAAGAAAATAGAATTAAAACAGTTTATGGGATCCTGATTTAGTTCTTTTAAGAATATTATTCAAAAGTTATTATTTTAATTTAGTCTATAGTTTATAAAAATTTATATTTAATTATTTTAAATTGACTTGGACGTCCACGTATTACTTGCGCATTTCTTAACAAAATATCCAGGTAAGAATAAGCTTCTTCATCTAAAACGACCAGCGTTTAAATTATTTCAATATAATAATTTTTATAATATTAAGACTTTTAGCTAATTATATTTTCAATTTATTTGCCTTCCAAAATTATCAATATTCAGTCTTTTAAACATAAAGGCTTAACAAGGCAAGTATTTATAAAAAAACTACTTTTATTTCTAATATCTTTACTTAAGATATATATTTAAATTTATAGCTTGCAAAAATACTTTCTTCATAAGAAGTATTTTATTCTTTAAAATATCTATTTTCTAATAGTCAATAGTAATTAGCTTTTAAAATTATATACTGTCCAAAATATTACTTTTCTCCATCTCGTAATTTTCCGAACTAATCCAGCGTTTATCATATTCCTAGGGTAAAGTTTCCGATATATTTTCACTATATATGATGTTTCCATGATTATTTGCTTGCAAATTGAGCTTAAATAGAGACGAATGATAGGGAAAAATTAACTTAACACTGCATACTTATCATTTAAAACTTTTATAAATTATTTACAAGACACTCTTATAATTTTGAAAAATGATTTTAAAAGCGTCTATAAAATTTACTTAGCTATTTTTTTTAATAACACAATTAACTTAAAAATTCAATCACAGAGTCCCCTCCTAACAATTGAACTGAGTTTTTATACCGGAAGAAACTTCCCATCTGATTGGTACATTTAAACAATCAACTTGCTGGCTTATTTACATATTTACCAACAACACAAAATCAAAAATAAATAATGACTTATTTAACATTTAATATTTATTACATTACTAAATTTTAAAATAATCTTTATCATTTATTTACATCTATTAAATATTTTTAAAAAGCATATTTTTACTTTATATCACTTTAAACTTTTATAAAATTATTTTGAACAAACTAAATCTTTTTTATACGTTATATTTTTTAAAGCAATATTTTTAACATTCAAATTTAATATTCTACATTAATATCTTTATTTTTATCTCGCGATAGCTCACATATTATTTATAAACTTTATAACATGATTTTTCAAAAATAGTTTTGCAACTTTACGAGACATCTTCCAAGCATGTGTGTGCGTATCTAGCTAACATCTGTTTTTTACAACAAAAGAAACGCTTGTCATAATCTAAAAATAACTAACAATTGCATTTTAGAAATAAATATTTTTTTAAAATAACAAGATATTATAATAGATTTTTAAAATAATTATTTGATATCATTAAAATCAAATATTAATCTTCTATTTAAGTATTTATAATAATTAAAATATTTATATTCTTTTATAACATTATTTTATCAATAATAAACATATGCATTTAATTTTAACTTGTCTTTTTAAATACTTTAGCTTTAAATATTTATTTATTAAATCTATTAATGCAGTATTGATTATGGCCATTTTTCCTACCATATATTATAATCATCATCATTTAAAATGTCTCTCTCAATATCAGCACAATTTTACATATTAAATACTCATAGATTGCTTTAATTAAACCTTTTGAAATATTACCATAAGCAAAATTAACATCACATATTCAAATATATCTTAAATTTAAAATTTTTAATAGATTAGCACAAAAATTAAATGGTGACCCATACAAAAGGGCACAATATTGATTTAATAATTTTATGTTTCTTTATAATTATTTGTTAGGAATGAAAGGATTTTTTTTTTTTTGATAGATGGAGTGCTTTTAATTCTAATATTAATTTTACTATTGAAGGGGGCGCTTTTGAATTTATTAAGTTAAAATTTTTCTAAATTTAAGTATTGATAAATTTGATAATGTTTTATTTTGCAGTCATTTTATTAAATAAAAAACTTTAAGAAATAAGATATGGACAGATAGTTATCAACCTTTTTCTTATAATAAATTTTCCTTATTGAATTTTTGTTATAGAAATATAAGGCTTACTAATTTTGAAATAAAGTTCTATTAAGAAAAGTCAATTTATTTCTGACTGTATTGATTTAAGTTATAATTATGAATTTATTAGAAATATTATATTTATGTCTGTTAATAATAAAAATGTAATTGTTAGTGAAAATAAAGATTTATTTCTTTATCATTTAAATTATCAATTTATAAATTGATTTATGAGATTTTGATTTAAATTCATTATTAAGTAATTCAAAACAGTTAATTGATAGCAAATCTATTCCTGATGTAGTTTACAAGATTTCTTGCAGTTGTCATAAAATTTAAGTCATAGTAAAATAAGTCTTAATGAAAGAGAATAATAATAGAGTTAAAAATAGATATCATAACTCAGCTTGGTATATTTACAGAATACAAGTCATAAAATATTATTTAACAATGCAGAGGTTATCATTTATAATAGAATTAAAAAAAGAGTGAAAAAAACTCTGATGACAAATTTTCTTGAATTTGAGCTATCAATCTCACAAAGACATTCTTGGTCTTAAAGGAAGTGGGCTTTTGAAGTGAATCATTGGAAGGTCATTTTGTTTTGTAGATATATACTGTATCTTGTTGAATTTCATTTGATCTATTTTTTAATGGATGAAATCATGATTATGGAAGAATTTGAATAAATTTTTTTTTTGGTTAGTATTGTAATGTTGTATGATTTTCTATTCTATTTATCATTACTAATATAGTGATAGGCAGTATTTAATCTTTTATATTAATTTCTTTGGTAAAATATCTAAAAACATGAAAATTTAATTTTTTTAAAAATAAATTTATTAATCAAAAAAGATTTCAAATAGGATAAATCATGTATATAATAATTAAATAACTGAAAAAAGGCTTTGATGATATTTATGAAAAAATTCAAAAAGTGCTAAGTACTAAATTTGAACAGAAAATTATTAAGATATGAAAGTAACCTTAACCCATGTGTCCATATATTCGAATAGAAGATGGAGAAAGCTGTGAATCTCTGATCTTTGCTTGATGAAAAAAATCAATGAAAGCTGATAAAGCCAAATTATGTGAATGTCCAAAAATTAATTTACATCTTGTTAGCCAAGTGGAGAATGAAAGAAAAATAGACAATCTAATCACAGCAAAGGAACCAAGTTTTAGTGCATTCAAAATTTATAAAGCATCCCTCAAGTCTAAAGAGACCTTAGATACAATAAAATATCTAATGGATTTTAATGTGGGACAAATATAGACATGACAGTTTAACAAAATTAAAAAATAAAAATATTATGTTAAATATACCAAAAAATGAATAATTTACCTTAGATCTTAATTCAAATTTACTTTTTTGTTCTTGTTATTATATTACTATAGTTAGCACCACACTTTATTGGTATATAACTAATTACAAAAACTTACAACTGATATTTTTTAGATTAGTGATATAATACTATATGTACTCTGTACTATCAGAAAATGGAGTAATGTTAGTAATTGCAGCAGATTTTCTTATATATGTTTAAAGTAAATACAAGTTTGAACAAGATTCAGGCATATGTGTTCCTGTAAATTGAAAACTCATATAAGTTTAAGTTTTTATTTGTTTACATTAAGCTGCTTGTTATAACTAGGATCAGAATCAAATAAGATCTTAAGAAATAATGTCAAATAAGTGATTATAAGTAATTTCTGCAAGACAAAATGTATAAAATATAAGTAACATTTAAATAAAACTGTAATTTATTTTGATATAATTAATGATTAATATTTTTTATGTATTTTCTCCTGACCAGGAATCATTGGCATTTTGACTATCCTGGTGCTTGTTGTGTATCACACACATTGCACACTATATCATCGCATTCCTTCATTGGTGGAATATAAAAATTACAATTAAATAAAGTGCTAGAATCTTTTAAAAAAAAAATTTTATGGAAAAAGTTAAAAAGCAATAAATATTGCAATATATTAAATAATCAGATGAAAAGCATCATGCGATATCAGTTTCTATAAAAATTTGCAAATATTTTAATTTTTTAAATTTTTTCAGCTTAGTTGGAATGTCTATACTTTTATAATTGACTGCTAATGCTAAACATATTCACGTTGTGAATTACTTTATATTATTATTACAGTATATATATAATGTACCACCATTGAACAGCGTTACATGTTCATAACATTTTTTTATTAAAAAAATAAATAAATAAAATTAAAATAAAAGTAACCTGTAAGTAGCTTAAAGAGTTGTAAAACAAAACTTAAAAAAATAAAAGCACTATGAATTATTTGTCAAGAATGATTAAAGCAGATTTTATTTAAAAAAATTATTAAAGGTTTAATTAATAAAAATATAATTTAGAAGAGTTTAAGAAAAAGTTTAATTTAAAGAGTTTTTTTTTTATAATTGCAGTTCATCAAAGGGCAAATGCTGTATCATTTAATATTATAATCTTATGAGTTTAAGAAAATCAATCAAAGAGGGGAGGGAAAATTTAACTAAATAAAAAGAAAAAAAGAAACTAGAGTTCTCTCTTTTCATAAACTTAAAAATAAAAATGTGTGCATGGAAAGAAATGAGAGTTGAGTTAAAATATGTACAAGGAAAGCATATAATATAAACTTAAATTTTCTCAAAGATTGCTCAACCGATAAATAAAACAATGGGAAATAATTAAAACAATATCTTATCCAAAGCTAGATTAATCTATGCAAATATACAGATCAAAATACAATAGGGATATAATTAATAAAATTAATTAAACTAGATGGAAGTGATCATTGGAGGAACAATAAGAAGGACTCACATTAAAGGTCTGAAAATCTATTATTCTATATTTCTGTCTCTCATGACTCTTAATTGACAGCAATCATAAGATTAAAATTGTGTTCATATTATTAACATGCAGTGTTAAGCAGTTACTGGAGTATGTGGCTAGCCTCCAGTCCTGGCCCTCCAGAATGTCAGAAACTCACCATCTAAAAGCCATGCCATATAATGATCTGAGCAATAGGAAATGTCTATCTTCATAAATGTAGGAATCAGCCAGGAGCCACAACCATTACACAAATCTAAATTCCAACCAGTTGGTAATACAAATTCATACAATAGGAGAGAGCAAGAAGCCATATCTCTCAGAGTTGTACAGAGTGACAAAAATCTAGATAATTATCAATTTCATATTCCATTCATAAACTGATAATATTAATATAAAAGACTGTTAAACTTTCAAAGCAATAGTAATCTTTGAGGGTTCTACAAATAAATGTTCCCTATAAATATCATAAACTCTAGTACATGTGTGCATATTTAATCTTTCATAATATATTTAATTTATATGTGCAAAGCTTTCCTTTAGGTAACAAATTATATTTCAAGTGTGTGTACGTATTCAGATTTATAACATAATTGAATCAATCTTTATTATTACATATTTTATTAAGAGTGTGATTTAAACAAATGTATAATTTTCTTATTATAATATTTTAGTATTATATTTGTTTAAAATATCTTAGAATAAATTATTTGTCTGCTAATTGCTTTTGGTGAGCTTTTTAATAATGATGTCACTAATAGTCAGTCTTTAATTAAGTGTAGACGTTGATCGGTCTATTATATTCTATTCTGAAGTCATTTTATCAGCATCCAAAGTATGATGCTCTAAATTCTGTTCGATAATCAGTTAGGTTTTTTTTTTTTAATAAACCTTTTAACACATTACTCATTTCTAAAGCTCACGCCATATAAAATAACTAACAATTATGGAAATAGTCAATTTTAGTTTTTAATTGTTTTTGAAATTACTGTAGGAAGGAATTTCTTACATAGAATGAATATCTTTTTTTTTCCTCGACATGTTTGAGAAAGAATATATTTTTTTAATATAGCTATCATTTTAGTATTGTGGTATACCAATCTATCCAATTAATCTGTACCTATGTGTATTTTTGTTCTACTAAATTTATTATAAGCATTGCGACTATTGTATATTGTAATTCACATAATGTCATTGGTGTGAGCAGGAATGTATTCATATTAATTTATATTTATTTATTTTAAATGAATAGAGTATTTTTGATAGTCATTCATATGTCGGTCAATAAAAACAGATCATTTGAGTTAATGGAGTTAACATTATTATTTCCAATAACTTTCAACCATAGTACAAAATCCATGTGAGGTACATTTTTTGTTACTGCTGTTTTTGCTGTTGTTGAAAGTATACTACCCAACAAATAAATGATTTTCCCTCTCGAAATTCTCTGAATATTGAATAATAAGCATTGATAAAATGGATAGAATTGCATAGTATTCATTTTCAATATCTTTATTTTTTCATTGCTATAAAAATTTCAAAAATAGAAGATACAGTAAATCTAACAGCATGCAGATTCCTTTCACTTAATGATCTGTTTTTCAAAAAAAAACAACACATTAAACTTCTTTGAAAGACAGATTTCATTATGTACAGTTGCATCAATCTTAATCTATAACAATTCCTTAATTGTAAGCATTCTCCTATGTTCAGGTTTGAAGAAAGAATGTGCATTATGCCAAATTTTTACATTTCAAGTAACTATATTTAGGGGGAAAAGATAAAATTATCTTTATGTTTACTAACATGACAATATTTTCTACTAATTAAATAGACAATATCCAGGTTATAATGCCTAGTTAGAATTTTGTGAAATAGGACATTTTCAAGCTACCTTTCCTAGGCACTTACACATGTGTGTCAAAGAAATCTTAAATAGAGTATCAAAATATACATTTATTTTCCAAAGAGACAATGTGTTCACTGTATAGTTTTTTCAATGCCAAGGGTTTTGTGTATTTTACATATTATATATGTATAATAAAAATATTATTTCATTAAATATATGAAATAAATTGAAGTGTAACTTTCAAAATATCATCTACACTAATTCATAAATCACAATATTATAAAAAATTAAACCTATCTTGTATCATATATGTGTGTTTATTTTTTCAATTGCCTAGAGAAGCAATCAATTTCTATACCAATACAATAACTTTCTTCTTTTATAAATACTGCTAATATGATCTATTTGATGTTGAAGTTTGAATAATTATTTTAAAAGTCTCATTTTAATAAAGCCTATTTCATTATGGCTCAATAATGCACATTGCCTTGTGTGGTTTTGGTGCAGTGGTAGAACAAGATCTACAGTTCATGTCCATTTATGTTAGATCTGGTATTTGAATTTCTCATGAATTCTCAAACAATAAACTATTCAATGACAATGATGATAATGATTAATATTAACAAACTGCAAGACAGATTTTCTTAACACTTACTTTTTCCCAATAACTTTGCATGATTAAATCCATATCTAAATAAATAATAAAAAGTAGTGCTGTTGCAAATATTAATAAATAAATTGTACGATATCATCTCTTTAAAAAGAACTATCTACATTAATGCAACTGTTGCTATATGACAAAAAAAAAAAAAATCTCCACTATACCTTCAAGTTTTTTGTCTTACAGACACTGATGAATTAATGTAAATTGTGTTTTAAACAGATATTATCATTTCAATGTATTTCTCATATATATATATTGTAGCCTGTCTATTTTATTACATTATTATATGGTTGTAACTAATGGTCAATTTTCATAGAAATTTAAAATTTTATATAATAGCTAGTAACAACCTATTATTTAATTTATGGAATAGGTTAAAATGCACTGCTTTTGTAGTATTAAACTTAAGTTAATTTTCTTTAAAGCAATATAATTTATTTACATTATAAAATTGAAATATGCAGTGTATTGTTTATTTTAAAATAAAAATGAATAATAGTTAAAATCATATAAGATAGTTTTAAATTAGTAATTATAATTAATAAAGTTAATATTTTAATTATTATTAAAGATCAAATTTAAAGAAATGTTATTTATTTATTGCATTAAATTATTTAATTTATAATGATAAAATAAGTGAAAAATGAGGTGTGTGCGTGCACACATTCTTGTAATAATTAAATTAAATTTTATTTCCTTGTTCTTATGTTGATTTATTAGTGTGCAAATAATAAATGTTATATTTTATTTAACTGTATCAATTTTGTAAAAAGTTTCTAAAATTAATAGTTATAATAGTAACATAAATGATAATTTTTATGTATCAAAATTTAAGTTGAAACAAAAAAAAATATTTATTATTAAAAAATACATTTCAATGGTACATTAATAAAATTATGAAAAGATTATTTAATAATATCAGTTATAAAATCACTTTAAAAATCTAGACAAAAATGATTTAATATTTAAATTTTGTTTAGTACCAAACAGGTATTAAGAAATTTTTCCTATAAATATAGGTTGAGTAGATCAGAAATTAAGAAAATTTCAAAGGCATTTTTATCAATGATATAAGAAGAACGAACTTTTAATATAAGAATTTTTTATTGTTACTGATAATCAACATTTATTTGGATTTTCTTCATGTTTTTCATTTATGCTACAAAGGATAGAGAAAAAGTTGTGGAGGGTAGAGAATAAAGAGAATGAGAAAAAATCTCTTTCTATTCAAGTAACAATTGGTGGTTGCCAATAGCAACAGTGCTTCCCCTTAGAAAATATTTTATTTAGTTAGAAGAATTGAAGAAAACTTTTTGTTTTATTATTGTAATATATGAATTATAATCTTTAAGATAATATTCGTTATTTATAATTATTTGTTAATATGTTATTAGTTATAGATTTAAATATTTTAGAATTTTTGGTATAAAAAAAAAAGAGAAAAGAAAAATTAAAAATTTTCTTGGGTTTTTTAATTAGGATTCTATAACATCAAGAAATTATATCAACCAGCATGTCATCAATAATAATCATAAAAATATTATGATTAAAGTAATTTTAATTTACTATTTTTTAATATAAAATATTGGTATTGGATTATTTAAACCAGGAATCAGGTAAAATAAATATGCATAATATTTATCATGTGAATATTCATGTAAAGGTAAATGATAGAGTGGAATATATTTGTTATAATCTGAATATGATTATAAAATATAGGTATAACTGATCTCTGAATAAGTTAAAAGTAGCTAACTTAGTATATTTATGATAGGTTGCACATTATAAACTATTTGTTTGTTTTGATTTTAATTTTCTTTGTATATCTTAAGTATGAAATGTAAAGAATAAGTCTGGATATTATTTTAAGAAAGGATGAATAGTATTCATATACAATGATGAGGATTTATAGTTTTATAAAATGTCCATCCCCCACTTATAATCACGAAAATTATATGGATATCTACATCATATTAGAGAATTGTATAGTTCAGCAAGGATATTAACTAAACTTACAAATGATAGCAACATAATTCATTTAATGCAAGAAGAGTTAAATATGAAACAAATAAAATGTTAAAAGTGTGTATAAATAAAGATTTTATGAATATTTTTTTTACATTAAATTTTAGAGATCAAATTACAGAATGAATTTTGGAGTTATAAAAGATATGTTGATGAAAATAAAACCTAATAATGATTTATATATCATACTTAATATTTAAATATTTATATGTTTATTTTATAATTAAGAATAAACATAGAGAAGTATATCAAGTTATATATAGAGTTATAATTAGGTTATCTTATTATAAGTAAAGTAATGAAGATAAAATAATATATTTTAAAATATGTAGAATATGAATGTATAAGTTGTCTACATTATTGATATGTTTTAATATGGAATTATTAAGGAATATGTTAATATTCACAGAATTAAGTATGAAAGATACTATATTATAATAGTAAATAATTTTAAATCAAAGTGCAAATTAGTTACTTCTTTTTTAAGTTTTTTTTTAAATGTTAATTTTTAAATTTTTATAATATGTTAAATATTTTTTTAAGTAAATATAATATTTATAATTTTTTCTTAAATTTTTGTATTACTGTTATAATAAACTGTTAATGTTGTTTTTAAAATTAACAGGATTGAGTGTTTCTTTTCTTGTTATTTCCATGTCATTATGCATCATCCTAACCACACATGCATTAAAATAATTAAAGATATTTGGGTATTATTGCACATAATCTAAATAAAATAATGGATTATAAAATATTGTAATTGTTAAAGATATTTAATAATGAATCTAAAATATTGAGTAATGTACATTTTTTTTATCTTACTCGAGGATTATAGTAAAGATTGATAATTAGTATCCCGTAAAAAATAATAGATTTAGATTATAATATATGGTTACGGGAAATTTATTTTAATTTTTTTTATAAAAGTTAATAATAATCAATATTAGTTAATAATTTTTAATTAGTTTTAGTCAAAATTTATAAGAAAAATAGTTAACGATTTTAAAAAGGAAAAATTGATGAATATATTTGTTTCTTAATTATTATTTTTTAAATGTAGCTAGATGTATGTAAAATTCCTTTTATATTTAGTTATATCCATTTATTTATTTATTTTAAGAAGCAATAATAATTATAATAATTACCTGAAATGTTAACTGAGCTATGAAATGTTAGTAAAGGAGAGATATAATTATTCTAATACAGAAATGAATATTATATTGTGTTAAAATTTAATTTAACTTAGGAAACTTTAATGTGAGATATAATTTGTTTAGTTTGATGGTGAGTCATGGGAGTATCATTAATATTTTAGTAAGTAGTGTTTGATAATATTCTTATGCCATTGAGAGTATACTTTTTGGTATATGCTTAATGTCAAAAAACAGTATCTTACGAATGATTTAAATAGCAAGTCTCATGATTAGTAATATTTTATTATTAAATAATTTATTAAGACGAATGTAATATATTAAATAAGAAATAAATAGATGGGTATTGTAAAGAATTTTATGTATTTAGAAAAAATTTAAATTTGGCTGGGCTAGAGGAGTTAGTAGTTGTAACTGGTTGGGTTACATGGCACATAATAATATAATGTGTGTACACAAATATATATATAAAATTGAAAGGAAAAGTAGAAATAAACACAGACAAAATTTTTGTAGATATTTTTCTACCTTCCTGGAATAAAATCAAATCATAATAAATAAAAGATTAAATAATGCTGGATTTAAAACAGAATTTCATTATAAATTAAAAACATTTAAAAAAGGTTTAAATAAATTAATACTGTATTCTGATTTTGAAATTTAAAAATAAGCATGTTTTCTGATATCTATAAAAATGACTATTATCTAATTTGAAAGTTTTTAATTAATTAATTGGTAAATTTATATTTATGTAGAAATCTTTGTATATCACACTTTGATAAAATTATCAAAGTTGCTTTCAAAAGGATTAGAATTGTTTTTAATTAAGAAGAAAACAGTTTTAAAATGTGTTTTTACCACCACAGATAACTCTAAAAAAGGGTTGGATAAAAATATTATTTTAGTCTGGATAGTAGTTTTTGTAAAAGCTTGCCAGAAGTGTCTGGTATTAAGTTTGGCTTTTAGTTTAGATCTGGCAGCAAGTATTCTGGCCAAATTGGCCATCTGCAAAGTCTGGTTTTTAGTTGTCTAATAGCTATCTGAAAAGTTGGCTAAAATATTTTATGAAGTACACCTGGGTCTCTTTTTACGTGGACTAATTTAACACGATTTTGAAGTTACGCAATTCGTGTTTCACTGGCAGTTGAACTCCAATAATGTGCTATTACTTTAAATAATAAATTTCGCACACTTACATTATATTGAAAGTAATACCACATTATTGGAATTCGACTTTCATCTTAGTAATTTCAATATTTTCAGTGCTTTATAATAGTAAGATTTTATGCAATAATGAAATTAAAATCATGATTTCCACATTTTATGTATACACACATTAAATTTTACAAGATTATAATGTAAATTTGTTCAAACATTGTGCATGTTAATTTTGCATTTTAAATCACATTCTGTTTTTGCTTTTTAAAAAAGAACGTAATCAATTATTAATCATTTAGTGTCCGCAAGTTTATTTTTAAAGGGTGAGTAATAGCAGTGGGCATCATTAAATTTGACAATTAAAAATTAAAATCTGATTTTTAATTGTAATTAACAATTTAAAACTTTACTTACGGGTGACTTGAAATTAATGTGATGTGAAATTTGATTTTTAAACGGAATTGAAAATTAAAGACAAAAATAAGAATTTAATTTTTAGTTGTTAGTTTCATAAACAATTAATAAAATCATTGTCTCAAAGATTAATTACTAATTACGTTGTCACCAGAAAACCATTGACACAACATGAGTGTGAAGTTGGCGCTAGTTGTTTGCAAACGAATGTGTTTTTCGGCAAATAGCTATAATAATTAAAACATGTATAAAAAAATGTAAATTACTGTGCTGTAAATTATGCATAAAATATATATTATTTTGAATAAAATTAAATATTATAGTTAAAAAAAGTTTGTCTTATATCAATTTTTTTCAAATTTGAAATTTTTTATTAGTCATATTTTATTTCCTTATTTTTTTTTTGCGCGAATTTTAAAGTAATTTTACATTGATGCTTTGCTTTTATGCAAAATTTGAAAAATCACAGACCGCATCCCCCCTTTTTCATTGTAAGTTACGTCTATTTTTGTGTGATTTCGTTAGCGCGTGTTTTCTGAGGAACCTATCTATCACGTAAAATGAGACCTAGGTGTAATAGTTTGTTGTAGTTGGCAGTAAATAGCTGGCCAGAAAGCATTGGTTAGCAGAGATGGTTTTCAGAGCTATACAGATAGCTTCCATGAAGATGTAGCTGAAGTCAAGATAGAATGAGGTAGGTGCCGCTGATTCACTATACTGGAGTTTGGAATTTAAAAGGGAAGACCCACTTTTCTGTCTCTAAAGCCTTAAATGTAGACAAAACAGTTTGTTGGCCTGAAGCTCATCGAATCCTAGACAGTAGTGATCTGACTGAATGCCAACATACCTTATTATGTCTTACATGGACTAGTCTCCATCAAGAGAAACCATCAGCTTGATGAAAAAGTAGTTATATGTATGCTGCTGGAGCTATATTGAACTGGTGTATATCTGTATGCAGATATGATTGCTTCATATTTGTTCAAACCTAAAACCATTTCCCAGTTTATGTTATATATTTCTATATATTTGCACACACTAGTACATGTGTGTGTGTGTACAATTTAGACATCTTTAAAAGTTAAAAGTTATTTAAATCACCCCACATTTTAAGTTAAGTTTAAAAAGAAAAAAAGTATTTTATTAGAAAAAGAGCATGATCAATTAAGTGATAGAAGTGGGATGTATTTCATACAATGGGAGATGGACCAGGGAAATGGAGACAAGCCATTACTAAAACTATATAAGTGCTTTATTTCCAAATCTGGGGGAACAATCGGACAAAAGAGTTACAATTTAACACATTTAAGCATCTACATATATTTTAAAGTGTGAAATAAGGAATAAAAACAAAAATCAGGAAACCTAAGTGATGGCGTGAAGGACTGCAAAAGTAAAATTAAGATAGAACCTTATTTAGAGAAACTTAAAAAATGAAATACATCAAGAAACTCACCAGATGCATCCCAGGCATATGAGAAGGACATATAAGAGGAAAATGGGGCATTGTTATGGATGAGCAGCTTATATATATCTTGAAAAGTTATTCTGGCATATTTTGTATAACATTTTCGTGTTTTATGCATATATCCCTTATACCAATATATACCCTCTCCCCATTCACTTCACCATTCTATAATATTTCACTTATGGCACAATTATTACAAGTAAACAATGTTAATTTTTTAATTCCTTCTTTTTTTTTTTACTTTATAGTCAAAATTATTTTCCATTATAGTTTTAATTCTCAAATAAGTATTCAATTCTATTTTTCCATCAATATTTTCCCATTTTCATTATTCTCATTCTTAGATTTATTGGCATTATCTTCATTTTTTCACTAAATTTAAAATATTTTTACTTTTTCTATACATGCCATATTCAGATCTTCATTTTTTTTTTGTATTAGAAAGGAGAGCTAAATTATCTTCATATATTATTGCTGGTGATCTATATTTTTTTATTATAGCCATAGATATTTTAGATGCTATATTTGATTTTTATTTATTTTTCTAGTTGCCATTAATATAATATAATCCTGTATAATTACTTAAACCTAAATGTTCTTTCAGGCCTAGGGGAAGGGTCATCATCACGCTTATATAAAATAGTAATTGGTGTCTCTTCCCCACTCAAAAAAAAAAAAAAAAACAAATACACATTTTAATGTTTTATTAAAGAAAATAACAAAAATTACTATTACATAATTATAAATTTACTTTCCAAGCTTTTACAGAATTAAATTTAAATACAATATCATCATCACTTAAGAGTATTGCATACATCATTCTCTAGAGCTATCACTGACAAATTTACCAGCCAATCCATTTGTAATTTTTAACTTCGAAAATGATTTCTCTCTGCTAGCTACACTTGCAGGAAGAGGAGTAATATCCTTAGTGATATGTTCAAATTTGGGAATGAAATGGTCAAATCTTTTTATAAATATAAGTTAGAACATCAAGTGGATTTTTGAATTGAAGTAATTCACTTGAAAATAAATGTTTATTATACATATCTAATCTAACATTTATCAATAAAAGACTATAACACATTTTGCTAGAAGCTTTCCTCTACTATACAACAATATTATTTATATATCAATCTCATTACCATAAGAGCAATTAATTATATAAATCTTCATATAGATTCTAATGTACTTAAATTGATAAACAAAAGAGGTAATTCTTATAAACTATTTCAAACTATATACAGTAATAATTTATGCTTATTCTTTACATACCTCATGGTCTCTAATAGTAACAGCATAGACAACTTTAGAGACCAATAAAATATATGAAACATATAAACTAAGTCATAATATTGAAATTATAATAATATATATAATTTAAATTGCATTATCTATAGAACTTTTTTATTTGATTCTTTCCTCTTGTGAAAACTTTATTTCAACAAAGAAACTATATATAATCATTAGTAAAGACAAATATCTTTTATAACATAAATTTCATTTAAAGTCTTCAAGAGTTCTAAATATTTTTATTGTAACGGAATAGCGTTACATAGGGTTTGAACCTAGGAAAGTTAAATATATATTGATGACGAAATAAATGACGGGTACAAAACTTTTTAACAAAGCGATCTTGTTTTAAGAATAAACGAGAAACAGCCGTGTCTAAAGCAGATCGCAGCTATACAAGAGTACCTGTCAGATTTATTGAAATAAAATTAAAAGAGTTTTTATTTTTTTGAGGAATTAATTTATTATAATCATTATTTGTCAAGTTTGCTTTTTTTTGTCATTTCGTTTTAAAAGAAACAGGGAATGTTCGAGAACAAATTAGAAAATTTATTAAATCATTTTTGAACAAAAGGGAAGGAAAAAAAAAAATAAGTAAATTAATTAATCTGCAATAAGTAAAAAAAATTCCAAGCGATCTAAGATATTTTGAATGGGGGGCAATTAGTAGAGTCAAATTTAGAGAAGTTGAAACAATAAGCAGGATGTATGTTGGTAAAGTCTAGATAACAGTCCAAATTTAGAAGCTGAGGTGATAAAAAGTGTACACTGCTATTGTACTACTTAGACTTCTGACTCCAGCTAAAACAATATGTAAGAAAAATGGAAAAACTAAATTAAATTCCCACGTGGTGCAAATGTCACAGAAACCATTAAATAAAGAGGATTAGCAAATAAGAACTAATGACTTATGAGTGCATGATAGAGATTGGAGGAAAAATTCAAGGTGTCACGGCGGGAAAGAAGAGAGAAGAAAAAGGCAAGACGGAACCGAAAAAGAACACTAAATTGAAAGTTGTTGAAGGCGAAATCAAGTTGAATTGTAGCGGAAAGTATAATTAAATTTTCTTGCGGAGCTTCCGATTAAATGCTGGGACTACCTAACCTACACTTGTGTAATATTGCAGCCGAAATGCGTTGCTGAATCCAAAATTCGCGGCTTGGCCGCCGAACCTTTGCACCCGGCACCGTTGATCATCCTAGAATGCTCTCAACCTCGGAGAAAATGAACTCAAGGACCACACACACCCTGGAAGCCTCACCCAGAACCGACATGCGGAATTAATAAAATATCGCTCAGGATCCCATTACAGTCTTCTCGTCCCACAGGTAGTTATTTTTAACATTTGCTTACACATTCATGCACCAGATAAATACTTTAAAGTGGAGAACGATTTACAAACATTAAGTATAAAATGATTAAATTGCTAATGACCAACCGAACCACTAAAGAACTCAACCAGTATAATATGTACAATTAATACTCAGCAAAGATCTATGTAAGTTAATATTCGCTTCCGTAATTGTGTTATCTAGACTTACTAAATTATATATCTGCATAATAATTTTATTTACCCAGTTTACAAATAAATCATTCACTTAATTAATGTTTCTTTTATTGATCGCTTGGAATTTCAAATTTATTTAACCAATGTTGAATGAGTGCGGGAGTGATCTATTTTATATAATTTGAATGGGTGCATTTAATATGTTAGTTAAGCGTTAAGTATATTTATAGCATTTATAATTGTCGTACCATTCTTAGGTTAAGGTTAAGTTTTGGGAGATTTATTCTGGGGGATATAGGGCGGGCCTAACCATGATAAAGGCATGTCAATAGTGTGTTCAGAGTAATGAGCGATATAGTTCGGAAATAGTGGCTGTGTTCATTTCTTGCTGTCCGCTGGAGCGATGCTTGGGCATGTTCTGTGATATAGTTGAGTGAGCGTGTGCACGTGCGTGGCGAGCTTGTAAAGGTTCTCCTGGCGCCTATTACTCGGATTCAATCTGAATCTAGGTATGAAACAAATAAAACGTGCGTGTATATGTGTTTGAAACTATTTTCACAAAACATTATGTAACCCCGGACGACAGAACACAGCGGGTTCGTAAAAAGGGAATCGTCAATAGATAGCCAGAAGGAGAATAGTGGCCACAGCAGCATTAGCAGGGGTTTGGGTTACATTATCTTGTAAAATCTTTTAAAATGTTTTTTTTTTTAAATATTAAATACCATTGGCACTTTAATTATAAAATCATAGAGAACAGAGAAGAATTATATGTGGTAAAACAATAAATGATGATGAAATTTTTATCTTTTGAATCCATTTATTTGGTAAACTTTTAAGAAAATCGCAATAAGTTGTTTTTCTTCATTTGTATAGATGTAGAATGGATAATTACTAATTTCCTGAGAGTGATCTACTAATTTTAGCATTTCTAAAAAAATTGTTTACAAAGAGTAATTATATTAATTTTTAAAACTGAGTTAAAACAAATATTCAAAATGCAGTTGTGTACCTTTTTTTTTTTTAAATTTTTGCTTTAAACTATAGCATTAGATGATTTTTGATGTATTAGCATTGGCAAAATGGCTTATAATTTTCCATTTCAAAAACATCTTTAAATTTCATTTTTTTCATACATTTTACCATGATAAATATTTTTCAAATGTTTTTGTTTATTCATTAGGGCAGTTGAGAGGCATGCACATAAAATTTTAAAACATATTTAAATAAAATATTATACTTTAATAAAATTGAATAAACAAATCACAATGTTTAAAACAAATATTTATATTATAAATATTAAAATAAATGATTTTTATTTTATTTACCATTCTCATAATAATTGGGATTTTATTTCAAATTTAAAATTACTTTACCTAAATATTTTAATATAGTATTCTTTTATATTTAAGTATACATGCACATTCACATTTAATTATTGCATTCAAAGTTTGTCACTACTGTAAATAGTTTTACTATTGTGTGTGCACTAATATAAATATTGCTCTACTGATCCTATTTTAAAAAATTTATCCATATGTATAGAATATTATGTATTTTATTAGTGTATTGCCCCCACCCTTTTTTTTTCTTTTTAAAGTTATTTTTGTACTGTTTTTAAAACTAAATAGAAAACCATGATTTTCCAAAATTGCTACAGCAATTTCAAATGCTACAAAAATACAGGGAAGACATCTTGAATTTTTTAAATTTTACTTTGCTTGATATAGTAAATTTAAGATATTTTTATAATAAGCTAATAATTTTTTTTGAAATTATGTTTATTATTATTATTTTAGAGATACCTATCTGCCTGTCTACCCACCTACCTACCCACCCACCTACCTACCCAAGTTTTCTTTGTATTTTTATATTAGCATAGCTTTCTTTAATTTCTTTTTGTTGGAGTTTTTTTCAATTTGCAATATTTTTACATTATTATAATTAAAGTTTAAACCATAAATACATAATTTATTATGGTCATAAAAAATGGATGCTAAAACATTATTAGTTACTTTGCAATTTTGTTTCGTTTTATGAACTCTTTTTAATAACAGCAAGTGCTCTTTAGTTTTTTTTTTCCAATGTGCATCTCAATTCCCCTATATATACACTAACACACATACATATCCATTTATAAATGATGCAATTTTTATTTATAAATGAGGTTTTATCTTTAGAGTTATTTATAAATTTGTTTAATGTAGGAGGTGTTTAAAATACAATGTCACATATATCTTTATAAATTTTCCTTATAAAATTTACTTAATCATTCGAAATATATGGTATTGATATACATATTTTTTTTATTAGTAGGAGAATCAATATTATTATTAATATTTTTATTCTTATATTTCATATTAAAATTTTTAATAACATTATATATATTATTATAATTGTGGCCAACATTTAACAATTCATTTGAATACATTTCAATATTGATTTGAAGAAATACAGACATCGAATTATAATATTATTACATATATATATATATAAATGGCATGGATAATAATAGTAAAATGGATTATTCCATTTTCACATCACATGGTAATATGATGTTTTATTTGCAGATCTTGTAAACCCAGCATAAAAAAACATAACTTAGAATATAATGAAAAAAAGAAATAAATTGTATGAAATTATAATTGACAAATTGCATTTCAAGAAATGGATTCTTTATTTTAATATTTATATTTTCTTACTTTGTAGAAATAATGTATCAAGTTGTATTAATAGTATTCATGATCACAAAAAATGTATTTTTAATTCTGCATTGTTTTTGCGCCCCTTTTGTATCAGTACCCTCAAGCCTTGCTTATCTTGTTTATCTCTTCCTTCAGCCATGTGTTCTCTAATCATTCTGGAATGTGCTTTTTTAATATTTAAAGAATCAAATAGGTAATGTATTCGTTTGTTGGTGAGATTTCACATATGTATTAGACCGGCAATATTTTTGGAAAAATGACAACCTATAACTTTATTTACTGGAAATGTACAAATGTCTACTTACATGCATTTATTTTTTTGTGTGTGAGAAATTATCTTCCACTATCTAAACTTGTAGAGATTTGTTTATTTTGAAAAATGGCCATCTATAACTTTATTTAGTAAAAATGAAACACACATTTATAATTTTTGTGAGAAATGATCTTCCAACAAGTAAACTTTTAACAATCTAAATTTATTACAAATGATAACCAAACTGAAAAAATAATAATATACGTATATTTAATCGTGCAATTCTGTCCACTTACAAAATGTTGTTTCTTAGAATCACTACTCTGGAATGAACTTCCTTACCTTGAACCATGTTCTGTTACAAATGGCTACTCTCTTTTAACAATCCTGAATGAAACACTGCCATTGTTTGGCCATAAAATTAGAAGCAAAACCAACATTTTGACTAATAACTTTTTCCTTATTGGAATTTTATCTAATATTTACATACAAAATTAATTCATTTTCTTTTTAGAAGATTGTAAATGTGTGCTTAATTTAATCTTTATAAATACATTTGTTTGTGTCAGCAACTTTCATCACTGCCAATCTCAAATAATTAAATGTTTTATTTCTATTCTAAAATTCATTTGAATACTTTGTGTCAATAAAAAATATGTTGTCAAATCTTCTATCATCCTAGAATTCTCTCTGTATTTTTTTAATGTTATTGACTGTTCATCTGTATAGGAATAATATCTGAAGAAAATATATAAACAATTGTTATTATAGTCTCTATTATATTTTTCTTTAAAATACCATGATTCTAGAATGTTTTTGGATTTCTCAGAATATCTTGTGCATTTATAATCACAAATAAAACAATTCATTATCAAAGTTGAAATATATATCCAATAATCTGAAATCATTTACCTGCCAATACATTAAACTTTTAGCTTTCACTATTTTGAACTTTTTAAGTGCTTATATAATTTCTCATCTATAATTATACATTTTTTAAAATTTATTTCTTTATTACTCTCCTTTAACCTGACTTTTTTAATTATATATTTAAAATATTTTCTACTTTTCCCTTATTTTTATATTATTTATCCTCTTTATCGATTTTTTTTCCTAATATGTTGCTACTATATTTAATATACTACATTCAAAACTTTTTAATGCATATTTTTCTATTTTATTTATGCCTTGTTTTTCAAACTAAATTTTCTATATATTTTTCTTTGCGGCTAATTTATCTCCCCCTCTCACTTTTTTCTAATTTTTAAAAAATTTTCTATTTGCATTTTGTTTTGTTTTTTCATTAATTATATTTTTAAAATTCTTATTGATTTTTCATCTCTTGCACAACTGTGTAGCAGTTATTAACTTCTTAACTGTACTATACATAATCAAGAATAGTGTTATTTCAATTTGTGACATATCATTATATTAATATCATTTTATTATTTATCCCATCTATGAATTTTAATTTTATTGGATCTTCTTTATCTTGTATATGATATAAAATTATGAATACTTGGACCTGTTTTTTGTTCCTTCTTAAAAACTTTAATTTTCTGTATCTAATCAATTTCTGTTCTTTCAAATAATACATAATACAGTTCTATCATGACATAAATTAATTATATTGTTTTAATGGATTGGTTATTTCAATTCCTGCTTTGCCATAAAAAATGTGAAAAGTTACTTATTTTCATATCAATTTATTCCTTGCATCTATTAAAGTATCCAAATATTGCTATACCCATACTTTCTTCCCTAAATGTATTAATGTTTTTAATATATATAGCTGAGCATAGTTTTATTCTTAGTACTAAACGGACAAAAGTAATGTTCAATGAATTTTCTCTCTCTCAAAAAAAAGAAGATTAATAATTATGAATTAGAAGTTAATCATTACAAATACCTTGATCAGATTATTAATACATGTGAAAATATAATAGGTTGGGTTTGAAAACCTTTAAGTGTCTGAAAATTTCAGATTTTCTACTCAATGGTTAACTTTTAGATAAATGTTGTCTTTGGGTTGGTATTTTTAGATCTAGTGTCTGAAGCTATCCTAGTGCCTCTCTGAGGAGTGCCAAAAGCATGAAACCATTGGTCAGGGGATTGGGGGTGGTTTTTCAGCTAGAGATATTTTAAATACTTTTCCTTTGCTAAGCATTTATCACAAAGCATGTTGAGCAATTAGCAAAGCTCTTTGTTTAATAATCATATAATTAAATTTGTGTGGAAAGCTTTTGGTAGAAATAACTTACTATTAAAAGAAAATTTGTCTATGCATTTGAAAAGTAAGGTTTTTAATAAATTGTTTATTTGTTCTTACTCATGGATCTGAGATTTGGACACTTATCAGAAGAGCAATACAAAGACTTTAGATCACTCAATGAACTATGAAGAGGTGTACATTAGGAGTAATAAGAAGAGATTAGAAATGAAGTACATGAGTGAGAGAATAAATAGGTATTACCAAAAGATATGATAATAGATTGATAATTGAAATCTTAAATTGGTTCTCAAATATTATAAAAGATCTAAAAATGTGAGATGGATAGATGAAATAAGGAAGTTTGCAGGTAAAAGAGAGGTTAGAGATTGGAAAAACTGAATTAAGCTTGGAGAGATGATGATTGTTGTGTTTGGTCCAGATTACAGACCTAACCTACAGAAAATAATACTAACACCAGTATTACAATTAATATAATATTTATTCACAAATATATACAATAAATAATACACTTATAATGTGAACTCTCAGATCAGAGTCTTGTGGTTCTACCACTTCCAGATACACCTGATAGCTTGCCTCATGGGTAGAGAAAATGACTCTTCTGGCTGTACCCGGCAGTTTGCCTTGAGTCAACAGTAGTCTTAGCAGCATCTGGTCCCTCTGTGGACTTTCCTAGCTGTGTGGACAAATAGCATATTGCTATTAGTGGGAATGCTTACTTCTGTTCAGGTTAGCAGGGCTTCCCAGGGAGAATGTGTACAGTCTTTGTAGATCAGACAGATGTTCTCTCCTTTGTTCTCACAAAAGGCTGACTATTTATAGCCAGATCCCTGACCCTACTGAAAGCATTCGGATTCAGCGAGCATCACTGCTTATTGGCCTGTACTAATCATTGGCTATGTGTTTAGCTATATATCAGCCTATTGGCCAGCAGCAAACAATGTCTAATCCGATCAGATAAAGAAGGAATCTGGAATAGTCCACTTCTGATGGAAGGGAGGACTATAACAATGATGAATGCTTTTTTCATTTATTTCTGTGACTATTTTATTAAAACCCATTTACTTTTATATCTAGAAAGTGAATCAAATAATATTTTTTACATCTTCTTATATTATATATATTATAATAATGTTGATTTTTCCTTTTCTTTTCTTATCATCTGTTCTATTTAAATTAATTCATAGAAAATCTTTTAAATCTGTTTTCTTCAACTTTAGATGAAGCTATGAATTTCTAATTTATCTTCCTTTATTACATTTTCAATTTCTTTCCATTTCTGTATTATCTGATATTTTCATTCATATTTTTTTCTTTATTTTATCTTGCCTCCTTTCCATTTATATATCCTTTCCATTTATATATATATTTTCTCTTTCTTTTATATAACTACTTTCATGCTCTTACGTTTTTCATTTAAATCCATCCTTAAATTTTTATTTTCTCTTTCATCCTCTTAAGCAGCCCTCCCCTTCTCCTTCTAAAATATTTATTATATATAAATCACTAATGATTATCTTTCAAGGTTCGAAAGTTTAAATATAGCTTATAAAAAATTTTTCTATAAATTCTATTTTATTTTTACATATTTCTTAATTAAAATTAAATACAAATCATGAGAGCAAAACAAATTCAGAAGTCTAAATAGTATTTTCTTTAACATGTTAGGCATTTACGATAGGCTAGGTATTCAAATGTGAGCTTACTAGAAAATAATTAATATACAATTAAACTAGGATTTTTCTTCAGGTTATAAGAAATTACAATTATTTCCAGCATAAAACAAAGAGTTAAGAAGAATTAGTAGAATCTTACTTCACAGTCAAAATTCTCAGTAAAATCAAGAAATTAGCAAGAAAAAATAGCAAAGACAAAAAAAATGTTAAAATGTAATCACAGTTTTATTGCTCCGGAGTTAGTAAATCGATCACCGAAAGTGTCAGAACTAGATCGATCTCAAGACTATACAATCCTGTCCAGAATTTACACATGGTGCCACTGCACCAAATCATGTAAACTATCTATATTATTTAACAACTTAGCCTAATTGTTATACTACTTTTCAGTGTGACAAGTATATTTGACAATTCCAGTAATATCATAGATTACCTTTGGTACAAAGTATACAACAATATATATTGTAATCTAGGCATACATTTTTTAAATAAAATAAAATAACTGGTTATAAATTTAAAAACAACATAAATATAGTTTGTTTGTTTTTTTTAAAAAAAAAACTTATTTCAAAATGTACGGTATATGTTTGATATTCGTTATTGCTGGCGGCATTTTACCGTATCAGAGCTTGTCAACTTTTTCACATAATTTATTATAGCATCTCAACTTTTTAACTCTTCACGCTTCTAAAATGCATGCAGAATAACATGGATTTTCGAAATCAAGAAAACATTGTTTAAATTCCCAAAGTAAGAGTGAAAAGAGAATTTGATGCATAAAAAAAAAAAAAAGATGAAAAAAAACTTTACTAATCGTAGATAAGAGATTAGTTTTAAAATAACACTAGCTTATGTTTTGATCCGTTCACATAGATTTTTTTTTTTTTATGTAATAAAGGCATATCTAAAACAGGTTTAATGTTTGTATTGTATTTTGCAATCAGTTTCGCAATTTTGCGACTTTGTTAAGAAGAAAGAGTAATCACGATCATACTTTTTTATATATTATAGTTTTAAAGTGATTAATAGTGTTTGTAAAAAATGTCTTCAACACGTGATCTAGAAAGATTAACATGCTTTATATTTACAAATTAATATTAGTTCCAAAAAAGAAAATTTGACTTTGATTGGTCTGCCTAGCTGAATAAATAAATTTTAAGAAAAAGATCAGATATTATAATATTCCTCTTATTTATTTTAATAATTAAATTAACATCAAATAAATAGATAATAGTACAAATTCATTTAATAAAAAAATATTTTATTATGTAAAATAATAGCATACAGAACACTTCAAGTTTTCGCGTCTTATCTTGTGTTATCAAACTGGTTTTTTTTTTACTAAATGATTTTAATCATGATAATAATTTAGCCACTTATTCGAATAAATAGTTAGACTTTGTTTCAAAATAGACTTTGTTTCAAAATTTTCCATTCCGCATTTTTCTTCCTTATATTCAAAATTCATTTATTTTTCACCAATCAAAATTTACTTTAATCAACCCCCGCACTTCTAACAATTTGCCTTGCTAAGAGTCTAACTATGGAAACTGACGAGGATAATAATATTATAATTGTTCATAATTTTATCAATGGAGAATTTATTCCACCAGAATCATACATTAATAGCTATAACCCATCTACTGGAAAAATATGGGCTAAAATACCTGATAGTGGACCATTTCAAGTTTCGCAAGCTGTGTCGGCTGCTCGCCAAGCGTTTCCTATGTGAGTGCTGTTATTAGATATTTATCGATGTTATATATTTAAAAGAATTTTAATAAGAAAATATTAGCGCACTGTTGTTTTTTTAAAATTTTATTTTAATATAAAATTATTTGTCCTGCAGCTGTTATGGTTTAATGCTTTAGTTTTAACCTGTTTTCAATCTAAATCATTACTACAATCTGCTAACGATTTCGTGTCGAAAAGCCATCGATTTTTGAAATTTTATGCCTTTTTAAGAGTATTCGCAGACTTGACAGTTATTCGTTTTACTAAAAAAAACAACCCCAATTACGTACTTTTTATTAAAAGTTTACGTACAATGACGATTGTTCCAAAAACATAATAATGTAGGTTGTTTACCATTCAGTAAACAAAACTTTGCAAGCAGCTTGTGATTATATATGCAGTTGAATTTTCTATTTCACGGATTTATTTATAAAGTAATTTGCCCTATTTTGTATTATGTAGATTTTGTTTTATTTAATTTCAAGTTTAGAAAATGTCTTTGAGAGTGAGTATATGTTATTCACCGAAATGACAATCACCAATTAATTATCTTAAAGGGCGGTTTGAAATGATCTGATTAAATTTCTTGATGAGGAAAAATATATGTCCTAATATTATTAAAAGAATTGTATATATCTGCAATGTGTAAAAATGTTTTACTATCAATGCCACTGAATTTAAATGTAGATTCAAATTATCATTTGTGAGATATATTGGGGAAGGATACTTTGGAATACCTCAAATGTATTTAATCCTTTTACAACCTGATATGCTTAAACAACAAAGATTTCAGAATGCATATTTTGATGTTATATCAATATACTTTATGTCTGTAATATTGACATCCCAAATGGTCTATTGTATTTTATTAGAAAAAAAATCGCTAATTTAATAAATTCAGTGTTATGAACATTAGACAAAACAATATTGAATAGGGAATTTTGACATATTCTTAAGAGTAGTTATGTGATGGTAAGAGCAAGTATCTGTAATTTGTTAAATGTCAAGCTAGAAATCAAAGTTTAAAGATAAGCATTTATACATTGTTTATTAATGTTGATTATGATTACATTACCTTAATGCATATAGGGTCATCATCCCCATAAAGCTGGAATTTATTATTTCAATTTGTTCATGAGCTTTCGTAAACAGGATTAAATTTTATATTATGTGTGTGTGTGTTTTTTCTTTAATTTCTTATTTAAAATTCTGATGTTTTGTTATTGGTGTTTATGATGGCATATTAAAAAATTTTGAAGGGACTCTTCTGTTAGAATTTGCCAGTCCAAAGATTTATTTAGTAGAATGAGTGAACTGGTAAATTGTGAGAATTTAATTAAGCACTTTTAACTAGTTGTACATTGCTAATTTCTCATGTTATAATCAGGATATTATTAACTTAAGTCAGATACTTCTTTATGAAAGCTTAATATAAATGCACTAGATCGAAATTCAATAATTTCTTGGCATAGTGAATATTAATGTACACTGCAAACAAGACAAAAGAAAGAAAAGAATCTCAAGTTATATCAAGTTGGTGATCATAAGGATGTGAAGTATTTTTATAGAGTAGATCTGGTTCTAAAACAATTTATTATGGTAGATATAAGTGTAGTTGAATCTCAAATAAAGATATCTAGATTAATCTGGATTGGTTAGATTAGTATATATATGCTTACCTTAAAAATAAAAATGATTAGCTGCTGATGGGGGGGGGGGTCATATTTTTATGGCACTATATTTTTCTTATTTTTACTACAATAATAATTTGCCTCAAAAATATTTGATGATTTATATGATTAAAAGTCTCCCTTAAAATCCATTTGTATTGCCATAATATCATTTAGGCCTTTCTGTTTTACACAAGTAATTATTTTGGAATTACATAATAAAATTGCTACTTATATCATTTCAGTAAAGTAAAATATATAGATAAGAGCTTGATTTTCAGGTAAGAATGAAACTTATCAAGTAATTTTTGCTAATATTTTGGTACAATGAGTGTAAAATTGTTTATTGATTTGTGGCATATTGGAATGTTGTTTATATATTTTAAAAATATGTTTAGACTTTCAAGCAGTCATTGTTTTTAATTTGTTGAATTGGACACATTATTCTATCTAATTAACTTCCTTTCAGTATGTGAAAAGTTGGTAAACCATGTTCAGAAGTAATTTTTAATGCTGGTAAAGGATGTGACTGTTTTCATATTATATATATTTCATAAAAGTAATAAGATTTTAATTTAGCATATTGATATATGTATTATTATTTAGGTGATACAGTCAAGTTCTGTTATCAGATTTTGCACAACTTTAATAAGTGGATCATATTGTTTATTGAAAACATTTTTTTAAGTATTTAATTATGATAATTAATATCATAAAACATATTTGAAATATATATATTTTTTACATGATATGATGGAACAAACAGATCATCTCAACACACTACTGCATTATCCATATAATACATTAATATAGTCTATGATTGAATGATTTATATATAATGATAAAATTAATCATTAGAATTTTTAAGAGCATCAATTGAAATATAAAGACTGTATATATAGATTTTTTTTGTACATGTGAATGGTGAAATATTTTATTACTAATTATAGCAAAGAGAGAAAACAGATACAAGAACAATTTGAAATATTGAATTGTATAGAGAAAAACAATATGATCAATGAGAAACAATCCAAGTCTGTTGAGAAAGAGTATGAATTAAAAGATAAATGTTGAGTAGTTGATTGCAAATGATAAGATAATACATATTTTTTTAAGTTTATTTAAAAACTGCACCAGTTGATAATTGACATCATCTCAGGTAATACATAATAAAGGTACAGCAGATTGATAATATTTCACATAGTCTTATGCATCTAATACCTCTTCCCTCTAATATGAATATATTAAACCCACATATATTTTTTGGTTTGACAGAGCACTTAATATAAGATGGAATATTTTAGATAATTGAAGTACAGTTATTGGACATAAAGCATTATTTTTGTTGAAATATCTAAAAAAAAGTGTTATTAAAATAGCTGCTTTGATTTGTTTTATAATTAAACTTAAGTTTCTGCTCTTTCTAATAGATCTAAGAAAGCTTTTTTTAAAAAAAAAAATTTCATATTTGTAATTCAATCCCCTCACATTGAAATTATGAAAATGAAATTTATGTGAACATAATCCATTTTCAACAGAGTTTATTTTTACTTTAAAGTGCATTTTTCTCTCTGTATTTTCAACTTCAATTGGTATTTATCTAATCAGTATGTAAATTTTGTTTTGTATAACTATTTCAAGGTTTTAGTTTACTTGGACTTCCTAGCTTTATCTTTTTCTCATAGGAGTCTGTGACAAAGAACATGAGCTGGCAAAATAAAACCAGACATCTAATTAACATCAAGACTAAAGAAGATTGTTTATGCTTTTTATGAGCTTGAGATTTTTTTATCACAGAAAGTTCAGTTGTGGTAATTTTCAAATTTACATCTAAAGTATATGAAAGTTAAATAAATTAATTTCTTAATATTTTTACTCTTATATTTTTGATTTTATATTTTTTTCTCTTTAAATGATTGTATTAGGTGATAATTTTGCTCTAGGCTATAGGTATGGAATGAATTGCCTCTAAATACATTTGGTATGTTTTAGTAGTTACAAATATCATACTAAGAGACAATGTATGGATGAAATGTTTTATCATATGTAATGGTTAAAATTATTATTTATTGATTTCCTATTGATTTCTTCATTAGCCTAGTCAAGTTCCTCATTCCAATCAATTTTATTAATTTCATAGTCACTAATTTCCTTCCATGTCACTTTTGTTTAAGCAGTGTGTTTAAAAAAATCTATGCCCATAGTTGAAAGGTCAATAATGATTTTGTTATAACTAAATTGCTAATTTATTGTTTTTGGAAAATTTGTACTAATGTCGGTGATAACAAAGATATTTTAATATTAACATTATCAGTATGAAAGATTTTGTAATTTTAATAGTTGTTCGTGTTTCCATCTTATCAGGGAATGGCTTTTTTTTTTTAACAGAATCATTATTAAACAATAAAGTTTTAAAAATACTATTAAAGAATTGATTCTTTTAAAGAGCATTAATTATATGAAAAAGATTTAAAATGGATACATGGGTTTTAGTGCTATATATATATATTTTTTTTTTGGCTCTGTGTTTTTATAAATTAGTTTTTTCTTTATTTCCTATGCTTTAGATGATATTTCCTAACTATCTAACATAATTAGATATATAAATAGGACATTAGTAGCCAAGGTGATGACTCATAGATAATGTAATGGAGTGTAAGAAGAATATTAGTTATAAAATGTGTTAAGGATTTTTGAAAAAGGATATGTTATGAAATTTTGTATGTTCAGAAAAATTGGGATAGATGTGTGAATATAGTTAAAGATCCAGCAAATTAGGTGGAAAATGGGCATTATTAGATAATTGGAAGATTTCAAAATTATGGTAGAAATATGAATGAGTTTATAGAAGGGAGGGGAGAAGTAGAATATTTCTTTATATAAGTATATAAAAATGTATGCGTGGGTATTTATATAGTTAAAAAAAATTTTTTTATGTATTTTTATTTTGTCATTTATTTATACGTATAATGTTAATTGTATTGTTGAAGGTAGAATAATATCCAATAGGTGGAGTAAATGCAATTGATAGAATATTAGGTGTGAGTTAATATATGATAATAGTAAGGAAATTAGTTTATTATTTAAGGCTCAAACGGGATCTTTAGCTACAAGAGAATACTGTATACATGTAAATGGAAAAAAAATGGGTGATTTATTTTGTAAATTATGTAAGGAAGGAATAGAAAATATTAAGCATTTGTTAATTGAATGTAAATGCTTGAAAACAGAAAGGGTACATATATTGGAGTTATGGAAGAATAAATATCAAAAAAGTGATTATACAGAAAGTGAATTATTGGTTTTTATGCTGGGTTTGGGAAAAGATAAAGGCGATTTAGATATAAAGGTTATAGAGTTGACAAAGATTATGTTGTGGAAATGGGATGGAGCAGAATATGGGGAAATTTAGAGTGGGGAATGGAAAATAAAGTGGCTAACAGGTTTATCTGGGCATAATTGCTGAGATATTCTTGACTTCGTTTTAGGAGAAGCTACAATACATCACATCACATGTAATGTATAAAACTATATCTTGAAAAGATCTTGATAAGAGATTTAAAATGGGATTGATAATTAAATAATTGTAAATATAATTGGTTGTTTGTTTCAATTTTATTTAGATTAATTATTATATTTAGTATATATCTATAACAACATTGTGGAGAAATAATTTTTTATGTTGGATATTTGACCACATTATATATATGTAATAGTAATGCATTGGTAGCAATAAAGTCAGCATACTCCATTCAATTTTTTTTTTTAGTTTCTGTTTTTAAATACTGCATGGAGTTACAGAACTTATACTGGGATAACTTAGTGATAAATTGAATATTTTGGGGGGAAATTGGATTCTCATAAAAGTACATCATACTAAAGTACAAATTAATTGTAAATTACATTTTTTTTTTCTTTTGTAATTTTTTTATTTGTTATTTTTTTAAAATTTTGTTATGTCTTTCAAAATAGACAAGAAATAGGGGACAGTCAAGCATTGGTGGTCGAGAGGTCAGACAGCTGCTTTACAAGCAGTTGTCCCGGGTTAGCGGATTCGCTTCCCGGCTGATGCTATGACACATGGGAAGAAATAGGGGGCAATTATAAAGTGAAGAATTAAATGCATTTGCAAATGATGTATTTGTTATATTTTTCATTTTAAAAAATGTTATTTAACCAATACATAGTACAATAGAACAATGGACTGAATTAGTAACCAAAAATTAAGAAAAAGAAGAGTAAAATGACAAACTATTATTATTATTTTTTGTTATTTTGATTACTAGTGATAAACAGAGTGAATGTTCTAAACAAAGGCTAGAAAGGCGTTCTGGCTTGCAATTGTTTTATTGTTAAGATAGTATGTGATCCATATGAGATTGTAATAGTTCTGGGAGTACAGCTGTCATCTTCAGAATTTAGCTTAAATCCATGAATGCCTGCATGTTTTCTCCAGTCACCAAATCAACAGAATGCTTTTAATGGTTAACAACAATTTAGCTAATGTCTCATTGCAGGAAAATGTTCCATTTTTCAATGACATGCATATATATGTTCAATTTCTCAATAAACATTCATCATACAAGTACAAATATATATTTATTTTGAGATTAATTTATAAAAATTAATAATAAAAAAAACTTTCACTTTATGGGAAAATGTTTTATTTTTCAATGACGAATTATATGTAAATACATGTTCAATTTTTGTGAACTATTTGTGTTTTTAGATTACTTTATAGAAAATTATTATTAAAAAACTAATGTTTAAATATAGATAAATGTTGTATAAATACAAATCTATATTCCCCTCTTACATATATATTTTTAGATTACTTTATAAAAAAATCTGTTTTACTGTTTAAGTTTTTAAATATGCATCAATGTCAAAAGTATGCTGAATCTTGAATTTATTGATTAGTAATCCCCATATGGCATCAGAAGCTCCATATAATGTTTAAAAACAGAATATAAATGGAAAATAGAATATAGTAGACTGGCTATATCGATACCAATACATTTATATATGTGTGTTCTTGTTATCATTTAAATAAATTTCCTGAAAACATTATGTATCAAGGCATCTTTTGTTCTTCTATTTAAAATTTTAACTGTTTTTGCAGTCTTCTTCAAAAATCTTTATTCACCTGTGTATTGTATTTTTTATTGTTTCTCTATTTCAAAGTAGTCCACCTATACTATAGTTGTTTTTCTTGCTAATATCACTTTTGTGCTTCTGTCTCGATCATTGGTACCTTTTTTAAAAAAATATTGTACCTAAGTTTCTCATTTAAATTTTTTATAACAAAAGTATTTTCACATATATAAATATTTGTTTCTTTTTTGTGTTTATTTCATCATAAATTTTAATAAAGTCTTTTTATCATTAATATCTAATAATGAAATTGTAGAATAAGTATATTAAGAAAGTGGTGAGGAATGGAAAACTAGTGCTTTGTTAAAGAAATCTCTTAACTGGCTATCAGGGCTTTAGAGAGATAAACTGAACATTCATATATTTACTGCTAATTTTATTATTTTGCCCATGGTCCACTATATTGCTATTTTGAAACATCAGAAAATATTCAATAGTTGCACTATTTTGACGTGTAATTAAAAAAATGCACAGTAAGTTAAGAATTTACATTTGTTTATTTTGCAGTGATAATATGATTTAACCAAATTATACCATTGAATAACAGTGCATTCTGGGAAAATTATTTTTATAATTTGAATAAGATTATTAAAGCTTTTATCAAATTATCTTGGCAGCTTGGAAAACAGTTATCAGATGATAAATAAGTTTAACAATAATCTGTTTATTCTTAATAACTTTTTGAACTAGATTAAACTAATTAGTTTTGGAAATGTTATGTTAAATAGTATATTTAAATTAAAAAAGTAAAGAGGAACCATGGCAAGTAATGAAATTAAATCATTTATCTTTAGTCAACAGTCAGCTGTCTAGAATCTCTTTATCTCCCAATTAAGAATAGCTAGTGTGATCAGTATTTTATCCCTACCTCATGGATGAGTGGTTAGTGCATCCATCTGCCATGTTTACAACTTTGTGTTTGAATTCAAGTCTTCTTGAAATTTTTTAAAATAGTTTAGGATTTACAAGCAAGCTTAGGGTATTTTTCAGGTAGCAATGTGCAGCTTATTTAGCTAGCTAGCCCTTCAGTT
Organism: Epiperipatus broadwayi; assembly: GCA_028023455.1. Lineage (NCBI taxonomy): Eukaryota > Metazoa > Onychophora > Udeonychophora > Euonychophora > Peripatidae > Epiperipatus > Epiperipatus broadwayi. Next base: position 5,658,597 of record JAQFVV010006226.1, read on the forward strand.
ATTGGTTGATACATGGATATCTAAGTATTGTTAGCTAAAGATCAAACAAGAAAGAAAACTATATAAAAAACTCTTAGCAAATAGAAATTAACTAATTTACCATTTAATATATTTCTTTTACCTATTCATTTGTAGAGATCTTTGATCTATAATGGACTATTTAAATTATTTTAACTTTTATTTACATTAGTTGTCTGTCCAGAAAAACTCCCTAAAAAGTTTTAAACTTTCTTGATAAATCTTCAGTTGTCTTAAAATAATTTTCAAGCTTCATCTATATTTGAATCATAAATATGGCAAGAGAATATAATAATCATATCATGAGAGTTTTACTACTAAATCACTAAAGAAAATTACTGATATGTAAATGACATATCTTATTTAAATACTTTTTGTTTTGAAAATGTATATTATAAATGCTAACTGTTAATAAAAATCATATATGCTTAAATACAATTATTTGGTTGGCCTATGTATGCTGTTGCTTATTATTATTATTATTACTGTGTTTCCCTGAAAATAAAGACTAATTAGAAAATAAGCCTTAGCATGATTTTTCAATATATAAGTCCTAGTTAAGATTGTTAACCAATGCAAAATAAACAATATTATTGACATTAATGCTTCAAATAAATGGTAATATAAATAATACGTTTTTTTATAATTTTCTGGTGACACTTTTCGACAAGTATAATTCTATCTGTATAAAGAAACAATTTATCTACAAATCAGTATATCGGATAATTCATTCCGTTTATATATTTTTAGGTATGTATGCTTGATTTAGTTTTAGAATTTTATTATGGTAGTTTTTAAATGTTCAAGATAAAAGAAAAATTAGTTTGATTTAAATAATTTTTGCCTCCTAAAAGACTTGCTTAAAATAAAGGAAATTATTTTAATAATCAAAGTTTAGCTTAAGTTAAATCATCAATCTCTTTCCTAATGAAAAGTTTTTAATAAAGAATACCCAAGCAGCACTATTATAAGTAATTTGGAAATTATTTACAAATGAAGGTACTTGATAATAGATGGAAGTAGTTGAGTCATATATTAATTGTCATAATTCACTATGTTGCATGTTATAATGGATGTACTGAATGTGCAAGTGTGAAATACAGAAACATTTTCTGAATTTTTGGGCTTGCATTTTTTTATTGCTTTTGTGTGGACAAACCACCACTCTTGTCTTGCCAGTTTTCAATTAACACTTGATTTAATGGTAAATTTCAATGGAATTATATTCTGATCATCAGATAAAATGAGTGCAAAAAGAGCCATTCCAGTGAGTACAAGAAAGGAATTGTGGGGGTTCCCGAGGTGAGAATCTTACAGCATTCTATAAAGAGAAGAAGTACTTGAATAAACGAAGAATTTTGTACATGAAAAAATAAGGCATACCCTGAAAATAAGGCTTACAGTGTATTTTGGAGCAAGAATTAATATAAGATGTGGTCTTATTTTCAGGGAAACTTGGTATTATTATATTATTATTGATGTTATAGACTAACATTTCTTCTGCAACTCACCTGCCAGAAGAAATGCAAATTAGGGAATGAAGGAACAATTATATTGACATTGGGGTCAGTCTTCTGCAAGATAGGCCTGCATACTATTACAATTATGAGACCCCTACTCTGTAGTACTTTAAGTAACAATTTATAAATAATTGATCTAGCTTCTTTCATAAGAGGGGTGTGAGTGCAAATAATTTGGTCTCTAAAAAATCTAAATAATAATAATGAAAATAAAATAATTGTACTCGAGAAAACTTTCTAGCTTTGGCTTTATCCACACACAGATTATCATAACACATAATACCACAGTATGGTTGGACATAGTATAGGTCATGAAAACAGTTGTTACATAAAGTAAATTCACCCCTGAAGAGAGTCAAAGGCAACATTCTCTTTGGGCTCAAATACTGAGGCCTAATCGAATCCAAAAGAGGGTGAGTTATGAATGAACTAGCCTAAATTATATTTAGATTTAATGAGTAAACCAAGAGCTAGCCTGTTGGAAGTTGATGATCATTGGTTAGTTATTTCATCGTGTCATTCACAGCATCCTACCAGAAGACCCTAGGTCTGATTGTAGCTAGATGCGTCCCCCATCTTCTGATGGAAACCCGGTCTGTCACAATATATATATATGTAAATATTATTTTTTCAATCATATGCAAAAGTATTGAATTGGTTAATTTTTATTTGATTTTGATCATGAAATACTAATGCCACTGTTTTGAACCAGCTGCTCTTAGGGGTAAGGCTTGAATTACCTAATATATTATGCAGCTCTTGGATATTGATTTATGCAACTATATTTTAATTCTAATTATATATTCAGCAATTTGGTATTCAATATCTTTCTTTTGTCATTGTTTTTCTTCATCTTCTCTCTCGCTCTTTTTTTTTTTTTGCTGGAGTTAAAATGGCCATGCTCATGTATGGATAGTTGCTAGTGATGATGATGATGTATTATTTTTTTGTTTTAGCATTTATAATTGCTTGATATATAATTCTCAATCTTTCTTTTTTTTTGACAACTTATGGCTAGATAATGTTTTTAATTAATTGGGCAAACATCATTAAATTTTTAATTGTACTTTTTTAAAAATCATTCTTTTTTTTTTTTTAATGTATATCATGCTTTTTTTAATTGTAGATTTTAAAGTATATTTTTTTAAAAAATAAAATTGCTTTCACCATCACTTTTTTTTTAAACATTTGACTATCTTTGATAGGTTTTAAACAATATAGTCAGTTGTCTAATATTTTATTATCCATCAAAATTAATTTCTTGGCAAATGTAAAAAAAAAATTATTTGAAAATAGTTCAAAAGTTTTCTATTTAAGAAAAAATGAAATTCCAATATAATTCTAAAATTATAAACAGTTAAGTGAAAAACTATTTTAGTGACTGTTGTAATCTATTTATATTCTGACTATCTAAAGTCATTGGAATTATGATAAAAGATATATGGAATATTAAAACTATGAGCAATCTAGAGCATATGGCAAATTTATTGCCAGAAATGAAAAGCTACATATTATAGGACTCTGTGAGACAGATTGGATTGACTGTGGAGAAAAATGAAAAAGTCTTAAGAATTTTATATGATGAAGGTGAAAGTAGACATAATGCTGTATGACAGTGCTGGCGAACCTTTTTATGTGTGCATGCTAAAAATTTCCAAAAAATATTTATTGAATGATTGGCATGCCATGCAGTTATTAAATCAAAATATAAATAACTTAATTATTGCAGTTTTTTTTAAAATTTATAAAACAAAATAATAATAATTAAACAAAATTTCTAAATAAGCTAAGTACAAGAGAACGATATTTATTTAGAAAAGCACAAGTTGAATAAAATATAATAGTAAAAAATGAATAGTAATTAAAATAAAATTTTGGAAATAAACATATAAAATCAACATAAATACATATTATTTCATGAGATTTTTGCTGTTGTACATTGGATACCAAATGTTTTATATCTGGTTCATATTTTGTCACTTTTAATAATGTACATGCTGAACTAGATTTATTTGTCGTTCTATTTCTTTAACTGTCTTTAATGAAATTTTTTTTTGAACACAATGATTCACTTGCATATGTAGAGGAGAAAATTGATAATATAGTGGTCACTAATTTTTTTAAACAATTAAATGTTTCAGGAATAGCATTCCAGGCAGTCAGTAGTTCCTCTTCAGCATTGTTTTTACATATGTCCAATAATCAATCATTTTCCATTGTTTGTAATTCATTCCTCAAATCAACAAATTTCTGTTTCCATATAGAACTAATTTCAAAATCGTCTGATTGCATTTTCATTTCTTTCAAATTAAGCCATTCAAAATTTTTTAACTTGAGACTATCCATTGATATTATGTCTGGGTATAAAATAAATCTTGATGTTTCTGAAAATTGTCTGAACTGTGTAAAGTTTAAAGAAAATTAATCCATTATCGATTGAATAATAGCACAAAAATCTTGCATCAACTTTACTTGATCTGGGTTCTCATGAGATTCTAAATCAGTCAAGAGCTTTTTTAGATTTGGAAAATATTTGAAGGTGTAAGAAAATCACAGTTCAAAATTTGTAATTTAACTTCATATGCTTTGATCAAATCAAACATGATAACAATTGTCTTAGAACCTTGCAGTTTCAGATTTAATTCATTTAGATGTGAACACATATCAATAAAAAACCTTAATTTTGAAAGCCATTCAACATTCATTAATTCATTATATTTTTCAATGATTTTCTCATTAAGTAAAAACAGCTTAATTTCATCTAAACACTCAACTTAATCTTTGAAGAACTTTTCCTCGACTTAATCACATTGTTGTACATATTAAAACATTGTATACTGAGTTTATCTCACTCAATGTGCAGACATAAAATTGACTAACTTAGTCACAATGTTCATAACATCATCCAGTAGCTTAAAGCTGGCCTTCATGCATAAAATCTGCTGATGTATAATGCAATGTAAACCCAAAATTGAATGTGCAATACAGTTGGTAAATAAACTGAGAAAAGCATTTTCTTTTCCAGTCATAAGCACACATTTCATTCCTTTGTTAGTGATTTTGATTGCATTAAAAAAATGAATGGTGTCAACACATTTAGATGAAAAAAGATTAGGACAGAAAACCACTTGATTACTTTTACTTTAGATTTGAAAAAAAATATTTCAAAGAGTTATAAAATATTTTACTGAGTTTACTTTCTAGTTTATTGGTAATCATTTGACAGATTTATAAAATATGATACCGCAGTATACCAATACCACTTTATTTGACTTAAAATATCATAATTTATTGCTTCTAATTAGAGTTCAATTGTAAATTCAATTCTAATATAATATTATATTTATTTATTTTACCTTTAGTTTACAGTAAATATTTATTAGTACAGATTTTAACAGCATAAAAAATATTGAATAATTTAAAGCATAGAAAATTATGATATGTAAATAGTTTGCATGCCGGTAAAAAATTTATGTGTGCCATAGGTTCAGCATCATAGATGTTGGATATTGTTTTTGGTCCAAGAACAGAAGATAGTTTTATAATTTCCTTTCCAGTAAATGATAGATTGATGATGCTAAGAATGAAATCATTTCATGAGTATTTGGTTATTATTCAGATATACATGCCAACAGTAATTATGATAATGAAGAAGAAAACAGGTGAAGAAATCAATAAAATCATTGAAAAGGAGTATACAAATTATTATATAAGAATAATGGTGGTTAGAATGCTATGATTGAAAAGAAAAATATATTGAAATTGTTGGAGATTTTGAACTAGAAATAAGACATGAGAGAGATAAAATATTGATAAATTTATGTAAAAAAAATAGCATGATAGTAGTGAATACATAGTTTAAAAATTACAAAAGAATGATTTTCACATGAAAAGATTCAAATGATAATACATTCCAATAAGATTATGCTTGCTCAAACTAGATTTAGAAACAGAATGAAAAATGTGTGTGCACATCTTTGACCTAATATAGATTTGAACGTTGTTTAGTAGTTATAGAATTGGGATTATTTTTTAAAAGAATAAGAATTAAGTTAAGATAGAAATAAGTAATTAATTATTTGAAAAAGATATCGGAGAAGAATTTTCGGATATTACTACTAAGTGATTCAAATAAAATAGAAAAATTATTTAAGAAAAATTTAAATATGCTGTAGTAAAGGGTGTATATTTTAAAAGAAGAGAGAAAAAAGAAAACAGTCTTTAGTTTACAGTGAGTAATGAAGAAAGTGGTAGAGAGAAGATGGAAAAATATAAAATTCCATAAGGGATAGTGGCCAAGGTGAATGGAGGGAAATAAAAAAATTACAAAGAAGTGGACTTGATTTAATTCATAGCAGAATAAAACAGATTGTATAGAAAAGTAAGTTTCAAGGGATAAAGTAGTGATTGAAAATAGAAATTGCAAATAACAGTAAAAGAAAAAAAAATGTTTTAAAAAGTAGGAGAATATACCATTTTAAACATTAATCTATGTTAAATGAAAAGCAAGACATGCAAATGAGAATAAAATAGATTGTGCAATAATGAAAAGTTGATACTGTAAAAGCATTAACTGAAATTAAATTCCATTTGAATTACCGAAGTCTGTGAAGGAAAAGTTGAGAATTGGTTAATATTTGTAATGTAAATTATAAATCTGGAGAGTTGCCTTAAAATTTCATTCGATATTTATGACTTTATTTTAAAAATTGCCTAATTCATTGAAGTATAAGAATTTTAGAAGAGCTTTAAAATATTATTGTAGCTCTGGAATAGATATATTTCTTATAGAATAGATAGATTTCTATCGGAACAATTTGAATTTAGAAAAAATAAAAGGATAAGAGATACAATTGGAGCAATGATATATATTAAGAAAGAGAAAATATATAAAGAAAGGAGATAGAAAGAAGGGGGGAGAGAGAGGAATATTTGTTTTGATGATCTTGAAAAAGTTTCATAGAATAAATTGAGTTTATTGTTGAATATATTTTTTTAAAAATGGTATAAATTGAAAGACAAATCATTTGTTGAGAAGTTTGTTTAATAAAGAATTAGTAGTAATCATTAATGTATTTATCTGAAGTACTTCTTAAAGTTATGAGTGTGGAAAGTTTTACACTTTAAAGTCAAACTATAATAATAAGAATCAAAAGACATATATCTAAAGTTAAATGTCTTCTTTTGAGATAAATACATATCATTAGAAATAGATATAGGTAAGCCAAAGACATTTTCCTCTTGTTTTATTTAATATATATGTAGATAAGCAATATTATTTTTATAAGAATAGAATTAAATTTTACTATTGCTGATTTAATTCTTACAGCTGGTGAGAATGAGCTTTATAAATCATTATGTAGGATTGAAAAAACTTGTACAAAGTTTGAAATGAAAGCAAATGCAAATAAAATTAAAGCAATAAAATAGGTTAAGAGGAGAAAATATTATGACATAGGGAGTTATAAAATACATTAGTACATTTAAATGTTTTTGAAGTTGAATAACAGATTATGGAAATTGTTATAGGAAACATTGTAAATTGCCATGCTTAAATGGATTTTTTATATAAAGATTAGAAAGTTTTTCTGTGAATTGTTGCAATTAGATTTAAGAAGAGGCTTTTGAATGTTTTGTTTATAGTACAATGTTAAATGAAGCAAAAACGTAGACAGTCATAAAAAGAAATGAGAAAAAGATTGGATGTTAAAGATTTGAATTTGATGGAGAATGAAAAAGATAAATTGGAAACAAAAATTAAAAAAACAAATTTTTTTGAGGAAACTATGAAGAGAAACTGTATATAACATATTCTTAAAATCAGAGAATCAATAAAATATGTCTTAAAAGGGATTGTTGAAGAATTGAAAAGAGATAAAAGAAGAAAAAGTTGATTGATGATATTGCAGACAGGATTATTTATAGGATTTTAAAAAATTGAGTAAGAGACAAAGGTTTAGATAATGTGACTTAATTTGTTATTCAAGATCTACTTTTTATTTGATGATAATAATGGTTACATTTGTAGTTATTACAAGACTGCTTTTTTACTGTTTTAGAAAATTATCTGGCAATAGAATATTTGCATTAAGTTAAAAGGTAAGATGGACTACTTTGTGATATCCAAATTTATATCAAATGTATCTTTTTTTAAAAAAAAAATTGAATATTCAAGAGAAAACACATAAAGATTTGATAAAAAAATTATAAATAGTTAATCATTACAATTATTTAAAATACTTGCAAACACAAATATATATACCAATTATTTACATTTTCTCTAGATTATATTTTCATTAATATTGTCTTTTATATATTTGTGAATATGAGCAATAATTTTATGATTCAAGAATTTGTATCAAAAAAAATGTTCTCATGTAGTAAATATTTCACATCATAATACATTAGTATAGCATTTGAATTACCAAAACAAACAACAAAAAATCACACACATTTATTTACACATACATAATGTACTGTATATCTCAAAATCTGTTGGATGGAGGTTTTATATTTAAAAAAACATTGAGAAATGAAGATGTGTGGAACTATATTTTGGCTAATAACTTGTTTAGTTGCAACACACTGCGGATTAAGCCAGTATTTGATTTTGATAATAATTATGTCAATTATTATTACTGAAATTTTTTTATTAAGATTGTATTTTTAATGGAAAAATTCAAAATCACTAAATAGTTATGTAATATGAATAAACGGTTTGATTATCTACTACACATATCTATAAGAAAAATATTTTTTAAAATAAAACTTTTATCTATCAGAATTATCTATAAAAAGATTTTTTAAAATTATGATAACAACTGTTGTTTGATTTAAATAACTGCAAACTGAAAAACACAACAAATCCTGTGATTTTTATTTTGTTAGTATAGAAAATAAATTAAATATTTATAATACTCAAGTCTAATTTTTTTTTTTTTATAGTGAGACGATCTCACCTGAAATGAAAGTTCATGCAAAGGGTTTCATTATATAATTATTTTTTAAAAGTCAGTATGAAAACTATACGGTAATGCCATCTATCTTCATATCACAGAAAATAATGAAGAGGTACTAGATGTAGTACAAGTTGTTTAAGATGGGGTTATTTCTATTTAAAGTATATGAAATAGGCTGAAAATAAAATATGCCACATAAATTATAGTACTTTCATATTGGTCTAAAGTTTATCTAGGGAGTTATTGTTTTGATCTCATTCTAAATATAAAATGAATTCTTGATTTTCTTCTTTTATTGGCAGACTTGAGCACATATAAAAAAAAATGTCTATTTGGCAAAGTGAATGAACACTGTAACAATACTTATTTTAAAGTTATCTAATCCTAGATATAAGACTCAATTCTCATTAAATATAAAATATTGCAGATACGAGTTGATTTGGCTATATCATGTGAAATGTTTAATATATGTAATAGCTCAAATATCTTTTTTTTTTAATAAAAAAATTAATGATTGTATATTTCCACAAGTCTTATCATAAGGAATTAAAGAAACAATATTAGATAATTACATATCATATTGGAATCTTTTTTTAAAAAAATATTGCGTTTAGGGTAAAAAATAAATTTAAAATAGTCTTAAATAGCCTACCCTAACTTAGCAGTGATCCTTTAGCACTTTTAACGGAAAAACAGTGAAGAAAAGGCATCATTATTTTTTTACACTTTTATTTATTTGAACTAGATATCTAATTGATTAATAATTGGATTGCTAATGAGTAGGCTTTAGGCTGGCTTCCTGCAAATTTGCACAGAAACCCTAATCTGTGTGAGAGAAAAATTGCATTTCCTCAAATTGAAATTACTCATTTTTTATGGTATTAGCTATTTTCTGTTATTCCATGATAGTCTTAGTCCTTTTGAAAAATTAATTATAGCTTAGATCTGCCTGAAGATTCTACAAATATATGAGTCTTCTTCTGGGATAATTGCCATGATTGTTGTAGTAGAAATTAATCTGTCAAAGAATTGAGATTTTTAAAAATATTTTTGGGATTACTCATCATCATTAGAAGCATAAACTGTTCTATGGTTTATTATTTAAACTGTATCTTTCTAGTTTTATATATGTCTTGTAAATTCTGTTCTTTAAAATCATTTGGCTATATTTTACAGTATCTTCCTGTTTTGTTTGTTCAATGTGCAATACCTGACAAATGATGATTCAACAATATCACCAAATATTCATAATTTATATTCTATGACTTTGTTCATTAAAGTGTTCTCTGATTCATTTTTATGTAAATTCTTCATTGTATATTTTTGACATCCCATCACTTTTTTATAATTTTCTATAGCAAATCCTTTCATATATCAAAATTTTTTTCATTGAATCTTTTGTCATGACTGTTTAATAACTAAAGTATGTAACATATCTAATCTGTTTATAATCTGATTTCTTTCTTTTTCCATATTTTTTCTTTCACTTATAAAAATATTTTTTGCTCTGGCCACCATTGGTGATTTGATTTCTAAGTTATAAATAACATCTATTCAATTCTTGTCAATTTTGATTTTTTTTTCTTTTTTTCATGCACCATGTTTTGTTTTGTTATGTTTGTATATAATCTATATTTTTTTTTCCCCATATTATGCCTAATGTTGATTTTAGCATTTGTCATCTTCGGTGATTACTATATCATCTGTGTATTATATGTTGTATATATGAAATTTGATCATTTTTTCCAATGTATTCATCAGTTTCAAAACAACTTTTGATTTACCCACATTTTCATAGTTGCTTTTAAAAATAACATAGATATTTAATTTCAAAAGTTTTATGGAGTTGTTTATTTAATAAAGAATATAATAACAGACATATTAAAATGATAATTAGAATGGCTGAACAGACTTTTAGTATGAGTAGAGTATTTTGTGATCTTTTTAAATGATTGGAAATATTTTACATGGAATATGATTTTATGCAAAGTAGATAGTTGCACATTTGTAAAAGGGATGGGAAAAGTTAGGTGGATTTTAAATTGTGGATTTGGAGAAATGGGAAAAATAAGCTGCAAGAAAATATTTATGTTGATGAAGTTTAGAAAAGAATTAATTAAAAGGAAATTATATAATGAGTAAATTATGAAGCAGAAAAGAATTGGATTTAGCATATACTTAGAGAAAGAGGATATATGGAAGATAGAAGGAAAAAAGGATTGATGATTTAAATGGTGTAGTTAAAAGTATCTGGGTAGAGCAATGAACAGATTAGTTCACAGAAGATTGTCAGTTGATGGGGATATTTGAGACTGATAGCTAATGATATTTATATATAGAGGTAGAATTTTTCCACTTCATAATAGAATATATTTTTATTTATATTCAAGTTATAATTTAGCATATATACTATAATTGATAAAAAAAAAATTGATGTAAATAGATTGATAATGCTAATTGTAGCATAATCAAAAATCTATTTGAAAATTTTTTAAATTGACTTTGGTATATTAATGGTGGTGGTGGTGGTGGTGGGGGGTATGCTCTGTTGTGTGGAATCAATAAACCTTGTTTGAAATTAATTCATACATTCTAATTTGAGTTTTTTTTTTTTATCATTTTAACAATTAAAACATCAATTACATATTATTACCCATCTACTGTGTTTTCAATATTTTAGTAGGGATAATAAGAAATCTTTTATGGTGGTTATTTGTGTACATAAACTAATTGTTTATTGTGGCATATATGGTGGCTAGTAAAAATAAATTATGATCAACAACCTAGGGGTGAGAATGAAGTTAGTCTAGCATAGTTTGGTTGATGTGATATGATGTGATGCATTATGGCTTCTCCTTTTTCAGAGTCAGGAATCTCTCAGCCATTATATACAGATTAAGCTGTGTTTTGGCCTGATGGTGCCATGTATCAACTTGTACCAACACAATATTGATAGATAGATGGTTAGATAGTCAGCATATTTCTAATAAACAATTAGCACTGTAAACATGAAATGAATCGAAGTGATATTAACTTTTCAATGCATCATCTACTGTATTGTTTATTTTATTTTATACATTTCCATATTATGAAAATTGATCAAAATCAGTGGAGATTGGTCATTTTTTCATAGGGTGGCAAAGTATACAGTAAAATAGAAGATATAATAAATGGTACTTTGAAAATTTAGTATTATTTCAATTCATTTTATATATATATTGTACATGTAGATATCATCAACCATAATAAATTATTTTAGTTAGAATTAATATCTTTTACCCGAATACTTTTCTGTGTTCAGTCTTTAGACTGATTGATTATTCTAGAGTCTAATGAAAATATTAAGGCAAGTCTGCTATTGGAGGGAAATATTTTATGACTTATAGCTCTTTCAGTTTTTATACACGCACACACACACATATATTGAAATGATATAATACCATTTCATCTGACTAAAGTCATTCATCTTATAGCAAGCAGAGAAAAGAGGTGTAATACAGCATAAATATTTACTTTTTTGGATACAAACTATACAAAACAGGGAAGGATAAAATCATTTAAATATAATATTAAAACCACTCATAACACTAATAAATAGACATGTATTATATTGCATATATGTGCATGCATGTGTGTATAATATTTGTTATTCTTTATACATTAATAATAAAAAATATCTTGAATAATTTTTAAAATATTGTATATAATATTGTGTAAAGTAATTTTAAATTTAATTATTAAAAAGATAATAATATATGATTAATATTTTAAACTTATAAGACACTTCATACAAGATTGTTAATTTATATAAGTACATTAGCCAAGTGTTATAATTGACATTAATTCATCATCATCATCAACCATTATCAATCCACTGCAGGATGGTCTCTCCAAGTTTAATCCATCTTCTCCGATCTTTAGCTTCTCTTCTCCACAACACCCCTGCACATTTTCTTATTTCATCCATCCATCTCACATGTGGTCTCTTTCTGGGTCTTTTACAATCTCTTGGAATCCATTAATTAAAGATAAATAAATAAATTCTTTACCATTTAATTAAATGAATTATAACAGTTAAAATATACAAACAATTTTTCTTTGAATGTCATAAATTTGTAATAAAATAAATGAATGTAAGTGAAAATTGAATGAACCATTGAAATTGTTGGACACTGTGAATGACCAGAATTTAAACAATTTTCCAATTTCATTTTGTATGCATTGAATGAATTAAATGTTAAATGTTTGCAGTAACTTTGTAGAATCTTATTATAAAATGGTAAAGCAATTTAAATGTATGGATTCATTTATTATTTATTTATAGAGATGTTGAACTTGAGATGTGCATTTTTTAAAATATATTCTTGAAGATAATAAAATTATTAAAGTTTTAAATAAGGGTTCTATCATATGTATATTGTTTTGACTATGTAGATATGGAATTCCTGCTTATTTATATTGAAATAATATGCATATTCACAGATATGAATTCTTTCTTTTACATGGAAAAAAATTATATACATGCCCATTATTTATTTATATTTTAATATTCTATACATAGCATGAAAATCCTGACATATGATGATTCGTTTTCTACATATTAGTGTGTATTTGTATAAAGATATATATTTATGTATGTATTTGAATTGTAGATAGATCTCATATTATTATGACCTACTTGATGGTAAGAATCCAAGTTTATCCACCTGATTGTACTTTAAAGGGTATGATTTATATCAATGTATTTTACATTCATATCTTATCTTTGTTTTCTTATAAGAAATGAATGTAAGATGTAATCATAAGTTATATAATTGTTGATAATAAAATTGCTATTATTGCAAACAAAATGGATAATATGGTAAGTTACTTTGTGAGCGTGGTCCATAATTTTATGTATACTATATCATTGGTTTTAATTTCTATTAAGGGATCTCGTTTTTATTTAGTTTTATGTGAATTAAGTGATATGCACATTCATGTTTACATTATACATTGAAATATAATAAAGAATTTTATCAGTACAGATATATGATTTCACATAATGAAAATCATATGAACTAGATATGAAGTCTTTTTAATAAAATAACTAATAGGGTTTTATAGAATTATATTTGAACAATTATAAAAATTTGATACGTAGTTTTATAATTTGTTGCATGCATTGTGAGCAGTTCTCTAACTTATCAATTAATTTATTGTAATCTTGATGCTATTAACATGAAGAATTAAATGATTTTTTTCTTTTGAAATGTGGAGTTGTTGAAAATATATTTTATTTATGTGTTAGTTAATAAACTTATAGTTTAGTTATTTTATCTGTTGTTTGCTTCATTTTAAAGAGAAATATACTGGTAATGATAGATGCACTCTTACTTTTGATCATTATATATATATATATTATAATGCTAGAATGGAGCTTTTAGTCTAGAGACATTCTGCATTGTAATATTTACAATTTTTTTGTTTTTATTGATTAAGGAATATTTTATTTAAAATCATTAAATATTTCAATTATGTTAATCTAGTAAAAGCGTATGAATGTTGATTATGATCTAAAACAAAATATTTTATTTTAATTGGATTATTTAGTATTGTCATTGTTAAAAATTTTATTGGTATAATTAGATGAGAGGAATTTATATTAATAGAATCATATAAATTCCAATGCTAATCTATAAATTGAAATTGAAGAATGTCTTTTTATAAAATAAAATACAAATGTTAATTACTTATTTTTTTTTATAGATAACATAACTTTTAATTGAATAGATGTAATTATAGAGAAGGGGAAGGGGTGAAACTGAATTTAAACCATGTAACAATTTTAAAAAGAAAATGGTTTGGTAGTAATTAGTTTTTAGTTTTAGTTTAGTAGATGCCTTGTGAGAATAAAGATTAGAGGATATTTTGTTGTTTAAAATATCAGATGAGAAGTTCAGACAATACATTTGACTGGATATAATTGATTCTTAGTTAAGCTTTGGTGGAGGAGAGTACATGGAGTGATAATTTGATAAAAATTATTTCTTAAGTTGAACTGCAATTGTTTTACAAAATTTGAAGAAATAAATAAAATTTAACATTTGCTCACTTGAAGCCTGAAGTCATGTAGAGCTGCCTATGGTCAAACCAGTGAAGGTAATGCCCTATACAAGAACTTAAACATGAAATGAGATCCAATAAGCTGCCTTAAAATTGTCACTTACTTAGAATGTGAATCTTTTGTTACCCTTGACTAAATATCTATTTATAAGAAATATGATTTAGTCATTAATCTTAGTAAAAATGTATCTTTTATTTATTTAGTCATTTATGTTTTTTTGCAAATTGTTATTTAAAAGACTTGATCTCTCTGTAATATTAATATTTTAATGTAAACATATGGACAGTCTATATTCTACTGAGAGAAAATTTTGTTCAATTTAACAGAAAAAACTCTATTAAAGAAACATTAAATATGGCTTCTCTGGGATTGTGAATATAAAGAAGAAAAAAAATAAATGCTATAGAACATCAAAATGATCTTTGGGTAAAGAAATTCCCTTATTTTAAAATAAAGAAGTGTTTTCTTTTGTATGGTCATACATGACATTAAAGAAATACTGCATTAAGATTTGATTTATTTTCTAGAAAAAACCTAATAATAATAATAATAATAATAATAATAACAACAACTATTATTATTATTATTATTATTTGTATTAATTATTTTTTTCTATTAATTCTCAATTTATATATATGTAGTAGTCATGAGTAACATTATTATTATAAAATATTTATTAAACTATTTATTGTAATTTATTTAAACAGCATTAAACTGTTGCACATGCGCTTTGCAGATTTTAACTATAAATGACAGAATACTAACACTTCAAACACATGATAAAGTCTTTGGAAAAGATAGAGTGGCCATCTATCTTTTTTGAACCCAAACGCTTTTGTATGGGCAAATCTGAAGTGTTTGAAAGTGAAAGCGTGAAGATATTAAATAATGACTTTAAATTACTTTTACATGCTTGAATGAATGACGCTAGTGAAATTTATTAGAATTTACGATATGATACGTCATTCTTATTTGAAATTAAACATCGCGCTATATAAAATAATTGATTTATTTAAACTATTTATTGTAAAATTACAAAATATTTGTAAATATAGGTGTGTATGTGTGTCAATTATCATCATGTTTTTATATACATGTGTGTTTTCTTTTATTAAATGATTAATGAATAAAATTATATAAATTTATCATGTGCCATTTTGATTTTGATTGTTCATTTTTGTCTTAAGAGAAATAGGTTCCCCAGCTAAGTATATAGAGGGTATGTAATTGGGTTATTTTGAATTATTGCTTTTGTATTACATTCTTTCCCCTTGGAGAGTGGAATCCTTATCCATAACAGACCTGTATAATTATTTGTTCATTCCAAATGGATAAAATAAAATTTTGTATATAAGTTGTTTTTGCAAATAATGCTTCAGAGCTGCAGGATATGTTGCAGGAATTATCAGATGAAAGTAGGAAAGTAGGACTAAAGATAAATGTTAAAAAGACTAAAGTAATGTTTAATCGATTTGCTCAAAATATGAAAATAAAGATTGATTATGATGAATTAGAAGAAGTTAACAGTTACAAATACCTTGGTCAGATTATTAATATAGATGGAAACATAATGGAGGAAATTAATCATAGAATTAAACTTGGTTGGAGAGCTTTTGGTAGAAATAACTTGATACTAAAAGGAAATATGCCTTTTTTTTTAAAAGGAAGGTTTTTAACAAATGTGTTTTACCAGTTCTTATTTATGGATCTGAGACTTGGACACTTAATAGAAGAGCAATACAGAGACTTCAGACCACTCAAAGAAGTATGGAGAGATGTATGTTATGAGTAACAAGAAGAGATCGAAAACACAATGTATGGGTAAGAGAACAAACAGGTGTTACTGACCTCATTGAAAAAATTAAAAGATTGAAGTGGAATTAGGCTGGACATATTGCTAGAAGAGATGATAATAGATGGACAATTGAAATTTTAAACTGGATTCCAAGAGATTGTAAAAGACCCTGAAAGAGACCACATGTGAGATGGATGGATGAATAAGAAAGTGTAGGGGTGATGTGGAGAAGAGAAGCTAAAGATCGGAGAAGATGGATTAAACTTGGAGAGACCTTCATCCTGCAGTGGATTGATAATGGTTGATAATGATGATGATGATGATATATATGAATAGTAAATTCAACAGCTTTTTCTGAATTAAAACTTTGGTTTTATGATAAGAGGGAAGTTCCCAATACATAATTTGACACTAACAATATGAGGCTCAATAGAAATAAAGCCTTTAAAGAGGGATTGTTAATAATAAGAATATTAAAAAAAAGGTGTGATAGATAATTAGTAGAATTAAGATAGGGGATTGGCACAGATAAAGTAATAAAACAGGGGTTAAGAAATGAAAAAAAGGGATAATGGCTATAAATAAAAGGATTTAAACTCAGTAGGGAAATAGTTTGAGGTGGTTTGAATGATAGCTATATATATATAGTAGAAATTATAAGTATTTTGGAGTGATTAATCGTAAAAGTAGTAAAGATTTGCAATATTAAATTAAGGAGAATATATGTTAGCGAGATCAGCATTCAAAAGAGAATGGAAAATCAAATAAATGATTCAGAAGTGACACAAGATACTTGCCAGAAAGAGCAAGCTCAGCCATCCATAGAGATGTTACAACAAGTAATAAAAAAATAATTTAAGGAATGGGATCAGAAAGTGAATGAAAAGTTTAAAGAAAATCAACTGGAAAGTGAGATGAAATTTGATGAATTACAACAGAAAAGTGAAATAAAATTTGATGAATTACAACAGAAAAATGAGTTGACATTTGATGAATACAATAGAAAAGTAGGATGAAACTTAATGAGTAACAGCAGAAAATAAATGAAAAGTTCAGTGAAATGCAACAAAAATGTAATGAAAGATTTCATGGCATGAAACATAAATGTGAAGAAAGATTTAAAGAAACATGAGAGAAATATATTAGATAAGAGCAGAAAGTATAAATAAAATTGAAGATCTGATGAAGGATTGGAATAAGGGATTTAATGAAATAAAAGAAAAGCAGTTGGAACAGGAAGAAAAGGTTAAAGATTTAGCTTCACAAGTTGTAGAAAATAAAAATTAAAGTGACCAATTAAAGATGAAATTACAAGAGAAGGTGGATGATCTAAATATAAAAATTAGAGATTTAAAAGTTGTAACTAATGAATTAGTCAAGGAAAAAGACACCATAATCCATAGAATAAATGAAACAGAGATGGGGTTAATGATAATATAGGTGAAACAAAAGAATAATGAATGATTCTGGGTATTTGTATAGTTTTAATATAGGAAAAAGAAATACTGAAACTTTAAAACCTAATACCACAAGCCATGTTGAGACACAGGTTGATATTTATCAGTTTTTAAAAATTAGAGTATTTAGAGCTCAAGATAATGAAACACTCACTGAACATCTGAATAGTTTGCAAAGATATTTTAATCTTAATATAATAACAGAAGAATATAAGTTGGTCATTGCCTATAGCCACTTATAAACTGATGCCCAAGCTTGGTGAGACTCATTGTTTCAGTAACTTGTGATCTTCATTGATTATAGAGATGTATTAATAAATAACTTTTGGTCAGAAGAACATAAAAAGGCTATTAAGTATTAAATAATGCAAGAAAAATTCCATGCAGTAAATGCAGAAGGCTATTCTCAATTTCTTAGAAGGCAAATAGCTAGAACTTTGGATACCTGTGGTTTGTCTGAGAGTCAGATTATAAGAATAATTCAATATAATTTGTCTTTTAAAATTGAACAAATGATTCTGAGCACTGATAGGAGGACAACTGAGCAGGTAGTGGACTTTCTAAATGCAATTAGTATGAACCAACCTGATAAACATGGGGGAAAGTCTCAGAACTCTACATATACTAATGTAATAGAAGTGCAGAAAGAATGTGACGACAGATTATGGTATAGAAAGAAAAAGAAGAGAAAATCGACAGTCAGCCTTGAAAGAACACTGGAAATCCATAAAACTGGAAGTGATTCCAATATGATGAGTGATAGAAATCATCAGCGATCACCATCATCATGTAAAAGCCCTCAAAAGAGACAAAGCACCAGAAAAGAATCTGGATGTTACATGGAGAACCTGGTGCAACCAACAAGAAAATCAGTTGAGATTCCCATTCCCAGAACCATCAACTAGCTATAAAAAAGATAACATTAGTAATGATATTGGATGGTTTTAATTGGCATGACTTAGGATTTGCTCTTTTGATTATTAGAATAATATCATGAAAAAAACCAAATATAATGTACCAAATAATGTAATACCTAGCTTATATGACCATCAGACATGGAAGTGTGAGAATAAAATATAAGAATAGATAGATAAGAGAACAGTTTGCAGTGGAGTAACATTACTGCTTGGGGAAAATGGATGAATTATGACCATTTGTCAAATTTTGCTTTCAGTACTGGTGATGGATGGCAGATTTTATCATTGAAATGTTAGAGCAATGTGTTCATGTAATTTCTGGAGTGTTTCTATCTCAACACTAACATAAACCATTTTCAAATGTGATAGTTCTTGTTATGTATCAGGGACAGTTAATATAATTCTGTGATGAACTCCATGCTTTTAAGTCTCAGAGAAAATGTGCAAGACACATATGTTTTGATGTTGTTGACATGCCTATAAATCTCGAGAAAATGAACAAGGTTTTATATGGAAAATTTTGTTATTTAATTTTTTTTGTGTGTGTATTTCAGTATTTAAATTGAAATGGCTCTCCTGGTATTCATAATACATTGTATAGTTATTGTCCAGTGGTTGGATTCTTTATCTCAGTGCTACAAGCTGATGGTCATTCTCTTGACAGTTGAATGCAAATCCACTCTCCAGAAAACTGGTACATAAATCAACTTTAGTTGTTTGGCAAGAGCAACAATTTTTTAGTGGTAGATAGGTTAGCAGTGGAATAACTCTGAAGTCATCTTATTACTTCAAGTGACTTTTATAAATAACACTGATGTCAGGAAATAATACGGTAGCATTTAGGGTTTATAATAAGCTTTAGGATTTATAATATCCATATAGAGCAATTGGGCATGGTCCTAATATTAGAATCCAATAGATGTTGGAAAGAAAAAAATTAGAGATATTTTATTGTTTTCTTCCTGGGGGGGGGGGGTTATAATGCTAGAAAGGAGCTCTCAATCTAGAGACGTTCGGTATTGTAATATTTACAGTTTTTTTATTTTATTAAAAAAAAATAAAACATTAGTACAATAAGATTAAGGAATATTTTATTTAAAATCCTTAAATATTTCAGTTATGTTAATTTAAAAAATGTATATGAATGTTGATTATGATCACAAACATAAAATATTTTATTTTAATTGGATTATTTAGTATTGTCATTGTTAAAAATTTTATTGGTATAATTAGATGAGAGGAATTTATATTAATAGAATCATATAAATTCCAATGCTAATCTATAAATTGGAATGGAAGAATGTCTATTTATAAAATAAAATATTAATGTTATTTAATTTATTTTTTTATAGATAACAAAACTTTTACTTGAATAGATATAATTATAAAGAAGGGGGTGGGTGAAACACATTTAAACCATGTAGTAATAATTTTAAAAAGAAAAAGAAAAGGTTTTGGTGGTAATTGGTTTTTAATTTTAGCTTAGTAGATGGCTTGTGAGAATAAAGGTGGAGAACATTTTGTTGTTTAAAATATCAGATGAGCATTTTGGCTGATACATTTGTCTGCATGTAATTGATTCTTAGTTAAGCTTTGGTGGAGGAGAATATATGGAGTGGTAATTTTGATAAAAATCAGTTGTTAAGTTGAACTGCAATTGTTTTACAAAATTTGAAGGAATAAAAAATAAAATTATGGCAGCTAAATTTAATATTTGCCTATTTGAAATCTGAAATCATTTGGAGTTGTCTATGGTCAATCCAATGAGTTGTTTTAAAATTATCACTTATTGCTGTATACAGCCATCACGAATATTACAGGTGGGGTGAAAGTGGGCTGACAGACAGAAATAAATGTAATTCGGAAACAAGGTTTTATAATTAAATACTGACTTTATTGCTGCAAGTTACTAATCATAAGATTTTACTATGATGCTTAATATAATTACAATTTATACATATCAATATTATTAATTACGAAATACATGGCTCATGAGGTGTACATAAATTATAATAAAGCTGATGTGGCCTGTATAATCACTTTGATACCTTCAGTGGTGGAGTTCACTGGGTCACTGCATACACTCTGGCCAGTGCTCCAATGATGCGAGTGTGTAATAAGACCTGATTCTTTTTATGTGAGCTTTTATAGCTTCCACCGATACTGGAATGTTCTAGAACACAATTATTATTGTTCCTTTTTTTTTAAAGTAATCATTTTCTAATCTGAAACTGCTTATCAGAATTTTAATCTTAACATTTGTAACTTTGTACTTTATTTCTTTAAGTTCTAGATTATATATAGCACCTCCACTTCAAAAATTATGAGTTCTGAAGTCTCCCATAGTCTTCGGGTAACTCATTTTCTTCTTGATTCTTTTCGACAGATGCAGGGTTGCTTTTTTTTCAACAGTAATGTCCTTGTCTGATTTGTGCTCTTTGATTACTTCTCATGAGTCCATCTCCTCTATATAATTTGGAATGTCTGGCACTACATCACCTCTGGTTTGCTCATTTTTTTCTTCCTGCCATCTAACATGGTTTATGTTTTCACATGATTTTTCTTGTGTCTGTCTCAACTACTACTATTCATTTTGACAGATATTCTTTAATTATGCTTTTCATTCAGTGTTTTTCAAGAACTTTTACCCAGACTTTTTCTCATTTGGTTTAGATATCACTATAGTCAGAGTGGCCTAATCAGCCTTCCCAAGTGGCATCAACACTCCCTTGCTAATTAAATCATTTAACTCTTGTTCCAATTTAGCTTGAAGCATGACAGGGAACTTTTCTAGGCCTGCAAATTGCAGGAGTTGCTCCATCTTGCAGGACTATATCAACTGGCATAGTACTGATTTGGCTTTCTGTATTGAAGCTGGAAATATAGTACATATTTCTGCTTCACCTAGTGCCAATGTCATCAGCACTAGTCTGGGTTTGAACCCAATCTTTATTAACTGACACCCATCTCATATTAGGTGGTAGTATATTTATAATTATTATAATCTTTTAATTAATTTGTATTTTATGATTAACTAAACTTTTATAATAGTTTATTTATATTTGTAAAACTGTATATTATATTTATTTATTAAATTTTGTAAATTGAATTGAATCCTTGATATCTATAAAATGTTACAAATATTTCAAATTCTTTATTAAAGTTCATTTTTCTTCAATTAATCGGTTGGTAACATTTTATATTTAACTTTTAATCAATGTACATTAGAGAGTCAATTATTTCAACAATGTAATATTTGTAAGAAATGTTTTGTTAATTTCTGCTTAAGTTTATGTCAAATATGTTTGAAAGTCATTGTACCAAAATTTCTAATTTTTTTCTGAATAAAATCTACATTTTTGTTAATCTAAACCTTAATTAAATAGATTTTGTTAATACAATGACTGATAAACTTAATATGCTTGTTGTTGTTGTTGTTTTTTAATTAGCAAATCAACCCTTGGGGCATGTTCATGCAGAATTACAGATTTCCCTTTAAAGCAGGCACCAACCTCAGAGAAACATTTAGAGTGATTGCAATTGGCAGTTGTCACTGTAGATTCAATCCTATAGATAAAGACCAGAACATATAAATAGTGGAAAATTTGATAAGGATGATTAATTAATTATTTGTTGAGTTTTATCTGAAGAGAGTAGTTTAGAGATATAGTACATCGTGCCTACAGAATGACTGGCTAAAAGATCGACCATTGCTTTCCAGAGCTCTGTCCCACCAGCTCATCAATGCCTTTCCAGTGCTTTCAACATCTAGCCGGAGTCTGTCTGTGTCAAGGAAGCCTGCAAATGATCTGACTGCATTAACTGCCTGTTTCAAGCCATGGAATGCCTACTGATTGATTCTGAGGTAACGTCCAATTCACCGCAAGCCATTGATTCTATTTTACTTGTTTTCCAAATCAATACTAACTTATATTTTATATATATATCTGTGTAATGTTTATACAACGTAATTTTAAATTAAATGCGTCTTTAATTTTTCTTAAATTTAAAATATCAATTCTTATAAAATCTTACATTATTTTGATGTGGCAAATTAAATTAATTTTGTTGGTTTATTTAGAATATTTGATTTACTGAAATTTCCAAGTACAAAATTCAATGAGCTATTAACTTTAAATTCTCTCCCTCTTAATTTTCTAGTCAAAATCATTAGAGGACACTTACTTCCTGTAAATTAATTAATAGAAAAGCTTGTTTAGTTTTGTACCTTTTATGTTATAAATTCATTTTAAATTTATTTATGATTGAAATTATTTTAAAAATCTTATTATTACCTCCAATTTAAAATTGCTCTTGTAATTAAATCTATTAGCTAAACCTATTACAATTTCTATAAAACGTATATCTTGAAAGAAAATCATTGACAGCACCTTTATCATAGAATTTTATCAATATATATTTCATACACATATTTTATTTGTCAGAAAATATTAAAATTATGATTTACAATTTATTATGCTTTATATTGTCAAACTTCATCAGAAGTGAGTTTGATATTAATTCCCCATCTATGTTAATTAAAAGACAATCTTATTTGGTAATCTTTGATAAACTATTTAATAACTTATTAATAAAAGTGTGGAAAACAATTTATATTTTAGTTCTAATTCTTACCTTTCTTTTTATAATATAATTCATTCATTGATGTCAGGGAGCCAATTATTTTAATCAGGATTTAAGTTATAATTTTGTTAGTGATACATTATCTACCTATATATGTCTAAGGCATTATGTATTTATAGCTACAACCATTCATTTA
Organism: Epiperipatus broadwayi; assembly: GCA_028023455.1. Taxonomy (NCBI): domain Eukaryota; kingdom Metazoa; phylum Onychophora; class Udeonychophora; order Euonychophora; family Peripatidae; genus Epiperipatus; species Epiperipatus broadwayi. The sequence goes on from JAQFVV010006226.1 coordinate 5,682,149, forward strand.
TTATTATTTTGTTTTGCTACTTACTCCTCAGGAGCTTCGGAAATTTAACTATGACCAGTCCAATCTTTCACACTCCCTCAAAGTAGACATAGTTCATACCAAGGGATTCGTTTCGGGCATTAACATTAAGATGTGTATGGGAAATCCAGCGCATCAAAAATATTTTATGATTGTTCAGAGACATGCTTTGGCTGGAGGGCCAACATTTCTCTTATCTATCTGTACATATCAGGAATTTCTTTTAGTAAAGCCATTTATTATTATTTTGCTTTGCTACTTACTCCTCAGGACCTTCGGAAATTTAACTATGACCAGTCCAATCTTTCACACTCCCTCAAAGTAGACATAGTTCATACCAAGGGATTCATTTCGGGCATTAACATTAAGATGTATATGGGAAATCCAGCACATCAAAAATATTTTATGATTGTTCAGAGACATGCTTTGGCATGAGGACCAACATTTCTCTTATCTATCTGTACATATCAGGAATTTCTTTTAGTAAAGCCACCCAGAGGTTCATAACAGACCTCATTTATTTTGTTGTAATCTATAATAGCATACTGCCTTCTTCATCATTTTATATCTTTATTTAGCAAACCTGAAATGCTCTCTGACATGATGGCACGTCCTTCACAAACAAATTTCGTAATTAATTAAATCTGACTGTATAATTGCCAATTATTTATTTAAGAACTATTTTGCTTCCCACACTCATTATATACAAATGATTTTAACTGTAATAGTGTTTTAAATGCCCATCTTTCATGTCTTGTAATATATATATAATAGATTTATTTGTAATATCTTGAAGAGGGCTAATAATATTTTATTGCTAATTGGTTTTTGGCCGATCAATTAACGAACTTTTACATTGTTTGTCAATGCCGCATCAAAACGAATTAAAGAAAATAACCAAGTTGTATAAACAAAGACTTTACTTATTTTGTACTAAATTCCTTAATAAATTCCTATAATATTGTTATTTTAAATAAGCTTAGTTTGTCATCACTCCCAATCTTTAAGGTTAATTACTCTACTTATTTAAATATTTCTTTGATTTAAATTCACTTCTGTGTAATGTTGCCATAAAGAATTATCATTATTACGGTTCAAACCATTAATAATCAATCAAATCATATCTTACCATTCTGCAATCGTCAGAATTCATTAAATCATTAAATTTTCATATAAACCCTTTATTATTTTGAGTCTCTATGTGAACCATGACCTCCAGCTGGGACGGAATAAAACCAAGCACTGCTAGTGTCATCACAAACGTTATCCATTAGTCAGAGTGGCAGTAGTTTAGGCAAATAGGTTAGGATTCATCCTTGTCCTGACATATGTATCTTGTGCATGGTTGGATTCAAGGTACTTTTGCTTGGATTATTGTTCTTGTTGAATGAATACACGATTTTGACCGGCACAGTATTACTAAATAAAGTTGGGTATTTATTTTTTTATTTCTTCCTCAATAGAGGTTCTATTCGCAGAGCATCAAATTATTCCCTACCTATAATAGGGTTAAGACCATCTTGTACTATATACAATGGTAACCTATAGACCTTTTTTAAAAGTTTTTATGCTTCTACTTTCTCTAATATTTTCTAATATTACTACTGGCATCTTTCATTCTTAAACTATTTCTCATTAATATAGGAGGGTTCACACAATTTATTGTTACCATTTCCCAGTCTTTGACAGCCATCATTGATATGCCTGATCCACTGTCAATTTCCATTTCCAACTTTTTATTTAATAATTTCACTGACATCATGAATTGGTTTCAATGAGCAACCTGGATATTATAAATCTCACATTTTTGCTTGTTTTCTTTTGGAAAATTGGGCGATACCCTACGATCTTTTTCCCCATTAGACCTACATGTTTTCTCTAAATGATCTACTTTACCACAGGCTCTACAATGCTCTTTGTTAAATCTACCCTTATGTGCCATGTGACCTTTTTTGCACAACAATAGCAAATAATTTCCTTTGACTTACTCTTAGCCGGCTGATATTTATTTTCAGTTTTTCATATGAACATACTACATTCATTGCCCTAAGTAACATTTTGAAATTCCCTTAATTGGTCAAGGATTATATTATGGTCTACTCCCATTTTGATTGCTTCATCATATGACTATTCTCTTGAGGCCAGTAACTGCTGTCTCAGCTTATTACCGGACATCCCCCAAAATAATTGTTCCAGCAGAACATCCTCTAATGCATCACTATAACTACAGCTCTTAGCAAATTCCCTCAAAGTTTGATCATAGTCTAGTATACATTCCCTGTTATTTTGCCATCTACTTCTAAAATGTACATGCACTACATACTTAGAGAGCTTGGGGCTAAAATAATTATTTAGTTTTCCAACTATAATTCATATGGAAATTTTTTTGGTTCTTTGTAATCACATAACTGATTTGTGATTTCTATCACTTGTTGCCTGGCATAACATAACAATGTGGCAACTTTAATGGGGTCACTAACAGTTCCATAAATAAATAAAAATTTCTCAATCCTTTTGAGATAAATTGATCAATCCACAGGACTATTAATATTAGACTTATTTATTATTATTTGTGGCCCAGTCATCACTTTAACTCTTAATCTGAACAACTAATAAGTAGAAAAATTTTCTCCCATGATTTCCGAATACATAATTCTATTATGATGCAGAATTACAAGTTGAATCTATTCTATCAAGACTGTGCCAGTTTTCTGCAATATACAGCCACCATGAGTACTATAGTTGGAGTAATGGTGGGCTGATGAACAAAAATAAATGCAATTCGGAGACAAGGTTTTATAACTAAATACTAACTTTATTGCCACAATTTACTAAATATAAGATTTCATCACAAGGCTTAATGTAATTACAATTTATACATATCAGTATTATTACTTAGGAAATATATGGCCTCATGAGACATACATAAACTATAATAAAGCTGATGTGGCCTGTATAGTCCCTAGGTCCATTTTGGTACCTTCAGTGGTGAAGTTCACTGGGTCACTCCTTACACTCAGGCCAATATGTATCTTCAGTCAGCAACGATCAGCTCCAACGATGTGAATGTGTAATAAGACCCTGGATTCCCTCTGTGAGCTTTTATAGCTTCCCACTGGTACTGGAATGTTATAGAACATAATTAATTATTATTGTTACTTATCTTTTTAAGTAATCATTTTCTAATCCGGAACTGTTTATCAACATTTTAATCTTAACATTCATAACAATGTAATACTTTATTTCTTTAAGTTCTATATATATATAACACGTGGGATTTAAACCTGTTGCCACCCTTGATTAAATATCTGCTTATAACTTATAAGAAATACGATTTAATCATTAATCTTAGTCAAATATATATATTTCATTTATTTTGTCATTTATGTTTTTTGCAAATTATTATTTAAAAGACTTGATCTGTCTGTAATATTAATATTTCAGTGCAAACATATGAGAAGGGTATATTCTACTGAGAGAAGATTTTGTTTGGTTTAACAGAAAAAAACTCTATTAAGGAAACATTAAGTATGTCTGCTGTAGGATTGTGAATATAAAAAAGAAAAAAAATAAGTGCTTTGGAATATCCTAACAGTTAAGTGGATTAAATGACATTGGAGTAAAGAAATTTCCTTATTTTAAAGAAAAGAGTTTATTTTTTTATAGGATCATACGTGACATTAAAGGAATACTGCAGTAAGGTTTAATTTATTTTCCAGAAAAGGCCTAATAATAATAATAAGAAAGTTGTATTAGTTTTTTTTATGCTATTAACTTTCAATTTATATATAATAATAGTCATGAATAACATTATTGTTATTATTATAGAATATTACATATTATTTATAAATGTAGATGTGTTTATGTGTGTCAATTATCATGTTTTATATATCACATAATTACTATTTCGCATGCTTGCTCATAACTGTTGTTAAAATTAGCAAAACTCTCTCCATACAATAGTGCTACTTAAAGCAAGACAGAGTAATCAATGGATGCTAGAAGGCTTGTGCATAAAGTCCCTATTTAGTGCCTACTCATCCAATATCCCCAAACTAGTTTCTGGCTTTTCATCAGTGAGGAGCCTTGTATCTGAAATCACTGCAGCTAGATCTTAGGATCTAATGCAACCCTCCAGAAGCCACCTTTTATCTCTTACATAATTACAAAACTATGAGAATAAAATTGAAAACACACAAATATTTTCAATCTAAGCTCAATAGCTTATATAGTTATATGGGTCTGAACTCAGTTCAGCACCCATACATTTTGGTATCCTTGGTTCTTTTACAACCATAGCCATCACCTTCCTATAAGGGCATATGACTATATAAGCTACTGAGCTTAGATTGAAAATATGTGTGTGCTTTTAATTTCATTCTCATAGTTTTGTAGTTATGTAGAGATAAAAGGTGGCTGCTGGAGGGTTGCATTAGATCCTAAGATCTAGGTGCAGTGCTTTCAGATCCAAGGCTCCTTACTGAAGAAGGCCATAAGCCAGAAACTAGTTTGGGGATATTGGATGAGTAGGCACTATATAGGGATTTTATGCACAAGCCTGTTAGCATCCATTCATTACTCTGTCTTGCTTTGAGGGCACTACTGTATGGAGAGAGTTTTGCCTATTTTGTTTTTTATATACATATATGTTTTCTTTTATTAGATGATTAATGAATAAAATTATATAATTTTATTTATTAAGTACCATTTTGATCTTGTTTGATGGTTCGTTTCTGTCTTAAGAGAAATAGATCCCCCAGATGAGTATATAGAGGGTATGTAACACTTATTTTGAATTACTGCACTTGTATTATATTTTCTCTTTTCTGAGAGTGGGGCCATTATCCATAAAGACCTATATAATTATATGTTTGTTCCAAATGGATAAAATAAATTTTCTTACATATATGAATAGTAAATTCAAGAGCTTTTTCTGAATTAAAACTTTGGTTTTATGATAAGATTCTGGTAGTTCCCAGTACAATATATATATATTGAAATGATATAATCATTTCACATAATTATTGCCAATAGCAAACAGATACAGTAGTATATAGTTCAGCAAAGGTATTTATTCTTTGGAGACAAGTTAGGCAAAGCAAAAGTCATTTAAATATAATAATAAATATATATATTTAGGAAATAATTCATAATACTAACAGATAGGCAAGTGTTATATTGTGTGCATGTATATGTGCATGTGTGTATATTTTATTATTTTAAGGATAATAATAAAAATATATTTTAGAATTATTTAAAATGTTATGTAACTTGGTTTTAAATTAAATTATTAAAAAGCAGTAATAATAATGTTAATTAATGTTTTAAACTTGTAATAAATCACTTAATAAAAGATTGCTAATTGGTGTGTGCATGCGTGTTGACATTCTTTTAAAAGTAAGAAAAACTTGAGAATTTACCATTTGTACTTTCTAAAATTGATAAGAAATTGAATCATCTCCAGTTTTATAAAATGGTTATAAATGAAATATTTGATGTGAATTTTACTCCAGTAGCAGACTAAAATATATGAGATCTCTCCCTAGGTATGTGAATCAACTTTATTGGAAGATCTCCAGAATGGCTTAGCAGTAAAATATTGTGAATTCTCATCCTTTATGGCAGCTTGTCAAATAGACTAAAAGAACTATATAAAAATGATTATCAGTATTAAGTGTTATAACTATAATTCAATTAATTCAATAAATGAATAAAGGATTTGCAGTCAACAACTGGAATAAATACTAGAGCTCTGAAATAAATATTTAAAAATAACTAAATGTTATCTCAGCAAGCTTTTTTAAAATTAAAAGCTATATCAAAGACATCTCTATTTGTATTTAAGTTACCTGTAAATCGTGTATATAAACTATTAATATAAAGTGTTTAAAATTTAAAGAAGTTTTGTATAAAAACACTACAGATACATTATTTATTGTCATTTTTTGTATTTTAAAATGCTTTACAAATAATGATTTATACTATTTTAATTTTGTTTTCGTAGTAATAAAAAGCTTCAAGTAGTATATGTATCCTTTTTTAAATAAATGAATTATTAAAACTCAATTTAAAATGTATTTATACAAACAATTTTATTTTAAACGTTATAAATTTAAATAAATGATTGTAGGACAAAACTGATTTAACCATATGAGATCGTTGGACAATGTGAGTGACCTAAATTTAAATGATTTTTGAACTTCATTTTATGCGTGTTAAATGAGTAAATGTTAAATGCTTGCTATAACTTTATTAAATCTTGTTATAAAATGATAATAGAACTTGATTAATTTAAGCATATGGATTGAGTTATTGAACTTGAGATATGCATATATTTAGTAAATTTATATGTAATCAATATTAGTGACAAATATGAAGATGTTAAATTATTTAAGTTTGAATTAAGGTTTCTATCATACGAATATTATTATTTTGTCTTGAGTATAAAAATGCAGAATTAGAATTCTACTTGTATTGATAATGACATATATGCTCACATATGTACATTCCTGCTTTTGCATTGAAGATAATTACATTCATGCTCTTCATTGATTTATATTTTGATAATCCATGCATTGTAGTGGAAATCCTAATGTAGAATGCATAATTCACTGTTTATTAATGTGTACTGATGTAATGATATTTTATAAACATTTATATTTTTGCAAGCAATCAAATGCACACACACATGTCATTGTTATGAACTATGGCTAAGAATCCTAGTTACTAATATCTGTCTTTGCCTCTTTACAGAGAACTGAATATATGATTATAAAGTTATATTGTTAATAATAAAGTTGTTTTATTCCAGATAACATGTATAATATGATAGCATGTGTTAGTCTTTGGTTTTAAACCCTGTCTAAAGATTTCATTCTCATTTACATATACAGGAACTAAATCATATGAACAATCGTATTTAAATGATCCATTGAAGTATAATATTGAGCAATATTATCAGTGTAGAAATAAGATTACATATAATAATAAAATTAATATAAAGTTAATAAAATTAATATAAAGTTAAAAGTGAAGTCTTTATAGGTAATTAAGTCTCATAAAGTTATATTTTAATAATTATAAAAATTTGATAATTTGGTTTTATAATTTGTTGGGTGCATAATGAATGCTCCTTATTTCACTTGTCAATAAGTAATTGTAAATTTTAGCACTATGAATGTGAAAAACAAACTACCCTTTTAATTTTTATTGTATTTTTTTATTTATGTGTTAATAAATATGTTACATGGATTTTCTTGTTAGTTGTATGATTCTATTTTGAAAAGAGAACTATACATATAGTAGTGGCTTTTGATCATTACTATATATATATCATCTACCATTATCATTCACTGTAGGATGAAGGTCTCTCCAAGTTTAGTCCATCCTCACTGATCTCTGGCCTCTTCTCTACATCACACCAGCACACTTCCTTATTTCATCCATTCATCTCACAGGTAGTCTCTTTCTAGATTATCTACAATCTCCTGAATCTAGTTTTAAGATTTCAACTATCCATATATTATCATCTCTCCTAGTAATATGTCCATCCCAACTCCACTTCACTCTCTTCTTTCAATGATGTCAGTAACACCTGTTTGTTCTCTCACCCATGGATTTCGTTTTCGATTTCTTCTTGTTATTCTTAACATGCATCTCCCTATACTTCTTTGAGTGATCTGAAGTCTATATTGCTCTTTTGTTAAATATCCAAGTAAGAACTTGTAAAACACATTTATTAAAAATCTTGTTTTTCAAACACATAGACATATTTCCTTTTAATATTAAGTTATTTCTACCAAAAACCTTCCAACCAAGTTTACTTCTATGATTAATTTCACCCATTACATTTCCATCTTTAGTAATAATTTGACTAAAGTATTTGTAGTTATTAACTTCTTCTAACTCATCATTATTAATTAGTCTTTACTCTCCCCTTGAGAAAATCCTTAGAACATTATTTTAGTCTTTTTGACATTTACCTTTAATTTTACTTTCTTAATTTCATCTCATAACTCTTGTAACATTTCCCAAAACTCTAAATCATTAGTTGCAAAAACAACCACATCATCTGCAAAATCTAGATAACTTAAATAATCTCCATTTAGTTTCACCCCTTTAGCTTCCCATTTGAATCCACAAAATATTTGCAGCAGTGCTGTAAAATGTTTTGGAGATATAGAGTCACCCTGTGATGCATCCTTCTCAATGTTAATCTTTTTAGTATTTTTATGTAATATAATTGTTGCTGTTGCATTTTTATAAATAATCTTCAGAATATGACATTATCCTGGGTCTACACATTCATGATCCAATGATTTAATCACTAAAGAAGTACTTATAAAATCAAATGTCTTTCTATAATCTACAAATCAAAAGCATAATGGCTACTCATATTCATTGGTACTTTCTATAACTTCTCTCAATACTTGCATCTGGTCCACTGTACTGAAACCACTTTTAAATTCAGCTTGTTTCTTTTTGGTTGGTTAAAATCCAATGTTAGCTGTAAATGATTTTTAATTATTTTGGTAAAACTTTTGTATAGAACTGATAAAAGACTCATAGATCTATAATTTCTGATATCTTCTTTATCACTTTTTTAAAATTTATTAATACTGTGTTTTTCTAATCATTTGGTACATCTTTATGATTTAGATATTTAGTATAACTTTGCCAAAAAAATTTATATTTCTTCATCTGCTTCTTTTATTAAGATATTGATTATAATTCCATCATTACTTCAAGTTTTTCCCTTCATCAATTTAATTGCATATCTCACACCTTCATTTAAAATTCTGGGCAATTCAGAAGATATAGTAGTTGTAGGTGGTATTTTTCTTGATTTTTATTTGCTATATAATTCTTGATAAAATGTGTAGGAGTTCTATCAAGAATTATCATCTATCTTTTTAGTAATAGTTTCTAACTTTTTTTCTTATTGTAGAAATGTTTCCCACCAATATCAAAATGTTATTTTACAATCTTAAGATTTTATTATCTTCTATGACTTTCCTTACTAGTTCACAATTATATTTTCTTATATCTTTATTATTATTTTTTTCACAATTTTACAAAATTTGAGATAATCATTTATAATGCTTTCATATTGTTTTTTTTTTCAGTAAAATTTTACTGATTCAATTGCTGCTTTTTTGTGTCAGTTATCTGTGTTGCAGGTTTTAAAAGTATATAAGTTATCTTTCTATTAGATTTTGTTCAAATCTGAATCATAGTCAAAATCTTTTAATATTTGAAAACGGTTTGCAAGTTCTAATTTAAATTCATTGGAATGTTTCTGAAAATTAGGACTATCAATTGTGAAATATTGTTTTTCTTAATAATTTTTTTCTAGTTTTGCATTAACATATATCTTACATCTCATTAATCGATTATCTCTTCCTGTGTTGAATTTAATAAGAACATTGCAACTTGAAATACATATTTCCTGTTAATCAAATTGTAATCAATTTCTGCTCTACCTTCATTTGGATGCTTCAAATATCCATTTAACATTTTGTTAAAAAAAAAAAAAAAGAATTCATAATATAAGGTTTTTCTTCTGCAAACTCCACCAGTCCATGTCCTCTTGTTTCTATCACCTAGAGCTTTTAATTATTTACCAATTCTAGCATTCAAGTCTTCCATGGCAATTTAAAAATGTTGTTTGGTCTGACCAAACGTGTTTTCTACATCCATATAAAAATCCTCTACTTCTTCATTACAATGAAAACTTGTTGGGCATAATCTGAGTTGTCTGCATTTGATATCTGCTATTAAGTTGAATAACTAATCTTGTCACTCATCTCTGCAATGTTGTTTTCCCACTTTTTATATACAATGAATTCTATTACACTTGTACTTTCATATCCACTTTTTAAACCAACTGCCATCTTCTAACTTCACAAAGTCCAATAAGGTCCTATTTAATATTAATAGTTTTCCAATTCTAGCAATCTTCCTTCAACTGAAAGTGATCTTCAGTTATAAATACCTAAATAAAAGGCCATCGTCAAATGGTAGCCTGTGTTTGCAATCAGGAAATTCTTAGCATTTTCCACTTTTGGCTGCCAAATGCTGCCTTGATTGGCAACTTTAGAGCCTCCCGGAAATAAGGGCCATGATTTATTTTTATCTATCATGATTGTAAATATCTATTAGAAAAAAAAATTTCATTTACACATTCATTCTGCCTTCAAGAAAACTAGAGCTATCAGGAAACTAAGGAAAAAGACCATGGTGTAATAAATAAATTTAATAAAACTCCCAATCATTTTAAACTCAAGTGATACATTGTAGAATTATAATATGATATAAATGAAAACCTTCTCCTCTCCTATTATTTAAACTCAGAGGTGAAAATTCAATAAATTCACCACATTGGTTAATGCATGTTAGTGAGCAGTTCAACCATGTTCGTATACTATATGAATAATCACATAGTAATAACTGCTGCAATAACAAGAATGTATGGAATGGACATTAGGAAACTGCATATATATAAAACCAAAACTGCCTAACACTATACTAGTAATAAATAAAATGCAAAACCATAAAAACAAAACAATACTAGATAAAATCCAAAATTTTTATCAAAATCTTTACACGACCATGGTTTCATCTACTACAAATAGACTTCTCAAGTGAAAATCAAACTAAAGAAATAAACATATGTATACAAACAAACAAACCTTCTCATAATTCATTTCAAATACCACCTTCCCTTATTATCAAAAGAATATATATATATTGTGCCAGTCAAAACATGCTTATCCATCTAACACGAGCTGGAACTCACAAAATGTACTTCAAACCCAGTCAAGCCCGAGATTTAGGTCAGGGACCAGCCTGGATTCGAACCCACTCTCCAAGCCCCAGATCTAACACCCAATGGATAACATAACAATGGTAGCACACGAGATTTAATTCTTCATCCGGCCCACTAGCAAATCGGAGAAAACAATAAGACTCATGGACTTAAACATATATATAAACAACTTAAATACTAGACATTCCACGGATAAAATCTAACATATTTAAATAATAGGGGCTTTACTAATGAATACTTATGGGCAATTAGTGAATTGGACTGATTTAATAATGAGACAGAAACTGATATATGATGAATTAAAATATATTTATTGACAATTGTTGTTGGCAAATGCACGCAGGCATTTTATTTATAAAGTAACATTCTCTAGACTATTTGAACAATAATTGATGTTGGCAAATAGGTTTGTGGCTATGATTCAATGGAGCCAAATATCCTGCTATACAACTAATCACTACATTAACTTTTACCAGTTATGCCCTTTCATCATCAGTTCGTGTGGCTCTTTTACGTAAAATCAAACCAAGTCTGGAGTGAAACTTAATACATCTTAATTATAAGAAATTTATTTTAACTATGGGCTTTTAAAGCATCCCAGATAGCTTTAGATCGAACGGGTTTTCAAGAATGCTTCGGATCAACGCCGAAGACTGCATATTAGGGAGGGAGAGTTGGCTATAACGATTTTACTAATACGCTAGGCACAAGTAAAATATAATAATAAAGTGGCTCTGCGGATGGAAGAATAGTTTTAGGGTTTTTGTGACAAACAACGGTTTACCCAAGAACCGGTCGTCATGCTGCTAATGGGGAACCTTTATTTGGTTCAGAGGCGGGGGACTTACGTGCTAATCTGGCCCGTAGCTCAGACTTCGCTACTGCACTACCCATAAGAGATGTGCTGGCAACGCCGTGGCTCCATCTTATATATGTATAAAAAAAACAGCACAACGAGGAAATCTAAATAAGTTTCACATCCGCCAAGCCGAAGGATATTATAAATTAAATATCATATATTAAATGAACTCCAGTTCATCAGCTTGATCAAAAGAGCCAACTCTTCTGTAGCATGAGAAATACGATATGCTACTGACAGGAATATATAGATACAAACTTTACTTTATCCCGTTCAATCTCTTTAGTTATCTATAACTACTAAACTTTTAAAAGGGGGAAAAGTATATTTAATAGGGGACTTACGAATACTTAACTAAAAAATATACTTATGATTGCACTCCAGGCTAGTTTAATCTTTAGTAACATAATAATTAAAGGTTGAAAAGCCACATTTTATATTTATATTAATTAATTTACTAAATGACAAAAATATGAATTTGGGTTTCGAAACAGCGCACGGAATGACGCTATATAAATAATTTAAATTTATATGTTTAAAAACATATTCTATAATTAAATGCACGCCGTTTCGAAACATAGGCATAACTAACAATTATTAAAATAAGCAAAAGAAAAGCAAAATATAACTGCAGTGATTAAATTATATAGCAAAATATTAATTAATAAAGAAAAATTTGCAAAAGTATTACATTTTATAGAATTAAAATATTATTTTAGGAAACAATTTAGACAGTTTACCCTATTGAATTAAGGAAAAAATTAGCAAAAAGTATTTCATTTAAATATTATTTCAGAAACAATTTAGCGAGAAAGTTCAATGATATGGTTAGCTAACCTGATTTTGAAGAAATAATGATTGTTGTTGAAATTCACACAGAGCTCTGCGATTTTAAATAATACTAAAATAGTTCTGTAGCTAAGGAGAGATTCGAGCTGGAAACGAAGGTGACTTCTTTGGCGGCTTATGGCATGTTCTTATTCAGTTGGGAGACGATTTAAAATGGTGTTGGAACGAAGGCAAGTTCTTTTAAACGGCTTATGACATCTTTTATTTGGTGTGGTTGTTGCTTCGGCATTTGATGGATTGAACTCGGCGTTCCATCACGGGAAAGCAGCAAAATTTTGCCTGACTTTAGCCAGACATGGTAAAATTGAACAATAATAAAACTTCTCCTGTTGACTTTCTTCAAAAGTAAGATGGATTCCCCTTCCCGCTTAAAATAAGGCCTATTTATATCCTTCTACTAAACTTTTAACACCTTTCTGGAATTTCGTAAGCCTCGGGACCAATTGACTTTTAATTAAAGCAAAATAATATAATTCAATTTCTACAACAACTGATAAAATCTCCGAGGTGTTATATTTAATTTCCTTAAAAAAATGTATCAAAATATATAAACTATATAATTTGATTCATTTTCATTAATTAAATTCCTTTTCAGGTGTTATTACTTAGCAGAAGGAACGGTATTCTGATTTAATGAAAAAGTCTTTTGTTGCAAACAAAAATCAATCAGAAAACAGATTTTACTTTTTTACCCGGGTGTGTCACTAATTGATATCTTGTTTACAAAAATTCTCATTTTTTAATTGCGAACAGATAATTCTTATTTTATAAAACTAAATAACTTTTAACATATTTGTTTATTAAAAAAAAAAGCAAATTTAAAGAAAATACTTGTTTCAACTATATATGTAAAACATCAAATCAGAAAACCGTTAAATAAATTAAAGAAAACATTTACATTACTTTTATTTAAACTTAAATATATATGAATCATTTTGCCGTTATTCCAAGGTATAAATTATCCATCCACATACGAATATTATAGCGAATATAATTAAGAATTGACTGAAAATTTATAAAACATTTTATAATAATTGATGAGCATTTCTCCGCTATAATTTTATCAAACCTGTCTAATTATAGCGTGTTTTCGTATGTAAATGGATGATGCCATTCAAGCGGCCATTGTAGCAAAGTTTTCCCGCTCGACTTATATATTACATTTTTACATTTAAAATAGGTTCGAAACTAGTTCAGACGGGTATATCATTAGGTTGATGGTGAAACGGAAAGGGATTGGAGGTTTCCGTTTCAATATATATATATATATAAGAAATCTGACCAAAAAAAGTTAGTTTTTCCTAGATACTAATATAAAGATAATAAGCTTCATTACAATGTATCCTAAGGACAAATAGTAATCTTTATGTCTTTATTTAATTGATGAAGAATGATGTTGGTAACATGAGTTGAAGGAGAATAAAGTACTTCACATATATGGCTGTTTAAGAATTTTTAACAGTAAAACTATTTCTATGATTTTACAAGAAAGTTTATATTAAAATATTTTTACTTATTAATTCTGATAATGCAAGATCATTGAGATAATTGCATGGTAAAATGGTGATGTGATGTGATGTATTGTGACTTCTCCTTAAATGAAGTCAAGAATATCTCCGCAATTATGCCCAGATAAACCTGTTAGCCACTTTATTTTCCATTCCCCACTCTAAATTTTCCCATATTCTGCTCCATCCCATTTCCACAACATAATTTTTATCAACTCTATAGCCTTTATATCTAAATCCCCCTTATCTTTTCCCAAACCCAGCATAAAAACCAATAATTCACTTTCTGTATAATCACTTTTTTCATATTTATTTTTCCATAACTTCATTATATGTACCCTTTCTGTTTTCAATCATTTATATTCAATTAACAAATGCCTAATATTTTCTATTCTTTCCTTACATAATTTACAAAATAAATCACACATATTTTTCCATTTACATGTATATTCTCTTGTAGCTAAAGATCCCGTTCGAGCCTTAAATAATAAACTACTTTCCTTACTATTATCATATATTAACTCACAGCTAATATTCTGTTTATTTCTATATATATTTAAACTCTTTTTACTCTCCATACTATTTCTTCATCTCTCTAACTCCTATTCTTTATTAATAAATCTATTCTTTTATCCCATTCCTTACTGCTATAACACTCAACAATTCTCCTAACACAATCATCCCATCTTTTGTACAAATATACGGATATAAATTCTTTATCCAAATCTTTTGCATACCGCATTACCTTTCTCATCTATCTTGTTACCTGCCCTTTACTCATAACCCAATTAAATACTATTTTGGCTATTCTTTTATTATCCATAAACTGCAATCTCTACCAAACATTTTCATTTTACTTTTTGGATCTCTCATATGAAAACTTGACGATTTCTTCCTTGAACTCTTTATACAGTAGTGTCATCCAGTGCAAGTCACAACAATCAATAGATGTAAGAATGGTGGTCATGTGATGTTTAGTGGTTTAATACCTATCCTGATCATTGGATGATGTCTGTGAATTATTAAACAACCAAAGGCACTAAAATATATAAATACTGTATTGGTTTCAGATCTGTATAACTATACAAGTGAATAAGTGTGGATTGAAAACTTGTGTTTTCATTTTGGACTCATAGGTTTATAGTTAGCTAAAAATATTTATTTTATAAAGTGCAGACAGTATTGAAATTAAATTGAGACTTGTCTTTCTATATATCCAAGCCAGTCTAAAGTACTTAGATCTGAAAGCGTGAATCTTAAATACCTTCACACTCAACTCACTGACTTGGTAATATAGAAAGACAAGTTAAGAAGAGGGTGGAACCACCCTTTTCTTGTTAAATTCTCTGTCTCAGTGCTTATAATCTGATTGGTTGGTGATAGTCATAAGTGCTTGAGAGATTTGCAGTCTCAATTTAATTAGCTAAAAATGTAAAAGGTGGCTGCTAGAGTGCTGCACTAGATCATATGATGTAGGTGCAGTCTCTCAGATCCAAGGATTCTCACTGGTTAAAGCCATAAGTGAGAAACTAATCTGAGGATATTGCAAGTGTGGACACGGTAATAATTTTATGCATAAACTTTCTTATGTCCATTATTATGGCTTGCATTGGGTTACATTACTGTATGGAAGTTTGCTACTGTTTTAACAGCTTGTGTAAGCATAGGAAATGGTGATTATGTGATATTTTGTGCACTAATTAATTGCATGGTAATGCAATAAACCACTTTTAGGGAAATAGCAATTAATACTGGTGTATGTGCACTATTCCGAATTTAAAAGTGTTTTTAGATTTTTTTTTATCAAACTTCATATATTTAGTTACAAACATTAGCTACTAAATTTTGGCAAAAGACTTTTATTCTGAGAGAATTACAAGAATATTTTATATTTTTATGATAGTGTTGTAAAAGCTATTAGCTAGAGAAATGTTAAAAACTTTTAGTTTATTCAGTTGAGAAAAGGCACGAAAACTGGAGTAATAAAATCACGAAATAAAAGAATAAAAATGTATATCGAAAAATATTCATATGTGGAAGGTAAAAAAGTTTTAATACGATTTAGCCAACTAATTTAGAAGTCCGTCAATTGTATTGATGGTTTTGAGGATTTAAATTAAATAAGCAGTGGCAGTGATTAAAATATGGTAGGGTAACTATTGTAATGTTAGCTATTGTGGAATAAAGCAAATAAAAAGTCACACTAATTTTTCAGTAAATAAATATTTAGTACATTTTATGATTTAAATATTCTTAATAAATAGTTCAAACCTAGTGTATTATAATCAAAAATTATTAAAATTAATGCATATATGAAAATTGAACATCATGAAATTTTTTTTTTTTTAAAAAAAACTTTAATGATTAATTAATTAATATAAAGAGTGATAGCTTTAATATTTATAAATTACTATATTATATACTAATAAGTTGGGCTTTAATATTTAAAGTTTGATTTATAACATCAAATGTTATAAAATTAAAATTTAAAAAAAGAAGAAAATATAATTTCAAGTAGGAAAAAAATTGTCTTAAAAACATAGCATGTCAGAAGTAAATAGGTCAACATCTTTTTTGAAAAACTCGTAGTATTTATTGCTTTCAGTTGCAGAACAACACACTTTATTGCAAGGAAGTCTGTGAGTATATAAAGATCTAAAAACAATAGCAGTATTAACTTAGTCATCATTTACTTCAATTGCTAGTTGTCAATAGAAATAGAAGTTGCTACTCAATTGCATTGAGATGAGCTGTAAATTGTTAAATTGTAGCATCTCTAATCCCATGAAATAAAATTTGTAAATTAAAACGAAATGAATTCTTTGAAAATCTAATTAACAAAAGATACAAAAACAGTAGGACATTAAAAAAATTAAAATAATTTACACTTTTTATTTAAATATTAATTCTTCTGGCTTTGATGGTTTAATT